>OZ030019.1:82366108-82976108 GCA_964023405.1 Apodemus agrarius
GGAAGGTTTGATGTTGCAGTATAGAGGAATACCAGGACAGGGAAGCAGGAGACGATTGATGGGGGAACAGGGGGAGGGGAGATAGCTTATGGGATTTGGGGGGAAGGGATTCAGGAAAGGGGACATTTGAAATGTAAATAAAGAATATATCTAATTTTTTTTAAAAAAAAAGGTTTTAGAGCTATGTATTGGGGAAACTCAGTCGGAAAAAAACAAAAAGAAACAAACAAAAAAATCTACCTGACATAACAGAACACATTGCACAGTAGCTGTGGCTACCTACTACAGACGCCCTGCAGAAGAATGGCTGCCTACAGACGCCCTGCAGAAGAATGATCTAGTTGCCATGCCAAAACAGGTGGGGAAGGAGTACCTACATCCTAAACCTGTAGCTGAAGAGCTCCTGAAGGTTACTGGCTTAAGGGCAAAAGTCAGTTTCCTTTAGGGGTGTGGGCCTGGTAGGCTGAACGTGCCTCAGTGGATGGTTCCTTACCTATGAATACATGGCTAGAGCAAATTGGATTAAATGAAAGGATATAAAGTTAGGAGACAAAAATGGGAAGAACCCAGAAGTTAGAAGAGAGGAACGGGGGGGGGGGTGAGTGTAACCAAAATATATTGTATACCTGTATGAAGTTCTCAAAGACAAAGTAAAGCTATTATGTTTTAAATGTGTATGGTATCATAAAACTGGACCCCAAATGTCTTCATGGCCTGGGATTCCTGTTGCTACTTAGAACACTCATTCCCTAAGTAGGACATATTTCCATTGGTAACAACAAGTATACTATTCATTTTTTATCAAGTATTAATAACCCCAAGTTGCAACAATGAAATATTTGTCCAATAACAATAAATAATGACTTTCTGGCCAAACAGTTGAATTTATTAGACTCCTTGTGCCTCTTAAAGCTCAAAAACTTACTTTAAACTTTGGAAAAGTTCATTTTTCCCCTTCTGGGAATAGATCTTTCACAGAAATAATAAGTAGGCTTAATGATTCCCCTCAGAGTGAAGACCCAGATGTCTGTAGAATAGAGTCTTCATTCCAAATAAAGTTCATTTTTCCTGAGGGCCTGTAATTGTCATTCGAGAGCTTCTGAGTTGATTCCTTACTGGGATGCAGAGAGGGTCTTAAAAATAGCCTCCTTTAAAAGATTTTAATTTCTAGGAAGCGGTCATTCATGTTACAGAGTAAATTAACTGATCTTTAAAGTTTAGAAGAAATCAGCTGTGATTGCTAATCTCAAGTATCAACTTGATGAAATCTACAGTCACCTTGAGAGGGACTTCTGGGCATGCCTGTGGAGGGTTATCATGATTTGGTTAATTGACATACAAAACCTGCTCACCATAGGTGGTACTATTCCCTGTGGTATAGATTCTGGGCTGTTTAAAAAGCAGAACACTAGCTAATCAGAAGCATTTATTTTTCTGTTTCTGAACTGTGGATGTCAGGGCAAGCTGCTTCAAATTTCTGAATCTCTGAGGCTCCACCCCAGCACTTTATGATAGATTTTGACCTTCAGCTGTGAGACAGAAAAAGCCTTTTCTCACTAAAGTGGTTTCTGTCTGGGAATCTTAACACAGCAAGAGGAATGGTAACTAAGATGACAGCACATCATATTTTAAAAAAATTTCTGAGGAATATCCCTGTGCTACGTGAAAGAAGGAATTCCTTCCTTTCATTTTCCATTAGCTATATATGGAAAGAATAGCAGTATAGACACGTCATGATATAATAATGTTGGTGTATTACTTTTCCATGACTGCTATAGAAACAACTCAAGGAAGAAAATGTTTGCTTTGACTTGCCGTTTGAAGGTAGCTTCCACTGTGGTGGGGAGACAGGGCAGTGGGAACTGGAGGCAGGTGGGGACATTGCATCTAAGGTCAGGAGTTCAGGAATAAGGACTGCTGTGATACTTGACTGCACTTTTCTTTTTGATCTTTACTCAGTTCAGGGACCTAGCCAGTGGAATGATGCCACCTACTTGTAGCAGGGCTTCCCGCACTGCTGTTAAATCTCCCTAGGAAAGCACTCACAGACAAGTCCAGAGTTGTGGAGCAGTTTCAGCTTCAATGTGGCAAGCTGTCCACAATGATTAGCCATTATAATTAGTTGCATAATTCTGTCAGAGACTGATCTGATTAGAGCATTCAATGGTGGAAACCAAACTCTGAAAATTAGCAGTCTACTTTTAAAACTTTCATTTGAGTCTATAAACATTTTGTTTAAGCCCCGCCCCACAGTTACCTGGCCAGGTGTGCTTGACTCACCATAAAAGGGGCTGCTTGCCCTCCTCTCTTATTCTTATCTTCTTGCTCCTGCTCCGTCCTCTCACCCCTCCCCCTTCTCTCCCCATTCTCCCCTTCTCTCCACATACTCATGGCCAGCCCCTACTTCTCTATCCCCCCTCTCTCTCCCTTACCCTCTTAACTCCCCTCCCAAGCCCTGAATAAACTCTATTCTATACTATACCTTCGTGTGCCTGGTTCCTCAGGAGGAAGGGATGCCTCAGCATCGGCCTGCCAAGGCTTCCCCTTTCCCCACACCTTACCACATATCCACCAAAACGTATTCCTTCTCTTTTTGTCTTTTTATAAACACAGCAGAGCCCTTTGCTTGATGAGACTACAGACATTACTCAGCTTGCTCTGTTATAGAGATAGTATGTCATACCTTTTCCTTCTCCTTATAGTTTCAGTTTTACTGTGTAGAGATTCCTGCCATTTCTATTATTAGGAATAAGTCGTGTATCAGTTTGCATAACAAATAAGTTGGAGGAGGACTGAGACAGACAGTGATGCTGGCAGCCCAACCCAGGGGTGCAAAAGCCCTGTACCATCAAAATGGAGTCAAAAGCCAATTATAAGATGGGGTCTCTTAGGACAACACATGTCCAGAAACAACACTGCCAAGTTCAGTTTGGATTAAAAGTAAGGGATGACAGATCTCAGTTTAAACAATGGCTTTGCTTTCTTTTGAACATCACACTTAATCACTTTCAAATTTTGACTACATCAAGTCTTAGTGTTCATGGGCATTCATCCTTCTAAAAGTTTTGGAAGCTTCAGCTGGAAATCTCTGATAACATACTGCTGAGGGACTTACTCTCAGGAAGAAATGAGAAAGGAGTAGAGACAGTAACACTTTGATGTACTTCCCATCTAACAAAGTCTATTCCCTAGTAATACACCACAGGCATGTTGATTTTAGATATTGTTCTTTAACACCCAACTACAAATGCCATTACTGCATTCCACATTGTTTATAGAAGGCTGTGGAGGTATGACTGCCAAAATTATCTACTACAATAATATATTGCTGGAACACTCTTTTGGGTCTGTAGTACTGGATATATTTTTGATTTTTATTTCAAGGATTGGCAACCAGAGAAGAGGTCCACGAACCTCAGGGCTCTCAGAATGCATGCTGCCATGTATAAGGTGGAAGGTAAGTAAAAAGCCACGGATCTGCCTCGCCATGGAGTCCTGGAGCGGAGAGCTCCGGAGCCCCGGCAAAGGCCGGACAGTTCCATTAGCCAGTGTGTGTGCCTGCCCCGGAGGATGGGATGGCAGTGTGCCACAGCATCTGTGCTCGTTTTCCACTGAGTCACTCTGATCTCTCCGAATCTCACCCACCCTTCCCTGAGTCCCTCATTTCAAAATTTGTGGCATGCTAAGAGCACTCCTTGAGAGAAATAAATAGGGATCTACAAACTAAAAATAATAGATAATATGGTATGCTAATTGTCAGCCTACTCGATCTCCATGGGCCATGCTCTACAGCTTTTAAATATAAGTGTATGTCTATATATAGTTTTTCTTTCCACCATCTGTTCGCGTCCACTGAGAGCGCGTCCCCCGGCGTGCTCTGCAAACCCTCCCCTGACAGTTCTGACATTCTTTCTGCGCCTGCCTTTGGCTTTCTAAGCTCCTTTTTGTTGTTGTTCCTCTCCAACGCTCTGCGTTTCATGGACTAACATCTCCAACCTCCTCAGCATACAGCAGAGATGGCCAGGGATTTTAGGATTTGCCATCGGATTAATCTGATAGCTAAGCCAAGGATAGCTGGCTGTGTTGTTGAAAAGAGGATTATTGGACAGAAAATAAAGCAAAACATGGGAGAAGAGGTAAGAATAAAATCCCAAACAGAGTGTTAAAGTCAGAGGTGAAATTGCATTAGCTGTGGAAAGAGAAGAAAAACCTGAGCTGGCTGGTGAGCTGTTCTTCTGGAAAACTGCCTTTATCCTCATCCCACAGGCTCACAGGGGGCTGCTTCTTCCTCCAGCCTCCTGGTGCTCACATCTATTATAACATTAATCACGCTGACGTGTTCTTGGAGTTGAAGGACTCTTTCAACTCTCTCTCTCTCTCTCTCTCTCTCTCTCTCTCTCACTCTCTCTCTCTCTCTCTCTCTCTCTGTGTGTGTGTGTGTCTGTCTGTCTGTCTGTTTCTCTCTCTCTCTCTCTCTCTCTCTCTCCCACAATTCATACCCTTGGAAGTTTAAAAATATCCCAGTTTGCTTTGCCATTGATGTCCCAGGGACAGTTGTATTCAAGGTAATATACTACCTTTAAAAATATATAGACATTGAAATAAATAATCATAGCAGGAAGCTATTTGAATATGTTTCTGCTGATTTCATAGAATAACCTCAACTGGGTAATTTTGGATAATCAGACTTTTAATGGCTCATGGTTATTGAGGTTGGGAAGTCCACCATCAGGGGACTAGTTTGTAGTGAGGTTATTCTTGTTACATAATACTATTGTAGAAGACGGAAGGAAAATTGGGTGGAGAGAGATGGAAAGAGGAAGAGAGGAGGGAAGGAAGGAAGAAGGGGGAGGGAGAGAATAGGGAATTTCTTCACTCTCTCCACACCTATTCAGATCTCACCAGTGCACAAGCTGCCATTGTCTGGGGGTGCAAATTTCTGCCACATACTTTGAGAAGACACCTTCAAAGCTTAACAGGAAATCCTTTCATCCTTGCATCTATAATAAGAAAATATATTATGGTGTAATACTTCATCTCTGATTTTAGGTTTCACTATTGATGCTAACACAATAATCATGAATTTTAAGTGGTGACATAGAGAGTCTTGGCTGACGGGACAAAGCTCAGACAACACATTTAACATCCCCTAGGTACCCAATTCATCCACAAGTCTATAGGTGACACAAAAACCTAGACATGGATAGGTACATGTTTTCTTTCTTGCCTCTTCAACAGCAACCCCAAAGTGATTTGACCAAAGTGCGACCTTGCTTTGATTGCTCTCTCATTTGGGTTTCATATCTGAGCTCTCACGCTTTCTAATTTAGGTAATTGGAGTGAACTTACAGAGCAAGTATTTTATGAAAGTACTCTGCAGAAGATTTTAAATTATTGGAAAATAATTTAGCTCATCAAAGATAACATTTCTAGTAATGTACTAAACCTAGAAAAATTCTAAAAATCACCAAAAAGATAAAAAGAAAAGTAAGACTTTACCCAACAAGAGAGGGTGCCTGCTTGCTATTGGAGGTGTTTTATCTGTCTTCATGTCTAAAGCATAATATAACACATGGCTATGCATGGAAGGTATGTTTCTTAGCTCTTGCCATGTAGAGATTGTCATAGAGTTGGAGGAATAAACACTTCCGTGCTATTTAACTCACAGCATGTGTCGTGAATGTAGGCATGATATACTTGTGTTCTCTCCTTGAGTGTCTTTTGAGAGGTTGCTGATGGTATTGACTATTAATACATTTACAGGTATCAATAGAAATGACTGAAAGTGAAGGATCTGCTTTCCAGATAGTCATATTTATTGGTAGAATTTCATCTTCTGGAGTGAAAATTTTCACTTTTGAACTGACAGTTTTCTTGAATCCATTTCATTTCCTTGTCTCATAAACCTCTAAGAAAACCATTAGAGGGGCTAAAGGGAGGGCCAAATGGCAAGACAGAATCGTACATAACAGAGAAGCTGCATTCCTTCACCTCTGAAACATTCTGTTTAGAAGCCAGTTGTGTAAAGAATGGGTTTATTTTGTTTCATTAACAGCAGGAGGCAACATTATAGACTATCTAACAAGGTCTCTGCTCAGACTCCCAAATAGTCATGTCTTCTGAGTGCACAGAAACACACCCTGTTCCTTGAGAATGCAAACTAATTTTACAACTTTATCTAAGTCTAAGATCTTTCCTTCAAGGTAGGTTCAAGTGAGGATGAGTTCAGTTGGTGGAGGAAGTTAGCTGAGACATAGCTCTGTATCTGTAACCCTGGGAAACTAAGGAAGCAAGTGTTCCCCTGCCAAGACAGCATGCCGTGGGCAGCAGGCCACGGGATAGTGGACATTACAGTGTCCACATGGTGGAGATTGCTGGTGAGAAAGCAACCATAATAATTTAGAAATGTTGAATGTTCCTTGATTCTGATTCCAGGCCAGGGCATGGCTTTGGTGGTCCTCGCTCTACCCTCTCTGTGCTTCTGTTCACCTTATTTCTCCACATTTTCTGTTTGTATCATGCAAAGAGAAACCTACTTGAGAACCCTCTATTTGTGTACTCCTCTGTCCTGACTGGGTTTTCTTCCATCCTATTTTACTAATACTTGAGTGCTGTAATTTCCTTGCAGATTTGAAAAGACATACTCCATGGATCTGGGGAAAGCCTTTCTACTCTGGGTTCTGCTGTCAGGGTTTAGGGACAATGTCATAGCTCTCACCATGTCTTGTCCTTCACTGAAGGGTTCCTTCAGCATTCCCTGAGCTGCTTGAAATGGTGGAGTTTGTGGCAGGATGCTCAGATGCCTTATCCTTCTGAGTTTTAAAGAAATTTGTCTAGGTCCATACTCACTCTAATATCACTAAAGAAGTCCCCATAATCCTTTTTTTTTCTGATCACTCCTAGAAAGCCTTTTTCAGTTTTTTATTGCCTAAATAAAGAGGCTTAGTTAGCTCATGATCATCATATGCTGTAACTTTTTATTTACTAATCAATCCACTAGATAATTGTTTCTTGCATATATCATAAGAGGTGAGAAGAAATCAGAGACACCCTCAGCAGTTTGCTTAAAAAGTTTATCCAGTAATTTTTCATTATTAGTGTTATTGACCTTTAAAATTTCCTTAGCTGTGTGTCACTTGAGAAAACTCTTTTGCCCCAATTTTGGAGAATATTCTTCCTTCTTTTGAGACTTCATTGAGAGTATTTTCTAAGTTCAGACTGCTATCCAGATCTTTATGGAGGTGACTTAGACATTTTGTATTATTATATTTCAGATTTTTCTACCCTCTGACTGTATATGTTCTAGTGATACTTCCATACTTTCTGAAACTGCTAAAACGCATTCTCTTTCTAGGCAGCAAAATGTATGTTAGTCAGCTATTGCTGTGTAACAAGCACCATATAACAAGTAGGATATGATAATATACATTTATTTACTTTCTTACAGTTTGTCTCAGTCTCATACACAGACATGACTTAAGGGCCAACTGTTTCTAGGACTTTCTCAGTGATTTATCTAGGTGCTTCAAGGGTTCTGAACACTTAATTGAAAAAAAAAGAATCTATGCCAAGCTCAAAATGCCCACTATTGGGCGGAGTACTTGTGGTCCTGCCTGGGCCTGGATCACAAGTATACCTGTGTTTGGTTATATGAACCTCTTCAATATGGCTACAGTACTAGCTGGTCTTGTGTGTCAACTTGACACAGACTGGTGTTGTCACAGAGAAAGGAGCTTCAGTTGTGGAAGTGCCTTCATGAGATCCAGCTGTGGGGTATTTTCCCAACTGGTGAACAAGGGGGGAGGGCCCCTTGTCGGTGGTACCACTTCTGGGCTGGTATTCTTGGGTTCTATACGAGAGCAGGCTGAGCAAGCCCGGGGAAGCAAACCAGTAAGTAACATCCCCAGATGGGCTCTGCATTAGTTCCTGCTTCCTGACCTGCTTGAGTTCCAGTCCTGACTTCCTTTGGTGAACAGCTGTGTGGAAGTGTAAGCAGAATAAGCCCTTTCCTCCCCAACTTGCTTCTTGGTCATGGAGTTTATGCAGGAGTAGAACCCCTAAGACAGCCACTTACCACATGAATGCATTAGGCCAGAACAGTAAAAGCACAGGTTACTAATAGTAAACAACAATCCCATTAAACTTAATCATTGAAGAGATATAATTTTTATATTCCATTTATATTCCTATTATTTATTCCACCCAATGAGCATGAATTATACCAGAAAGTAAACAATTATCACCTATCCCCAAAATAAGCCTCCCTAGTGAGGTTGAGAGAGACAGTAATCTATGGGTATAAAGATAAGAACTTAGGGTGCAATTTAATACTATGTACATTAACAGTATATTACTAGATTCTTCTTTAGGTCTGAGATTTAACTAGCCATGGACTTTTGGACTATCTAATGGAACCACATTTGAGGTCTGTCTTGTGGAGTGGGCCTGAAATCCACCCCAAAAGTGCTTGGTTACCCCTATAACATTTATACCTTATATTACTGTACATCCTTTCCTAGTCAGTCATTATTATAGCTCACAGGGTTGACACATGGGGAAGTGTGCTGATGACTTTTCTCCCCCTTGTAGCATGTCGTAGTGACATTCTTTGAGAATTCTGGAATTTTTGTTTCTTCAAAAAAGTAAAAACACTGAAATATAAGAATGTGCTTTTATTTTAATCCCAGGTGTAGGGATGTGGGGCAACTTTGGACTTTTTGTAGCAGCTGACCATGATTTGCCTCAAGCTCTAGCAGAAGAGGGTTCTTTTGTTTTGTTTTGTTTTGTTTTGTTTTGTTTTTGTTTTTGTTTTTGCCAGCAATAGATAGTTTCTATAATTGTGTGCTATTTGGAATTCTTGGAACTTTTCAGAGGTGTATAAATGCTGATAGGTGGGATGTTTGTTGGTAGTTTAGGGAGATTGGTTGTGGCTTGTTAGTAGTCATGATTCAAGAAGAAACAAAAGGAAAGAAATTAGATTCAGGGGTTTTCCTAATTCTTATTTCCTCTCTAAACTTGTTTTTCTCCTATCTAGTGGTAGGGGGTGAAACAGCAGGGATAAAGGGTGGAAAGAAGAAGAACCATCAAAATACCAAAGGCCAGCTATAGCATGTATTAAACTTCCTATCATTATGATAGGTACATAGTAGGAATGAATGTTTTAGGTCAGTATCACCTTGATTTCTCCACGTCCTATCATCAAGTATATGGTACTTTCAGTAAGTAATGCTGATGGAAATAGCCTGTAATTTGGGGGTCATTTATTGACCTCATTGACCAACAACTCAAAAAGAGATAACCTATACCGGCTAATTGGATTTTTATTTACTAATATATGATATTTTGGGAGAAGTTAGTTTTACAGGGTAACTCCATTACCCCCCCTCTCTCTCTGAAGCTTTTCCAATAGTAGATTTCCATATGGTATTTTCAAAGGTCTTCGTGTTAGCTATCTCTCATTGCTTTCATTGGAGTACTTTCTCTTATATCCTTCCCCCCTCCTATTCACTCAACCCTTCCTATTATATTATTCCCCTTTACCCTGCATTCCTCCAGCTTTTGCTACCCCTTTACCTGGTCTTCTCCATGATGCCTTACTGGTTTTCTAACTTCTATGGGCACTCTAACTTAAACACACATATCTAAATATTCAAATGTAGCACTCACATATAAAATAACATGAAAGGTTGGTCTTTCTGGGTCTGGGTTACCTCACTTAGAATGATTATTTCCATCTCCATTCATTTACCTGAAAGTTTTATAATTTCATTTTTTTATCTTATAATCTTTATCATTTACAAATCTTGAAAATAAATTAGTTAGAATTGGCATTTAATTTTTCTTTGCAGGTGAATAATATTCCATTGTTCACATGAATAACTTTTTAATTGTTTACTCATATATTGATTAACATCTAGACTATTTCTGTTTCCTGACTATTGTTAATAGACCAGTAATAAACATTGTTGAGCAAGTATATAGAGGATATATAGAATTCTTTGAGTTTTATTGCATAACCTATTGAGTCCATTTAGTGTTCCACTTACGTATATGTGTTTGTGGATGACCCCTTAGCACTAAATAATGTATCATGGACCTTGTGCCTTGAGAAAACTGATTTTCCTCTCTCATTAGTCACTGACTGCTTGTAGTCATTTAGGCTTGAGGACTCCTGCGTCTCAGTGCAGAGATCTACACATAGTCAACAGTCAGGAAATAAAACTGTTGAATATTCAGCTTTAAATGGGACACCAATATCACACTTTTTCTCGTCAAGGCTCAAAGATCATTGTTAAAGATGGGGAAGAAAAATTGTAAGAGTTAGAGGGTATAGATATCTGTAGCAAAACAATATTTGTTTTATATGATAGGACAGTTGCACACATGAATTCATAGCGGCTGAGACTGTATGCAACAGACCTGTGCAAGATCAAGCCAGCAAAATTCCATCATGGATGGAAGAGGTAGTTATTAACCACTACCCTTTTCTGAGGATCTGAGAATACACAAATAACTGATAATGGTTGATGTGCCGAGTCCTGCCTGGCCATGTGGAAGGGACAATGTCACATGGTTCCTGCATCTGGAACAGACCCAGCAGGGCATGGGCCTCCATGAGTGTTGATGGTTGCTAGGCATGAGGCTTGTTTATATGAAAATATTTTACTTCATGTTTCTCCTTTGAGTATATGTCCTTTCTGCCAAGGTTAATGACTTCATGATAATCAGGACATCCCATGTCTAGGAGGCAAGGGTGTGTCTAATGTCTCAGCAAAATGGTAAATTCTGAGATCTTTAGGATAGTCCTTAAGGCTGTGGGAAAGAACTTTGAAAACATGAGTTCTAGAATATATAATTTTTCAACTATGCAAAAAATAAAGATTCCATATGAATTGTATAAAGAGTTTCACAGATCTGAAAGAACAGAGGCAGATTCACTCTGAGCCAGCTTGCCAGAAAGATACTAAGGACTAAAATAAAGAGAATTAAGGAGTCTTGATTTCAGGGTAGGACCCACCCAGCTAACTTATCTGGGCTTACAAAGGCACACAGATCTCTGAATTCATTTTCAATGTTAAAAAATGTACTTGCTGTGTCTAATTATCAAGGAGCAGGAGTCATGGTGATTTGTGAGATAATCAAAAAGGAACCTGGAGTAAAAACTGAATTGATATGTAACTAAAAGACTGGGCCTTGGTCTGTGAGAGATGAGTTATCAGGATGAGATTTTTGTAGATCTCCAGAGAAAGCCGTCTTGAACAAAACACAAGCTGTCAGCTTGTACCTCACGATTGACATTGAGTCAATTGTTTTCAATGCTCTTAATCACCCCTTCTCTCAGGAACCCCCTCTCCAAGCTAGTGTTTGTCCTTGGCAGTGAGCTAGAGACTCTTTGCCTCAGGGATGAGGACCCTAAGAAATAGTCCATGCTCCAGTAAATTGTTCCACATGCAGATAGTAATAAAAGGACTCAGTTTTAGAAAGAGAGAAGAGAGAAGACAGGAGAAAGACAAAGAGGATAGAAGAGAGAGGGAGAGAGAGAGAGAGAGAGAGAGAGAGAGAGAGAGAGAGAGAGAGAGAATATTGGGTATGAAAAGGCAGGAATAGGAGTGAAATTGGAGAGAAGGGAATGGATAGTGCATTTGATCCAAATGCATATGAATATATAAATATTGCATACATATTTACAAAACTGTTTAAATTCCAAGATACAAGGATTATAAGGGACCATCTTTGTACAGTCAGCCTAACAAAAATGTTCAAAACTTTTCTTGTTATTCAGTAATATAACTTGACAAGCATCCTATATTAGTATCATTGAGGCTTGGCCTGTTGCTATGTATTGTAATACTAAATTTTGTACCTGATAGTCTAGACCTATGAGTGAATTCTCACAATTACAAGCTTTTGTTAGACAAACCATATTTCTTGATTTAAAACTATCCAATCTATACAAAGAACTCAAGAAGTTAGACCCCAGAAAACCAAATAACCCTATCCAAAAATGGGGTACAGAGTTAAACAGAGACTTTTCACCAGAAGAAATTTGGATGACTGAGAAACACCTTAAAAAATGTTCAACATCATTAGTCATTAGGGAAATGCAAATCAAAACAACCCTGAGATTTCACCTCACACCAGTCAGAATGGCTAAGATTAAAAACTCAGAAGACATCAGGTGTTGGCGAGGATGTGGAGAAAGAGGAACACTCCTCCACTGCTAGTGGGAATGCAAGCTGGTACAACCACTCTGGAAATCAGTCTGGCGGTTTCTCAGAAAACTGGACGTGATACTTCCGGAGGACCCAGCCATACTACTCCTGGGAATATACCCAGAAGATTCCCCAGCATGCAATAAGGATACATGATCCACTATGTTCATAGCAGCCTTATATATAATAGCCAGAAGCTGGAAAGAACCCAGATGTCCCTCAACAGAGGAATGGATACAAAAAATGTGGTATATATACACAATGGAGTACTATTCAGCCATTAGAAACAATGAATTCATGAAATTCTTAGAGAAATGGATGGAGTTGGAGAACGTCATACTAAGTGAGGTGACCCAGTCTCAAAAGAATACCCATGGTATGCGGTCACTGATAAGTGGATATTAGCCTAGAATCTTGGAACACCAAAGACATAAATCACATACCAAGTGATGTCTGACAAGAAGAAAGGAGTGGACACTGGTGCTAGAATGGACCAAAGCATCCTTGTGGGGGAGTACAAGAACAGTGAGGTGGGAGGGGGTGGATGAGGGAGCAGGGGGAGGGAAAAGGGCATGTGGGACCTTTGGGGGTGGGGAACCAGAAAAAGGGAAATGAATTGTAAATATAGAATATATCCAATAAGAAATTTAAAAAAAACCTATTGGTTAAATAAAATTGGCTACAACCAACTACTGAAGGGAATAGAAATGAGTAGATATTGAGTTACATGGTTGGGGGTGGAGAAGAGAGAGGAGAGGGGAGACTAGCAAGAGAAGGAGGAAAATCAAGAGGAGAGGAGAAAGCCTCTGTGAGGGAAGATGATCCATGAGAACATGGCTAGGAGAAACAGCAAGCATCTGGAGTACACTGCTGGGGAGACAGCCAGGCCAGCAATAGAAGAGTAGACAAGGGGTGACACCTATTCATTGTCAAAACCAAATAAAATAACCATAGCCTGAGTCTCATGTATTTGTAAGCTAGTCAGGGATCAGCTTAAATTGGTTATGCTAAAAAGTATATCTTAAATTTGCTTTCTTAGTACTCATTTTAAAAAAAAATATTTTATTTCCTTACATTTTATTCCCTTTGCCTTTGAGAGGGACCCCCTTGATATTCCCCACACTGTGGCATCAAGCCTCTACAGGATTAGGCATATCCTCTCCTGCTGTGGCTCGACAAGGCAGCCCTCATATGTGCCAGGGGTCTTGAACCAGCCTACATATGCTCTTTGATTAGTAGCATCCTGATGTGTGCTTGCCTCCTTGTTAAACTTATGGTCTGTGAGCTGTATACTAGGTATTCTGTATGTTTTGGCTAACATCCACTTATCAGTGAGTATATACCACGCATGTCCTATTTGGTCTGCATTATCTCACTCTAGGTGATATTTTCTAGGACAATCCATTTGCCTAAAAGATTCATGATGCTCTTGTTTTTAATAACCAAATAGTATTCCATTGTGTAAATGAACCACATTTTCTGTATCCATATTTCCGTTGAGTGACATGTGGGTTGCTTCACATTTCTGGCTATTGTGAATAAGGCTGTTATGAACATAGTGTCCTTGTGATATAGTTGAGCATCATTTGGGTATATGCCCAGGAACAGTATAGCTGGGTCTTCAGGTAGAACTATTTCCAGTTTTCTGAGGAACCAGATTGATTTTCAGAATGGTTGTAAAAGTTTGCATCCCCACAGCAATGGAGTAGTGTTCTCCTTTTCTCCACATCCTTGCTAGCATCTGCTGTCACTTCAGGTTTTATCTTAGCCATTCTGACTGATGTAAGGTAGATATTGAACATTTCAAGTGCTTCTTGGTCATTCAAGATGTCTCTGCTGAGAATTCTCTGCTTAGCTCTGTATCTCATTTTCAAAATTGGATGATTTGATGTTTTCTAGAGTCTAACTTCTTTTTATATTTTGGATATTAGGCCTCTGTATGATGCAGGGTTAGGGAATATACTTTCTCAATCTGTAGGTTCCGTTTTTTCCTATTGATAGTGTCCTTTGCCTTATAGAAATGTTCCATTTCAAGAAATACTATTTATCAATTGTTGATATTAGAGTTTGATACATTGCTATTTTGTTCAGGAAATTTTCTCCTGTGCCAATGCATTCAAGGTTAATTCCCACTTTCTCTTTTATTAGATTCAGTGTATATGGTTTTATGTTGAAGTCCTTGATCCACTTAGACTTGAGTTTTGTGCAGGATGATAAATATGGATCCATTTGCATTCTTTCACATGCAGACTACCAGTTAGACCAGCACCATTTGTTGGAGATTCTTTTTTTCCACCGTATAGTTTTTACTTTTCTGGCAAAGATCAAGTATCCATAGGTGTGTGCGTTTATCTCTGCCTCCTTGATTATATTCCATTGACCAACCTATCTGTCTCTGTATCAATACCATGCAGGGTATTTTTTTTATCACTATTGCTATGTAGTATAGCTTGAGGTCATGAATTGTGATTCCTCCAGATGTTCTTTTATTGTTGAGAATAGTTTTGTCTATCTTGGGTTTCTGCTTTTCCATATGAAATTGAGAATTGCTTTCTCAATGTCTGTAAAAAAAAAGTGTTGGTATTTTGATGGAGATTAGATTGACTCTGTAGATTGCTTTTGGTAAGATGGCCATTTTCACTATGTTACTACTACTAATACATGAGTATTGAAGATCTTTTAATCTTCTGAGGTCTTCATTGATTTCTTTCTTCAAGGACTTAAAGTTCTTGTCATATAGATCTTTTACTTGCTTGCTTAGAGTTACACCAAGATGTATTATATTATTTGTGGCTATTGAGAAGGGTATTGTTTCTCTAATTTCTTTTTCTTTTCACTTATCATTTGTATAAAGAAGGGCAACAAATTTCTTTGAATTAATTTTATATCTCACAATTTTCCTAAAGTTGTTTATTAGCTGTAGGAGTTCTCTGGTAGAACTTTTTGGATAGAATATGTATATTAATGTATCATCTGAGAATAGTAACACCTTTACTTCTTCCTGCCCAAATTGCATCCCTTTAATCTCTCTCTCTATTGTCTTATTGCTCTAGCAATAGATCCAATATATTAGATCTATTGCAAGAGTGAGAGTTGATAGACTTGCCCCTGATTTTAGTGGGATAGCTTCAAGTTTTTCCTCATTTGATTTGATGTTTTTGGCTATTGGTTTGCTGTATGTTACTTTTACTATGTTCAGATATGTGCCTTGAATTCCTGATTTTTCCAAGACTTTTAACATGAAGGGGTGTTGGATTTTTGTCAAAGGCTTCCTCAGTCAAGTCTTTCTGTATTTTATGTTTTTTTGGATAATATTATTTTATTGAAAATGTACATTATGAAAGAAAAAAATATATGAAGTATGACTTGGTAAGTTTCATAGTTTTATATTATGTATCAGGGATGAGTGTAGCTCAGTTGATGGAGTGCTTACCTAGCATAAACAAAGCACTGGGTTCAACTCCCAGGACCTTATAAATAGGGAGGGGTAGTACACACCTGTAGTCTCCACCCTCAGGAAGCAGAGGTAGCAGATCAGAAATTGTAGGTGATCCTCAGCTACACTGGGGTGTTTGATACCAGCTTAGACTGTGTAAGATTCTATTTTAAAGATTAACTAAGTGAATTACACCAAACACTTTATTAATATTTTAAAGGGGGAATTCTAGACAGCTTGTTTAAATTAAAAATCTACCTAAAAGTAACAAGATTTTTGTTATGTTTTACTTAATGTGTCTTTTTAGTCAATAGTCTCTGAAGCTCCATAGGATAGAATTTGTCTTAGTAATACTCTCAATTTAATATAAAGCAGCTTACTAAAGAGTAATCGTATGACAAAAGTGGACTTAGAGCTGAAGTGATAAGAATTATAATGATCTGAAGGAACTAGTTAGTCATGATATTTTAAATGCAGAAAGAGCATCACTTAGGATTAAAATTGCTCTGTATCAGCCATTGAGTCAAATTACAGGAACCATGACAGGTTAGGGGAGGAGGCCGTGTCCTTAAAACACGTTCCTTAATCATTGTATGCAGATGTCTGTTTCTTTAGACTTGTGGGTGTCTGGAGGGAGGGAAGTTTCTGATTTCTTTGGAAACTCAGTTGCATCATGTGATATTTTACTGGAACCTGTTTTTGTTTGCTTTTGGTTTTTTTGTATTTTGTTTATTTATTTATTTATTCATTTATTCATTTATTTATTGTTTCTGGAAGCTGTCTTAGAGGATATTTGTTGAACAGACACATGAAAAAATGTTTTGCTGGAACAGATACCTGGTGTTTTTCTGGAGGCTGTCTTGTGAAAGAGCATGTGATGTTTTGCTGGAGTGGACATGTAAGAGGGCGTACGATGTTTAAACGCAAAGTAACCTCACATCCAGTGAGCCTCTCGTGCATGTGTTCACCTTGTAAGGCTTCACTGGTCTTTGCTGATAATCCTCTTGCTTTGGATCGTCTTGTAACACTTTTCTCATATTTGCTTGCTTGTCAGGACCTCATAGAGAGAAATGTGCCAGAGAACTTCTGGTATTTCAGATGTTTCTTGCTGCTTACACGGACTTCCGCCAATTTGGTGGATCCTCAGTTTCTTTTGGATCAAGCTGCTGCTCCTGATTTTAGACTGGACTGCTGATATCCTGATAATGAATATTGGAATTACCCCCAAAGAACTACTTCTAAATAGGTTCAAATTCCCCATTTTCTATCAACCTTTCTTTTCCCTTACATGTGGTGGGCTGGCTGGCTAGACGGGAGGTTGAAGCATTTAGCTCCAGGAAGCCTTGAGAAATGTAAGCTGAGAGCGAGAGCAAGAGCAAGAGCGAGAGCATCTACGTATATGGTGTGTGCATGTTTATTAGTTTATAAGTGCATCAGAAGGCCTGAGGGAGGGGGGCATCTGGCATCCACCTTTTAGTTCCTTTGAGTCAGGGTCTCTCCCTGAACTGAGTTCATGTTTTGTGTGTTTATTTGATTTTTTCCCTTTTTTAGTTGGGCTAGTGACCAACAAGCACTCTGGCTACACCTTGCTCAGTGCTGAGGCTATGAGTATGAAGGACCACACCTAATATTTATTGCATGGGGACTGGGATCTAAAGTATGGTCTCAATGCTTGCATGGCTAGTGTTGTTACTTGCTGAACCATAGCTGCAAACACTGTTTATCTGATTTTTAATACTCTACAATGTTGCCTGATTTTAAATTTTCTAGTGCTGGTGATTGAATCCAGGACTTCACACACGCTACCACTGAGCTGAAATTACAGCTCTAGACCCTACAACTTGGCTTGGCCATATGTTCCATGTGCCTTTCTGTTGACAGCAGTAAAGAATGTGGCATCAATTTACTTCACGATTGCTTTTCCAAATTCAGAAAAAAAATACATATATGTGTTATCTGGAATATGCATCTTACTATATTCTCAAATACTTGTATCTCCCTTTAATGAAAATTATATTAGGAAAGTCTAAGCAAGTTACTAATGTATCAAAGTCCCATCTAAACACTATCATTCATTGGTATTGAATTATTCTGCCTTCTCACAACTTTCTATGAAAATTTTCATATTCATAAGAATTTAGTCTACTGCTTTTCATATTGATAATGTGACCACATTAGAAGCTTTCTAAATAGAAGTGACTTAGTACATTTCCATAATTGTCTTGTGATACATTACAATCCAGTAAAGGAAGTTTTTACTAATAAAATCTTGGCCTAAGTTACAGTATCAGTAGAGATAATGATTTTTCATTCTTTTGCTACTTCAGACTCTACATATTTTCAGATGAACCTCATATTCTGAACCAGAGTGCTCCATATCTCATCATCTTGTATAAATCATAAATAAGGTGAGTCAAAAGTAATACCTTATATAGTGATTTATTTCTCAGAATACCTCTCTTAATTTGAAGGTTTCTGAGCATATACTATGCATGTTTATCTTTAAAACTTTTTATTGTATGTATGTATGTATGTATGTATTCATTCATTCATATTGTTGTGTGTGCTTGCTCATGTATGAGTCATGAAGAACATATTGAAGTCAGATAATGACTTGTGGGAATTGGTCTCCTTTCACCATGTGGGTACTAGGGAATTAAACTCAGCTGATCAGGCTTCATGGCAAGCACCATTACTAATGAAGACAGCTCTCTACCGCATAAGATGTTTGTGATTTTAGTTATCTGAATTCATAAAATATTGGCTAAATAAAACCTATAAGCCTTTCAATTTGCTACAGTAGGACTCAAGTAGAGTACAAATATTATTATAATACTTTTTCTTATAGAGGATAATTCTAATAGAATATGGGGAGTTTGTATGTTTTTGTTTATTTTCTATATTCTTTGTTTACATTCCAAATGATTTCCCCTTTCCCACTTCCCCCCTTCCTATAAGTCCCATATGCCCTCTTCCTTCTGCCCATTCCACAGTGACCCCCTTCTCTGTCCTGGTAATCACCTACTTTGCTGCATCAAGCCTTTCCAGGACCAGGGCCCTCTCCTTCCTTATTCTTGGGAGATATGTGAATTGTGTCTTGGGTATTCAGAGCTTGTGGGCTAATATCCACTTGTCAGTGACTGCATTCCATGTGTGTTCTTTTGTGAATGGGTTACCTCACTTACGATGATATTTTCCAGTTCCAAAAATATACCTAAGAATTTCACGAATTCACTGTTTTTAATTGCTGAGTAGTATTCCATTGTGTAAATATACCATATTTTCTGTATCCATTCCTCCAATGAGAGACATCTGGGTTCTTTCCAGCTTCTGGCTATTATAAATAAGGCTGCTATGAGCGTAGTGGAACACGTGTCCTTATTGCATGTCAGGGAATCTTCTGGGTATATGCCCAGGAGTGGTATAGCATGGATCCTCTGGAAGTGTCATGCCCAGTTTTCTGAAGAACTGCCAGAGTGATTACCAGAGTGGTTGTACAAGCTTGCAATCCCACCAGCAATGTAGGAGTGTTCCTCTTTCTCCACATCCTCGCCAATACCTGCTGTCTCCTGAGTTTTTTATCTTAGCCATTCTGACTGCTGTGAGGTGAAAACTCAGGGTTGTTTTGATTTGTATTTTCCTAATGATTAATGATGTTGAACATTTTGTAAAGTGCTTCTTAGCCATCCAAAATTCTTCAGGTGAAAATTCTTTGTTTAGCTCTGTACCCCATTTTTAATAGGGTTATTTGACTCTCTGGAGTCTAACTTCTTGAGTTCTTTGTATATATTGGATGTACAGTTGGAGAAGATCTTTTCCCAATTTGCTGGTTGCCATTTTGTCCTTTTGACAGTGTCCTTTGCTTTACAGAAACTTTGTAATTTTATGAGGTCCCATTTGTCAATTCTTGATCTTAGAGCATAAGCTATTGGTGTTCTGTTCAAGAAATTTTCTCCTTTGCCCATGTGCTCAATGCTCTTCTCCAGTTTCTTTTCTATTAGTTTCAGTGTGTCTGGTTTTATGTGGAGGTCCTTGATCCATTTGGAGTTGAGCTTAGTACAGGAGAAAAGAATGGATCGATTTGCATTCTTCTGCATGCTGACCTCCAGTTGAACCAGCACCATTTGTTGAAAAGGCTATTCCCCCCCCACTGGATTGTTTTAGCTCCTTTGTCAAAAATAAAGTAACCATAGGTGTGTGGGTTCATTTCTGGGCCTCTAAAGGATAAAAATTGGAAAGGAAGAAGTCAAACTATCACTATTTGCAGACAATATGACAGTATATTTAAGTGACCCAAAAAACTTCACCAGAGAAGTCCTACATACTTCTCTGGTGAAGATAAACAACTTCAGCAAAGTGGCTGGTTATAAAATCAATCAGTAGCCTTCCTATACTCAAAGGATAAGCAGGCTGAGAAAGAAATTATGGGAATGACACCCTTCCCAACAGCCACAAACAATATAAAGTATCTTGGTGTGACTCTAACCAAACAAGTGAAGGATCTGTATGACAGAAACTTCAGGTCTCTGAAGAAGGAAATCGAAGAAGACCTCAGAAGACGGAAAAATCTTCCATGCTTGTGGATTGGCAGGCTTAATATATTAAAAATGACCATCTTGCCAAAAGCAATATACAGATTCAATGCAATCCCCATCAAAATCCCAACTCAGTTCTTCATAGATTTAGAAAGAGCAATTCTCAAATTCATCATTGTTATCATTGGAATAACAAAAACCCAGGATAGCTAAAACTCTTCTCAACAGTAAAAGAACTCCTGGAGGAATCAGTCTCCCGGACCTCAAGCAGTACTATAGAGCAATAGTGTTAAAAACTGCATGTTATTGGTACAGTGACAGGCAGATAGATCAATGGAATAGAATTGAAGACCCAGAGTCCTGTATGTTCTAAAATATAATTGTATGTTTATGTGAGTTTATGCCACAGGAGTGCAGTGCCCACAGAGGGCTGAAGAGGCCTCAAATCTCTTGGAGTTACTGTGACAGGCTGCAGTGAGCAGCTATTTTACTGAAAAAGTAACTCACTAGTCAAGTATTTGTGCTTTTGATTCTAAATTGTATTCTGTAATTCCTCAGTGACTCTTCTACCTTCCTTGATGGTCTCAATTTCTGTGTGTAGCATTGGTAAGAACTATGGTGTCTGGCGCTTAATGAAAACTCATTATGAGAATCGTTACTAACAGTAATAAACCTTGTCAAATAATTTTCACACGTTGCTCACTGATTAGTCCCTCTATAGCTTCTAATTTTAAATTCCCAGCATTGAAAAATAAAATTTTAAAATGTGCAAGCTGACTGGTCAGTGAGGATCAGTTTTTGTTCTTTGTTGGACAGTGAGTTTTAGTCTCAGTATTTGTTTCTGTGTCCTTAGGGTTAGGGTCACCGTTCGGGAAAAATTTGGAGGCCACAAAATATCCCCCCAAAAAAGGATGAGAGGAGGCAGCAGAAGCAAATTCCTACAAGAGTGAAAGTCTAAAGGCTACAATGAGGCCTCTGGGAAGTTAAGTTCCTTCGGGAAAGGCTCCTGTTCATAGTACCTGTCATATTCTTTAAATATCTTGGCTTAGACCAGCACTAATACTTTTCTTATAAGATATTCTTGTACTGGCATGTTCTTGTGCTCAAATTTCCCCATACTATAATAGCAATGGTTATATCAGATCAGGAATCTCCTAGATGCAAAACAATCATATCTGAACTAGGATATTTCTGTATGGAGTGGGACAATTTCCACTGACCCTGTCTTTAGGTGGTGGGGATTTTGAAAATTTTATCTTTGTGGAATACCATCCAATTCAGGGTATTTAAATATATATTATCACTGTTTTGCTAGAGGTTATTAGCAACCAGAAAAAAATATTTATTTTATGGCAACACTATTCTAAACACTTTGAGTGCATCATTATACTTATTCTGCTTAGTAACTCTGTGGTAAGAATTAAGATTGTAATATCAGCTTTCTGGGTAAAAAGATGGAGCTGTGGTGTTTTGTTATGTTCTAATTATGATTTGCATGCAAACATTAAATATTTTGTACATACTATAAAATGAGAGTGTAGCCCCAGCCCCATTTCAGGAAGCTGTTTAACTTCCCCTATTCTATTTAAAAACTTTTCTCCGTTGCAATGATGTCAGCATTAAATGGATGCAGAGTGGTTGGGATAAGGTGATGTGAGTGTGTGAGTGTGTGTGTGTGTGTGTGTGTGTGTGTGTGCATGTGTGCATGTTGGAGAGATAACTCAATTGTGAAGAACATTGCATGCTCTTCCAAATGATCCAACTTTGATTCCCAGTATGTACATGGTGGCTCACAACTGTTTGTAATCCTAGTTCCAGGGGATCCAATACCTTCTTCTGACTTTTCTTTGGCAACAGGTACACATATAATACACATACATGGATGCAGGCAAAATATTCATGCAATTAAAAGTAAAAGTAAATACAATTTTAAAAGCACATGAAATTGGAAGGAAAAGATAGTGAGGAGATGATAGGGAATTGGGAAGGGAGGGGATGGAGGGTAGAGCTGATTAAAACACACACACATGCACGAAATGTACAAATAATAAAAACCATGAATGACCAATGTGACTGCCTGCCAAAAATGTTCTTTACAACAGAAGGAAATGGTTCAGCTTTGTCCCATGAGACTTAAACAGTTTATTAATTTCTGGTCCAGAAAACCATTATAATTTCAATTTACTTCAAATAAGTTTACTGAGACCTTACTTGGATGATAGAGAGATAGATCATAGATAGCTATTTCTTTAGAGTATTTACTAGGAATCATTGTAAAATGAACATCATTTCTTCAAAATTAAAAATTTTCCCCCTCTAATGGAAAAAAATCCCACTTCAATGGAGTTTTGTTTTTGTTTTTGTAATTTATTTGAGACAGGAACTATATAGTCTATTCTGTTCTCTAACTCTCCACGTAGCTGAAGTTGACTCTAAACTTCTGATTTTCCTGCCTTCACAGATGAGGATCATGATTATGGGTAACACTAATCCTAGTTTATGTAGGAATCAACCCCAGGGCTGTCTTCATATTGCTAGCAGCATTTTGCTAACCAAACCTCATCCCCAGACTCCAAATTCAATGCCTTTGTTGAATGTCTTCCTCACACCAGAAAGCAAATGCAGTCCCTAAACAAACATAACCTCATCCCATTCTCTGATGCTCACTTTCAACACATCGGGATCCGTGGCTTCCCAGTGTGCTTGTGTCTGGTAGACTGTTGAGCAGATGCAGACTATTGGCTCTCTTTGCTATATCCTGTTTTCAACAAATTTGAGACCAAGCGTACCAGAAAGATTCTGAAGATGAAGTATGTTGACTGAGCATCTTGGGGATGGAGAATTCACCCTGATAAAAGGGTATTGGAATTGACCTGTAGGCTCTTGATATGTGTCAGCAGGATTAGTGTAGAGCTTACAATGGGAATTTGTAGTGGGATTTATGGTCATGAGGTTTGGATAATTCCATGACTGCTAAGCTATATGTAGAAGATGGAGGCAGAGATGGGTTAGGCTGTGACTGACAGAGAAAATGCCACCACTCCTATCATCAAGGCTAGTGACATTTGACCATAATTTTGCATGGTGTGGGCCACCTTCATATTTTGCCAGTCTTTACACAGGATCCTTCTACAAGGGATATTTTCTTTATCTAGACACATCAGTGTCATAGGGTGGCCTTGATTTGTCTTGTCCTGATCTTTAACAGTAGTCACTGAGACCTTTCTGCCAGCAGCAAGCGAGATTGATTATATATACATGAAGCAAACCAAGTGCAGAAAGACAGCAGTTTATGATGTTATAGCAGCAGAGGCCATAATTCTTCCTCAATAAACAGATATAATGTATGATATGTAAAACTTTTTGAATGGCTATCCACCTTAATCAACTTGAGATTATCCTATATATCTCTCATGTAAAAATCCTATTTTGTGGTTCTTATTCTTAAAACTTAAGGTTAATAGAGGTTATTGAGATTGAACCACAAGCCTAACATGGTACTTTGATGGACTTTGCATATTATGTTGTGAAATCAACTAAATTTAACTGTAGAGTTTTCTCCCATAAATACTCATGGGTGAATGGGACTCAAAATGGACAAAAACCATGTGGCATTAAAGCTTCAGGTGTGTAGTCAGATAGATGCCTCTAAGAGAGCTTCCGAACCTCACGCAACAGAACCACTTTTAGTCCAGCTGGAACTGACAGGTGTCAATCACCTGACTTCTTTCCAAGTGTAATGCGATGTGTGAAACAAAATATAGTAATTCCAACTAGGACAGACGCACTCTAAAACATGGGATCAATTTGAAAAGTTTGTATGTACACTAAAGTAAAAAGCTAAAATGTTATAAAATATGACAATAATCATAAATCAAAATTGTATGTATTTGGAAAAATCAGAGAATTTGAGTCATTTCCATGCTGGCTATCTTCTCCATATCTGCACAATAGAAGTTGTAGATACATCCTATAATCACCTATAGAATAATCGTGTAGGTTTGAAATAATCAACAAAGAAAGACACTTAGAAATTCAGTAATGGAAATGTACAGGTCATACGAAAAGCAGACGCCAGGTTCTCATAAATGAGTCTCCTGAAACCCCGAAAATTCCTTGACTTATAATTTGCAGTGAACCATATAGCTCTTTTCCAACATTTCCTGAAATGTCATCTTTTTCACAGCAACATCAGTCTGATGAGGAAAAATGAAACAAAACTTGGTTCTGAAAAGTGTCGTCTGTTAACACTTCAAGCACAAAGTTGTAAAAATGTATTTCCTTATATAAGCAGAGAACATGGAATCAGTTAAACAAAAAGTTTTCTGTGGAAAGTACATCTAGAAAGTAGATTGTGTGTTGTTCTGAGATGTTCAGTTCTAAATCACTGGCTCTCTGAGGCTTCCCTATAAAATCATCACTAAGAGGCTAGACAAATAGAAAGGTTGTTATTGATTTAATTGTGTCTTCTGGGTTTTGTGGTTTGACAGTGATATCACATGCAAATAAGACTGTATGTTACTGCTGCTTTCAAGTGTTTAAAGGTATAGGTGTTAATATAGCGGAGATGGTAATTTCCCACCGGCTGTGGTTGTGGGTGTAGTTGAAGTGTTTTCATTGTAGAACTAGGTCTTCTGTACTCTAGTGTGAATGGCATGAAAAAGAAATGACCAAAATATTCCCCCAAAATACTAGAAGAAAACAGAAACTCTTCTGAAGTTTAAGAGAGTGAAATTAACCAGCTAAGAAGCTGCATTTTAATAATTATTTACAGAAAATAATTTTATTATTTACTACAAGTTGTTTGGACCCTCAAAATCCTAACAGCAATGTTCATGTCATTAGATGCAACAGTACTTGAGAACAGTGAGAAGTAAAGAAAACTTAAAAGATTGTAAAGACAATACAGAAAGCTATTGTTAATGAAATAATATTTTAAAAATATAAATTTATTTTTATTACTTCTTTCAGAATTTTTTACAGTGTATTTTTATTATATTCAACTTACTCCTCCAACTTCTTTCAGATTTATCCCTCATGCTCAAACTACCCAACATTTTACTCTCTTTATTTAAATAAAAAATGTTACATTCAAATTATTTTATTCATGTACTACTATTGGGTATGGGCATCTATTGGAATATGGGTAACTTACCAGGATGCCACAGCATTAGGGAGCTGAAGGCTAATTGACAGTGTCCATAAAATCTTCTCCTGGGCACATATATGCTATAGGTCTCCCATTTACTCACCCAATACTTAGTAACTCACCTAGAGCAACTTTGTTCATGACAGATGCCCTGTGTGGGTAAACTGGCCACAGTTTTATTATGTCTTTTCTATGTTTAGGCATATCTGAATACATAAGCTCTATTTAACACTCAGTTACTATAACAAAATGCCCTAGATAATCAAAGGAAGAATACTTGATGTACATTGTTAGAGATTCCTGTCAATGATCCTTTGAATTTGCTGCTTTATGGACTGCGGTGAAGCATCCCATCATGTCAGAAATACAGGACAGAGGAAGCTACTGTCTTTATGACAACCCAGGAATAAAGAAAGAAAAGATTTGGTTTTCCATTATCTTCTACAATGGCATGCCCACAATGGCCTCCGACCCCCCTACCGCCTAAAAATACCACTGCCCCTAACCAGTATCATAAGGAATCAAATCTGAAACAGCTGAGTCTTTCAAGAACAGTTTAGCATTTGGATCATACCCTGAACCACTTTGGCTCATCAATTTTCACTGTGATAAATTGTTTGAAGTATAGTATACTTCATAGTAAGCTCCCAACAAATGCCATCAAACCCCTCTCATTTAATCATAAAAGGAATCATTGAAAGTCTTCATCTCTGGCAGAACTTTGTAATTGAAGATATAATGTTCTGGACCAGAGATATTATTCGGGGGTAAAGGAGCTTACTCCTAGTCCTGAGTTCCAGAGTATGATCTCTAAGCCCTACATGATAGGAAGAGAGAACCATTTTTTACAAGGTGTCCTCTGACATACATATGGGCAATGGCATTCCCATGCTCCCCCACCCCCAATTTTCACAAATGGAAGTACATACATATAATAAAATCCTGAGGACCCCAGCTTCTTGGTTGTTTTTAATATATAATAAAATCAGAAATCAAGTCATTTTTATTTAAATCATACCCTTTTATTGTAACATGCCCAGAAAGTAACTGTGTTAGGAAGAGAGTGGTGAACTAACAACAGAAAAAGGAAAGTTAATTCAGAACATAAGATATGTGGGCTTTGGAAGTCTTCTCTCTGCCTCCAGTTGGCTATGATCATGGCTACCTCTATAGGCTTCAGAAAGAGTTTGGGTTGAAGCTGGTTCTGTCTTAAGCATATTTCTAGCCCAAGATGGTTGTCACATGCTTGGTTTTCATTTTTTCATTACCACTGATATTTTTGTAAGGCTTTGACAAGAGAGTAGGTGGAGAGGAGTATATATCCGTGCTAGCTTCCCTGGATCAAGCTGGCTCACTTTAGCCTTGTTTTTCATCCGTTATTTTCTCTGGTCTTGCTTTATGTCCTATCTCTGTTCATTTTTTATATGTTATCAGAAAGTCATTGATTTGTTTTCTTCTTTTTTATCAACAATTATTAGAAAAAATAAAACCTCTGGCTTTACTTTAGAACAACCAAAGATTCTTTTATAAACAGTTAACAATGGCAGCCATAGATTTTATAGAGATCATAACACACTTTTGATCTGCTCTGTATCCCAGGAATTACAAAAAGATACCTTGCTGCACATATTTTAAATGTGGGAAATGTTTTGCCAACTGGTGATGATCAATGAAGTTCAGGAAATAACATAAAGTAAGATGATTAGACTTCAGATTTTTGTCATTGATTGAGGAAAACTTTAACTCATCAATGAATGAGAGCAATTCAACACCTAATTATTATCATTGCTAAAATCAATTACAGTTAATATATTAATAAAATGAAATTAAGACAAAATATGGAATGCTCTAAACTGTTAGTTACCAGCTAAGTCATTAAAGTTTTCAGTACACACCCACACACACACATTTGTAATAGATATCAGATTGGGAATGGGTTCTTGGAAAGAGGCACGCATCAATATGAATGGAGGGGTGAGGTGTTGTATATATTGCAGATGAGAAATGTTTGCCAGACTATACTGTGAAAGATAAATATTGAGATTTTGAGTGAGTTCATCATCTGTTTTGTATCTGCTCTGGGGAAGTCTTAGAAAAACAGTCCATGGGGAGAGGCTGGAGAGGTTGCTTAGTATTTAAGAACACTTAGGGCTCTTGCAAAATATGAGTGTTCAGTTCATTGAACTTGCATGAGACCAATCCCTGGACCCCTAGCTTCAGAGGATCTAATGTCATCTCCTGGCATTTGCATGCATCTGTATATACTTGGTATGCTCTCTCTCTCTCTCTCTCTCTCTCTCTCTCTCTCTCTCTCTCTCTCTCCTCTCCATTTGAAAAGAAAAAGAGATTGTATGATGAATTTGATGGTATCTACCTCTACAGCATAACTACTGCACAGCATGTGCAGGACTTTGTGCCTTATTGCCAGTCTTGCAGGTAGAACAAAAACAAAAACAAAATAACACCTGGTTTTCAAATACTAGAGCCTTATGTACAATATATTTAAAAAGACATCCTAGTGAATAATAAGTGATTTAATGTATACCATTTAAATGTACTCCAAATTGGTCAACTCCACAATTCCAATATTGGATGAAAATAACCTAATGCAAATACTAGTGCACTAGTGTAAGTGAGTATGAGATGTTGTGGTTATTGCGAATGAAAGATTTTTGCCAGTGAGTCCTCTAGATAATGAAGAAGATAAACATTGAAATTTGGAGAACCATCATCCATCCATTCAATACTGATGCTATATGTGTTATAAGAAAGGATACAATGGATGTTGGACTTTATATTTTAAAAAGAAATGTCAATTTAACTTGTTAGGAGTGGAGGTAAGATTTTTAGACTCGAGAAAAAGTCTGTTTCTTCTTCTACCATAAAAAACATTAGAACATCGATTCTCTGGTATTTGAATATCAGAAAGGACAAAAGAGAGCAATCTGCCTTCAGAAGAGGCAATGTCCCTGAACTATACATAATGCAAACAGAATATCAGTGGATCATCCAAAATTCTTTGGTCAATATAAATACCTTTACTGCTGTCTAAACACCTCAACAAAAGACTCTAATTTTCCCTAAATATATTTTAGTCTTAAATGATGATACATTCAGATTTTTTTCCTCTGAGAAAATTTTCTCATTATATTTGTAGTAATTAAGACATAAAAATATAGGCAGTAGCAGGCAGCAATGGCAGTTTTATTGAAATTCTCTCTGACTATCCACTTCCTGCAGCATAATTTAATGAACTATATTAAGATGCTCACAGCTGACCTTTTTTCTATAGAAGAAATCGATTTTATCTATGCAGAATGTGATATTTATATGCTCAACTCTCTAGACCAAATAATCTTGAGAAGTAATATCTACACTAAGAAAACACGCGACTTACCTTGGTCTTCCTTTGCTCACATCCTTGATCCCTCTTTTGTTAAAATAAGAATATTAAACAGGATGTGCTGGATTCAAAATGTCACTTCAAGATTGATTGGCAGGAAGACATTTTCTTATGAAACAACAGACTGATGATTTAGAAAACTGAAAATTTTAAGAATGCTGCCTTTTAACCTATTATTTCTTAACATTTTAATCATTTGACTGACAAAATAGAAAAAGGAAATGGAAAAAATCTTGTAGAAGAGAGAAAATAATCTGAATAAGTTCTTCTTGGAAACTAATGGATTCATTCTATAATAATGCACAGTAGGATTTCAAAACTAGTATACATTTAAAATGGAGATTATGTTGGGTTTTGTAGATCTTTTGATTATCTATCTATCTATCTATTTTTAAAACTGTATTAGTGCTCTATCATCATGTATACCTTCATGCCAGAAAAGGGTATCAGATTCTACTATAGACAGATGAGATCCACCCTGTGGTTGCTGGGAATTGAACTCATGACCTCTTGAAGAACAGACTGTGCTCTTAACCACTAAGCCATCTCTCCAGCCCTTGTCTATTCATTCAGGTGTAGCTGTGTGTGTTTATGTAGCCTATGTGTGTGTGCATGCTCACAGATGCCAAAAATGGGCATTGGGTCTCCTGAAGCTGGAATTACAGGTAAGTTTGAACTGCCCAGTGTGGGTGCTAGGACTCAAATTCAGGTCTTCTGTTGGAACAATGAACACTCTTAATCACTAAGCCTCTCTCATACCTCACATGGGCTCTCTTAAACTCACATGCTGGCTGTCTCTGAATTCGAAATGAAAGTCAGAAGATGCTGTGGTTTAATGTTCCCCCACAGTTTTTGTGTTAGAAACATAATGCCTGGTGGCCCTGTAGTGAGAGATGAAAGTTTGAATGCAGATGATGGACCTCGACTCTTACTTCTGGAATGAGTTATTAATTGTACTTTTATCCTCCCTCTTCCCCTCAGATGTCTCTTGTCCTTCTGCTTCCTAACAAGAGATAAAACAGCATGCAAAAACCCTTAACATATGCTGACCTCTTCCTCATCTGCAACTTGTAAGAAATAAAATGTGGGGACTGGAGAGATAGCTCAGTAGTTAAGTAGAACTGGCTGTTCTTTCATAGTACCTGGGATCAATTCCTGTCACCCATATTGTTAGCACTCTGTCCAAGCTCTGCCCCACAGTTACCTGGAAACAGCCTGGTGTGGATGTGGTGTGCCTGACTCACTACAAAGGGTTGGCTCACCCCTCCTCGCTCTCTTGCTCGCTCGTTCTTCCCTTCCTGCTCTCTTCCCCTCTCTCTTTCCATGTGCATATGACTTTCTCTCTTTCTCTCTCTCTCTCTCTCTCTCTCTCTCTCTCTCTCTCTCTCTCTGCTGGTCCCTCAGAAGAAAGGTATGAGTCAGCATGGGCCAGTCGAGGCACCCTCTTCCCCCACACCTGACTGCACCCGCATAGGACATATCCCTCTTTATCTTTTTATAAACACATCATATGGTACTGTCACTCAGATTTAGAAACCCTACAGGTTTGCATCCCCCCTGCTACAACATGGAGATCCAACGCTCACTAGCCTAAACATCGGAGAACTGAAAAGCCCCCTTCCCCCACTGGTCAGAGTAAATGTGCACATGGTCCCAGAGTAGAGTTCTTGAGTTCAGAGCTACCCCTGTGCTGCCCTTGGGCATGGAGATATTCAGTCTTTTCACTGACCTTCATTCTAGGACATTTTCCCTTGTGTGAGATTTTCCTCTCTCCTTTTGAGACAGTTACTTTGTCCTGGCTGAGAATTCCAGGCAGGGCCTGGATAAACTGCTCCGTATGTGTGGGGACACAGGCTCTGAGCCTCGCCCACAGCCTACCAGTGTGGGCTTCCTCCTCCCCTCCCTCTCACTCACTCCTGCTCTCACCGAGGTCCAGCTCTAAAAAGTGGGTCAGGCCCAGCCCCCTGCCGAGGGCTCTGTCTGTGCCCTCCCCCTCTCACATTTGCTCATTAGCTCTGTTCCTGGTTTGCTGCATGAAAAGAGAAATCCTGCCAGGGCCTCTGTCTTCTAAGACTTGCTTTCCACGTGAGCAACCACCAGACACCCCCACAATTGCATGCTCTCTCCTGCGAGGTGCTCCTGCCCTCTGACCCCAATGCTGCCATGGGCCCTGCCTGCCTGCAGGGCTCACAGCAGCTTTGGCCCTGTCTGCCCTATCTGCCCCTGTTGCTGTAGCCGCTGCTCTGAGCACTATTATAGTTGCTTTGGAGAGTCCTGTTTGGGCCTGCTGCAGCCAGCCGCGAGAAAAACAGCTTTCACCCCGTTCTCTTTGGACTCTGTTCACAGAGAAGCCATTTCCCACCACCCTGACACAAGAATAATGGGCATTGCTGGGATCTGGAACGTGCTACTATAGGTACTTTAATGGCTGTCCACTGTGGATTCCAACAGCCTGAAGCACTAGGCCTCAGTTTCCAGCTACTAGGGGGAAGTACCTCCCACTTGGCCAAAGTAAACACAGCACAGCTGCTGCTGCTGCTGTCACTGCCCGTCTTGAAATGAAGGCAGCAGTGGCATCCATACATGCCTGTCTCCAGCTTTGCAGAGCGGCGAGGGTTGCGGCCTGCTCTGCATGCCCAGTCCCAACTGTTCTGTTGCTCGCCCAGAGCTGCATCTGCTGCTACAAAATATGTTTTCTTATGCTATACAACCTGTCAAAGTTACTTAAGATGTTTTGTAAGGCCTCCTTTTGGGGGACCCCCTGCTCAAATCTCAGGATGGCGCTCCCCAAGAAACTCGAGAGACCAGCTTGATGCAAACGCATAAGGTAGCTTTAATAAACGGAGCTCCGGGCCGACACTTGCCCCACGCAGGGGTGCAGAGGAGTCGACCCCGAGGCTCAAATATCGAAGGTTTTTATAGAAAGGAATTGAGGGAGGTTGACGTGGGCACACATGATAGGTTAGTTCAAACGGTTACAGGCAGATTCTTGGTGGGCAATTACATCAGCAGGCAGTACGTGGGACCGGTATCTCTGGAATGCAGGAGGGCAGCTTATCTTTTGGAGTCAGTCCGGGTGACGCCAGCCTGTCCGGATGGTTTGAGGCTTAGCGGAGATAGTCCAGACATATCCCTCATCTATATGGTTTGGGATGCCATAACAACATGCCCGGGTGTATCCTGGATTTTGTCCTTTCCCAGGACTGATCCCTTATCTATATGGTCTGGGATGCCCTAACAGCACGCCCGGGTGTATCCTGGATTTTTATTGCCCTTATCCTTTCCCAGGACTGTTTGTTTCTTTAAGTCCTGTGCCCTGGGAAATTTTAACTTCTTTTATTCTTTCTTTCATTTCCCCTCTTCTTCTTTGAAACCAATTCTAATCTTAGAATTCATAGAGTGTCCTCTTCTTTTAAAATATCTTTATCTTTTATAACAGCAGACTGATATTGGTGTTGGAGGACCATAAGCTGCACTGCATTTATCCTAGTCTTAACAAAAGCCAGTCCCTTGTTTATCATACAAGGACCAAAGATTAGAATCAAAAATATAATGAGAATTGGCCCAGCAAGGGCAGAAAATAGAGTGGTCATCCATGGGGACTTAGAGTACCATGATTCGAACCACCCCTGCTGTGCCTCCCGGTCGTGTTTTCTTTTTTCAAGTCTCTCCCTTAATTTTTTGTATTGAGTCTCGGACTATCCCCATATGGTCTGTATAAAAACAGCACTCCTCTTTTAGGGCTGCACACAGTCCCCCTTCTCTCAAAAATACTAGGTCTAAACCTCTTCTATTCTGTAACACTACTTCAGATAAGGAGGTCAGAGACTTTTCTACGGCATCGATGGATTTTTCCAGCATTCGTAAATCTTCTTCCATGGCATTCCTTAGGGTCTGGAAAGAGTGAGCTCCTTGTCTGCTTTCTACTAAGGCTGTTATTCCCGTTCCTGCACCTACCGCAAGCCCAGCTCCCAGCATCACGGCTAGGGTTATGGAAACCGGTTCTCTTTTGGACCTTTTGTTGGTGTATTCTTTCTCTAAATAAGAAGAAGGGTGATAATACACTCGAGATAAAAGTTGGACCATAACACAGAAATCGCGAGAGGAGTCAAAAACATTAGTTGAAATACAAAGGGTCAGTCTAAACTATCTAGGGGTGTTCCCAACCCTGAAGAGCACTCTCCGCACAGGTAGGAGAGCTATCTCATTATTAACTCTAGTCTCTGTGGTCAATTTGGTGAGGGTCTTTTTCATTAACGTTTTAGCAACTGTTCTTGAAGTCTTCTTTCACGGATCCAGTAACCTGTCTGGAAGTAGTAGGGAGTCTCTGACACGCCTGGAGCATTAAGGCAAACAGTTTGAGCCAAATCTCATGTTGTGACACATCTCTTGGGAGGACTCAGTGGATGACAAAGAAATTGGGGTAACAAAGAGGATTAAAATGGCAAGGACTATTCAGAAACAAGGGGAGAGGCACCACCCAGCCTAAACCAGTCTCTAAGGTCAATTTAGTTAAGGTCTCTCATAGAGTTTTGTTTATTTTCTCTAGCTGTCTTGAGCCCTGGGGACAGTACATCCAATAACATTTCCAATTAGTCCCCAATATCTGTTAATTTCTGACTTACCTTAGAAACAAAAACAGAACTATTGTCTGATTCAATTACCTTGGGCACTCTGAAACTCAGGAAAAAATTTTTTCTAACCCTGGCAGCTGTTTTCTGCTTGCTGGGGGAAGTCTCAACCTATCTAGATTAAGTATCTATGAATGCTAAAAGATATTTATAACTATATTTTCTTGTCTTAGCTTTATATAACCTTTATATACTCTAGGCTGTTTTTTTCTAGGTCTTTTGCCCTATTTACTCTTTGCTGCATAAGCATTCACTCGCTGGCATACCTTACACTGTTTTATTGATCCCTTAAATGAGTTCATGTGTGCATTTGCCCTGGCGAGTCCTTGGCTTACTTTCTGGGGAGTATGATTCTCCCTTCTTGTGTGCACCTTTCCTTGGTAATAGTTGGTCAGATGGCTATCAATCTCAGTCCTTTTTTTTTTTTCTTTAGCATATTTTAGGTGAGGCTATCTCACTTTGTCCCATTTGTCAGTGGATGCCTCTCGCAGACCCACAACCAGTATAGGCTCCTGTATATCTCTCCTTGGAGCCATTTGCTCTGCCGGGCTATTGCCCACTGAGTCTTTTTCCTTTTGACATCCTGGGCAGAGGGTGATACTCACAGTTGTTGGCTTCATTAGGGCATCTAAGAGGTCCAAGATTTCCTGTTGGTTTTCTCTGATGTGAGCAGTCCTTTTGGCATATACACCTTGTGGACGTGGGCTGTGGCAAAGGCATACCTGTTATCCATGTGGATGTTGATTTTCTTGCTGTCTCCAAGTTCCGAGGTCTTGGTAAGGGCCATTAGCTTCACTTTCTGCGTTGACATGCCAGGGGGTAAAGATTCTTTTACCCAGATGCCGTTTGTGCTGCCCACCATAGCAGCACCTGCTTGTCCCTGTCCTTCACGGAGAAAATTGCTCCTGTCTGTAGCAACTTTCAGCAGGGGTCAGTCTCTCTTTTTGGGCCAGTTGCTGCAGCCCTTTGGACAGTAAGTGTATCTATCTTCCCCACCATTTTGGAGAGTATGCCTTGCTCCAACAGTTAGGAACATCCTGGGGTGACCTTAAATGAATGGGTTACCCATCCCATCCCTAGGTCCATTGTTCTTCGGGTAGTCCATGAACATATTTTGGTGCCAGTGGCTTCTCGGACCCTAGATCTTTTCTTGGAAACAAGGCCATTGGGTTGGAAGACCATGTGTTAAGCCCCTGTGTCCATTAAGAACTGAGTGGGTTTCTCTTTCCCTCTCACAGTTATCCAGGGTTGGGGGAGGTGGTCAGAACACCCATCTCCCCTAGTCATTGTCTTTATCCAGGGATAACACCTTTGCCATTTGGGGCCACTTCTCCCAAGACCTGTGAGTTCTTGCTCCCAGATTGTTAGGGCACACTCTGGCTTAGTGGCCTCTCTATATAGTATGCACATTGATTCCTTTCTGCCTTTTAGCCAGGATTTTCTGTAGCTTCCTTCTCTCATTTTTTTTTCTTTTTACTCTCTCTCCCTGTCTCAGCAAACTATACTAAATCTCTCGATAGACTTTTCTAACAACCTGCACCACCAAATCTCTCTATAGACCTTCTAAATAACTTGTACCAAATCTCTCTACAGACCTTCTAAATAACTTGTACCAAATCTCTCTACAGACCTTCTAAATAACTTGTACCAAATCTCTCTACAGACCTTCTAAATAACTTGTACCAAATCTCTCTACATACTTTCTCAGCAAACTAAAGTCCTTCTAGTCTGGGGTGTATAGCAAAATGCTTCTGAGCTGCACTAGAAAGGCTGCCAGTGACTCCTCTGGTCCCTGCTTCACATACCTTTGCCAAATCTGTGGGCTATTATGCCCTCAAGACCTGCCAATGGAGTCTGGTGTCAGTCCTTTAGGTGCCTCTTACCTTTCGTCTGAGGGGGTATTCTTTTCTGGCTTCCTGTATTACAAATAAAACAGTCTCAAAGAGATTAATCAGTCTCTTGGGAAATACGTCCTTAGTGAGGGTGTCTCCGTGAATCAGGATAGGTGGTCTCAGATCTTCTGCTCCATTCTGTGGTCTTCTCTAAATATAAATTGAGCATAACATCCAATCTCTGTCAAACAGAACCTTTGTCATCTTTACTATCTTGAAAGACTATAAGACTTAACACCTGACTCATGTTTTGGCTATAAATTTTATATCACCTGAAAATCATTTTTGTAAATCTATATCAGCTTTTAAGATTAAAGAGCTTGAGCTGACTATGAGGCTAATAGTTTTTATCCCTGTCAGAAATCCAAGAGTGACCAATATTAACTGAAAATATATAGAAAGCTTAACATAGCTTTTAAGACTTAGCCAAATGATAGAGACTGCTAAACAACTGAACCGTTTATACTTTAAAATGTTGGAGCATTGGTCTTTAGCTTTTTGGCACAGGAACATCTGACAGACTTAAAGAATTAGGAACTATTAATCTATAGACACATTAAGTTTGTCTGTAAATGAAGAGAGGCAATCTCGTGGCTCTCTTTCTCTATAACAGAAGCAACTCTATATATGCTGTTTCTTCAAGAAAGGAAAGCTGTCAGGAGCAGACTAGTCTCTATAACAACAATAAATAATATTAAATATCATACTTTATGGACTTTTGACAATTTTAAAAAACCAACTATCTTCTGATTAAAACATAGAAAACACCGTAATAAACTTAGAGCCTTATATTTTGTATGGCCCCAAACTCATAGGTTTAAACATTTTAGATCTATAATAATAACAGCAAAAAAGGACTGGGTGTAAATCCTGTATGTTTACATTTTTAGTATTTATACCAATGATAACCTTGAATTTGTATCAAAATGAAATCTGTATCAAATAAGAATTTATCCTTTGAACTTAATAATTTATATCTGTCTTTAAATCTGACCATTTTTATATTTTTAGAAAGACAATTTAAAAATAATAACTCTCTTTAGGGGGCTCGGAAGGGGAGGGAGCGGGCACACCCTCTGGAGTTTGAGAGAGCTCCCGGAGCCTCGGAAGCTCCGATGTGGTCAGAGTGACCTCCAGTGTAGTTCTCCAACGTTGGAGACGCCTCCGAACTGCACTCGGGCTGTGGCTCTGGTCCCCGCAGCGGAGGGCACGTCGCCTGCAGTGGCACCCGGCGTGGGCTCCTCTGCCTTCTTCCCCATGGCCTCCAAAGCCGGCCCTGCCTTGGCCGCTTCTCTCCGCCCCCGGCATCCCAGCTCCGCGCGCATTGGCTCAGGGTCCATAGGGCTGGTGGGGCCAGCTGCGCCCCCGACCGGGGAGGCGACAGCCCCTCCCAGGCAAAACCCTAGTCCCTGGGCCCCTGAGTACCAGCGGAGAATGACCTTGCAGACGCAGTTAGGAGTCTTCTTTAGAAGAAACTACAAAGGAAAAAAAAGGGGGGGCGGGGGCTGCAGCCACAGTTGGGCAGCAACTTTTGGCTCAGTGGAAGGTCATAGGTTATCTCAGGCAGTTATAATTTAACTCTGAGCAAGGTGCCAGATGTCTCAGGAATGTGGTGAGCTAGTAGTTTCTGGAGGGAGCAAAGAGCGTTATCTCAAGATTTATGGTTCCTCAGGCTGAGAGCAGAGAAAAGAGGAAAAAAAAAGAACGAGCAGCTCTGTGTCTAAAGGTATCGAGTTGGAGTTTAAGAGCGTCACTTTTCAGTCAGTCTGAAGTATAAACACGTTCGTCCGTCTAAGTCCAAGAACACAAAACAAGATACAGAATAACACCATATAGACAGCCTGACCCTGCCACCATCAGGCCTCTAGATTTAAGAACACAGAACAAGGAAAATTAACACACAATTTGTCTCTAGCAGGCCAGACATCAGGTGCCCCTGCAGTAACCAAACCAGATTTCAGCTCCTGCCGTTATTGCTGTTTACAGCTGGAGGAGAGCCTTACTCAGCCCTCCTCCAGACCCCTGCAGTCTAGCAAGGCTGCCAGTCAAACTTACCACACCAGACAGGCTCTCTGAGCCCCAAACACAAGTAAAACTGAAATTTTCAGGCCGGCTTACAGCAAAGAACAAAAAAAACGCAAGCACAGAACAAAAACAACTGACATTAGCACATCTAAACACACTCGTCCGTGTCTGGACTTGAACCAAACAGCGGAACACAACCTCTGACAGAGTGGGGTTCCACATCCACTCGTCCACTCTCCCTGTAACACGGAGTGGGATTCCACATCCACTACCGCCTGGGTAAAAAGAGCACTCCGTTTCCTTTGTTCCACAGCCAGGTCCTCCTGGCTTATCCACCTGTGCAACGTCTTACACAGGCCACGGCCTTGCGGTTAAAGAGAGCGTCCCCTCCCGCAGCCAGAGGGTCCTTACGGGCCACAGTGGCAGCCGCACAAAGTGGGGTTCCACATCCACTTTTTACAAACCAAGACACATGTACATACACATCAGACACATATACACACAGACAGTGGCGCCACACTCAAACACTCACACCAACGTACCTCCAAGGGGTCTTCGGGGTTCCTGGGGGCTACGCATCTCCTGGCTGGCTCGCCAAATTGTAAGGCCTCCTTTTGGGGGACCCCCTGCTCAAATCTCAGGATGGCGCTCCCCAAGAAACTCGAGAGACCAGCTTGATGCAAACGCATAAGGTAGCTTTAATAAACGGAGCTCCGGGCCGACACTTGCCCCACGCAGGGGTGCAGAGGAGTCGACCCCGAGGCTCAAATATCGAAGGTTTTTATAGAAAGGAATTGAGGGAGGTTGACGTGGGCACACATGATAGGTTAGTTCAAACGGTTACAGGCAGATTCTTGGTGGGCAATTACATCAGCAGGCAGTACGTGGGACCGGTATCTCTGGAATGCAGGAGGGCAGCTTATCTTTTGGAGTCAGTCCGGGTGACGCCAGCCTGTCCGGATGGTTTGAGGCTTAGCGGAGATAGTCCAGACATATCCCTCATCTATATGGTTTGGGATGCCATAACAACATGCCCGGGTGTATCCTGGATTTTGTCCTTTCCCAGGACTGATCCCTTATCTATATGGTCTGGGATGCCCTAACAGCACGCCCGGGTGTATCCTGGATTTTTATTGCCCTTATCCTTTCCCAGGACTGTTTGTTTCTTTAAGTCCTGTGCCCTGGGAAATTTTAACTTCTTTTATTCTTTCTTTCAGTTTGTTCCTATCCTGCCTTGATAAATGATTTTTAATATTGCCACTAAATTATAGTGTCCTGTATTTACTGTATACATTCTCTAATATGTACTTTAACAAACACGTTATATAATTCAGATATAACCAATCAATATAGGACTCAATCTTGTCAGAAGTCTTCTAAATATTAATATATTTAAGTTTATGACAGAATTTCCTGAAGTCTTTAACAGTTTACCCCATGAGGTCTCAGAAGATATAGACACAGCTTCAATATACTGCCTGGATTGTGATATGACAACCACTGAGAAACACTGTGGACAAAGTGGATACCCTCAGAGTCAAATGGCTTCGCTAATCAAGGTAAGACATTCTTCATGTCACACCTTTCTGTCCCACCAAAAGAACAAAGTCTCTACCCTCCATCTTCTGGGCTTGAAAGACAGACGGACTCTGCTCAAGTTGCCATGGGGACCAGACCACAGAGACCACAGGGAACTGATGACTAGTGGACTCTGGCATTTTTAATTGATATGTGACGACCAGATTATAGTTTATTCTTCCCCAGCTTTCTGACTATATTGACAGCTAAGATAATTGTAGCTTAACAACTAGAAAACAGACCTCTAAACTCAGTTTCTAACAACTAGTTCAGATGTAAGCTTTCACAGATGTTAATTCCTTACCTAAACTTGGATTCCATTGATTAAATGCTTCATATTTGCTTTTCTTGCTATGCCACTGCCCTAACATTATTTGAATTCCTATAAGTGTGCCTAATCCTAATTAACATTCCACTATATGATCCAACTATATATTTTACAAGTTCTTGTTCCTTCTGTTCCACAAAAAGCTTATCTTAAAGACAGCTCATGTTGTTAACTCATGTTATTATCTCTTTTATAAACTTATAAACTACAGGAAACCCACTCAGATCTACCTCTTATGGGCCAAATAGACTCCACCCAGATAAATACATCTACTGACCAACAAGAGGCTTGGATTCCTCTGGGTTTCAAGTGTACAGCTAAGAAAATTTCTTTCTCTCAAATGCAGTTAATCTTATTCTCTCTCTGTCTCTCTCTGTCTCTGTCTCTCTGTCTCTCTCTCCACCTGTGTGTGTGTGTGTGTGTGTGTGTGTGTGTGTGTGTGAGAGAGAGAGTCAGCATCTTGTCTATGCACTTACTCATCTAGGAAAGCTCCAGAAAAGCAACCTACAGATGCTCCAACCTTTTCTCACCGACACAGATGCATCTACTAGACTTGTTCCTCCTGATCTATTCACAGAAGTTTCCATAGACCCTGGACAGCAAAAGCGCCAACTCTCCTAAGACTGCACAAACATCCCCATACCATTCTTCTAGGTTTCCTAGAGATGCATCACCCCCAAAGCCAGCTGGAAGTAGTGGCCCTATTCCTGCTTCAGCATCACCTCTTTCTAATTTTTTTTTTTAAATTAAACCAAAACAGGGGAATGTTAGCATTCTGTCTAAGCTCCAACCCACAGTTGTTACCTGGCAACAGACAGGTATGCTCTGCCCCCCATTTTCCTAACAACAGCCAGGTGTGCCTGACTCACTATAAAGGTGCTGCTTGCCCCCTCCTTGCTCTCTTCCTCTTGCTTTTCCCTTCCTGTTCCTGCCCTCTCCCCATTCCCTTCCCCTCTTCCATGTGTTCATGGCCAACCTCTCTCTCTCTCTCTCTCTCTCTCTCTCTCTCTCTCTCTCTCTCTCTTTCTGCCTCTACTACCCTCTTAACTCCCCTCTCCATGCCCTTAATAAATTCTATTCTATACTATCCCATCATTTAGCTGGTCCCTTATGGGGAAGGGTTGAGTCAGCATGGGCTAGCTGAGGTACCCCTTTCCCCCATACTTGACTACAATTCCATAGAATATATCCCCCCTCTCTTTATCTTTTTATAAACATATCACTCATGGCAGGTCACACCTGCCTCTTATTCATACCCTCACACAAACATACATGCAGACCAAGACACCAATGCACATGAAATACAAATAAATACATTATTTTTATAAGAAATAAAATGTGTTTGTTTTTACTCAATTTCGAGCTTTCTATTAGAGTCAAAAGTAGACTAAAGCAGAAACCTTTAGGGAATTTCAGTCTTAGAGCAAGATTAATACTTTTTCTCTAGAATGCTGAACTTGCATATGCACATAATGGGTGCCCCTTTGTGTGTTTGTGTGTCTGTGTGTATGTGTTAATATGTATGTGTGTTAGGGTGTGCAAGAAGTTTGTAGGAAGAGAGGAATCTGGGTCACTAGGTATTTCCTCAGGTAAGTTCCCACTGTGGTGGTTTAATAACAAGAGGACTTAGTTTAGGGAGGAAAGTTGCTTTTTTTTAAGTAAGCTTAGAAGACAACACATTTTGCTCTTCTTGATAATCGAGGGTACAGAACGAATCTGTACCTTTTGTTTTACCCTAGTCATCCATGCATTAACTAATTCAACTCTTTTGCATGTACTCTACAGGATATCTACCATCATCAACTGTCTTGAGTAGAGAATACAATGAGAACAAAGCAGGTGCAGTCTTTAGCCTCAAGGGACTCACCATGTGGGTAGCCCTGGAGTGAGTGAATCATTTATTATTAAGAAAGGAAACAGACACACACAAAAGCACCCCACTGCAGGAACAACAAGATAAGTTGGGACTGTCCTAAGCCTCAGCCAGAGGGGTCCTGAAAAGCATCCCTGCGGCAGTACTTTTTGAGGCAAACCTGGAAAAATGGATTAGGTGTTACTTATCTCTGCAGACAAAAGATCTGGAAAGGGCATTGTGGGGAGAAGGAATAGTTTGTTCAAAAGATCTCTGGCAGGAGGGAGTGTGGTTTATTCAAGGAGCTGAGAGCTGGGTGATGATCTGTCAGGAATAAAGGGATGGAGAGATAATGGCACACCACGCTGCCAGAGCAATTGATAGTGACCAGATTTTGTCCATAAAGCTCCCAGAAGTGATTGAAGTTTTCGAACACAGGAGTGGTGTGATTAGAGCTTCAAGGTACAAAAGGCTCCTGTGGATAAGTGACTCCAGGACCTCAAAGTGAATGTGTAGCAAGAGTAGTTATGGGAAACTATAGTGGCTACAGGAAAGTCGACAGTGGATGGGAACACAGTTAACAAAATGGGGATATCGTGGGATATTTTAGGGGGAGAATTCAGTTACTAGGATCTGGAGAATTCATTGTGAAGTAGAATCATCTCAAATTCAATAGATGAACCAGCTATTCTAAGGTAACATTTTTATTCTAAGGTGGTATTTTTGTATCTTAAAGACTGAGTTTATAGACATTTTATTTTTTAATTGTTTCTTGGAGATCAGACGGGAGAGGCAGGATGTCGGGAAATATCACACAAAAGAAGGATAAACTTTTTAAAAAATCAGAATATTTGGAGAAGTTCTGAGTTGAATAAAACTGGTAATTGGGAATGTGAGCCTTATTAGAATGTTGCTGGTGGGGTGGGGTACAGCACTGCCTGGGGAAGGAGAGACAAGTCAAAATCTCTTTCCCTCAACTCCAAATTATCAGAGGCAGAGTGGTAGAGGTGAAAATGCTGATGGAGACGTGAGCGAGGGACATTAAAAGTGAGGAAATTTAAATTAGAGATATTATAAATGCTCAATATAGAAAACTCATCAGAGTCACAGAGATGACCTTAATTCAAGCAGGCACCGAATGGACTCAAGGCAATGTGTGCTGTGGACACAGCTTTATTTACATCTACTTCACCCATCTGTAGGGGATGAATGGTATCTTGGCTATCAGCTGGGCCATGAGGCCTCTGGTCTTTATAGCCATTTCATTCACATCCAGGCTGCTAGTGACTCTGCTGTTCTGCTAGGGAGTGATACTCCCTGAGGCTTTAGGAGCACACACCTAGAAATTCACTATTGGATCAGTGGACAGGAACTCCTAGAACAGGGTTATTTTCCTTCCTGTCCCTTCTTAAGGTGTTGGGTTGTCTCATCACAGATAGTTTGTCAGCAGTAAACCACAAACTTGGCTTCACTCTCCTGAAATGAGGCTGTGGGCCCTGCTGTTTTGCTGGGGCTACAGAGCAGGGCATTCTGTTGTTTGGTTCCTTGTGCCCACCATATCTGAGCTGTATCCTGTACAGTTCATGTAGGGACATTTCTGAAGTTCCCTTTCCCCTAAGACTTCGGTCCTTCAAGTAATTCTTTCTTCAGAACCTCTGCAATGTATCAAACAAATTTATTTTGTGTTTGAACTGACTGTTGTGGGTTATTCTCAGTGGGGTTGTGGTTTTATTGAATTTTCCTCCTACATGATGCAAATTGGCAGAGTGCTTCCTCATCTAACTTTAAATATCATGATTAATTTAATAAAAGTCTCAAACGTTCTATACCCAGGATACATTCTTATTTTATGTGCATGTATCATAATAATTGTGATATATTCAGTGTTCTGATTTGACAAGGACTCCTGTAAAACCATGTCTCTCTAGCATCCAATGTCAAGAGGAAAGTGAAGTTCTCTTAATTAAAACATCCCTACTTGCTTAGAGACAGCACATAACCATTTAAAGTTACACAAGGAGCAGTTTGGGGTACCAGAACTAACTTAAGTGCTTGGTGTTGAATGGCCTCTCTGGAAGGGAAAACACTTGTCCTCATTCCAGTCTGCCAGATGGAGCTTTTAGGACTGACAATGGTCCCTTTAATCTTTGTTGTTTTGAACAGAGGAGCTTTTATATTTGCAAAATTCATAGAACCATGAAACTGATTTTGAACATGCTTCAGTTTATTCTGGGTATTTCCTATTCAGAGTGTCATAGAAGGCATTAAACTAACATGCTTCTTCAGGAGTAAAACTGAAGTCAAGTTGTAATGAGTTTGATAAGACCTAAGAACTTGACAGTTGGCAGTTCACATGCTTGATGTTTGTGGCCCTTTGTGCATTCCCCTCCTTCTGAGCCCCCCTCCCTTGGTGGATACGAGCCATGTGCCAGAAAACTTGGGACTAGCCTTATAGAATTCTGCATTTTCCTAGTAAGTTTCACTCTAATATCAAGGGTAAAATGGTCCTGATACCAAATGATTTCTAACTATTTCTTATTAGGTTTGCCAGCTTTGTCAAAAATGTAAAAATAGGTAGGTGTAAGTGCAAGGCTATAGTCCCAGCTACACAGGAGGCTGAGGCAGGAAGACTGTGAGTTAAGCTTCTGCCTGGGTTACATAATGAACTCAAAGGTAGCCTTAGGAAATCAGTGTGACTCCACATAAATAAATAATAAATAATTAAAGTTTAATGCAGAGTGTTTTTAAGAAGGCTAGAAGAAGGTAGACTGTTTGGTTATCATCTTTGAGGCCCTCAGTTCAATTCTTTGTGCTGCCCTAAACAAGTAAACAAGGAAGTGAAAAATCAACAAAGAAAACAAAGAACATACCACTAATGATATAGCCACAAAGAAACCAATGTATATGGGAGGCACTTTCTACTCACTAATTACTAGGTAAACATTCTAACTAATAATTAATGGGAAGAACAGGATCAGTCAAGAGGGCTTCGAACCTAGCTGGATTAGCTACTTGCCTTCTGGGAACCTAGCTGGATTAGCTACTTGCCTTCTGGAACAAAATACTTGACAAAACCCATTTGAGAGTTTTATAAGGTTTGCAGGTTTTTATTTAACCTTACTGCTAGAAGGGCAACAGTCTATCATGGTGGAGACATACTATGGCAGGAGCTGGAACCTGCTGGTCACATTGTATCCCAGTCAGGAAGCAGAGAGTGCTGAATGCTGCTGCTTTCCTTCCATTGCCTTTTTAATTCAGTCCAGCATTCCAGCCCATGGTACAGTGCTGTCTACTTTTCAGGTGGATAGTCCCCCCTCAATTAATACAGTCTGGAAACTCCTGCACAAGCATGTCCAGAGGTTTGTCTCCTAGGTGATTCTATTACCCTCAAATTGACAATGATAACTGCCACAGCAGTAAACTTGAAACCACAATTGTTTGTTTAGTAAACAGTGAACTTTCAATAGACACCACAGAATTTATTAACCATATTGGCTTAATAGTGGGCCTCAAAATCAATGTGAACTTTCCTCTTATCATCAGGACCATTAAAAATCAAAATTAAATTTACCATAGCACATAAGTAATCTCTATATTTTAATTTGTAAATGACCTGTCAAATAATTCATTTAGTATGGATGAATGCTTAGATTCCTAATGACTGTTAATGCCTTGGGGACAGCAACGGAGGCCTGTGAAGAAAGGCTTTCTGCCTGGGCAGTCTCATTCCAGTCCAAGGAAAGGTTTGTACAAAGCTCTTGGCAGTATGAAGCTCTGGTCGAGGTGCGGCTCACAGCATCTTTCTTAAGAGTCTCCATCTTTTAGACTTATTACATAAACCACTTCTTAGATAATTTGATGCATCATTCTTTTCCCAAAATACATCTATTGGGATGTTTGTTGTCTAAAGTCTGCCCAAAAGTATGATTTTTCTGCAAGTGGTTGTCTGAATGCTTCTAAGAAACTATTTCTATCTCATGGAGTGAGCAAAGTTAAGGTTATGTAAAAAAAGAACAGAGATGAGCCAAGCTGCAGAAGCGTAAGCCCCTGGCAAAACCGAAGAATGAGACACAGATATGGCAGGGTGAGGGAACTTCTTCCGAGGCCTCTTAACCCCCTTCTCCCTCTCTTCTTAGTCTCTTCTATTCCCCATGACTTCTGCATTTATGTCTTAGTATATTATACATACATGTATATTATAGATGATATATGTCTTAAGTATGTATTATTGCATTATATGTATATATGTATACATACATGTATATTTATAGGGAGATAATTATGATGATGATGATGATTAAAATAAAGATGATGATAGTAGCTCAGCCTGCTTCCCTGTTCCTCTACAAGCCTCAGGCCTATATATATATATATATATATATATATATATATATATATATATAGTGTATATGTTATATATAATTTTATGTATTCACGTAAGATTTCAAAGTACAAAGGAGAGAAAACATTTGTTTGTTCTGAAGTTGACTTAACACACTTAATATTTTTGGCTTATTTTTAAAATTTATTTATTTATTACATGTAGGTACACTGTAGCTATTTTCAGACACACCAGAAGAGGGCGTCAGATCTCATTACAGATGGCTGTGAGCCACCATGTGGTTGCTGGAATTTGAACTCAGGACCTTCAGAAGAGCAGTCAGTGCTCTTAACCACTGAGCCATCTCTCCAGCCCCCACACTTAATTTATAGATATCAAATTATATCCATTTCCCTGCAGATGACATGACTTAACTTTTTTTTTTGGTTGAAAAAAAAATCCACTGTGTATGAAAATCACAGTTTCATTAACTATTCCTATGATAATGGACACCCCACTTGAAAAGCCCTTTCTGAGTCAAAGCAAAATTTCCCTTGCCTGGAGTGGTCTTGAGGCTGTAGCTGGTTTTCACATTCTTGTCGATTACCAAAGAAAGTCAGGACTGGAACTCAAGCAGGTCAGGAAGCAGGAGCTGATGCAGAGGCCATGGAGGGATGTTTCTCACTGGCTTGCTTCCACTGCCTTGCTCACCCTGCTTTCTTATAGAACCCATGACTGCCAGCCCAGAGGTGGTACCACCCACAAGGGGCCCTCCCCCTTTGATCACTAATTGAGAAAATGCTGGATCTCATGGAGGCATTTCCCCAACTGAAGCTCCTTTCTCTGTGATAGCTCCAGCCTGTGTCAAGTTGACACACAAAACCAGCCAGTACACAAGCAAACTCAGAGAGCATTCTCTTTGCTATGAACCCACAAGCATCCACTAATGGCTTCTCGCTCCGTTCAGAGGTGGCAGTGTGGCTGTTCTTTTTTGCTAAGCTTTTCCTTTAAAGAAAAGCTTTGCTATAAAATTCACTGACTAAAAGGTGTGCCAGTCTATTGCTGTTACTGTCTCTGGGATAATTCAACCAAGATGATATCATAAAGACTAATAGTTGAAGGCTCTCTTCCAGTTGTCCTCTTGGGTAATCCTGTGTGGCTTTGCCCTCTGTTATCCTCAAAACTGCAGTCTTTCCCTGCTTCCTTGGGACAGACGGCTTGGCCCTGGACCAGCTTGGTGGAAAGCATCAAGAACCAAAATTTGGATTTGCAGAGGAAGTTGTTAATCCTATTGTGTTTGCTAATATTATGGAATACTAATTGAAAGAACCAATAATTTCATCTCAAAGAACACTGGACATTGAAAAGCAGCCAAAGGGAGACTGGGTACACACTGACATGAACCTGTCCCAAGGTGTTTCTGTATTCTGATGAATCATGAGGACAAACAGAGATGGTGCTTATATGTAAGATCCATATGCACAGAAATAACTGATAAAATACAGATTAACCAAGACTCTTGAGTTTATTTCTATGTAATTATAAACTCATTATACATGTTTATTTGTTTGGTTTTAGATGCAAGATTTCTCTGTGTAGCCTTGGCTGTCCTGGAACTAGCTCTGTAGACCAAGCTGGCCTGGAATTCAGCGGTCAGCCTCCCTCTGCCTCCTAAGTATTGGGATTAAAGGCATGCAACCCTATGTCTGGCTTAATTTGTAGGATTTTAAAAATGTTCAAATATTAACCTTTAGAGAGTGCCTTATTTTTTTCATTTGCTAGCTTTAATTAAATACACAGGCTAAAATATACAAATCTTGAGTATATACACAGTTAAATCAAATTTTCAAATGTGTGCATTTATATAAACACTACTTAGACTTAACAAAGAAATATCTCCTAAATGTCCCAAATGGTCTCTGTCACCTGGTATTCATATCATTATATGGTCTCTTAGAGTGCATATTTTTTTTTTAAATCATGGATGAGATCATGTATGGTTTTTGTAGATAGATCATTGAAACCACTATGTCTTTCTTTTGCTTCTGCCTGTTTTTAGTGCCTGGTTGTAGTGCCTAGAGTGTGCACTACAGTGCTTTCCTAGCTGGCAGGTTGTGAGGATCTCACATAGTTGTGTGTGTGTGGTAGGGGAGGGGGGTAATGAAAGGAGGCATCCTGAGAATAGTTATTTCCAGCTTCCTAGGATTCAGCCATCTGGGAAGCAAATCTGACTCCAGTTGACATTTTCAGCATCTACAACCTATGGTGACATGACTGAACTCCTCCTGGAGATCACCATTTATGTTCAGTTCAATATGCAAATTGAATCATGCTGTTATGGTGTCTTACAGCCAGACATATGAAAAGGTCTGAAGTCCTAGTTCAGATGGGGTAGGTAATGACAAGGCCTCACTCATTACTAAGGAGGTGTTGACAGTTGATAGTGGCTGGAAGAAGAGTCGCTTCTTGGTGATGATGTGTACTTCGTAGCATTCCCATGTGCCAGTAGCTAGCTCCACACCCATGCATATTTGGGCAATACTGACCACACTTATTAGATTATATATTTTTTATGTCATGTAATTGAGAGGAAGACTTGTTGGGAAGATTTGGAAGGAGTTAAAGGGAGAAACAGGTTGACATGATCATATTTCATTGTATATATATATGAAAAACTCAAGAATAAAGGAAGATAAAAGGCTATTTCGATAATCCAGATATGGACCAAAATTAAAAGATAATTGAAATATGTCTAATAGTGAATATTTATCTGGAGAACTGGTCCCTACAGTCAAGTATAATCATAAATTTATTAGAACAAACATGAAAAGCATGACGTATACAAAATAGGTTTGCAAATTCTGAGAATTTGCATAATGAAGTGGTAATACTAAATCGTTTTCTACTTCTTGTACTGATTTCGAATTATCATACTCTGTTTATGAGTAGAGCCACCACAACTTCCCTCTTCCATTAGGACAGGATTGTTGCTTTCTCTAGTATTGATTTATGAAGGAAGGGAGATGTTTTCAGTCTCCAAGGCTTTCGCATGAATATACACAGACAATTCTTATTTGTGCTAGTTATAGAGTGTTATTCTGGCTTCATCTATACTAGCTTTGATTTGAATTTCCAAAATGAGATGAGGAGACTAAGGTTATAAAGGGGAAGAAGAGACAAAAAGAATTGCATCTGCTTAGTATTCATCCAGTGTCTAGTACTAAGATCAAAAAATGTCTACCTGCTGTCTAATTCACACAATACTCCAGAGATATAAAAAAAGAAAAAATGCTTCACTATTAGCGGAAGATGACTGCGGAGCAAATACCCAGGCCAGAACAGAATTAGAAAAGAATTGAGACTGTCTCAATTTAATGTCTAACTTCAAAAATATGCTAATCAATTTGTTTTTTAGTTTTTTGGTTGTTTGTTTGCTTGTTTTTTGCCTATTTGTTTTCCAAACAGAGAGGGGGTGAGAGAAAGAGAGAGAAAGAGATAAAAAGAAAGAGTGTGGAGTTGAGTGAATAGGGAGAGAGTAGAGGAAGTTCTAGAAGGAACTGGAGGAGGGGAAAGCATGATCTCAATATATCCTATGAAAATTTTATTAAAACAAGAAAAAGTATATATCTCACTAGTCAATACAAGGGCCTAAAGAAGACATGAAAAGCCCAATATTAGACATTCCAGCTTCCAACTTTGATCCATCCATCCATCATCTGTGGTCTGTCTATGTATCTATGTATCTATTTATCTATGTATCTATTTCTATCTATCTATCTATCTATCTATCTATCTATCTATCTATCTATCTATCTAATATGTCTAATCTATCTAATCCATCTACTTATTTAGTCTATAAGTTTTACCATTTTTTAAGTTGGCATGTAGAATTGTGGGTCTCATGAGTTTACTTGCAAAGGTTCTGATTTCATTTTTCTTTATGGCTGAATAAAATTCTGATATATATATATATATATATATATATATATATATATATATATATATATCCCATTTTCTCTGTCCTTTCACCTGTTGATTTTTGATTGGCTATGTTGTTTTCATTTCTTAGCTATTGTGAATGGAACAGAAATTAACCTGGATGAGCAAGTATTTCTACTGTTAGATTTGGAATCCTATGGGTACATTCTACCAGTGGTAAACTAGGTCACAATATTACTCTATGGAGACGTGCATAATTTCCATAGTGACAACACAAATCTGCTGCCCCGTGACAGTGAATTGGGATTGTTCTTTTTCCATCTTTCTCATCAGAATTTGTTGTTTGTTTTTATTTTCTATATTTTTGTTTACATTCCAAATGCTTTCCCCTTTACCAGATCCCCCCTCACCATATGCCCCATAAGTCTTCTTCCCTCTGCCCATTCCCCATTCACCCCACCCCCATTTCTTTATTCTGGTACTCTCCTATAATACTGGATCAAGTCTTTTTGGGACCAGGGTCCTCTCCTTCCTTCTTCTTGGGAATCTTTTGTTTTGCTAACTGTGTCTTGAGTATTCAGAGATTCTGGGCTCATTAATATCCACTTATCAGTGATTGCATTTCATGTGTATTCTTTTATGATTGGGTTGGCGCACTTAGTATGATATTTTACAGGTCCAACCATTTGCCCACAAATTTCATAAATTCATTGTTTTTAATTGCTGAGTAGTATTCCATTGTATAAATATACCACATTTTCTGTATCCATTCCTCCTTTGAGGGACATCTCGGTTCTTTGCAGCTTCTGTCTATTATAAATAAGGCAGTTATGAACATAGTGGAGCATGTGTCTTTATTGTATTCAGGGAAATCCTCTGGGTATATACCCAGGAGCAGTATGCCAGGGTCCTCTGGAAGAGAGATGCCCAATTTTCTGAGGAACCGCCAAACTGATTTCCAGAGCAGTTTTACCATTTTGCAATCCCACCAACAGTGGAGGAGTGTTCCTCTTTCTCCACATCCTCACCAGCACCTGTTGTCTCTTGAGTTTTTAATCTTAGTCATTCTGACTGGTATGAGGTGGAATCTCAGGGTTTTTTTCATTTGCATTTCCCTGATGACTAATGATGTTGAACATCTCTTAAGGTGTTTCTCGGCCATTCGAATTTCTTCTGGTGAAAATTTTTTGTTTAGCTCTGTACCCCATTTTTAAATAGGGTTATTTGGTTCTTTGGGGTCTAACTTCTTGAGTTCTTTGTATATATTGGATATTAGCCCTCTGTCAGATGTAGGGTTGGTGAAGATTTTTTCCCACTTTGTTGGTTGCTGCTTTATCCTTCTGACAGTGTCCTTTGCCTTACAGAAACTTTGTAATTTTAAGAGGTCCCATTTGTCAATTCTTGATCTTAGAGCATAAGCTATTGGTGTTCTGTTCAGGAACTTTCCCCCTGTGCCCATGTCCTCCAGGGTCTTCCCAAGTTTCTTTTCTATTAGTTTCAGTGTGTCTGGTTTTATGTGGAGGTCTCTGATCCACTTGGAGTTGATCTTAGTACAAGGAGATAAGAATGGGTTGATTCGTCCTGGACCAGCAGTAGCAGCGGGCCTCCATATTGCAACCAGGACATAGCTGGAAAGGCCCAGGTAAACACCCCTTCCAGGGCTACCCTCACAGGGGGATCTGCTAGGGTCTCGGAGCCAAGCAGGCTGAGTTCCGCCTAGGCTCTGTGGGACATCCCCGCGCCCTCTGGCCGAGCACCTAGGCTGCATTCTGCAACCAGCTCGCCAGCCCCTGGACCAGCAGTAGCGGCGGGCCTCCATATTGCAACCAGGACACAGCTGGAAAGGCCCAGGCTCTGTGGGACATCCCCGTGCCCTCTGGCTGAGCACCAAGGCTGTGTTCTGCAACCAGCTCGCCAGCCCCTGGACCAGCCATAGCGGCGGGCCTCCATATTGCAACCAGGACACAGCTGGAAAGACCCAGGTAGACACCCCTTCCAGGGCTAACCTCACGGGGGATCTGCTAGGCTCTCGGAGCCAAGCAGGCCGAGTTCCTTGCAACCAGGACACAGCTGGAGAAGCCCAGGTAGACAGACTCCAACAGGGGCTACAATCGCATGGGTGGCAGCCAGCTTATGATCCCTTAAAGCAGCAGTAACACATATTCACCAGTAGAGAAACAACAGGTGAGCCCAGCCTCACAGGAGATTCAAACACCAGCCACTGACAAGGCCAACTAAAACCAGAAATAACCAGATGGCAAAAGGAAAACGAAGGAACGTTACTAACAAAAATCAAGGCAACATGACAGCATCTGAACTCAGTTCTCCAACAACAGGAATCCCTGGATACCCCCAAACACCAGAAAAACAAGACTTGGATATAAAATCACTGGTCAGGATGCTGGTAGCTGAACCCATAGAAAAATCTCGTAAAGAAATAGAGGAGAAAATGGATCAAAAGTTAGAAGCCTTTACAAGGCAAATACAAAAATCACTTCAAGAAATTCAGGAGAAGATGGATCAAAGAGAAGAAGACAATAAGGAAGAAAGACAAAAGTCAATTAAAGAACTACAGAAGAACGTGGGCCAACAAGTAGAAGCTATGAAAGAGGAAGCACAAAAATCTATTAAAGAAATACATGAAAACACAATCAAGCAAGTGAAAGATCTGAGCATATCCATCCAGATACTAAAAACAGAAGTAGAAACAACTAAGAAATCACAGAGGGAGACAACATTGGAGATAGAAAACCTGGGGAAGAAATCAGTGGCCATAGACGCAAGTATCAACAATAGAATACAAGAGATAGAAGACAGAATCTCAGAAGACGAAGATACCATAGGAACCATTGATTCAACAGTCAAAGAAAATACTAAATGCAAAAAGGTGGTAACCCAAAACATCCAGGAAATCCAAGACACTATGAGAAGACCAAACCTAAGGATTATAGGTATAGACGAGAGTGAAGGTTTACAAGTTAAAGGGCCAGCTAATATCTTCTATAAAATTATGGAAGAAAACTTCCCCAACCTAAGGAGAGAGATGCCCATGAATATACAAGAAGCCTATAGAACCCCAAACAGACTGGACCAGAACAGAAATATATCCCGTCACATAATAATCAAAACTCCAAATGTACTAAACAAAGAAAGAATACTAAAGGCAGCAAGAGAAAAAGGCCAAGTAACATATAAAGGAAAACCTATCAGAATAACACCAGACTTCTCACCTGAGACCATGAAAGCTAGAAGATCCTGGGCAGATATCATGGAAACACTAAGAGAACACAAACTTCAGCCAAAACTACTTTACCCAGCAAAACTCTCAATCGCCATTGATGGAGACATCAAGGTATTCCATGACAAAACCAAATTCGCAAGATATCTTTCCACAAATTCAGCCCTACAAAGGATAATAGGGGGAAAACACCAAGACAAGGATGGAAACTACACCCAGGAAGAAGCAAGATAGAAACCTCCTCTCATCAAACCCAAAAAAAGATAACCTCTCGAAAATAAAAAATAAATAAGATAAATAAATATAATTTCAAAAATGTCTGGAGGTAATAATTACTATTCCTTAATATCTCTTAACATCAATGGACTCAATTCCCCAATAAAAAGACATAGATTAACAGACTGGATACGGAAACAGGACCCTACATTTTGCTGCATACAGGAAACACATCTCAGTGTTAAAGACAAACACTGCCTTAAAGTAAAAGGCTGGAAGAAAATTCTACAAGCAAATGGTCTCAGGAAACAAGCTGGAGTAGCCATTCTAATATCAGATAAAATTGACTTCCAACCTAAAGTCATCAAAAGAGACTCAGAAGGTCACTTCTTGCTGGCCAAAGGGAAAATCCACCAAGAAGAGCTCTCAATACTGAACATCTATGCTCCAAATGCAAGGGCACACTCATTCGTAAAAGAAACCTTACTAAAGCTTAAAGCACACATTACACCTAGCACAATAATTGTGGGTGACTTCAACACTCCACTCTCCTCAATGGACCAATCAGGAAAGCAGAAACTAAACAGGGACACAGTGAAACTAATTGAAACTCTGGACCAATTGGATTTAACAGATATATATAGAACATTTCATCCTAAAGCTAAAGAATATACCTTTTTCTCAGCACCGCATGGTACCTTCTCCAAAATAGACCATATAATCGGTCACAAGACAGATGTCAACAAATACAAGAAGATCAAGCTAATCCCATGCCTCCTATCAGATCACCATGGAGTAAGAGTGGTCTTCAATAGCAACAAAAACAACAGAAAGCCCACATACACATGGAAACTGAACAGTACTCTACTCAATGACACCTTGGTCAAGGAAGAAATAAAAAAAGAAATCAAAGACTTTTTAGAATTCAATGAAAATGAAGGTACAACCTACCCAAATTTATGGGACACAATGAAAGCAGTGCTAAGAGGAAAACTCATAGCTCTAAGTGCATCCAAAAAGAAACTGGAGAGAGCATACACTAGCAGCTTAATGGCACACCTTAAAGCCCTGGAAGAAAAACGAGTTAATTCACCCAGGAGGAGTAGAAGACAAGAAATCGTCAAACTCAGGGCTGAAATCAATCAAATAGAAACAAAGAGAACCATACAAAGAATCAACAAGACCAGGAGCTGGTTCTTTGAGAAAATCAACAAGATAGATAAACCCTTAGCCAGACTAACCAAAGGACACAGAGACAGTATACAAATTAACAAAATTAGAAATGAAAAGGGAGACATAACAACAGAAACTGAGGAAATTCAAAAGATCATCAGATCCTACTACAAAGGTCTATACTCAAAACAACTGGAGAATCTGGAGGAAATGGATGATTTCCTAGACAGATATCAAATACCAAAATTAAATCAGCATCAAGTATACCAGCTAAATAGTCCCATAACCCCTAAAGAAATAGAAGGGGTTATAGAAAGCCTCCCAACCAAAAAAAGTACAGGTCCAGATGGTTTTAGTGCAGAATTCTACCAGACCTTCAAAGAAGACTTAATACCAATACTCTTCAAACTATTCCACAAAGTAGAGACAGAAGGGACACTGTCCAACTCATTCTTCGAAGCCACAATTACGCTAATACCTAAACCACAAAAAGATCCAACAAAGAAAGAGAACTTCAGGCCAATTTCTCTTATGAATATAGATGCAAAATACTAAATAAAATTCTTGCTAACCGAATCCAAGAGCACATCAAAACGATCATCCACCATGATCAAGTAGGCTTCATCCCAGGGATGCAGGGATGGTTCAATATACGGAAATCCATCAATGTAATCCACTACATAAACAAACTGAAAGAAAAAAACCACATGGTCATCTCATTAGATGCTGAAAAAGCATTCGACAAAATTCAGCATCATTTCATGCTAAAAGTCTTGGAAAGAGCAGGAATTCAAGGCCCATACCTAAACATAGTAAAAGCAATCCACAGCAAACCAGTAGCCAACATCAAAATAAATGGAGAGAAACTTGAAGCATTCCCACTAAAATCAGGGACTAAACAAGGCTGCCCTCTCTCTCCATATCTTTTCAATATAGTACTTGAAGTTCTAGCAAGAACAATTAGACAACATAAGGAAGTCAAATGATACAAATTGGAAAGGAAGAAGTGACCCTATCATTATTTGCAGACGATATGATAGTTTACCTAAGCGACCCAAAAAACTCCACCAGAGAACTTCTACAGCTGATAAACAACTTCAGCAAAGTGGCAGGTTATAAAATTAACTCAAGCAAGTCAGTGGCCTTCTTGTACTCAAAGGACAAGCAGGCTGAGAAAGAAATTAGGCAAACAACACCCTTCACAATAGCCACAAACAACATAAAGTATCTTGGCGTAACTCTAACCAAACAAGCGAAAGATCTGTACAACAGGAACTTCAAGTCCTTGAAGAAAGAAATCGAAGAAGACCTCAGAAGATGGAAAAATATTTCTTGCTCCTGGATTGGCAGGATCAATATAGTAAAAATGGCCATCTTGCCAAAAGCAATATACAGATTCAATGCGATCCCCATCAAAATCCCAACTCAATTCTTCATAGATCTAGAAAGAGCAATTCTCAAATTCATCTGGAGCAACAAAAAACCCAGGATAGCTAAAACTATTCTCAACAATAAAAGGACTTCTGGGGGAATCAATATCCCTGACCTCAAGCAGTACTACAGAGCAATTGTGTTAAAAACTGCATGGTATTGGTATAGCAATAGGCAAGCAGATCAATGGAACAGGATTGAAGACCCAGAAATTAACCCACAGACTTATGGTGACTTGATCTTTGATAAAGGAGCCACAACCATCTGGTGGAATAAAGATAGCCTTTTCAACAAATGGTGCTGGTTCAACTGGAGGTCAACATGCAGAAGAATGCGAATTGACCCACTCTTATCTCTTTGCACTAAGATCAACTCCAAGTGGATCAAGGACCTCCACATAAAACCAGACACACTGACACTATTAGAAAAGAAACTTGGGAAGACCCTGGAGGACTTGGGCACAGGGGAAAAGTTCCTGAACAGAACACCAATAGCCTACGCACTAAGATCAAGAATTGACAAATGGGACCTCATAAAATTACAAAGTTTCTGCAAAGCAAAGGACACTGTCAGAAGGACAAAAAGGCAACCAACAAAGTGGGAAAAGATCTTCACCAACCCCACATCCGACAGAGGGCTAATATCCAATATATACAAAGAACTCAAGAAGTTAGACCCCAAAGAACCAAATAACCCTATCAGAAAATGGGGCACAGAGCTAAACAAAGAATTTTCCCCAGAAGAAATTCGGATGGCCGAGAAACACCTTAAAAGATGTTCAACATCATTAGTCATCAGGGAAATGCAAATCAAAACAACCCTGAGATTCCACCTCACACCAGTCAGAATGGCTAAGATTAAAAACTCAAGAGACATCAAGTGCTGGCGAGGATGTGGAGAAAGAGGAACACTCCTCCACTGTTGGTGGGATTGCAAAATGGTAAAACCGCTCTGGAAATCATTTTGGCGGTTCCTCAGAAAATTGGGCATGCCACTTCCAGAGGACCCTGGCATACCACTCCTGGGCATATACCCAGAGGATTCCCCTGCATACAATAAAGACACATGCTCCACTATGTTTATAGCAGCCTTGTTTATAATAGCCAGAAATTGGAAGGAGCCCAAATATCCCTCAAAGAAGGAATGGATACAGAAAATGTGGTATATTTATACAGTGGAATACTACTCAGCAATTAAAAATAATGAATTCATGCAATTTGTAGGTAAATGGTTAGACCTGGAAAATATCATCCTGAGTGAATTAACCCAATCACAAAAGAATGCACATGAAATGCAATCACTGATAAGTGGATATTAATGAGCCCAGAAGCACTAAATACTCAAGACACAAATAGCAAGTCAAATGATTCCCAAGAAGAAGAAAGGAGAGGACCTTGGGCCTGTAAAGATTGCATCCAGTTTAATAAAGAAACCGAGGGGGGAGGCGGAATGATTGGGGAATATTTGGGGGGGAGAGGAACTATGGGAACTATGGTGGGTGGGAACTGGGAAAGGGGAAAGCCTTTGGAATGTAAACATAGAATATAGAAAATAAAAATAAAAATAAAAAAAAGAATGGGTTGATTCACATTCTTCTGCATGTTGACCTCCAGTTGAACCAGCACCATTTGTTGAAAAGGATATCCTTTTCCACTGGATGGTTGTGGCTCCTTTATCAAAGATCAAGTGATCATAAGTCTGTGGGTTCATTTCTGGGTCTTCAATCCTATTCCATTGATCTACTTGCCTGTTGCTGTGCCAATACCATGCAGTTTTTAACACAATTGCTGTGTAGTACTGCTTGAGGTCAGGGATATTGATTCCCCTAGAAGTCCTTTTATTGATGAGAATAGTTTTTGCTATCCTGGGTTAAATTGATTTTATAACCAGCCACTTTGCTGAAGTTGTTTATCAGCTGTAGGAGTTCTCTGGTAGAGTTTTATTGGGTCACTCATGTATACTATCATATCATCTCCAAATAGCGGTAGTTTGACTTCTTCCTTTCCAATTTGTATCCCTTTTATTTCCTTATGTGGTCTAATTGCTCTAGCTAGAACTTCAAGTACTATATTGAAAAGATATGGAGAGAGAGGGCAGCCTTGACTTGTTCCTGATTTTAGTTGAATTGCTTCAAGTTTCTCTCCATTTAGTTTGATGTTGGCTACTGGTTTGCTGTATAATTTTTTTTTTACTATGTTTAGGTATGGGCCTTGAATTCCTGTTCTTTCCAAGACTTTTAGCAAGAAAGGATGCTGAATTTTGTCAAATGCTTTTCCTGCATCTTTTGAAATGATCATGTGGTTTTTTCTTTGAGTTTGTTTATATAGTGGATTACATTGATGGATTACTGTATATTGAACCATCCCTGCATCCCTGGGATAAAGCATACTTGATCATGGTGGATGATCATGTTGATGTGTTCTTGGATTTGGTTGGCAAGAATTTTATTTAGTATTTTTGCATCGATATTCATAAGGGAAATTAGCCTGAAGTTCTCTTTCTTTATTGGATCTTTGTGTGGTTTTTGTATCAGCGAAATAATGACATCGTAGAATGAGTTTGGTAGTATTCCTTCTGTTTCTATTTTGTGGAATAGTTTGAAGAGTATTGGTATTAGGTCTTCTTTGAAGGTCTGATAGAATTCTGCACTAAAACCAACTGGTCCTTTACTTTTTTTGGTTGGAAGACTTTCTATGACCCCTTCTATTTCTTTAGGGGTTATGGGGCTGTTTATTTAATCTATTTGATCTTGATTTAATTTTGGTATTTGGTATCTGTCTAGGAAATCGTCCATTTCCTTCAGATTCTCCAGTTGTTTTGAGTATAGGCTTTTGTAGTATGATCTGATGATTTTTTGAATTCCCTCAATTTCTGTTGTTATACCTCCCTTTTTATTTCTAATTTTGTTAATTTGGATACTGTCTTTGTGCTCTCTGGTTAGTCTGGCTCAGGGTAAATCTATCTTGTTGATTTTCTCAAAGAACCAGCTCCTGGTTTTGTTGATTGTTTGTATGGTTTGCTTTGTTTCTACTTGATTGATTTCAGCCCTGAGTTTGATGATTTCCTGTCTTCTAATCCTCCTGGGTGAATTAGCTTCTTTTTGTTCCAGGGCTTTCAGGTGTGCCATTAAGCTGCTAGTGTATGCTTTCTCTTTTGGAGGCACTCAGGGCTATGAGTTTTCCTTTTATCATTGCTTTCATTGTGTCCCATAGATTTGGTTAAGTTGCACCTTCATTTTCATTGAATTCTAATAAGTCTTTGATTTCTTCTTTATTTCTTCCTTGACCAAGGTATCATTGAGTACAGTATTGTCCAGTTTCCATGTGTATTTGGTCTTTCTAGTATTTTTCTTGCTATTGAGGACCACTATTACTCCATAGTGATCTGATAGGAGGCATAATGATCTGATAGGAGATATAGGATCTTATATTTTTTGAGGTATGTCTTGTGACCAATTATATGGTCGATTTTGGAGAAGGTACCATGAGGTGCTGAGAAAAGGTTATATTCTTTTGCTTCAGGATGAAATGTTCTCTATATATCTGTTAAGTCCAATTGGTCCAAAGCTTCAATTAGTTTCCCTGTGCCCCTGTTTAGTTTCTCTTTCCTGATTTGTCCATTGAGGATAGTGGAGTGTTGAAGTCACCAACAATTATTGTGTTAGGTGCAATGTGTGCTTTGAGCTTTAGTAAAGTTTCTTTTAGGAAGGAGGGTGTCCTTGCATTTGGAGCATAGATGTTCAGAATTGAGAGTTCTTCTTGGTGGATTTTTTCTTTGACCAGCAAGAAGTGTCCTTCCTTGTCTCTTTTGATGACTTAAGGTTGGAAGTCAATTTTATCTAATATTAGGATGTCTACTCCAGCTTGTTTCCTGAGACCATTTGCTTGTGAAATTGTCTTCCAGCCTTTTACTCTAAGGTAGTGTTTCTCGTTGACACTGAGGTGTGTTTCCTGTATGCAGCAAAATGTAGGGTCCTGTTTCCATATCCAGTCTGTTAGTCTATGTCTTTTTATTGGGAAATTGAGTCCATTGACGTTAAGAGATATTAAGGAATAGTGATTATTACTTCCTGTTATGTTTGATGTTATTTTTATGTTTGTGTGGTTTTCTTCGTTTTGGGTTTGATGAAAGAATGTTACTATCTTGCTTTTTCCAGGGTGTAGTTTTCCTCCTTGTATTGTAGTTCCCCCTATTAACCTTTGTAGTGCTGGGTTTGTGGAAATATATTGTGTAAATTTTGTTTAGTCATGGAATGTCTTGGTTTCTCCCTCTATGGTGATTTAGAGTTTTGCTGGGTATAGTAGTTTTGGCTGGCATTTTTATTCTCTTAGAGTCTACATGAGATCTGCCTAGGATCTTCTAGCTTTCTTGGTCTCAGGTGAGAAGTATGGGGTAATTCTTATAGGTCTTCATTTATATGTTACTTGGCCTTTTTCTCTTACTGCCTTTAATATTCTTCCTTTGTTTAGCACATTTTGTGTTTTGATTATTATGTGATGGGTGGTATTTCTGTTCTGGTCCAGTCTGTTTGGAGTTATGTAGGTTTCTTGTATATTCATTCGCACCTCTCTCTTTAGGTTATAGAAGTTTTCTTCCATAATTTTGTTGAAGATATTTGATGGCCTTTTAAGTAGTGAATCTTCACTCTCTTTATACCTATAATCCTTAGCTTTGGTCTTCTCCTTGAGTCCTGGATTTCCTGAACGTTTTGGGTTACAAGCTTTTTGCATTTTGCATTTTCTTTGACTGTTGAGTCCATCAGCATCTGAGATTCTTTCTTCTATCTCTTGTATTCTGCTGTTGATATATGCATCTAAGGCCCCTGATTTCTTCCCAAGTTTTTCTATCTCCAAAGTTGTCTCCCTTTGTGATTTCTTAGTTGTTTCTACTTCTGTTTTTAGATCCTGTATGGTTTTGCTTATATCCTTTACTTGCTTGTTTGTGTTTTCATGTAATTCTTTGATTTTTGTGTTTCCTCTTTCATGACTTCTGCCTGTTGACCCAAGTTCTCCTGTATTTTCTTAAGTGATTTTTTAATTTCTTCCCTATTGGCTTCTATCTTTTGAACCATATTCTCCAGAATTTCTTTAAGTGATTTTTGTGTTTCCCTTGTAAGGGCTTCTAAGTTTTGATCCATTTTCTCCTGTGTTTCTTTAAGAGATTAATTTATGTTCTTCTTGTGTTCCTTTAACAGCACCATGACCAGTGATTTTAAATCCAAATCTTGTTTTTCTGGTGTGTTGGGGAATCCAGGACTTCCTGTTGTCAGAGAATTGGGTTCGGATGCTGCCATATTACCTTGATTTCTGTTAGTAATGTTCCTATGTTTGCCTTTTGCCATCTGGTTATCTCTGGCGTTAGTTGGTCTTGTTGTCACTGGCTGGTGTTTGAACCTCCCTTGAGCCTCTAAGGCTAATTCCGCACCTCTGCATGTCTGAGTTTCCCCTGGTTCAGATTGCTGATGTGCTGCCTTCCTCTTCCAAGGGTGCCCTTGGAGCCCTAATGTTTCCTCCCCCAAGCAATGCTATACTCAGGTTGTCTCTGTGAACCTGGTGCTGCCAGTCTGCTCCTTCAGGTAGTGCAGATGGCGGATCCTGCAGGGAATTTATCCAAGTGCTGATCACTCTGCAGGGCAGTTGAACCCTGACTGGGTTGGTGCAGGACCTGCTTGGCATACAGACGGCCAGTCGAGCTGCCCAGGCCCATGCTGCAGGCAAAAGCCTGACAGGTTGTGACCCGAGCGATGCTAGCCTCGGACTATGTCTGCGTACCTGGCCTTGCCTGTTAGTTCTCTATGGTGTCCCCGAGGCAAGATCTGCTGTTTTCTTTTTTCTTAATGATGACCATTCTGACAAAGGTGACATGAAATTCCAAAGCTATTTTAATTTGAATTTCCCTAATGGCTAATGTTTGAACACCTTTTCAAATACCTGTTGGTCATTTGTAATTCTTCTTTTGAAAATATCTATTCAGTTCATTAGCGTGTTTAATGACTGGATGATGAGGAATACTAATATTAAAAACTTGAAGTTCTTTAGATCCTCTACATATTAATCCCGTCTGACTTGTAGTATTTAAGTGTGTTTTCCACTCGTATCCTGTATCTTCCCTATGATGATGCTGTTTGTTGTGCAGAAGCTTTTTAGTTACATATAATCTCATTGCCAATTATTGGGGCTATTTTCTGTGCTGTTAGAATCACTTATAGAAAGTTCTTGCTTATACCTATATCTTAAAATATTCCTCTTTGGTTTAAACATTTCCAGTTTTATATTATGGTATTTCTTACAGTTTGGGGTTTTTTTGGAGTGGGGGGATCTTCTAAGTATGGAATCATGCCATCAGCCAACATTTTTCTTTCTTCATTTCCTATTTCTATGCCTTTTATTTCTTTCTCTTATTTAAGACTTTGAATACTATGCTAAGATTGGAGAGAATGGTCATGCCATTCAAAATTAGCTTCTTTTACTGTTTAATTCTATTTTTATTCTTGATCAAATGAAAGTAATTATTTTGTTTATTTTGCATGTGTTAAGGCTTTTGTGGCCTATAGTAGGTATACTGCCTGATTTTAGGTATCAACTTGACACAAGCTAGAGTTATCACAGAGAAAGGAGCCTCCCTTGATCCATGAGATCCAGCTGTAAGGCATTTTCTCAATTAGTGATCAATGAGAGGAAGGCCCAGTCCATTGTGGGTGGTGCCATCCCTGGACTGCTAGCCCTGGGTTCTATAAGAAAGCAAGCTGAACAAGGCAGGGGAAGCAAGCTAGTAAATAATATTCCTCCATGGCCTCTGCATCAGCTCCTACTTCCAGGTTCCTGTCCTATGTGATTTCCTGTCCTAACTTCCTATGATGATGAATAGCAATGTGGAAATGTAAAACAAATAAATCTGGTATTCCCCTACACTGATGCTTTGAGCCTTTCCAGAACCAGGATCTACTCTTTCCTTCTTGTCGGACATCATTTGGTATGTGGATTGTGTCTTTGGTGTCCCAAGATTCTAGGCTAATATCCACTTATCAGTGAGTGCATACCATGGGTATTCTTTTGAGACTGGGTTACCTCACTTAGTATAGTCAGAAGCTGGAAAGAACCCAGATGTCCCTTTGTGGAGGAGTGGATACAGAAAATGTGGTATATTTACACAATGAAAGCGCCAACTCTTGATTCACAAATATTAACCACATACTGTGTAATGTGGTATATTTACACAATGGAAATCCCAACTCTTAATTCACAAATATTCATAACATATTGTGTTTTCTTCATAGGTTGCATATATATATATATATATATATATATATATATATATGTGTGTGTGTGTGTGTGTGTGTGTGTGTGTGTATCCTGCTGTCATCTTCTCTTCCAGGCAGTTTTGGTTTGAATTCTCTCTATATGAGAGCAGTATGACATCTTGCTTGTGGCTTCCATTTGCTCAGAGATCATTTCCTACCCATTAACTCTGTCATTGTGTGTATTTGTTTCTGGTGTGTGATTCTTGGAAACAAAAGACAGTTGGAATATTGTTTTAGATTCATCTTGTTTATGATGAATTGAGGCCATTTTGATTCCAGGATATTGCTGAAAGATTTGCTATTTCTGATGTCTCTTTTTTTCTTTTTCTTTTTTTTCTTTTTTCTGTTTATCCTTCCTATTAGTGTTAGAGTTTCTTGCTTACTGTGTTTTACATGATGGACTTCTTCCTAATTCTCCTTTGAATTACTCTCACAAATTTTCTTTTTTCTTGTATTCTTAGGCATGAGACTCTTTTATTTCTATTTTTCTATGTAGTATATTTTAAAGAATTTTTGAAGTATGATTTGGTTCATATTCATGTCCTCAGCTTGTATTTGTTTTGAACCATCAATTTCTCCATTGTTTATAAAGATAAAACTGCTGGATATAGCAATTTTGGCTGATAGTTTTTATTTGATTGGTTTGTTTTTTTTGTTTTGTAAGTCAGTTTGTGTTTACTCTTATAACATTTAATACTGTGTGTTTGTTTTGCATTTTTAACAACTGGACTGTGATATGGTAAAGTTCTTCTCTTTTCACTTCTACTTGAATTTCTTAATTCTCTTTTGCTTGAATTTCCATTTCTTTGGGTTTTAGAAACTTCTCACTATTGTTTCATTAAATAGTCTCTGCCCTTAGATTGTATTTTTTTAAGCAAAGCAAAGGCAGTAGAGTCCTCCTCTTGGCTACTATTCCATCTCCTTTCAATGGTGTTGAAAAGACTTGTTCCAGGAACACATGGAAATGCTCAGAACATTCAAAATAATGCATCGGACTAATTAATTAATATTTAGAAACAGCTCTCCATGAGAGCTCAGTACTTGTTTCAGTAACTGCTGACAGCATCTTGCTGTTTATAACAAAGGGCAGAAAAAAGTGCTAGGAACATCGACCCAGCCAGTGCTTTTGAAATAATCACTAATGAGTCAGTCCTTCAGTTGTGTGACTCTAAAATACTGTCTTTGGTTTCATTCCTAAGATTTCACAGACTTTAAAATAATCGTATATTTCTACAGTCTTAAACAAGAGCAAAGCCCCAGCGATTTATCTAAGTTACTGAAATGTAGTTCCCTAGAGCATTCCTTGTGTGTAGTTTATCTTACGAGGGTTATAAATCTACTGATTAAATTCACGCAAGAAAAGGCATTTTCTAATAAATATTGACACATTAATCAAGTTTTCTGAGGAGGATAGGGCTTTGCCAATATAAGAAAATATCTCTAAGGATAACGGTGTGGAGTCTGCAGGAAGACTGCATACTTCTGTCATTTAACATATCTGAACAGATGTTCCTTTGTTGATTTCAATATCTGAGCTAGCTAATTACTTACATTTCATCATATTTGTTGCCTAGTAGATAAGCCTAAAGAATGGGGCATATAACATTAAACACGTGAAATATGAATGCTGTGTGAAAATGTATCTTAAATATATGTTCTTGTAGGAGGGCAAGTGAATTGCCATGTTTTAGCCATAGCAGAGGTAATTTTAATGGAAAGATTACTCAGTTCACGGTCCACAACAAGATCTGATTGGAAAGCTTTGGGAAGATGCACAGGTGAGTGGGGTCTCTGCCCAAGAAGAAAACCTTCAGGGAAACAGAGGACCTTAGAGTAAAGAGAGTCTGTAAGCTAATTAGTTGAGTGGCAAATTCTCTTCTACTTTTATTTCTTGACTCCATAGGATAATGGTGTAATAACGTTCTCCTAAATGCTAGGATTTTCCACCAAAATTAGAGTATTCTAAATTGTTATGTATGTTCCATTTGTAGGGAAACAGGGGCACAGGTCAGAAGATGTGTTCTGTGTGTCTGACCTGGTAAAAGAACAACCAAGGGGCTGGGGCAGTGCCTAGGTTGGGAACATACTTGCTGTGCAAACATGAGGATCTGAGTTCAGTATCCATACAAAAAACAAAAACAATAAAAAGCCAATGGTGTTGATCTCATGGGTCAAGAGGCAAATACAGGAGGGTCTGCATGGTTTGTCAGCTGAGCTGGCGAGCTGAGCTCTGTCTTGGTGAGAGGCTATCTCAACAGTGGGGAAAGGTAATTAGTTCATGGGAAACAGTATTCAAAGATGGCCTTTGACATGCATGCAGACAAATGCACACCCCAACACCTATGCACACACACAATGGAATGAATGGTTAATCAATTGTGTGGTGCATGTGATTGTGTGTGTCTGAAGAATGTGCTGCCTGATTCTTCTTACAGACATCTTCTCTCAGACCAGAATCCTGCCTTCCCAATTTTGCCTAAGCACTGGTTGTTTATTAAGCCAATCAGAGAGTGAAGGTACATTTACAAATTACTGAGGCAGGTGATGAATTATTCTTATATAATTCTTCATGCATTCTTTATGACTGCCGGTGGTTGATAATGAGTCATATTCTAATTCCCGAAGGCCACCCAGGTCTAGCACTATGAGAGGAGCTATCACCTCTGTTAGGTGGCCCCTTAACTGTTAAGCTTCTGTGAGTTCTCACATTTGCCTTTCACAGTTTGCTACAGTTTTCTGGACTCCAGCTGTTATGCCCATTGGATGTGTCTGGTTCCATTCAGTATACCTAAGTTGCTGCTGCAAATTGAGAGAAAATATCGCTGACAGAGCAATGTGAGCTAGCGACCATGACTGTGCACCATTTGGTGACTCCCATGGCCACACTTGGGTGTATGGTATCTATTTTGGTTTATTGTCTTTTGGTTTTGTCACTCTTCAGATATAAACATGTTCTGAATAGTTAGTATTGCTAAATAATAGAGTTGCCCATGAGGAAAACTTGAAATGAGGCAATGACCCACAAGAGGTAAGATAACAAATGTGTAGTTATAAAAGGCAGGGTGGGAAGAACTCCAAGAAAAATAAGATAATTATAATGTTTCACAAAGGAGAAAGTAAGTATTAATGGTGACCTAGATACTAATAAAAATTTACTTCAGATTCCAAGTATTTGGGGGAAAGTCATGTAAATAAGATGAAAACAATTAATGGAGTTGATTCTTTACCTAGACTAATGTATACAGGGCTTTAAAAATTGATGTTGAGAAATGTTTTCTCCTAAAGGTGCTATTTCTGATTTTTTTTTTGTACTTAAGAATATCAGTGCCAAAATGAATGTTAAGGAGGAGTCAATTCAGTCAAAGTGAGCAGAACAACACATTAACATAACGACTTAAAAATAGTTCTCTGTGTGGGAGAGAGGATGGCGGCTCTGAACTTCATTAAGCCGATTGTTGAGGAGACATCTGGAATCTCATTCCAGGGGATGCTAGAGCAATACATGCTCTGGGCGACTCTCTGAAGATGCAGTTCACACAAGATTTACTCGAACACAGTATAGTTTTTAAGTAATCCCCTCCAGTCACCCCCATGAACACTTGTTCATAGTGAGAAAGGACATGTTTCCCTATAGAAACAGGGAAGGACTCAATTTACATGCCAGGGGAGAGAAAGCAAAACATTGGAGAGTCAGCTTTCCAAACTGGGTCAGTCTAGATCTGCCATTCGCCTGAAGTATTTTTTTACATAATTATGAACTTGTAGGGATTAGAAATCAGTTTAATAAAATATCACTGAATGAATAGATACTTAATTTTCCTAGAAATTAATAGTGGCAGCCCTTTCAGGAAGGAAAGTCACTGGAATAGATAATATGGGAAATTAAAGAACTATTGCTATGAAAAACCAAGACTTGGATGAAACAGTGAGCACTGTTTCTGTTTAACAAAGAAGTCCTGTATTTATAAAGGAAGCTAAGGTACAGCAAGAAGCTTTAAGAATCTTCCAGAAGTCTGGAAGTAAAGACACCCTAGCTCCAAACCAATACACTGAGGAAGTGGAACCTAAGTTGAGTACACTTAACTGAATTGTCATTAGATCAAACCATTCCTTAAATATCTATGATTTTGCCCACAGACAAAAGGCAACTCTTGGCCTTAATGTCAAAGTTTCTTGGACCCATCAGCTCTGGATCCTTCATATTTGTTTAGTTGGTTAATCCTCTGGTGCCTGATTCTTTTCTTAGAGATACTCTCTCAGACCAGAAGTTCTGCCTTCCATATCCTGCCTAATTACTAGCTGTTTATTACGTCAATCAGAGAGCAGTTGTATGTTTACAAAATATAGAGGCAGGAGATGAACCATAAGAATAATAACACCAAAATCTTGCAAGTTCTTAGTGCTTTGCCAGTATAGAACATTTGAATAATACAAAGACAACTTTTGCACAGTGTTCCCCAAACAGAGCCTTAATCAGAAAATCTGGTCCTTACAGGGGTGGGGATAAATGCCATAACACATGGCAGCACAAGACACTAAAAATAAATATGTGAGGGCTTAGCTTTTTTTAAAATTGAATATTTTTTTAAATTTTCTATATTCTTTGTTTACATTCCCAAGGTTCTCCCCTTTTCCAGGTCCCCCCTCACCATGTGTCCCCTAAGTCCTCTTACCCCACCCCCACCCTGCCCATTCCCTAATCACCCCCCAACACTTTCTGTGGTACTCTCCTGCAAAACTGGAATCAGTAGTTTTGGGACCAGTGTCCTCTCCTTCCTTCTTCTTGGGAATCTTATGATTTTCTAATTGTGTCTTGAGTATTCAGAGCTTCTGGGCTCATTAATATCCACTTATCAGTGATTGCAGTTCATGTGTATTCTTTTGTGGTTGGTTTAACTCACTTAGGATGATATTTTCCAGATCCAACCATTTGCCTACAAATTGCATGAATTAATTAATCTTAATTGCTGAGTAATATTCCATTGTGTATATATATATATATATATATATATATATATATATATATATATATATCACATTTTCTGTATCCATTCCTCCTTTGAGGGACATCTGGGTTTTTTACAGCTTCTGGCTATTATAAATAAGGCTGCTATGAACATAGTGGAGCATGTGTCTTTATTGTATGCAGGGGAATCCTCTGATTATATGCCCAGGAGTGGTATGCCAGGGTCCTCTGGAAGTGTCATGCCCAATTTTTTGAGGAACTGCCAGACTGATTTCCAGAGCAGTTGTACCATCATGCAATCCCACCAACAATGGAGGAGTGTTCCTCTTTCTCCACATCCTCGCCAACACCTGCTGTCTCTTGAGTTTTTAATCTTAGCCATCCTGACTGGTGTGAGGTAGAATCTCAGGGTTGTTTTGATTTGCAATTCCCTGATGACTAATGATGTTGAACATCTCTTAAGGTACTTCTCAACCATCTGAATTTCTTCTGGTGAAAGTTCTTTGTTTAGCTCTGTACCCCATTTTTAATAGGGTTATTTGGTTCTTTGGGGTCTAGCTTCTTGAGTTCTTTGTATATATTAGATATTAGCCCTCTGTCAGATGTGGGGTTGGTGAAGATCTTTTCCCACTTTGTTGGTTGCTGTTTTGTCCTTCTGACAGTGTCCTTTGCCTTACAAAACTTTGTAATTTTATGAGGTCCCATTTGTCAATTCTTGATCTTAGAGCATAAGCTATTGGTGTTTTGTTCAGAAACTTTCCGCCTGTGCCCATATCCTCCAGGGTCTTTCCAAGATTCATTTCTATTAGGTTCAGTGTATCTGGTTTTATGTGGAGGACCTTGATCCACTTGGAGTTGATCTTGGTACAAGGAGACAAGAGTGGGTCAATTCACATTCTTCTGCATGTTGACCTCCAGTTGAGCCAGCACCATTTGTTGAAAAGGCTATCTTTTTTCCACTGGATGGTTGTAGCTTCTTTATCAAAGATCAAGTGACCATAAGGGTGTGGGTTCATTTCTGGGTCTTCAATTCTATTCCATTGATCTACTTGCCTGTTGCTGTACCAATACCATGCAGTTTTTAGCACAATTGCTCTGTAGTACTGCTTGAGGTCAGGGATATTGATTCCCCCAGAAGTCCTTTTATTGTTGAGAATAGTTTTAGCTATCCTGGGTTTTTTGTTGCTCCAGATGAATTTGAGAAATGCTCTTTCTAGATCTATGAAAAATTGATTTGGGATTTTGATGGGGATTGCATTGAATCTGTAGATTGCTTTTGGCAAGATGGCCATTTTTACTATATTGATCCTGCCAATCCAAGAGCATGAAATATTTTTTCCATCTCCTGAGGTCTTCTTTGATTTCTTTCTTCAAGGACTTGAAGTTCCTGTCATACAGATCTTTCACTTGTTTGGTTAAAGTCACACTAAGATACTTTATATTGTTTGTGGCTATTGTGAAGGGTGTTATTTCCCTAATATCTTTCTTGGCCTGCTTGTCCTTTGAGTATAGGAAGGCTACTGATTTGCTTGAGTTGATTTTATAACCAGCCACATTGCTGAAGTTGTTTATCATTTGTAGGAGTTCTCTGGTGGAGTTTTTTGGGTCGCTTAAATATACTATCATTTCATCTGCAAATAATGATAGTTTGACTTTTTCCTTTCCAATTTGAATTCCTTTGAGCCCCTTATGTTGTCTAATTGTTCTAGCTAGACCTTCAAGTACTATATTGAAAAGATATGGAGAGAGAGCGTGGCCTTGTCTAGTCCATGATTTTAGTGAGATTGCTTCAAGTTTCTCTCCATTTATTTTGATGTTGGCTACTGGTTTACTGTATATTGCTTTTATTATGTCTAGGTCTGGGCCTAGTCCTGTTATTTCTAGGACTTTTAGCATGAAAGGATGCTGAATTTTGTCAAATGCTTTTCCAGCAACTAATGAGATGACCATGTGTTTTTTTTTCTTTTAGTTTGTTTATGTAGTGGATTACATTGATGGATTTCTGTATATTGAATTATGCCTGCATCCGTGGGATGAAGTCTACTTGATCATGGTGAATGATCGTTTTGATGTGCTTTTGGATTCTGTTGGCAAGGACTTTATTTAGTATTTTCACATCGATATTTATAAGGGAAATTGGCCTATAGTTCTCTTTCTTTGTTGGATCTTTGTGTGGTTTTGGTATTAGCGTAATTGTGGCTTTGTAGAACGAGTTGGGCAGTGTTCTTTCTCTTTCTATTTTGTGGAATAGTTTGAAGAGTATTGGTGTTAGGCCTTCCTTGTAAATATGATAAAATTCTGCACTAAAACCATCTGGTCCTGTACTTTTTTTGGTTGGGAGACTTTCTCTAACCCCTTCTATTTCTCTAGGGTTTATGGGACTGTTTAGCTGATCTAATTATTCCTGATTTAATTTTGGTATTTGGTATCTGTCTAGGAAATTGTCCATTTCTCCAGATTCGCCAGTTGAGTTGAGTATAGGCTTTTGTAGTAGAATCTGATGATTTTTTGAATTTCCTCAGTTTCTGTTGTTATATCTACCTTTTCATTTCTAATTTTGTTCATTTGGATACTGTCTCTGTGCCCTCTGATTAGTCTGGCTAAGGGTTTATTTATCTTGTTGATTTTCTCAAATAACTAGCTCCTGGTTTTGTTGATTCTTTGTATGATTTGCTTTGTTTCTACTTGACTGATTTCACCCCTTACTTTGATGATTTCCTGTCTTCTACTTCTCCTGGATGAGTTAGCTTCTTTTTGTTCCAGGGCTTTCAGGTGTGCTGTTAAGCTGCTGGTGTATGCTCTCTCTCTCTCTCTCTCTCTCTCTCTCTCTCTCTCTCTCTCTCTCTCTCTCCAGTTTCTTTTTGGAGGCACTCCAGGCTATGAGTTTTCCTCTTAGCACTGCTTTTATTGTGTCCCATAGATTTGGATAGGTTGTACCTTCATTTTCATTGACTTCTAAAAAGTCTTTGATTTCTTTCTTTATTTCTTCTTTGACCAAGGTGACATTGAGTAGAGTATTGTTCAGTTTCCATGTGTATGTGGGCTTTCTGTTGTTTTTCTTGCTATTGAAGACCACTTTTACTCTGCAGTGATCTGATAGGAGGCATGGGATTAGCCCAATCTTCTTGTATTTGTTGACATCTGTCTTGTGACCAATTATATGATCAATTTTGGAGAAGGTACCATGTGGTGCTGAGAAAAAGGTATATTCTTTTGCTTTGGGATGAAATGTTCTATTTATATCTGTTAAATCCAATTGTTCCAAAGCTTCAATTAGTTTCACTGTGTCCCTGTTTAGTTTCTGGTTTCCTGATCAGTCCATTGAGGATAACAGAGTGTTGAAGTCACCCAAAATTATTGTGTTAGGTGTAATGTGTGCTTTAAGTTCTAGTAGAGTTTCTTTTACAAATATGGGTACTCTTGCATTTGGAGCATAGATGTTCAGTATTACGAGTTCTTCTTGGTGAATTTTTCCTTTGACCTGTAAGAAGTGACCTTCTGTGTCTCTTGATGACTTTAGGTTGAAAGTCAATTTTATCTGATATTAGAATGGCTACTCCAGCTTGTTACCTGAAATCATTTGCTTATACAATTGTCTTCCAGCCTTTTACTCTAAGGTAGTGTTTGTCTTTGACACTGAGATGTGTTTCCTGTAAGAAAATTGTAGGGTCCTGTTTCCATATCCAGTCTGTTAGTCTATGTCTTTTTATTGGGGAATTGAGTCCATTGATGTTAAGAGATATTAATTGGGTGCTGTTGTACCCCTGGTGTATCTTTCTCCAAGCAATGATATATTCGGTTATCTCTGTGGATCTGATGCTGCCTGTTTTCTCTGGTTCTGCTTGCTTAGTCCAGTCAGCAGCAAGGATGCTGGTGGAGGCCCTGGGGAGTGGAGAGTGCGGCTTTCAGAGTCTCCTGCAGGGCAGAGAACCCATGCCCTGCTGGAACACAGGAACTGCTGTTCTGCCAAGCTCCAGTTCTTAGCTGACTGGCTGGCAGCCCGCCCCCAGAGATCTTAAGCTTGAGATATCTCGGGTATCTGGTTCTTCCTGCTCAATCCAAGTAGCCACCACCAAGTTGGCTGAGGTTGTGTGGAGTGCAGGGTTCCCTTCAGGGTGCAGAGCCCATGCCTGGTTGTGGCCCAGGAATCGCTGTTCTGCTCAGATTGCTGCCTGGCGGCCTTGAGTCCCCAGAGATCCCAAATTTTGGATATCACAGGTACCTGGTTCAGCTTGCTTAGTTCAGACTGCTGCAAGGATGCTGGAGGTGGCCACGGGGAGTGGGGAGTGAGGCTTGAGGATTCTCCCGCAGGGCAGAGAACCCATGCCCTGCTGGAACACAGGAACCACTGCTCTGCCAAGCTCCCATTCTTAGATGACTGGCTGGTGGCCTGAGTCCCCAAAGATTTTAAGCTTGGGATATTTCAGGTATCTGGTTCTGCCTGCTCAATCCAAGCAGCTGCCACCAAGATGGTCACGGTTGTGTGGAATGCCTAGTGCTTAGCTTTATTCAAGAAATTGACGCCACCCTCTTAAGACTAAGGAACATTCCAGAAGAGACAGTAGAATGTATGTAATATTCATAGGATGGGGAGAGGGGCTACAATATACAATCTCCTAAATAAGACATAAACTTAAGAGATACAAGCTCACATTTCTGGGCACACTGCACCAACAAAAGTCAGTTATGAAAGAAGAAGAGTCACAGGCTACTATGGTATAATGCTTGTTGATTGGGGGCTGAGTAATTCTGGAAGAGGTGATGTATACATACACACACACACACACACACACACACACATATATATATATATATATATATATATATATATATATATATATATATAGTGCATACTGAGGAATCTGCTAAGCCCTATTTGCTAGTCCAAACAGGAATGCAGATACTGTCCTGACTAAACACGATAGAACACTAAATAAAATCAAAACCAGTAAATAAAGAAAAGGATCCTGTAAGGAGAGAGGGTCTGTAAGATCAGAAGGGAAATAGGAGAGGGTAAGGATGGAGGGCTCAGAATACATAGCTACACAGTAGATATGTATGAAATTGCAAAACTGAGAAGAAATGAAAGCTCATTGCATGGAGGCTATCAATGAGCACATTTGATTTTATTCTTGGATATCCATAGTACTTTTCAAACATAATTAATTACTTCTGCATAAAAAGGCAAGCCATTTTTGCTGGCAGTGGATTTAAAACTATACAGCAGAGGAGGAGAATTTGTTTTAAAGAGCTTACATGTTGATAGTTTGGGATGACAGCATGACACCAATCTATGTGTTTAGTTTAGGGAAGCTGCAATGGACTCTGATTCTACAATCTTGTGTGGCTCTCCTTCCTGAATGAACATGCTTCCAGTAGCTCAGACATTGTGCATACAGCAGCTTATCCTAGTGGCATTTCCATGTTAATGTTTACTACTCCACAGAATTTCACTAAGGGAGTCCAGGGACTCTGCTTACAAGTGGTAATTCATTGACCAAAAGAACCAACATACCTTCATTATAAGTAACCTGGTTCAAGGCCACCCTGAGCCATATTTCCCTTCTAATACCCTGTATACAGCCATTCATGTCTGTCTTATTTGTGCCTGTCCTGACAGGGCCACCATCCTACCAGAGGTTCATTTTTCTGTCTTCCAGGAATATAGAATGGGCAGTGGTTCTCCAGGCTACCACCTGCCTTTGCCTAACTTATCAACAAGCCCAGTTGTCCCAAGTCTTTCATTCTTAAATGAGTTTTCTCTTGCCTTTATCAAAGGACATCATTTTTTTAAAAGGCCATTGTGCATTTTTTTATTTTTAAAACTTCAAAGCAACTCTTGCAAAATATATAAAAATTGGGCTGCATTGGCAAAGACTTTTACTCAGCACAATCTCTCTGACCCTAACTCCCACTTCAATCACAACACACTTACATTTTCTATTTTATATAACTACCTGATGTTTGAAGTTTCAACGGCGTGTATTCTTTTTTTTTCTACCCAGGGTAAAACAAGAAAAGTATTAGCATTTAAGCTAGCATCTGAGGGGGTAGTCAATTTATCCCCAAAAGAATATTGACAATACTAGATATAATTTATATAAACTACTGAGGAAGCATCCATGATTATAACTGATGTAATGACAACACATTGGAAACTTTACTAGTTCTACTGAGAAGGAACAAGCTAAGTCAGAAAGAGAATTCCTCAGCGGTGGGAAGGCGGGGTTTGGATTCTGTACCTCCCCATATGTCATAGGCACAGAAAACAGAGATGTCTGAAAGGATATTGGAGGGGCTATAATTCTCGAGGTCTGCATCTGGTTGACCTGCTTCACCCAGCAATGCTCCAGCACTTAAAATAGTGACACCACCTAAGCAGCAAGAATTCCAAAATAAGGGCATGTAGGAGATTTTCTGTTCAAACCATAATAGACATTATTGCCTAAGTTAGCCAGAATAGACCTCTGCTAGAAAAGTCCATAGAACAGAACTTGAAACAGTGAACTATTCCTATTTTTTAACACTGAAAGTTACTTTTTAACTAATCAGTGTAAAAGTGGACTTCAAATATGAAGGGATTGTTTTAAGGTTAAAAAAAAAAACATAAAGTGCCAGTAAATATATTCAACAAAATTATACAAGGAAACTTTCGTAACTTAAAGAGAGAGATGCCTATGAACATATAAGAAGCCTACAGAACTCCAAACAGACTGGACCAGAAGAGAAGTTCCTCCTGTCACATAATAATCAAAACACCAAATGTACTAAACAAAGAAAGAATATTAAAAGCAGTAAAGGAAAAAGGCCAAGTAACATGTGAAGGAAGACCTATCAGAATTACACCAGACTTCTCACCAGATACCATGAAAGCAAGAAGATCCTGGGCAGATCTCATACAGATCCTAAGAGAACACAAATGCCAGCCCAGATTACTATACCCAGAAAAACTCTCAATCACCATAGATGGAGAAACCAAGATATTCTATGATAAAACAAAATTTACAGAATATGGTTCCACAAATCTAGCCCTACAAAGGATAATAAATGGAAAATGCCAACACAAGGAGGGAAACTACACCCTAGAAAAATCAAGATAGTAATCTTTCAACAACCTAAAAGAAGATAACCACCAAACATAAAAATAATGTCAAAAATAACAAGAAGCAACAATCACTGTACCTTAATATTTCTTAACATCAATGGACTTAATTCTCCAATATAAAGACATAGATTAACCAACTGGATACATAAATGGACCCAGCATTTTGGTGCATACAAGAAACACACCTCAGTGTCAAAGACAAACACTACTCAGAGTAAAAGGCTGGAAAACAATTTTCCAAGCAAATGGTTCCAGGAAATAAGCTGGAGTGGCCCTTCTAATATTGGATAAAGTTGACTTCAAACTAAAAGTCATCAAAAAAGATACAGAAGGATGCTTCATACACATCAAAGGAAAAATATACCAAGAAGAACTATCAATTCTGAATATCTATGCTCCAAATGCAAGGGCACCTTCATTAGTAAAAGAAACTTTACTAAATCTCAAAGCACACATTGTACCTCACACAATAATTGTGGATGACTTCAACACCCTACTCTCATTAATGGACAGATCAGGAAAACACAAACTAAACAGAGATGCAGTGAAACTAACAGAAATTTTGGACCAAATGGATTTGACAGATATCTATAGGACATTTCATCCTATATCAAAAGACTATATACCTTCTTCTCAGCACCTCATTGTATCTTCTCCAAAACTGAACATATAATTTGTCACAAAACAGATCTCAACAGATATAAGAAGATTGAAATAATCCCATGCCTCCTATCATATTACTATGGACTAAGGGTGGTCTTCAATAGCAACAAAAACAACAGAAAGTCCACATACACATGGAAGCTGAGCAATGCTCTACTCAATGATACCTTGGTCAAGGAAGAAATAATGAAAGAAATCAAAGAAACTGGAGAAAGCATATACTAGCAGCCTAATAACACACCAGAAATCTATAAAATAGAAAGCAGCTAATACACTCAAGAGGAGTATTTGGCGGGAAATCATCAAACTCAGGACTGAAATCAGCCAAGTAGAAACAAAAAGAACTATACAAAGAATCAACAAAACCAGGAGCTGTTTTTTTAAGATAATCAACAAAGTAGATAAACCTTTAGTCAGAATAACCAGAGGTAACAGAGACAGTATCCAAATTAACAAAATCAAAAATGAAAAGGGAGATATAACAACAGAAACTGAGGAAATTAAAAAAATCCTCAGATCCTACTTCAAAACAATGAATAATTTCAAATGATTCTACTTCAAAAATAGATCCTATATACAACACAAGTGGAAGAGCTGGATGAAATGCACAATTTTCTAAACAGCTACCAAATACTAAAGTTAAATCAGGATCACATAGACCATCTAAACAGTCCCATAACTCCTAAAGAAATAGAACTGGTCATTGAAAGTCTCACAACACCAAAAAGCACAGGACCAGATGGTTTTAGTTCAGAATTCTATCAGACCTTCAAAAAAGATCTAACACCAATACTCTTCAAGCTGTTCCATAAAATAGAAACAGAAGGAACACTACCCAACTTAATCTATGAAGCCGCAATTACACTGATACCAAAACCACACAAAGATCTAACAAAAAAGAGAACTTCAGGCCAATTTCCCTTATGAATATCAATGCAAAAATACTCAATAAAATTATTTCCAACTGAATCCAAGAACACATTAAAACGATTATTCACCATGATCAAGTAGGCTTCATTCCAGGGATGCACAGATGTTTCAATATATGGAAATCCATCAATGTAATCCACTACATAAACAAACTCAAAGAAAAAAACCCTCATGGTCATTTCATTAGATGATGAAAAAGCATTAGACAGAATTCAGCATCCTTTCATGCTAAAAGTCTTGGAAAGAATAGGAATTCAAGGCCCATACCTAAACACAGTAAAAGCAGTATACAGCAAACCAGTAGCTAACATCAAACTAAATGGAGAGAAACTTGAAGCAATCCCACTAAAATTAGGAACTAGACAAGGCTGCCCTCTCTCTCCATATTTATGCAATAAAGTACTTGAAGTTCTAGCTAGAGCAATTAGACAACAAAAGGAGGTCAAAGGGGTTCTAATTGGAAAAGGAAGAATTCAAATTATCACTATTTGCAAATGATTTGATAGTGTAATTAAGCAACCCAAAAAACTCCACCAGAGAACTCTTACAGCTGATAAACATCTTCAGCAAAGTGGCCAGATATAAAATTAACTCAATGAAATCAGTAGCCTTCCTATATTCTGATTAGGATAAACAGGGTGTGAAAGAAATTAGGGAAATGACACCCTTCACAAAAGTCTCAAACAAGATAAAGTTATCTTTGTGTGATTCTAACCAACAAGTAAAAGATATGTATGACAAGAACATCAAGCCTCTGAAGAAAGAAATCTAAGAACTCAGAAGATGGAAAGATCTCCCATGGTCGTGGATTGGAAGGATTAATATAGTAAAAATAGCCATCTTGCCAAAAGCAATATACAGATTCAATGCAATCCCCATCAAAATCCCAATTCAGTTATTCATAGAGTTAGAGAAATTCTCAAATTCATCTGGAATAACAAAAAACTCAGGATAGCTAAAACTATTCTCAACAGTAAAAGAACTTCTGGTGGAATCAGTATCCATGACCTCAAGCAGTACTACAGAGCTATAGTGTTAAAAACTGCATGGTATTAGTACAATGACAGGCAGGTAGATGAATGGAATAGAATTTGGAAGACCCAGAAATGAACCCACACACCTATGGTCACTTGATCATTGACAAAGGAGCTAAAATCTTCCAGTGAGTAAAAGCCTTTTCAACAAATGGTCCTGGTTCAACTGGTGGTTAGCAGTTTGCAGAAGAATGCAAATTGATCCATTCTTATCTCCTTGTACAAAGATCAAGTCCACGTGGATTAAGGACACCCACATAAAACCAGACAGAGTGAAACTAATGGAAAAAAAACTGGGGGAAGAGCCTTGAGCTCATGGGCACAGGGAAAATTTTCCTGAATAGAATGCCAATAGCTTATGTGCTAATGTCATAAATTGACAAATGGAACCTCAGAAAATTACACAGTTTCTGTAAGGCAAAAGACACTGTCAATAGGAGAAAATGGCAACCAACAAATTGGGAAAAGATCTTTACCAACCCTACATTTGACAGAGGGCTAATATCCAATATATACGAAGAACTTAAGAAATGACTCCAGAGAACCATATAACCATATTAAAAAATGGGGTACAGTGCTAAACAAAAAGTTTTCAACTGAGTAATATAGAATGGCTGAGAAGCCCCTAAAGAAATGTTCAACATCCTTAATCATCAGGGAGATGGAAAAATAACCGTGAGATTCCACCTCACACCAGTCAGAATGGCTAAGATCAAAAACTCAGAACACAGCACATGCTAGAGAGGCTGTGGATAAAGAAGAACACTCCTCCACTGCTGGTGGGATTGCAAGCTGGTACACCCATTCTCAAAATCAGTTTTGTGATTCCTCAGAAAATTGGGCATAATAGTACAGGAGGACCCTGCTATACTCCTGGGCATATACCCAGATGATTCTGCAGCATGTAATAAGGGCACATGCCTCACTATGTTCATAGCAGCCCTATTTATAATAACCAAAAAGCTAGAAAGATCCCAAATGTCCCTCAACAGAGGAATGGATACAGAAAATGTATATTTATACAGTGGAATTCTACTCAGCTATAAATAGCAATGAATTCATGAAATGGGTAGAATTGGAAAATATCATCCTGAGTGAGGTAACCCAGTCACAAAGAATATACATGTTATGCACTCACTGTTTAGTGGATATTAGCCAGAAGCCTGCAATACCCAAGACACAATTCACAGATCAAATGAAGCTCAAGAAGTAGGAAGAACAAAGTATGGATACTCTGGTCCTTTTGAGATGGGGGAACAAAATACCCACAGAAATATATACAGAGAAAAAGTGTGGAGCAGAATCTGAGGGAAAGATCATCTGGAGACTACCCCACCCAGGGTTCCATCCCATATACAATTACAAAACCCAGACACTATTATTAATGCCCAAGAGTATTTGCTGACCGGAGCCGGATATAGCTGTTACCTGGAAGGCTCTGCTAGTGCATAACAAAGACAGAAGGGGATACTCTCAGCCAGCCATTGAACTGAACACAGGGTCCCCAATGGAGGAGCTAGAGAAAGGACCCAAGGAGCTGAAGAAGTTTGCAGTGCCACAGGAGGAACAACAATATGAGTCACCCAGTATTCCCAGAGCTCCCAGGGACAAAACCATCAACCAAAGAGTACACATGGAGTTACTCATGGCTCCAGATGTATAGGCAGCAGAGGATGGCCTTGTTGGACATCAAAGGGAGAAGAGGCCTCTGGTTCTGTGTAGGCTTGATGCAGTAGTATAGGGAATACCAGGATAGGGACGTGGGAGAGAGTTGATTTGTGGGAACCATGGGAGGGGAAATGGGTTATGGCATTTCCAGGGGCTGGAACCAGGAAAGGGGACAACATTTGAAATATAAATAAAGAATACATCTAATAAAAATACATCTAATAAAAAATCATAAAAAATAAACATCAGCAATAAACCTCAGCAAGGTATAGACTTTGATTATAATTTTCAGTGGACTTTTGTCATGTAAAGAAGTCTATCTGAAACATTATCCTAATCTTCAGACAGCCTTCCAAATCAATTGTTATTTTATGTTTTTATCTGTATTCACTGTACAACATTTAGGTCATACTACAGTAAAGACTATAGGTCAATATGGATGAGAACAGTGGATCTGGGTCATGACATTTACTGCATTTTCATCCTCTTCACATTCTTTAGACTCCTCTCTAGCTGATTTGACTCTTGTTTATAGACAGTTCTTGTCTGTACAAGATTTTTAAAATTATCTTTGTAACTCCATTCCTAGAAGAGTGATTGTCACCTAACAGATTATAAATACATTTCTTCAAAAAATAGGACTGTTTTCATGGATCTTTAACACAGAGACAGGTGCCAGTAGTGCAACCGTAAAACAAAATTCTATTTTTAAAATGCTGATCTAGGACATAATAATCTAAATTGGATGGATCAAGTCTGAGAACATTTCCCTAAATACTTTCTTGTGTATTACACTGCTGTACACTTACAGATAGTAGGAAAACACCTTTTTTGTTTTATTTGCTTTGTTTTATTTCATGTATTTTGGCACTGGATATAGAACCTAAGGCCTTATACACTTGATGAATATGCTACCTCTACTACTGAGTTACATCTCCACCTCCTGGTAAAAAGTTTTAAGTAACTATAAAGTAAATATAACAGTACTAGTCATATTTAATTCCCCCTGACTCTCACATGAGCAGGACTGGTCTGGGAGTATTGGAGAGTTGTTGATTTGCTTATTTCTTTGTGGAACTTGAATCTTCAGCCCCATGCTATAGCATGAAGGGATACTTTGCAGACTGTTCAGTTAACAGAATATTTTTCTCATGAAGCCCTGGGGTTGATCATGTGTAGCACATATACTGGTCTTGATGACTCATACGCATAACCCCAGTATTCAGGTAGAAGAGTAGAGAGATCTCAGGTATACAAGGCTACTCTCAACTTGGGGCCAGCCTAGGTTTCTTGATACTTTGCCTTGAGGAAGAAAACAAACAAAACATAGAGATATTTAATTGAGGTGGGACTAATATAAACCTCTTAATTCTACTATGGGTAAAGTTGTGACTCAACTTTAATGAAGTGTCTTTAAAACAAAATCCAGAACCACTATTTTATTCCTTAACTTTGCGTGAAGAAAAACTGGAGCACCAAGCTAATATTTGATGTGATGCTTTAAGAATATTTTTAAAAATCCTTTTATAAATGGTGACCAAGGTTTTCAACATTCTAAATTTAGGACTAGTCTGATTCTTTAATGAGAATGCCAGGCTAAGCTAGCTCAGTTCTTTGTCCACCTTCATCCTAAAGAATAAATGTAGGAAGGACACAAACCTTCACCTCTCTTCCTAATGCAAGGAATCTCCAATCTTCTTATTGATTTTTTCCAACTTTGCTGCTCTCATTTTTCTTGCAATATGCAGCTCACATACAATATCTATTCTATGCTCTTCCTGAGAAATTCAATATATCTTTCATAAAAGGACTACACTGTGTGGCTTTTCTCAATAATGGATTTTTAAGAAATCTGAGGCACAGACTCTCAGAAGGTTATGTGTACACTGAAGTAAAACATTAACTTTGCTAAGTAAAAAAGAAACACAAACTTTGAAGATTGACCCAAGTATTTAATCTGTTTTTCATGTTCAGAATTAAAAGCTTCCATCTGGAAGCTTATCTCTCAGAAAGTACTGATACCCTGTGGTGTTGTTTATTAGGTTGCTATGGAAAAGAAGGCTCATTCAATACCATGCTTCTCGTGGTATTCATGGTATTGAATGTTTAGTAAGTCTCTGACTGCTTGATAGTAGAGCCAATACAAACTAAGTGAATTATTGTCATTTAACTCACTAAGAGTTGACAAACACAACCTTTCTTCTTGGTAAAGATGTATGCTATGAATCAGGCCAACTGGCTGTCTAGCATCTCTTATTGCCAAATACTTCAATTTTCCTAAGACTCATTATTATTCTTTTAAGCACACTAAAGTTTAAACTAAGTATATTTGGTCTATCTCTTCTTAGCTCTCTTGGATTTATTTTGTAATCACTCTCTATAACGTGACAGTGACATTATGAATATAACTTCTAAGAATCATGACTATTTTAACTTGAAATAAAGAAATGAGAAAATAGTTTAGAGCTCATTACCCTGAAGATACCTGTGCAAACTGTTGAGACCTGGGCTTTGAAGATGATGTCATGTTCCAGAAATTGATTTCTCTTTGTAAATCAAGGTGCTTTTTGTCTTAGGGGAAAACTGCTTTTCATCTGGACACAGTGGAGCCTCTACTGGGCAGTAGAGAAGGAAAACCTGAGCTGACCAAGTTACACATGACTCTCACTACTTTTCCAGAAGAGTATCTTCCAGAACATCTGATAAGCTTGAAATGGAGGACAGCTCATGGCAATCCAGCTAGGCACTTCAGATTAGTGAATGGGAGACTATGGGCCCAAAACACTAAAGAAACACATTTGGTGTAAGAGTTCTCTTTCACAATCATGGCTAGGTGTGGTGTCAATTGTCAGATGTTTAGAGAAGTATCTGAGGGTTCAGATGATGTAGTCAGGGTTGATTGAATTTGTGTGTCAAGTTCAAGGGAGCGAGCTAACAACCACTCAACTTCATAAGGGGAAACTGAATGAAATACAACTTAAAGGACCAAGGAAATCTTCTGAAAAAGTGATTTTTGAATGAACTCTAAGGAAGGAGAAAATAGAAAAATGAAAAGAGAAAATCATGGTGAAAAAAAAAGACGTGGTCTTTAATACCTATTCAGAGGATGGAAGAACACAAAGAAGAAAATGGAATTGAAATTACAAGAGATAGAAAAATGAGGTAAATAGAGAAAGATGAGGTTTGGTTGAAACTGCTCATTATTGTAGGAAGGGAGTAGAATGCATTACCATTGACTGAGTGCTACTTAGGTATTAATTTGACTAGAGGAAATATTAACAGTTCTTCATGTTAGCTATAGATAGCTGAGACATGTCTCACTGGGTGAAGGAGTTTGCAGCTCTTTCTAAGGTTATACATTCACTTCCCAGGGCCCATGTCAGACAGAGTACAACCCAGAATCTCTAGCTCCAGGGATCAGCTCAGTCTTCTGAGCTCTGCTGGCACTGCACTCACATTGACATACACACATACAGATGCGTGTGCACGCACACACACACACACACACACACACACACGAACATAAGTAAATATTCAAGAATTTTAGCTATGAGAAATTTAAAACAGAAGTCTAAAGAAAACAGGTGAAGTTTTTCTTCTGTTTTAGATTGTTTGGTTTGGATATAGCCAGGTCCCTGTCTTCAAAAACAAACCAGTGGATGCTATCATAATGGAAATAACCCAAATATGCTAGTAAAAATGAAAGCATGTAGAAAGCGAAACTTCATTCTAATTAGGAGTTTAATTACATGCAGAAATACAGATGGCATGGAAGTTAAGCAAATGGTGAAGTATGTGTGAGTGTGGTTACAAGTCAGCATCTAATTTACGTCACATATAATCTTTAATATTGTCAAGATTAGAAAGAGGGGATGATCTAGTGTAGACTGTTTTTTGTGTTCATGTGCAACAGCACTATCTGTGTCCTTTAAGGCAATATTTAGGGAGAGTTCTCTATTACCCACCTTGTGCGTATGTATAGTTGACCAGGACCAATGCCAGATACATTATGAGAAGGAATATGTGGAGTTGAAGAGAGTTTGGATGATTAAGACTGTCACTGAAAGTAAAGGACCACCCACAGTGTCTACAGAGTCCATCTCACTTCTTGGCTAACGACCCTCTGAACTCAGATGCCATGTGGCCCTCCACCCTCTAGCTCCTGCAGGTATGCCTTTCTGTCTGCTGCAGTGTCATCCCTACTCTGATAGACTGCATCCCCCAGGAAGTGTAAGCCAACATCTACCCTTCCTTGCCCATGTTGCTTTTGTTGGATTATTTTATCACAATAACTGAAAAAAAATAGTAGACCATTACTGCATCTTTGAATTACTCCAGGAACATCTTAAGTGGCCTTTCGAACTCCATCTTTTTCTTCCCTAGAAATTGGGCGAATTCCCAAACAAAGGTTATTCACTTAGAATAGCATAAAACACATTGTTCTGCTACTTACAGCACTCTAGCAGCTTTTAGTTTCACTTAGACTAAGAGCTAAATCCCTATGGATGTGTATACCTTTGTAGACATTTTGCCACAACTCTCTGCTCCTGTCTGTGGCTCTCTGCCTGTCTCACTCTGCTCTGCCCACCCTGCTTCCTTGACTCTTGATGATAAGCTCTGCATATGGTCTTCCCTCATAGGTTTTCATTGCCTTTCTGCTGTTTCAACTTCTCTTTCTTTAGAAATCTCCAGAGCCCATGCTGGACATTTTTCACCCAAACATCAACTTCACAATGAGAGGGTCCCTGAACACTCCATAAATTTGAATACTTTGTCTTGTTTTCCCCTCCCTTTCCCTGCACAATCTCCAAAAAGCATATCACCATCATATATGTCTGCAGAATGTCTAACTCTCTGAGGAGAGCACAGGGTCTAGGGAAGCAGTGTTTCTATTTGGGTCCTTCATTCATCTGTTTCATCCACTGATAAAGCAGCATCTCCTGGCAAGTGGTTGATACAATATATCCTTTCAATAAGCAATCATTTATCATTATTATTGTCATTTTTGAATATATATGAAATTAAAACCCAAGGCAACACAGATCCTTAAGTTATAGGGAAAAATCCTGAAGAAAGATTACTTACAACAAGGACAGATTTATTCCAAAATCAACAGAGGATGCAATAGATTTCTGTACAATGCAAGTGCCTGATAAGCAGAGTGGGAAATTGCTCAGAATTACTAGTCCTTAAAAAACAAGCAAGCAAGCAAACAAACAAAACCACAAAGCCACAATAAGAAGCCCTAAACACTCTCTTTTTGGCCTTTGTCACTACAGATATCATGGAAAATAGTGGAATTCCTTAGGTGTTAAACAGGTCTCTGTATAGTCTAGCAATCCCTCCTAGGTTTATCTTTAGAAGAATTAAATACAAATATATTCTGAATAGGTATTTGTGCACTAGTGTGTACCTGAAGTAAGTATATACCATCATTATTTTAGTATCTACCAGGTACAAATATCCCAAGTGTCTATCCATCAATGAATGTTTCAACAAAATATGGCATATTCATCTATGGGAATATTATTACTTTCCTACCACAAATTTCAATCAAGTTCTGTTGCATGCTAAATGACGGATGAACTTTGAAATTTCTCACATTAACTGAAATAAGCCAGATATAGACAGATACCATGCAATGGTTCTTTTAACACTGTTGAGAATCACCTGAGAGACAGTCTCAAAGAGGAATTGTGGAGGCTGTGAGAGATTGTCTTGATAACTAATGTTGATGGATGTGGGAGAACCCTGACCACTGTGGACATCAATCTCTAGATACAATGTCCTGAGCTGTGAAAATATAGATGGGGGTTAAGCATGACTGAGCACGGATGGAGCAGTTCCCGTTGCTCGTGTGCCTGTGCATGTCCATGTGTGTGCCCTGCCTTGACTTCCCTGCTATAATGAACTGGAACCTGTAATTGTGAGTTGAAATAAAGCCCTCATTACCAGCATTGCTTTTCATTAGTGTGTTTTATCACAGCAACATAACTGTAATTAGCACATGCCATTTATACACAATTCTCAGCACAGCACTCAACTTCATGGATCGAGAAAGTGTGGTAAGTGGCACCAGACGCTCAAACAAGAGCAATAGAACTCCGTGTTCCACAGCAGAGAGATTCAGTATGTGAGATGAAATTTCTGGAGAGAGTTGTCCATGAAGGTGGTACAAAGTGTGGATTCGGGTTTAAAATTAGATTCAGTGTAGGATGCGGAGCTTTGAGATGGGAGCAGTGGCATCGGGCCAGGACTGAAGTTGGAGGAGAAGGTCTCCCTCTTCAGTGTTTCCATGGCCTCAACTTTAAAGGAAACCCATTGCTATCCAGGTGAAACAGAATATAGTCAGTGTTAGTGGGGCAGGAAGCTGTGATGAAGTCCAACCAGGAGAGACAGAAACAAAACCCCATCAAGATACAGCATGGGAGAGGGTCATGAAAAGCTGCAAATGTTTGTAATATTACAGTTTAATGTTTGAAGCAAGTTTGACCAGAAAGTAAATAGTAAAAAAATGCTTTCGTTCTGAATTTTGAGGCCCCAATTTAATATGGTGATATTGAACAGATGAACACAGTAACTAATAACTATAAATTCATATTTTATAGAAATGAGCTGAAAACTTAGGATTCTGTCTGCTTGATGTCATCAAACAAATGAAGGAATCCCCATGTGGGAGGCACAAAGACATACAGTCTTCTAGAAAGAATACTGCTAGGTAGTGTTGAAATGACCACAAACCAAAATTAATCCTTTGTATCAGAGCAGGGGTTTTTGCACTTTGAAATTCTAAGTCTAATATTTGTGGAAAGATATTGTTACTCACTGAAATCTCTTTATATCTGTTTATGAAATTCTCAGTTTGCTAGAAAAACACAATGGAAATCATAAAATTTAAGGTGACTTATTTTTGCGCAAATGACAGAAAAGATATTAATTTGAAATGCCACAAATATAAAAATTAAGATTTATCTATCTATCATCACTTATCTATCTATCTATCTATCTATCTATCTATCTATCTATCTATCCATCCATCTATCATCTATTATCTATTTGCTGTGTGTGGAGATTCCTATGCCACAGCACAAGCATAGAGGTCTGAGTACTACTTGTAGGAGTCAGTTCCCTCCCCCTACCATGTGGATCTGAAAAACCCAGGTCATACAGCTTAATATCAGTTACCTACTGATCCAGCTGGCTGTCCTACCTTCATCTTTGAAGGTTCTTAGGAAGAGAGCAAGCCCTAAACTAAAACAAACAAACAAACAAACAACAACAACAACAACAAAAAAAACCCCTGTCTCTCTCATATTCTAGATCTTTGTGGTATCTCAGTATGCATGGCCTCAGGCAATACTCAATTTCAGTAAAGTTTTCACTGTGTTTTCTTATGTCAAGTAGAAGTTTATTACAATTTTAAAGCATGTCACCCATCTAAAAAGACATGCTTTGCTGTTTGGATGAATTAAGAATTATCAGAATTAATGTTTTCTTCCTTCTGCTATGTGAGAAACATGGAATGATAAGGCTTTCTATCAGTGAACATTAAAATTAATAACTGCCCATTTAAAAGTATAAGTGACTTCTGAGAACCATTCTGTTCATTTTATGCTTGCATGCACAAAAGAAACAATTTCTCTACTGTCTTACACTAAGAGGAAGCAATTATATACTGCCAATATATATTCCTATTACCACTTAAATTATTTGGACTGCTATTGACCAGCAATTGCTACAAGCAAATCAATCAACATTGGGGATTTGCACAAACTCAAAGTTCAGGCTTTGGTAAGTTCTAGGTTATTTTGAAGCTTTCTGGTGGCCAGTGAGTAAAAACCCTACTTCACTATGGACTTTGTTTTTGAATTCGCTTGGCTGGTTGTTGGCTGTCCACTGCTTCCTAGAGCCCTGGCATGCTGAACAAGACTGACGCCAATCCTAAGCAATTAGACAAAATATATAATAGAGTTTGCCTGTCAGCTTCTTATATAGACACACAAACACAACATTAAATAATTATAACCAGGACTATATCCAATCCAACAGTCAGGTTCATAACAGATATGAAAATCATATTAAAAATAAGATATCAAATGACCTCAACCTGGAGGAACAGAAACTTGTGAATACTCTTGCACCTATATTTGATTAACAGGGAAATCTGTTCCTAGCTTCATCAGAAATATTACCAATGAGATGAGCATTGGACAGCCAGAAGCTAGGGGACAAATTGGACTCCTTAACTTCTAAAATCCAAAGGGATCTGTGCCAGAAAATGTTTTGTGGTGACTTGTGTCTTGAACATTGTAGCAGGGTATTAGGTGCCTCATCCTTGCTACTGTAGCCCTGTTCTCCCGAACGTCCACAGTTTTGTGCTGCTTCAAGAGTCATAATTAGAGGCAGGGTCAGTATTTGCTGATCTGGAATGACATATCCTATACTTTACTCTGTGTATGGCAAGGAGATCTAGGGAAATGCAGATGAGCCATTCCCTGCAGTGAGAGCCTCCACAGGAAGCTGGGATACCCTGAGTGTAAGCAGTTAGACCTCAGAAAACCAAATACCCCTATCAAAAAATGGGGTACAGAGCTAAACAAAGACTTTTCACCTGAAGAAATTCAGATGGTTGAGAAGCACTTTAAGAAATGTTCAACATCATTAGTCATTAGAGAAATGCAAATCAAAACAACCCTGAGATTTTACCTCACACCAGTCAGAATGGCTAAGATTAAAAACTCAGGAAACAGCAGGTGTTGGAGAGAATGTGGAGAAAGAGGAACACTCCTCCACTGCTGGTGGGATTGCAAGCTGGTACAACCACTCTGGAAATCAGTCTGGCGGTTCCTCAGAAAACTGGACAGGATAGTTCCGGAGGATCCTGCCATACCACTCCTGGGCATATATCCAGAAGATTCCCCAGCATGTAATAAGGATACATGCTCCACTATGTTCATGGCAGCCTTATTTATAATAGCCAGAAGCTGGAACGAACCCAGATGTCCCTCAACGGAGGAATGTATACAAAAAATGTGCTATATATACACAGTGGATTACTATTCAGCCATTAGAAGCAATGAATTCATGAAATTCTTAGACAAATGAATGGAACTGGAGAACATTATACTAAGTGAGGTAACCCAATCTCAAAAGAATACCCATGGTATGCAGTCACTGATAAGTGGATATTAGCCTAGAATCTTGGGACACCAAAGACACAACCCACATACCAAATGATGTCCGAGAAGGAAGGAGTGGACCTTGCATCTGGAAAGGCCAATGCATCAGTGTAGGAGAATACAGAACAGGGAAGTTGGAAGGGGAGTATGGGGGAACAGGAGGAAGTAAAAGGACATATGGGACCTTTGGGTGGCGGGAAGCCCGGAAAAGGGAAATGAAATGTAAATAAAGAATATATCCAATAAAAAAATATTCAGCATTCAGAAAATTCCACATCAAGAAGACAGAGCCAGCTTTTTAGTAACTACTTTACCTGCCACTTGATAGTCCTCTGCATTTAATCTGATACCTGCTATTCTTGATTTCTCTCTGAACCCAGATTCTTTATATTTTTTTACACTTTAAAGCAAATATGGGTGTAAGTTCTTATGTACACACACACACACACAAAAAAAAAAAACAACAATTACTGTGCAACAGACTTCTCTTTGCATTTGCTACATCTTCTTCTTCTTTTTTTTTTTTTTTTTTTTTTTGGTTTTTTGAGACAGGGTTTCTCTGTATAGTCCTGGCTGTCCTGGAGCTCACTTTGTAGACCAAGCTGGCCTCGAACTCAGAAATCCGCCTGCCTCTGCCTCCCAAGTGCTGGGATTACAGGCATGCGCCACTACCGCCCGGCCTTGCTACATCTTCAAATGCTTCCCTGATTGTAGTTATAATCCTATATGTCAATATTGAATGAACATAATTTTTTAACCTAAATTATGTCATTTAAATTACAGTGCTGCTTTTATTATTCATAAAATATAATAATTTAATACATTAAGTTACATTAATGGACTTGCATTTAAATAAACATACTTTGAATTCTGGCAATATTTTTATAATTCATGAAATGAAAGTATCATTTTATTATTTATTTGTAATAATTTAAAATAATTTAAGTGCTAATTTTTTTAAATTTTATTTTCTATATTCTTTGTTTACATTCCAAAAGCTTTCCCCTTTCCCAGTTCCCCCCTCACCATGTTTCCCATAAGTTCTCCCCTACCCCTACCCCCACCCCCACCCCCGCACATTCCCCAATCACCCCCCAACCCTTTCTCTGTTCTGGTACTCTCCTACAAAAGTGGAACCAGTCTTTTCTGGACCATACATGTATTATATCTATACATGTATACATCATATATTTATATACATATTATATAAAATCAATGCCTTATTGTTATACTCAAGTTTTCTCTCAATACTTTGTTATTTATTTATTTTTGATGAATAAGCAAAAAAACTTATGAAAATCTGTACACATCTTCTGGGTAAATTTCCGTATGTGTAATTTCCAATCAATATGCTGACTATTTTTAGAGAATATCAACACTCATCCTCCTGTAGGGTTGCTATTGATCCCTATTGCAGGGTGAAGAGGTAGTCATTTCTGCATACACTCCTAAATAGTCCCTGGCCTTGAACTTAGCACTTAAGCTGGTCTGATGTGGGGACTTTTTCTTTTTCTTTCTTTTTTTTTTGTATTTCCATTTGTTTACTTGGAATTTAGCTGTAAGATGACCTCTCATTTCACTTTTTTAAGTGTATGTTTGCCTGTATTAGTGGCTCACCTGTTCATGTGGCATCAGAGAACAAGTTTAGCTGTGGTCCTTATCTTCTGTTTGAGATAGGATCTCCTATTTGCTACTGTGTAAGCCAGGGTTGTGGGCCTGTACTATTCTTCCTGTCTTACAGAGGAGCACAGGGATTATCAGGATTCACCACCCTCAGGCTTCCCATGGATGTCTGGGGAACTGAACTCACTTCCACGTGGTTGCAAAGTAAGCTTTTTATGGACTGAGCTATCTCTGCAGGCTTTTGGCAAGTTTCTAGTGGGATCAAACTTTCTTCCGTATTGTTTTTGGATTAAAAGTCCTGTTTAGAGCAGCTTTTCCCACAATGGGGCCTCTCCCATTGCTATTTCAAGATTTAATTCTATAATCTGTTTGGAAATAATTTGATCCATTTAGTGTAAATGTGTCTCACACAGCCAGATTCCATCTTATCCTTGTGAATTACCATTCACTTACTTTATATTTTTGCCTCTGGCTTGAGTGCTATTTTTAACTATGCTAAGTTCTCACTCATCTTTAATTTATTTCTACATTTTAATTATACTGAATTGTTCTTCCTGCCTATCTTGCTGAAAGAAGGAATTTCTTCCCCACACCATGTGTATGATTTACTTCCTCAAATACACAGAAGTTCTCCCAGGCAAATTGTTACACTGGATATCCTTCTCTGAATTAGAAATGAACTGATAATATCAAAGTAAAAAGCCATTGGGAGCCAGCCAGGCATGGACGTTTCTTTCTGGCCAAATCTCTCCCTTGCTAGCCTTTCTGTAATTCTGGAGATCATTACAGAGAGGATCCTGCAGGGTTGCAACAGCCACAGCTTCTTTTCAAATGCAAATGTCCAACTGCTTAAAATATTTCTTTAACAAAATAAAATGCAGCAAGAAGTAAATCCTTAAGCACAGCAGGCAAAATCCAGATTGATTACATTAAATCAGAGGGCCTAGAGGAACCCGAAGGACGCCTTATGTTTTCAAAGAGATTATGTCTTTCCATTCCCTGTGTATTTATTACCATAAAGTTACAGTAGACTGTGCCCACAGTCAGCTGGCCTCAGAGCACTGTTAGAAACTTGGTAGAAGTTCAAAACATGTTTTTTTTTTCTTAAATGACAAATTCTATTATGCAGCCAAAGATTGATCTCTATTGTTAACAGGAAGAAGCCTGGAGAGGTATGCTGTCTTTTTTCCAGCATGCTTGCTTCTTGTGGGAGCAAACTGGACACTATTTCAGACACTCAAACATATCCTGTAGAGCAATGTCCAGGAGCACACTCTAACTGGTGTCGAATCCCAAGAGTCATTACTGCAATTGCACAGTGACTTAGAAAACTACAGTTCACTTACATAAAGAGATGTCTTGTTCCTTACACATGTAATAAACAGAAGCACTTATCCTGGAGGCAAATTCATTTATTTGATGTTAATCTAGTACACCCAAATATCTAATTCCTAAATAAACATGGGGAGAGAGCATATTTAACTTTTGCTTCTCTCTTTTAACCTACTACTAACTGCATTCAACCAGGTTGGACTTGATTTCCTAATTCTCCAGCTTACAACTCGTAAGAGAAGGAATGGCTGACATGTCCACCATGCCCAGATTTGGGTGTTTTGATTGATTTACAGCTTGTTTAGGATTTATTTTATTTTTAAATTTGTGTGTCTGCACATGTGCTTGTGGAAGGATGAACCCATGAGTACACATATCCGTGAAGGTCAGAAAAGTATGTCAGATCCCCTGTAGCTGGAGTTACAGGGGATCGGGTAGCTTGTGGGCTGCCTGATATAGGTTCTGGGATCCAATGTTGATAGCAGTATTTGCTCTTAACTGTTGAGCCATCTCTACAACCATGATGTCTGAGTTTTAGATAATAAAAATAGGCATGTTTTATTTAAAATTAACTTCATTAATGGGTAAAGGTAGAAAATGAGGAATTTTGGCAAATGTATATTATATTAAGTATGGGTTTGCCACTAGGTATGCAGAGAATACAATACTATAGCAATCAAGTCAGCCAGTAAAGTGACAACAAATAAAACTTAAGTCTGTCTCAGAGTTGATAGTAACAATATTTATAGAAGAAACAGAATCAATCAATGTTGATTGGTGCTGAGAAGTGAACTTCTTGCACTCTGTCCACAGACATGTAAAGTCTAGGAGTATTTTTTTGGGTCTTGGACTACTTTATGTTGGAGACAATCATCTTGATCTTTCTGGGGTTCTAAGCTTGTGATGTCCAAAGTTTTTATTTGGTGTTTAGACTTATATCCAGTTCATTCCTAAAACCCTAGTTGGATGCTAACCTCAAATGGATTCTGAAGGCTTTTCTTGAAAAACAATTTAGACACTTTCTCACTTAAGGAATACATGTTCATGTGTGTGAAGACTGCTTTTACATCAATACTGTGTCATGTGTTCCACCCCATATCAAGACAGGCAAATGTTTCCACCTCTCCTTCAAATACCTCCATATTCTTTGCTGTCCTTCGAAGTCACTGACTCCTGCCTGCACCTTCCTGCATGCAGCATGCAGCATGCAGCATGCAGCATGCAGCTGCACCCTCTCCGTTGGTTAGCCCTGTGTACCTAGGATTGTATCCATGGAACCACGGGACAGATTCAGGCACTTCTGGGTCTTCTTTCTCTCTGTAATATTTTTCTGAGAGTTGTCCATGGAACCCTATTTGAATCCACAAACAGGGTTTCTGTTGGCCTCTGACCCCCTTTTTTTGGTCAGATTGGGATATTTCCCCTACTCAATCATGTCTTTTCACTTTTTTCCTATTGAAAATCAGTTTTTATTTCACTGAAATTCAACTTACAGTTTTTCTTTTAATGCTCAAACTATAAATCTTTTGCCAAGTCAAAGAACAACAACAACAAAAATACTACTGCACTTCTAACAGTTTATAAGCATGGATTTTGATTTCATGGTGAGATGCACCTGCAATCCTTTCTTTTCTGTGCGAGTAGAAGGGATGGCGGTTTCCTCTCATAGTTGACAGCTGATATCCAGTCGTTCGGAAGCCACTGGCTGAAAGGGTTCCTTTTCCGCCATTGAATTACTTTGATACCTTTGTTTAAAAAAATCAATGTCCAGATGAGTAGGGTTGACTTCCTGAGTCTGTTCTGATCAGCTATTTCCATTGCTATAGTCAGATTCCACAAGGCAGGGAATGCCGATTCCTGAACATATTCTATAAGGCAAAATTGCTGTGGCTCTTTTTAGGTTTTGTGTCCTTATGCCCTTACATGCTTTTTATTTTATTTTTGGCGTGTGTCTTAGTTAGGTTTTACTTCTGTGAACAGATACCATGACCAAGGCCAGTCTTATAAAGGACATCATTTAATTGGGGATGGCTAACATATTCAGAGGTACAGTCCATTATCATCAAGTTGGGAGCATGACAACATCTAGTCCTTCATTCTATATCTAACCACTCTGGATATATGTATTATAGCCTGCTTACGGATGGCTTAATAGCTAATGCCCACATTTAAGGAAATAGATACCATGTTTGCCATTTGGAGTCTGGCTTGTCTCACTTAGGAAGATTATTTTTTTGCTTCCATTCATTTATTTGCCATTTTTATGATTCTTTTAACAGATGAGAAATTTTCCATTGTGTAAATGTACCACATCTTTTAAAATCCATTCTTCAATTGCTAGACATCTAGGCATGTTTTAGTTAGGATTTTACTGCTGTGAAGAGACACTGTGACCAAAGCAACCCTTATAAGGACAACATTTAATTGGGGGTAGTTTACAGGTTCAGAGGTTCAGTCTCTTATCAAATGCCTATTATGGATAGAGCAGCAATGAGCATTGTTGAGCAGGTGTCTCTGTAGTAGAGCATAGAGTCCTGTAGGTATGTGCTCGTGAATGGGATATCTGGATCTTGAGGTAGATCTATTCCCACTTTTCTGAGGAAGCATGACACTGATTTCCACAGTGACTATACAATTTAGCACTCCCATCAGCAAAGCATGAGTGTTCCCCTTGCTCCACATGCTTGCCAGCATAAGCTGTCACTCATTTTATTGATCTTGGGTCATTTTGACAGGTAGAAGGGGACTGGATCTGCATTTCCTGGACGGCAAGGGATGCTGAGTGTGTGGAAGGGCTTCTCAGCCATCTGTGCTGCATATTTTGAAAATTCTTCTTAGATTAGTGGTACCTGTAAGGTGGATTATTTATTTTCTTGGTGCTCATTTTAGTTTTAGTTCTTTGTATGTTTTAGATATTAGCACTCTACATAATGTGTACCTGGTAAAAATGTTTGTACTCCACTGTTTCGTCTAAATAACCATGTCTTTTGTCTTACAAAAGTTCCTCAGTTTCATGAGGTCCCACTTATTGATGGTTGTACTTAGTATCTGTGCTAACGGTGATCTGTTCAGAAAGTCTTTTTCTTTACCATGAATTTAAGACTATTTTCCACTTTCTCTTTTATCAGATTCAGTTTGATCCATTTGTAGTTGAATATTATACATGGACATAAGTATGAATCTATTTGCATTCTTCTATATGCAGACATCCTGTTTGAATAGCATAATTTGTTGAAAATGTTATCTTTTTTCTGGTGTGTTATTTCTGGCCTCTTTATAAAAATTCAGGTGTCCATGGGTGTATAGCTTTTTGGCTCAGTCCTTTGATCAATGTGCATTTTTAAAAGACAATTCCATTGTGCTTTAATTACTATAGCTCTGCAGTATGATTTGAGGTTGGAGATGGTGAGGCCACCAGAAGTCCTTTTGTTATTAAGGATCATTTTAGCTTGTGTGTGTGTGTGTGTGTGTGTGTGTGTGTGTGTGTGTCCACAAGAAACAGAATATTTCAAGTTCGGTGAATAATTATGTTGAAATTTTGATGGGGATTGCATTGAATCTGTAGATTGCTTTTGGTAGGATGACTATTTTTACTATATTAATTTTAAAAATCTGTGATGCTTTATTCTCTAAGGACTCTCCAAATCCTCTTGGCAGAGCAAGCCTTCCTTCTTCCAGCCTGGGAATCAGGTAAGCAATCTTCACTCTCCATCCAGTCCTCCAATTCCAGTTTTCCAGTCTCATCCAGATCGCTTGCTGGAGCTTCTCTCTCTGAGGTCACCTACGGAGACTCCACCAAACTTCATGGCAGGTGCGGCTTTCGTCTTTCTTGTGGTCATCTCCCTGCCTCTATAGCCCATCCCCATTCTTTTGTGTCATCCCCAATTACTAAAAATAAGTTCTACCTGGAAGACCCACTGACCACACCTGGTAGGGGTTTAGAAGCAAGTACTTCCTGCCAGGGAACCCACAGGCACAGAATGTTCCAAAGATCCAGAGGAGGTAAAAGAAACCAAGAAGCAGAATACCCACACAACAAAGACCCAAACAACAAAGACAAGAGCAAATATCAACACCTTGAATCACAATTACCCCAAACCCAAATGTCTAGACACAAACACAAAAATACAATAAAAACAACCAACACAATATGTCTGTACCAGAATCCAGCAATGCTACAAGAGTAGGCCCTGAAAATGGAACATAGCTAAAGAAAAAAAGCAAGAACTTCAGAATACCTATGAAGAACACGTTCAAGCACCTGGAAGAAGAATGAGCACATCTGTGAATAAAATCTATGGAAACACACATAAAGATTAGAATGAAATGAAGAAAACAGTACAAGACATGAAAGTAGATTTGGAATCACCAAGGGGAACTCAGACTGGGATTAAACTAGATATGAAAAAGAAAAATATCTCAGGCATTGAACACAAAATAGAAGAAATCAATACCCCAGTCAACAGAATAGTAAATATAAAATACTCCATGCATAAAACATCCAGGAATTCTGAGTAACTCTGAAAAAGAACAATAGGAATAGAGGATGGGGAAGAAACTTAGGTCAAAGACACAGAAAATATTTTCAAAAATTTGATAGAAGAACATTTTTCTTTTATTGAATATAATCTTCATTACATTTCAAATGGTAAAACCTTTCCTGTTTTCTCCCCTCCCCTACCTCCAAGTATCTGCCCTTCCACCTGACCCACTCCCACCTCCCCCCCTTGGTTTCCCTTTGTTGGAGCATCTATTGAGCCTTCCCCTGACCAAGGACCACTCCTCCCACTGATGCTCAACAAGGCATCCCTCTGCCACATTGTTTGGCTGGAACCATGTGTACCACTTTGTTGATGGTTTAGTCCCTGGGAGGACTGGAGCATCTGGGTGGTGAACATCCTTGTTCTTCCCATGGGGCTGTAAACCCCTTCAGCTCCTCCAGACCACCTTCCCACTTCTCCATTGGGGACTCTATGCCCATACCAATGTTTGGCTGCTGGCATCTGCCTCTGTATGTGTAAGGCTCTAGGAGGGCCCCTCCAGAGAGAACCATGGAATACTCTTTTTGGTATGTACTTCTTGTCATCCATAATAGTGTCAGGGGTTTGGTGACTGTTTATAAGATGAATCCCCAGGTAGGGCAATCTCTAGGTGGCCTTTACTTCAGTCTCTGCTCCACACTTTGTCACCTTTATTGCTCCTGTGGTTGTTTTTTCCTTTCTCAGAGGAACCAAAGCACCCTCACTTAAGTCCTCTTTCTTCTTCAGCTTCCTGTGTTCTGTGAATTGTAACTTGTTTATTTTGAGCTTTTGGGCTAACATCCACTAAGCAGTGAGTGCATACCATGTATGTTCTTTTGTGATTGGGTTACCTCACTCAGGATGACACTATCTAGTTCCATCCATTTGCCTAAGAATTTCATGAATTCATTGTTTTTAATAGCTGAATAGTACTCCATTGTGTATATATACACCACAGTTTCTGTATTCATTCCTCTGTTGAAGGGCATCTGGGTTCTTTCCAGCTTCTGGCTATTATAAATAAGGCAGCTTTGAACATAGTGGAGCATATGTCCTTATTACATGTAGGAGCATCTTCTGGATATATGCCCAGGAGTGGTATAGCTGGGTCCTCAAGTAGTACTATGTCTAATTTTCTGAGAAATCACCAAACTGATTTCCAGAATGGTTTTACCACCTTGCAATCCCATCAACAATGGAGAAGTGTTCTTCTTTCCCCACATCCTCTCCAGCATCTGCTGTCCCCTGAGTTTTTCATCTTAGCCTTCTGACCAGTCTGAGATGGAATCTCATGGTTGTTTTTATTTGCATTTTCCTGAAAACTAAGGATGCAGAACATTTCTTTAGGTGCTTTAGAGCCATTTGAGTTTCCTCAGTTGGGAATTCCCTGTTTAGCTCTGTACGTCAGTTTTTGATAGGGTTATTTGACTCTCTAGGGACTAACTTTTTGAGTTCTTTGTATACATTGGATATTAGTTAGCCCTCTATCAGTTGTAGGATTCGTAAAGATTTTTTCCCAATTTGTTGGTTGCCATTTTGTCCTATTGACAGTGTCCTTTGCTTTACAGAAACTTTGCAGTTTTATGAGGTCCCATTTCTCTTTTCTTGTTATTCGAGCATAAGCCACGGGTGTTTTGTTCAGGAACTTTTTTCTGTGTCCACATGTTCAAGATTCTTCCCCACTTTCTCTTCTATAAGCTTCAGTGTGTCTGGTTTTATGTGTAGGTCCTTGATCCACTTGGACTTGAGCTTTGTACAAGGAGATTAGAATGAGTTAGTTTGCATTTTTCTACATGCCCACCTCCAGTTGATCCAGCACCATTTGTTAAAAAAAAAAATGCTGTCTTTTTTCCACTGGATTGTTTTAGCTCCTTTGTCAACTATCAAGTGATGGTACTTGTGTGGGTTCTCTTCTGGGTCTTCAATTCTATTCCGTTGATCCTCCTGCCTGTCTGCATACCAATACCAAATAATTTTTATCACTATAGCTCTGTAGTAGAGGTCAGGGATGGTAATTCCCCAGGAGATCCTTTGTTGTGGACAATAGTTTTTGCTATCCTGGGTTTTTTATTATTCCAGATAAATTTGAGAATTGCTCATTTTAGATCTATGAAGAATTAATTTGGGATTTTGATGGGAATTGCATTGAATCTGTAGATTGCTTTCTACAAGACGGCCATTTTTACTATATTTATCCTGCCAATCCATGAGCATGGGAGATTTTTCCATCTTCTGAGCTCTTTGATGTCTTTCTTCAGAGGCTTGAAGTTCTTGTCATAAAGATCTTTCACTTGCTTTGTTAGAGTCACACCAAGGTATGAAATATTATTTGGGACTATTATGAAGGGTGTCATTTCGCTAATTTCTTTCTCAGTTTGTTTATCCTTTGAGTAGAGGAAGGCTACTGATTTGTTTGAGTTAATTTTATATCCAGCCACTTTGTTGAAGTTGTTTATTAGCTTTAAGAGTTATCTGCTGGGAGTTTTAGGGTCACTTAAGTATACTATCATATCATCTGCAATTGGTGATGTTTTGACTGCTTCCTTTCCAATTTGTATACTTTTGACCTCCTCTTGTTGTCTGATTGCTCTGGCTAGGACTTCAAGTACTATAATGAATAGATAGAGAATGGGCAGCCTTGTCTGGTCCCTGATTTTAGTAGGATTCTTCAAGTTTCTCTCCATTTTGTTTGATATTGGCTACCAGTTGGCAGTATATTGCTTTCACTATATTTAGTTATGAGCCTTGCATTCCTGATCTCTCCAAGACTTTTATCATGAAGGGATGCTGGATTTTGTCAAAAGCCTTTTCAGCATCTAATGAAATGACTATGTGTGTTTTTTATCTTTGAGTTTGTTTATGTAGTGGATTACATTGATGGATTTCCATATATTGAACCATCCCTGCATCCTTGGGATGAAGCATTCCTGATCATGTTGAATTATCGTTTTGATGCATTCTTGGATTCAGTTGGTTGGAATTTTGTTCAGTATTTTTGCATTGATGTTCATGAGAGAGATTGGTCTTAAGTTCACCTTCCTTGTTTGGTGTTTGTTTTGTTTAGGTATAAACATTATTGTCGATTCATAGAATGAGCTGGGTACTGTTCCTTGAGGTTCTATTTAATTGAATAGTTTGAAGAGTATCAGTATTATCTCTTCTTTGAAGATATGATAGAATTCCTTGCTAAATCCATCTGGTGCTGGGCTCTTTATTGATGTGAAACTATTAACAACTGCTTCTATTTCCTCAGGACGTATGGGACTATTTAGATAGTTTATCTGATCCTGTTTTAAAGATGGTACCTGGTATGTATCTAGAAAGTTGTCCGTTTCATCCAGATTTTCAAACTTTGTTGAGAATAAGATCTCATAGTAGGATCTGATAATTTTTTGAATTTCCACACTTTCTGCTGTTATGTCTCCATTTTCATTATTGATTTTATGAATTTGGGTAGTGCCTCTGTGCTCTTTTATTAGTCTGGCTAAAGGTTTATCTATCTTGTTGATTTTTGCAAAGAACCAGCTCCTTGTTTTGTTGATTCTTTGTTTAGTTCTTTTTGTTTCTATTTAGTTGATTTCAGCCCTGAGTTTGATTATTTTCTGGTGTCTACTTCTCTTGGATGTATTTGCTTCTTTTTGTTCTAGAGTTTTCAAGTGCTCTGTCAAGCTGTTAGTGTAAGCTCTCTCCATTTTCTTTTCAGAGGCACTCAGAGATATGAGTTTTCCTCTTAACACTGCTTCCATCGTGTCCCATAAGTTTTGGTATGCTATGTCTTCATTTTCATTAAATTCTAAAAAGTCTTTAATTTCTTTATTTCTTCCTTGACCAAGCTATCATTGAGAAGAGCATTGTCCAAAGTCCTTGTGTATGTGTGCTTTCCATTGTTTTTGTTTGAGCTTAAGACTAGCCTTAGGCCATGGTGATCTGATGCATAGAATAACTTCAATATTTCTGTATCTGTTGAGGTCTGTTTTGTGACCATTTATATGGTCAATTTTGAAGAAGTTACCATGAGGTACTGAGAAGAAAGTATATTCTTTTGCTTTAGAGTAGAATGTTCTATAAATATCTGTTAGACCCATTTGGTCCATAACATCAGTTAGTTTCACTGTGTCTCTGTTTAGTTTGTGTTTCCATGATTTGTCCATTGTTGAGAGTGGTGTGCTGAAGTTTCCCACTATTATTGTGTGATATCCTATGTGTGCTTTGAGCATTATAAAGTTTCTTTTAAAGTGGGGGCCCTTGCATTCAGAGCATAGATGTTCAGAATTAAGAGTTCATCTTGGTAGACTTTTTCTTTGACCGGTATGAAGTGTCCCTCCTTATCTTTTTTGATAACTTTTGGTTGAAATTCAATTTTATCTGATATAAGAATGGCCACCCCAGCTTGTTTCTTGGGTCCATTTGCTTGAAAAATTGTTTTCGAACCTTTGACTCTGAAGTAGTGATTACCTTTGTCACTGAGGTGAGTTTCTTGTATGTAGCAAAAGGTTGGGTTCTGTTTATGTATCCAGTCGGTTAGTCTATGTCTTTTTATTGGGGAATTGAGACCATTGATATTAAGAGATGTTAAGGAAAAGTGATCGTTGGTTTCTGTTATCTTCTTTGTTAAGGTGAAATTCTTCTCTGTGTAGTTTCTTCTTCTATTGGGTTTGTTGAAATACTTTATTGCTTTTTCTAGGGTGTGGTTTCCTGCCTTGTGTTGGTGTTTTCCACCTATTATCCTTTGTAGAGCTGGATTTGTGAAAACATATTGGGTAAATTTGCTTTTGTCATGGAATGCCTTTTTTTCGCCATCTGTGGTAATTGAAAGTTTTGCTGGTTATAGTAGTCTGGGCTGACATTTATGTTCTCTTAGGGTCTGTATGACTTCTGCCCAGGATCTTCTAGTTTTCATATTTTCTGGTGAGAAGTCTTATGTAATTCTGATAGGTCTGCCTTTATATGTTACTTGACATTTTTCCCTTACGGCTTTTAATATTCTTTCTTTGTTTAGTGCATTTGGTGTTTTGATTATTATGTGATAGAAGGAATTTCTGCTCTGGTCCAGTCTGTTTGGAGTTCTGTAGGATTCTTGTATGTTTATGGGGATCTCTTTAGGTTAGGGAAATTTTTGTCCATAATTTTGTTGAAGGTATTTACTGGCCTTTTAAGATGTAAATCCTTGCTTTCTTTTATACCTATAATCCTTAGGTTTGGTCTTCTCATTGTGTCCTGGATTTCCTGAATGTTTTGGGTTAAAAGCTTTTTGCATTTTTAATTTTCTTTGACTGTTGAGTCAATGTTTTCTATGGAATCTTCAGCATCCAAGATTCTTTCTTATATCTCTTGTATTCTGTTGTTGATGCTTGCATCTATGACTCCTTAATTCTCTCCAAGGTTTTCTATTTCCAGAGGTGTCTCACTTTGTGATTTCATTATTGTTTTTACTTCCATTTTTAGATCCTTCATAGTTTTTTCAGTTCCTTAACTTCTTTGTTTGTTTTCCTGAAATTCTTTAAGGGATTGTTGTGTTTCCTCTTTAAGGGCTTCTACATGTTTTATCCATGTTCTCCTGTGTTTCTTTTAGGGATTTTTGTGATTCGTTTTAAGGGCTTCTGCATGTTGACTCATGTTCTCTCACAATTCCCTATGGGAATTTTGTGTTGCCTCTTTAAGGGATTCAAACTGTTGACACATATTCTCCCATATTTGTTTTTTTTTTTTTTTTTTTTTTTTAATTTTATTTTCTATATTCTATGTTTACATTCCAAAGGCTTTCCCCTTTCCCAGTTCCCACCCACCATAGTTCCCATAGTTCCTCTCCCCCCCATCTGTTCCCCAATAATTCCCCCTCCCCCCTCGGTTTCTTTACTAAACTGGAAGCAATCTTTACAGGCCCAGGGTCCTCTCCTTTCTTCTTCTTGGGAATCATTTGACTTGCTATTTGTGTCTTGAGTATTTAGGGCTTCTGGGCTCATTAATATCCACTTATCAGTGATTGCATTTCAGGTGCATTCTTTTGTGATTGGGTTAATTCACTCAGGATGATATTTTCCAGGTCTAACCATTTACCTACAAATTGCATGAATTCATTATTTTTAATTGCTGTGTAGTATTCCATTGTATAAATATACCACATTTTCTGTATCCATTCCTCCTTTGAGGGATATTTGGGCTGCTTCCAATTTCTGGCTATTATAAACAAGGCTGCTATAAACATAGTGGAGCATGTGTCCTTATTGCATGCAGGGGAATCCTCTGGGTATATGCCCAGGAGTGGTATGCCAGGGTCCTCTGGAAGTAACATGCCCAATTTTCTGAGGAACCGCCAAACTGATTTCCAGAGCGGTTTTACCATTTTGCAATCCCACCAACAGTGGAGGAGTGTTCCTCTTTCTCCACATCCTCGCCAGCACTTGTTGTCTCTTGAGTTTTTAATCTTAGCCATTCTGACTGGTGTGAGGTGGAATCTCAGGGTTGTTTTGATTTGCATTTCCCTGATGACTAATGATGTTGAACATCTTTTAAGGTGTTTCTCGGCCATCCGAATTTCTTCTGGTGAGAATTCTTTGTTTAGCTCTGTGCCCCATTTTTTGATAGGGTTATTTGGTTCTTTGCGGTCTAACTTCTTGAGTTCTTTGTATATATTGGATATTAGCCCTCTGTCGGATGTGGGGTTGGTGAAGATCTTTTCCCACTTTGTTGGTTGCCGTTTTGTCCTTCTGACAGTGTCCTTTGCTTTGCAGAAACTTTGTAATTTTATGAGGTCCCATTTGTCGATTCTTGATCTTAGAGCATAAGCTATTGGTGTTCTGTTCAGGAACTTTTCCCCTGTGCCCAAGTCCTCCAGGGTCTTCCCAAGTTTCTTTTCTAATAGTTTCAGTGTGTCTGGTTTTATGTGGAGGTCCTTGATCCACTTGGAGTTGATCTTAGTACAAGGAGATAAGAGTGGGTCAATTCGCATTCTTCTGCATGTTGACCTCCAGTTGAACCAGCACCATTTGTTGAAAAGGCTATCTTTTTTCCACCGGATGGTTGTGGCTCCTTTATCAAAGATCAAGTGACCATAAGTCTGTGGGTTAATTTCTGGGTCTTCAATCCTATTCCATTGATCTACCTGCCTGTTGCTGTACCAATACCATGCAGTTTTTAACACAATTGCTCTGTAGTACTGCTTGAGGTCAGGGATATTGATTCCCCCAGAAGTCCTTTTATTGTTGAGAATAGTTTTAGCTATCCTGGGTTTTTTGTTGCTCCAGATGAATTTGAGAATTGCTCTTTCTAGATCTATGAAGAATTGATTTGGGATTTTGATGGGGATTGCATTGAATCTGTAGATTGCTTTTGGCAAGATGGCCATTTTTACTATATTGATCCTGCCAATCCAGGAGCAAGAAATATTTTTCCATCTCCTGAGGTCTTCTTCGATTTCTTTCTTCAGGGACTTGAAGTTCCTGTCATACAGATCTTTCACTTGTTTGGTTAGAGTTACGCCAAGGTACTTTATGTTGTTTGTGGCTATTGTGAAGGGTGTTATTTCCCTAACTTCTTTCTCAGCCTGCTTGTCCTTTGAGTACAAGAAGGCTACTGATTTGCTTGAGTTAATTTTATAACCAGCCACGTTGCTGAAGTTGTTTATCAGCTGTAGAAGTTCTCTGGTGGAGTTTTTTGGATCGCTTAAGTAGACTATCATATCATCTGCAAATAATGATACTTTGACTTCTTCCTTTCCAATTTGTATCCCTTTGACTTCCTTATGTTGTCTGATTGCTCTCGCTAGAACTTCAAGTACTATATTGAAAAGATATGGAGAGAGAGGACAGCCTTGTCTAGTCCCTGATTTTAGTGGAATTGCTTCAAGGTTCTCTCCATTTATTTTGATGTTGGCTACTGGTTTGCTGTAGATTGCTTTTACTATGTTTAGGTATGGGCCTTGAATTCCTGCTCTTTCCAAGACTTTTAGCATGAAAGGATGCTGAATTTTGTCAAATGCTTTTTCAGCATCTAATGAGATGACCATGTGGTTTTTTTCTTTTAGTTTGTTTATGTAGTGGATTACATTGATGGATTTCCGTATATTGAACCATCCCTGCATTCCTGGAATGAAGCCTACTTGATCATGGTGAATGATCGTTTTGATATGCTCTTGGATTCGGTTGGCAAGGATTTTATTTAGTATTTTTGCATCTATATTCATAAGAGAAATTGGCCTGTAGTTCTCTTTCTTTGTTGGATCTTTTTGTGGTTTAGGTATCAGCGTAATTGTGGTTTCGAAGAATGAGTTGGGCAGTGTCCCTTCTGTCTCTATTTTGTGGAATAGTTTGAAGAGTATTGGTGTTAAGTCTTCTTTGAAGGTCTGGTAGAATTCTGCACTAAAACCATCTGGTCCCGTACTTTTTTTGGTTGGGAGGCTTTCTATAACCCCTTCTATTTCTTTAAGGGTTATGGGACTGTTTAGCTGGTCTACTTGATGCTGATTTAATTTTGGTATTTGGTATCTGTCTAGGAAATTGTCCATTTCCTCCAGATTCTCCAGTTGTTTTGAGTATAGGCCTTTGTAGTAGGATCTGATGATCTTTTGAATTTCCTCTGTTTCTGTTGTTATATCCCCCTTTTCATTTTTAATTTTGTTAATTTGGATACTATCTCTGTGCCCTTTGGTTAGTCTAGCTAAGGGCTTATCTATCTTGTTGATTTTCTCGAAGAACCAGCTCTTGGTTTTGTTGATTCTTTGTATGGTTCTCTTTGTTTCTGCTTGATTGATTTCAGCCCTTAGTTTGATGATTTCCTCTCTTCTACTCCTCCTGGGTGAGTTAGCTTCTTTTTGTTCCAGCGCCTTCAGGTGTGCTGTTAAGTTGCTAGTGTATGCTCTTTCCAGTTTCTTTTTGGAGGCACTCAGGGCTATGAGTTTTCCTCTTAGCACTGCTTTCATTGTATCCCAGAGATTTGGGTAGGTCGTACCTTCATTTTCATTGAAGTCTAAAAAGTCTTTGATTTCTTTCTTTATTTCTTCCTTGACCAGGGTGTCATTGAGTAGAGTATTGTTCAGTTTCCATGTGTATGTGGGCTTTCTGTAGTTCTTCTTGCTATTGAAGACCACTTTTACTCCATAGTGATCCGATAGGAGACATGGGATTAGTTCGGTCTTCTTGTATTTGTTGAGGTCTGTCTTGTGACCAATTATATGATCAATTTTTGAGAAGGTACCGTGCGGTGCTGAGAAAAAGGTATACTCTTTTGTTTTAGGATGGAATGTTCTATATATATCTGTTAAATCCAATTGGTCCAAAGCTTCAATTAGTTTCACTGTGTCCCTGTTTAGTTTCTGCTTTCCTGATCGGTCCATTGAGGAGAGTGGAGTGTTGAAGTCACCTACAATCATTGTGTTAGGTGCGATGTGTGCTTTAAGCTTTAGTAAAGTTTCTTTTACGAATGAGGGTGCCCTTGCATTTGGTGCATAGATGTTCAGTATTGAGAATTCTTCTTGGTGGATTTTCCCTTTGACAAGCAGGAAGTGACCTTCTGTGTCTCTTTTGATGACTTTAGGTTGAAAGTCGATTTTATCTGATATTAGAATGGCTACTCCAGCTTGTTTCCTGGGACCATTTGCTTGTAGTACTGTCTTCCAGCCTTTTACTCTAAGGAGGTGTTTGTCTTTGACACTGAGATGTGTTTCCTGTATGCAGCAAAATGTAGGGTCCTGTTTCCGTATCCAGTCTGTTAGTCTGTGTCTTTTGATTGGGGAATTGAGTCCATTGATATTAAGAGATATTAAGGAATAGTAATTATTACTTCCTGACATTTTGGGAATTGTTATTATTATTTGTATTTGAGTGGTTCTCTTCTTTTGGGTTGGATGAGATGGGGTTTCTATCTTGTTTCTTCTGGGGTGTTGTTTCCCCCCTTGTGTTGGTATTTTTCCCCTATTATCCTTTGTAGGGCTGGGTTTGTAGATAAGTATCTTGCAAATTTGGTTTTGTCGTGGAATATCTTGGTTTCCCCATCTATGGCAATTGAGAGTTTCGCTGGGTATAGTAGTCTTGGCTGAAGTTTGTGTTCTCTTAGGGTCTGCATAAGGTCTGCCCAGGATCTTCTAGCTTTCATGGTCTCAGGTGAGAAGTCTGGTGTAATTCTGATAGGTCTTCCTTTATATGTTACTTGTCCTTTTTCTCTTACTGCCTTTAATATTCTTTCTTTGTTTAGTACATTTGGGGTTTTGACTATTATGTGACGGGAAGTATTTCTGTTCTGGTCCAGTCTATTTGGGGTTCTAAAGGCTTCTTGTATATTCATGGGCATCTCTCTCTTTAGGTTGGGGAAATTTTCTTCCATAATTTTGTAGAAGATATTTGCTGGCCCTTTAAGTTGTAGATCTTCATTCTCATCTATCCCTATAATCCTTAGGTTTGGTCTTCTCATTGTGTCCTGGATTTCCTGAATGTTTTGGGTTACCAGCTTTTTGCATTTTGCATTTTCTTTAATTGTTGAATCCATGGTTCCTATGGTATCTTCAGCATCTGAGATTCTGTCTTCTATCTCTTGTATTCTATTGTTGATATTTGCATCTATGACTCCTGATTTCTTCCCAAGGTTTTCTATTTCCAACATTGTCTCCCTTTGCGATTGCTTAGTTGTTTCTACTTCTGTTTTTAGATTTTGTATGGTTTTGCTCAGATCTTTCAGTTGCTTGTTTGTGTTTTCCTGTAATTCTTTAAGGGATTTTTGTGTTTCCTCCTTTATGACTTCTACTCGTTGACCCATGTTCTCTTGTATTTCTTTGGGTGATTTTTGTTTCTCCCCCTTATTGGGATTCACTTTTTGCTCTATATTCTCCTGGATTTCTTTAAGTGATTTTTGTGTCTGCCTTGTATGGGCTTCTAGTTTTTGATCTATTTTCTCCTCTATTACTTTAAGAAATTTATCTAAGTGATCCTCAATCTGCATCTTTACCAGTGATTTTAGATCTGAGTCTTGTTTTTCTGGTGTGTTGAGATATCTGGGATTTAATTGTGTTTGTCTTGCAATGGCTTCTAGCTTTTGATCTATTTTCTCATGTATTACTTTAAGAGATTTATCTAAGTGTTCCTCTATCAGCATCCTGACCAGTGATTTTAGATCTGAGTCTTGTTTTTCTGGTGTTTCGGGGTATCCAATATTTATTGCTGTTGGGGAACTGGGTTCGGATGCCGCCATATTGCCTTGATTTTTGTTAGTAGCGATCTTACGTTTGCCTTTTGCCATCTGGTTAACTCTGGTGTTAGTTGGTCCTGTAGATACTAGCTGGTGCTTGACCCTCCTGTGGGGTTGTAAGGCTATTTCCCAGTGACTGGGATACCTGAATCACTGTCCTGCGGGGCTCTTGCTCACAGATTGCTGACAGGTGGCCTGAGTCCCCCGAGGTCTTAACCTCAGGATATCCCAGGTATTTGGTTCCGCCTGTTGGGCGGCTGCTCTGCACTGCTCCTGCTCAGGGTTCGCTGTCTGATATCCTGTTTCCCCAGGGGTCTTAAAGTTGGGATATCTCAGTTATCTGGTTCCGCCTGCTGGTCCCAAGCTGCTGGGAAGCTGGCTGGGTCCGGTTTCCAGCTTCCCTGCCACTGGCTGGATGGGAGGCTGGTTCGGCCTCCGGCTGGGTCTGGATACCTGGCACACTGGCTGACTCTGGCTTCCTCACCACCAGCTGGACGGGAAGCTGCAGGCAATATGGCAGCTGCCTGCAGGGAGCTCGGGGTCCGCCCCGCGCGCGAGTGCAGAGTGCACCCGCTATTCTGTGCCCAATTCCCACTCCAGGCCTGAGTCCCCGAAGGTCTTAAGCTCGGGCTGTGTCGGGTACCTGGTTCTGCCGCCGCCGCCGGATGGTTCTGAGCACCTGGGACGCTGGGTGACCCTCCGGCTTCCCCACCGCCAGCTGGGCGGGAAGCTGCAGGCAATATGGCAGCTGCCTGCAGGGAGCTCGGGGTCCGCCCCGCGCGCGAGTGCAGAGTGCACCCGCTATTCTGTGCCCAATTCCCACTCCAGGCCTGAGTCCCCGAAGGTCTTAAGCTCGGGCTGTGTCGGGTACCTGGTTCTGCCGCCGCAGCCGGATGGTTCTGAGCACCTGGGACGCTGGGTGACCCTCCGGCTTCCCCACCGCCAGCTGGGCGGGAAGCTGCAGGCAATATGGCAGCTGCCTGCAGGGAACTCGGGGTCCGCCCCGCGCGCGAGTGCAGAGTGCACCCGCTATTCTGTGCCCAATTCCCACTCCAGGCCTGAGTCCCCGAAGGTCTTAAGCTCGGGCTGTGTCGGGTACCTGGTTCTGCCGCCGCCGCCGGATGGTTCTGAGCACCTGGCACGCTGGGTGACCCTCCGGCTTCCCCACCACCAGCTGGGCGGGAAGCTGCAGGCAATATGGCAGCTGCCTGCAGGGAGCTCGGGGTCCGCCGCGCGAGTGCAGAGTGCACCCGCTATTCTGTGCCCAACTCCCACTCCAGGCCTGAGTCCCCGAAGGTCTTAAGCTTGGGCTGTGTCGGGTACCTGGTTCTGCCGCCGCCGCCGGATGGTTCTCCCCATATTTGTTTAAGGGATTTTTGTGTTTCCTCTTTAAGGGCTTCTACCTGCTGATCGATATTTTAATGTATTTCTTTTTTTTCCTACCCATAGAGAGCTACAGTACAGTTTGCTACAATAGGTAGATGATTAAAAAGGGAAACATGTGTACTGTGGTGGAAATTGTATTGACTCTTATTTGTTTTGTTTTGTTTTTTTTGTTTTTTGTTTGTTTGTTTGTTTGTTTTTTAGCTTATTCTGGTTGTGACCAATTCCTTTTTTTTCTATATTCTTTGTTTACATTCCAAAGGCTTTCCCCTTTCCCAGTTCCCCCCTCACTATGTGTCCCATAAATCCTCTCCCCCCGACACGCCTATTCCCCAATCACCCCACCACCAATATTTCTCTGTTCTAGTATTCTCCTACAAAACTGGATCTAGTCTTTTCAGGACCAGGGTCCTCTCCTTCCTACTTCTTGGGAATCTTTTCACTTGCTAATTATGTCTTGAGTATTCAGAGCTTCTGGGCTCATTAATATCCACTAATCAGTAATGGCATTTCATGTGTATTCTTTTGTGATTGGGTTAACTCACTTAAGATGATATTTTCCAGATCCAACCATTTGCCTACAAATTGCATGAATTCATTATTTTTAATTGCTGAGTAGTATTCCATTGTATAAATATACCACATTTTCCGTATCCATTCCTCCTTTGAGGGACATCTGGGCTCCTTCCAACTTCTGGCTATTATTAATAAGGCTGCTATGAACATAGTGGAGCATGTGTCTTTATTGTATGCAGGAGAATCCTCTAGGTATATGCCCAGGAGTGGTATCACAGGGTCCTCTGGAAGTGTCATGCCCAATTTTCTGAGGAACCACCAGACTGATTTCCAGTGCGGTTGTACTATCTTCCAATCCCACCAACAGTGGAGGAGTGTTCCTCTTTCTCCACATTCTCACCAGCACCTGTTGTCTCCTGAATTTTTAATCTTAGCCATTCTGACTGGTGTGAGGTGAAATCTCAGGGTTGTTTTGATTTGCATTTCCTTGATGATTAATGACGTTGAACATCTCTTAAGGTGATTCTCAGCCATTCGAATTTCTTCTGGTGAAAATTCTCTGTTTAGCTCTGTAACCCATTTTTTAATGGGGTTATTTGGTTCTTTGGGGTCTAACTTCTTGAGTTCTTTTTATATTTTGGATATTAGCCCTCTGTCGGATGCGGGGATTGTGAAGATCTTTTCCCAATTTGTTGGTTGCTGTTTTGTCCTTCTGACAGTGTCCTTTGCCTTACAGAAACTTTCTAATTTTATGAGGTCCCATTTGTCAATTCTTGATCTTAGAGCATAAGCTATTGGTGTTCTTTTCAGAAACTTTCCTCCTGTGCCCATGTCCTCCAGGGTCTTTCCCAGTTTCTTTTCTATTAGTTTCCGTGTGTCTGGTTTTATGTGGAGGTCCTTGAGCCACCTGGAGTTGATCTTAGTACAAGGAGATAATAGTGGATCAATTCACATTCTTCTGCAAACTGACCTCCAGTTGAACCAACACCATTTGTTGAAAAGGCTATCTTTTTCCCACTGGATGGTTGTAGCTCCTTAATCAAAGATCAAGTGACCATAAGTCTGTGGGTTCATTTCTGGGTCTTCAGTTCTATTCCATTGATCTACTTGCCTGTCGCTGTAACAATACCATGCAGTTTTTAAACACAGTTTCTCTGGAGTACTGCCTGAGGTCAGAGATATTGATTCTCCCAGAAATCCTTTTATTGTTGAGAATAGTTTTAGCTATCCTGGGTTTTTTGTTGCTCCAGATGAATTTGAGAATTGCTCTTTCTAGATCTATGAAGAATTGATTTGGGATTTTGATGGGGACTGTATTGAATCTATAGATTGCTTTTGGCAAGATAGCCATTTTTACTATATTGATCCTGCCAATCCAAGAGCATAAAATATTTTTCCATTTCCTGAGGTCTTCTTCGATTTCTTTCTTCAAGGACTTGAAGTTCCTGTCATACAAATCTTTCACTTGTTTGGTTAAAGTCATGCCAAGATACTTTATATTGTTTGTGGCTATTGTGAAGCGTGTTATTTCCCTAATTTCTTTCTCAGCCTGCTTGTCCTTTGAGTACAAGAAGGCTACTGATTTGCTTGAGTTGATTTTATAACCAGCCACATTGCTGAAATTGTTTATCAGCTGTAGAAATTCTCTGGTGGAGTTTTTTGGGTCGCTTAAGTATACTATCATACCATCTGCAAACAGTTATAGTTTGACTTCTTCCGTTCCAATTTGTATGCCTTTGACTTCCTTATGTTTTCTAATTGCTCTTGCAAGAACTTCAAGTACTATATTGAAAAGATATGGAGAGAGAGGGCAGCCTTGTCTGGTCCCTGAATTTAGTGGGATTGCTTCAAGTTTCTCTCCATTTATTTTGATGTTGGCTTCTGGTTTCCTGTATATTGCTTTTACTATATTTAGGTATGGGGCTTGAATTCTTGTTCTTTCCAGGACTTTTAGCATGAAAGGATGCTGGATTTTGTCAAATGTTTTTTCAGCATCTAATGAGATGACCATGTGTTTTTTCTTTTGGTTTTTTTATGTAGTGGATTACATTGATGGATTTCTGTATATTGAACCATCCCTGCATCCCTGGGATGAAGCCTACTTGATCATGGTGAATGATCATTTTGATGTGCTCTTGGATTCAGTTGGCAAGAATTTTATTTAGTAGTTTTGCATCAATGTTCATAAGGGAAATTGGCTTGTAGTTCTCTTTCTTTGTAGGATCTTTGTGTGGTTTTGGTATCAGTGAAATTGTGTCTTTGTAGAACGAGTTGGGCAGTGTTCCTTCTGTTTCTATTTTGTGGAATAGTTTGAAGAGTATTGGTGTTAGGTCTTCTTTGAAGGTCTGATAGAATTCTGCACTAAAACCATCTGGTCCTGTACTTTTTTTGGTTGGGAGACTTTCTGTAACCCCTTCTATTTCTCTAGGGGTTATGAGACTGTTTAGATGATCTATTGATCCTGATTTAATTTTGGTATTTGGTATCTGTCTAGGAAATTGTCCATTTCCTCTAGATTCTCCAGTTGTGTTGAGTAAAGGCTTTTGTAGTGTGATCTGATGATTTTTGAATTTCCTCATTTTCTATGTTATATCTCCCTTTTCATTTCTAATTTTGTTAATTTGGATACTGTCTCTGTGCCCTTTGGTTAGTCTGGCTAAGGGTTTATCTATCTTCTTGATTTTCTCAAAGAACTAGCTTTTGGTTTTGTTGATTCTTTGTATGGTTCTCTTTGTTTCTACTTGATTGATTTCAGCCCTGAGTTTGATGATTTCCTGTCTTCTACTCCTACTGGGTGAATTAGCTTCTTTTTGTTCTAGGGCTTTCAGGTGTGCTCTTAAGGTGCTAGTGCATGCCCTCTCCAGTTTCCAGAACCGCTGGTTCTCCTGTATTTCTTTAAGAGATTTATCTATGTGTTCTGCTATCAGTATCCTGACCAGTGATTTTAGATCCAAATTTTGTTTTTCTGGTGTGTTGGGGTATCCGGGACTTACTGCTGTTGGAGAACTGGGTTCAGATGCTGCCATATTGCCTTGATTTCTGTTAGTAACGTTCCTATGTTTGCCTTTTGCCATCTGGTTTTCTCTGGCCTCAGTTGGTCCTGTAGTCAGTAGCTGGTGCTTGAACCTCCTGTGGGCTAGTAAGGCTATTACCCTACCACTGGATGGCTAGGTTTCCCCTGGCACAGATTGCTGATGTGTTGTTCTCCTCTTGGCTGCTGTTGGACCCCTGGTGTATAGTGCTTCAATCAATGTTATATTCGGTTATCTCTGTGGACCTGATGCTGCTTGTCTTCTCTGGTTCTGCTTGCTTAGTCCAGTCAGCAGCAAGGATGCTGGCGGTGCCCGTGGGGAGTGGGGAGTGCGGAGTGCGGGGTCTCCCACAGGGCAGAGAAACCATGCCCTGCTGGAACACAGGAACCGCTGCTCTGCTAAGCTCCAGTTCTTAGATGACTGACTGGCGGCCCAGGTCCCCAGAGATCTTAAGCTTGGGACATCTCAGGTATCTGGTTCTGCCCAGTCAATCCAAGCAGCTGCCACCAAGATGGCCAACGTTGCGCAGACTCTCCTGTATTTCTTTAAGGGAATTATTTATGTCCTTCTTGAAGTCCTCTAACAGCATCATGAGCTGTGATTTTAAATCCCGCTCTTACTTTTCTTATGTGATGGAGTATCCTGGATTTGCTGTTGTGGGAGAACTGGGTTCTGATGGTGCCATGTTGCCTTGGTTTTTCTTGATAATAGTCTTGCATTTGCCTTTGGCCATCTAGTTATCTCAGGTGTTATCTGGTCTTGCTGTCTCTGACTGTTACTCCTTTGTCCTGTAGCCCTGTGTATCTCTACTCCTGGAATTTCCTTTTTCTCAAATGCCCTGCATACAGCTTGTCCTCCAGGAAGTATCAGAAGATGGCATCTTCCCTGTGGCAGAACTGGCATGGATCTACCATATCAGAAAGAACAGGACAGGTGGTATTGGAGGAGGGAAGATATTTTTCTAACATATTATAATATTAATTACATATTACATTTTTATAATGATATATGTAATTATTGCATAGTATAACTGTATAAGTATTATATAATTTAACAATATATAATTGCATAATAATGCAATAATATATGTAATTATAAAATATGCAATTATATATTTACATGTGATATATAAATAGAATTATATTAATTATATATTAACATGTAAAATGTTAATAGATACATTGTTTATAGAATGCCATATTATGCTCTTTAAAAAATGTCCCATGGTTCTTTGAAAGTCTTAGCTCTATTAGGGTCAGGGTTGGCATCAGTGATTTGGAAAAAATGCCAGTTAAGGAATTATGTTTAGAAAGCATATAGTAGACTAGGAAATATACTGGATGCACAGACTATAGAATAAACCTGATGGTACAAGGAGGACCCCTTGTCTTTTACTTGATACAATGATTACAATGTTGACTGCTAACATGGAGAATGTTAAGGCATATCTGGGGAAAACTGGCTTTGGAAATGAAGAACTCATTGGGAATGGAAATTCAGTGTGGACATCAGGTATTTGAGTCATGAGTCAAACACTGTATCATTTATGTGAAAAAGTATTTTTCTGTCTTTACATAGAATGATCACAAAATGGCATGATTATTCTAATTCACAGAAGGTACCCTAAACAATATTATATCTCTATGGTTGAATAAAATATTTTAATAAAATTAAAAAGTGAGGATATCACATGCATGTCTTTTGGGGACTGGGTTACCTCACTCACTTAGGATGATATCCTCAAGTCCCATTTGCTTGCAAAATTCATTATGTCTTTTTTAAAATAGAGTAGTAGTATTCCATTGTATAAATGTGCCACATTTTCTTTATTAATTCTTCAGTTAGGGGTCATCTAGGTTGTTTCCAATTTGTGGCTATTGAGAATAAAGCTGCTATGAACATAGTTGAAAAAAGTCTTTGTGTGAGGCTGGAGTATCTTTTGGGTATATGTCTAGGAGTGGTATAGCTGGGTCTTGATATAGAACTATTCCTAGTTTTCTGATTTCCAAATTCATTTCCAAAGTTATTGTACAAGTTTTCACTTCCTCCAGTACTCTCATCAGCATGTGTTATTACTTGAGTTTTTGATCTTAGTCATTCTGACTAGTGTAAGATGTAACCTCAGAGTTGTTTTGATTGCATTTCCCTGATAACTAAGGATACAAATATGCTTTAAGTGATTCTCAGCCATTAGAGCTTCCTCTGTTGAGAATTTTGTTTAGCTCTGTACTCTATTTTTAAATTGAGTTATTTGGGTTGTGGGTGTCTAACTTCTTGACTTCTTTATAATTTTTTAATATTAGCCCTCTGTTTGATGTAGGGTTGGTGAAAATACTTTACCAATCTGTAGGCTGCCATTTTATCCTATTGACAGTGTCCTTTGCCTTACAGAAGGTTTTTTGTTTCATGAGGTCCCATTATTAATGGTTGATTTAGAGCCTGAGCCATTGGTGTTCTGTTCAGAAAATTGTCTCCTGTACCAATATATTCAAGGCTATTTCCAACTTTCTCTTCTATGCAATTTAGTGTATCCAGTTTTACATTCAGATCCTTTATTGGCTTGGACTTAAGTTTTGTGCAGGGTGATAAATACACATTTATTTGCATAGCATCCAGTTAGACCAGCACCATTTATTGAAGATGCCTTTTTCCCCCATTACATGGTTTTGGTTTCTTTATCAAAAATCAAGTTTCCATAGGTGTATGAGCTTACTACTGGGTCGATTTGATTCCATTGACCACTTGTCTCTTTTTGAACCATTACCATGCAGTTTTCATCACCATTGCTCTGTGGTATAGCTTGAAGTCAGGGATGGTGATTCCTCCCAAATTTCTTTATTATTAGGATTGTTTTGGCTACCCTGGGTTTCTTGTTTCCCCATAGAAATTTGAGAATTGCTCTTCAAGGTCTGTAAAAAATTGTGTTGGAATTTTGATGGGAATTGCATTGAATTGGTAGATAGCCATTTTTACTATGGTAATCTAACCTATCAATATTTAATCACTTATAAATGGATATTAACCATAAAATATATGATACTCATGCTATACTCCACAGAAGCTAAACAAGAAGGAAGGCACAAGCAAGGATGATTGAGTCTCATTTATAAGGGGGAATAAAATAGTTATGAGACAGATGGAAGAAAATGAGGGGGGCATTCAGGATCAGGTGTGGGAATGGACAGGAGAAATGGCCATATGACCATCAGCATGCATGAAAATCTATAGCTGACTGGGGTGCCGAAGTGGGAGCATTTCCAGGATGTAATCAATACCTGGGATAAGAGAGGAACCCAAGAAGCAATATGGGTGACCTTAGCTGTGAATTACAGCACTGGGGATATGGAACCTGAAGAAGCCATCGCCTGTTGCCATACAGGAACCCAGGTAGATCAATAGGGCCACCAACCCACCTACAAAATTTTGAACCCAAAATGTTTCATGTCTATAAGATAAGCAATGCAGGGACAGGGAATGTAGCAGAGACTGAGGCAATGACCAAATAATAAGGGGCCCATCTTAATCTTGATACTATTAATGATACTCTGTTATGCTTACTGGAAGGAAGACTCCTTTCTAACATGGCTGTCCTTGAGAAGCTCCACTTAGCAGCTGACTCAGAAGGATGCAGACACCCACAGCTAAACAGTGGGTTGAGCTCAGGGACTCTTATTAAAGAATAAGGGGAAGGATTGTAGGCTGGAAGGGGATAGGAACTCCACAGGAAGATCAACAGAGTCAATTAACCTGGACCCTTGGATTTCTCTGAGACTGAACCACCAACCAAAGTCCATTCACAGGCTGGACCTAGGCCTCCCCACACATATGTAGCAGATGTGCAGCTGGGTGTTCATGTGGGTCACAAACAACTGGAGTGTAGGGCATCCTAAAAGCTCTTGAATGTCTATAGATATTCTAGCTGGGCTACCTTGTTTAGCATCAGTGGGAAAGGATTCATCTAGCCCTGCAGAGACTTGATGTGCCAGAGTTGGGGGATGCCCATGTCAGGGAGGGAGTATGGGAGAAGGATTGTGGGAGAAGGTGACCAGGATGAGAGGGGCAGTGGGATGTAAACTGAATAAACAAAAAAGTAAATAAATAAAATAAAATAAAAAGTAAGAAGTGACATAAAAATTATATTTCATGGGAAAGGAGCAAGGGCTACTAGTGAGAACCAACTCTGTTTAGAAAACATGAGTCTCATGCTATCAAACTGTAGATTAAATATAAAATATTTCTAATTATAAAAATATTACATGGGAGGTACTTGTTTTGAAAGGATCAGGAACCAGCCAGCTTTTAGTCTGCCTGGAATTTTTGCCAATGAAAATGAAGACAGCAGAGAATGAGTCCTCTGCTCTGAACCACGAAGTTGTGTGCTTAATGAAACAGCTATGAATGGTTGGTGCTTTCTTAAAATCAGGGTTCCAATCAGTTATTCAATAAGATAAATTTCACTTGCATTCTTATTCTCCTGAGTTGAAGCTATGTTGGTGACATAATCATGAATCTTCTCTTTTTAAATACATTTAAATGTATTGCACTTATACATGAAACAGGATTAAGATATTCTCATTAAATAGATTCAAATGTAATTAGTGTGTAAGGAGCAAGAAAATTAAGTTAGAAAGGAAATCAGCTAGACTATCTTTTAATTCCTGGATAGTGCTTTGACATTGTGCATTGCCCCAGTCTCCATTACTCAGCTCCTGGATACACTGATGATACGGAAGACACTGACTGCTTGGGGTCCTTCTTAAAATATTCTTTTTTATATAGTGAAGGCTTTCGGTCCCACTGCACTTTTAATATTCATCTGAATTTCAAACTGTTCCATTACATCCAATTTAAAATATTGTGAGTCTACAGCAACGAAGAGAATTATAGACGCTGAGTGACTTTGCTTCTGTACAAGCCAGATTTTAGAAGAGCTGACTATTCAGAGGACTAGACTGCTTGCCATTAATCCCCACCTCTGGCCCACCTCTCACCATCTGTGAAGGGTAATCCTTCATGCAAGAAGAAGCCAAAGCAATGGGAAAGCCTCCACCAGTTTCCCACTGCTCACAAGGATATCAAAGTGGAGAGAAACAGCCCTGAAATGATGAAAGCGGTATTTATAATCATGATTGTAGACATATGGAGGAAAATTCTAGTGTGGGAAAAATACAGTATTAACATAAATCATAGTTTACCTATTAAATTAGAAAGTGAGCATACTAGTAAAGCAAATTTGTGAAAGTTTACATTGACTGTGTGAAACACATCTATATTTTATTTTGTGAATATAGGTGCTCAAGAAAGCTAAACTCAATGAAGTTGTATATGCCACAGCTTACAATCAGCTCATGTTGTAGCTGTCAAGACTTCTCACACCTTCACTTTCTGAATTAAATACCAGTTACTCTTCTCTGCAGAATATAACTAACTAATATGTAGGAATAAAAGGAGTAAAGAATGGTGTGTTTTTGTTTACATTTTCAGGTATTACTCTGTCATCCCTCTTCCTAGCCATGCATGCTGCAGTCATCGTGGGCTAGGCATTCCAGTTGGGCTCCCTTGGGGAATACTTGCAGGGGAGCATCAGAGGTCTCCTGGGCATTACTAACTTTTACAACATATGTGGAGTTTCTGGTTAATGTTTTCATTTTTCCACCTTCTCCCCTTTGAGATTTTTTTAAAGGAAAGAAATAGCATGCCCACTCTCTGTGATCCTGTCTGAGGTCTTTTAACTTCAGCATCAAGCCCATTTGGAGGAAGCATTTCCAACATGGCTCAGTGGGCTCTCAAGCAAAGCAATCATGGGTATATACATCTTTTCTGGAGACACCTACATACACACAGAGGAAGAGAAAGACAAACAGACATCAGACAGATCTATGAGAGCAGATAAGAGAGACAGAAAGACAGAGAGACAGAGGAGAGAGATTCAGAAAAGCCGTTGTGGACATGTAGACACCAGAAGTCATGACTGGGTGTCTTCCTCTATCACTTTTCTGCCTTATTGTTAAAAACCAAAGTTGATGAGTTCTGAACATGCATCTCATCAATTGTCTAGGCTGGCTGGTTGGCTGTCAAGCTGCACTGACCCTTTTCTATATACCTTTTCTAATACCAGGCCTGGGAACCGAGGGGGTATTCTACCATATCTTGCTTTTAATATGGGAACTATATATGGCCTTGCAAAGCCAGCACTTTACGTACTGAGTCATATCTCAGTCCTTGATTCAGATATCTTTCAATATTTGTTGGTAGACACCCACAGTGCATCTATTCTCTCTTCACTTAACCTGGCCTTAAAGGATGACTCAAGATTTTCTGAAATTTTCATGATTCTCAAGAACGGTAAGAGAGATAAGCTCAAGTCTTTGTCAGTCTCACATGTGTTCCTGAATTCCTAGACTCCACTATGTAGAGAACCGTCCCCAGGACTTTATGACCAAAGTTTCATTTGTGGTAGCCCTTAGAGTATGATCTGAGAATGTTAGAGCTGACCTCTCAATTATTACCCCACCTTCCATAGCAGGCCTGTCCTACCATCTGTAGCTGTAACAAGTGGTTTTTATGTCATCCATGTCCATCAACTTCAAAACTAACTTTGCTATTCTTTTTTTTAATTGGATATGTTCTTATATTTGTTTTTTTTTTTTGAGACAGGGTTTCTCTGTATAGCCCTGGCTGTCCTGGAACTCACTCTGTAGACCAGGCTGGCCTCGAACTCAGAAATCCACCTGCCTCTGCCTCCCAGAGTGCTGGGATTACAGGCATGCGCCACCACTGCCCAGCTGGATTTGTTCTTTATTTACATTTCAAATGTTATTCCCTTTCCCAGTTTCCCCCTCCCAGAAACTCTCTATTCCATCTCCCGTACCCCTGCCCTATAAGAGTTCTTCCTCCTACCTGTCCATGTCCACTCTCCATTCCCCACCCTTGATTCCCCTAGCTTGGGACATCTATCAAGCCTTCATAGGAACAAGGACCTCTTCTCCCATTGATGCCCTACAAGGCCTTTCTTTGCTACTACATATGCAGCTGGAGCCATGTGTACTCCTTGGTTGGTGGCTTAGTCCCTGGGAGCTCTGGGGAGTTTGATTGGTGATATTGTTGCTCTTCCTATGAGGTTGCAAACTCCTTCAGCTCCTTCAATCCTTTCTCTAACATCTCCATTAGGGACCCTGTGCTCAGTTCAATGGTTGACTACAACCATCTACCTCTGTGCAAGGCTCTGGCAGGGCCTCTCAGGAGACAGCTTTATCAGGATCCTTTCAGCAAGCATTTCTTGGCATCCACAATTAGTGTCAGGTTTGGTGACTGTATATGGGATGAATCCGAAGATGGGACAGTCTCTGGATGGCCGTTCATTCAGTCTCTGCTCCACATGTTGTCTCCATATTTGCTTTCATATTTTGTTTCCCTTTCTAAGAAGGACCAAAGCGCCCACACTTTGGTCTTCCTTCTTCTTGAGCAATAACTTGTTCTTCAATTTAATTTCAAGAAAACATCCCACTGTCATAAAATACTTCTGGGATGAGTATTGAAATTACATTTAATTAAATGTTATTATGGAGAAATATAATATATAGAACTCTTCCACTTATGAGATAGATTTAACTTGTTTGTTTCAGTTTACAAAATTGTTTGTGGAGCCTGCACATTTATTCTTCAAAATTTTCAGTTACTGTTGCAATAACAAATAAATACACTTGTAACTTTAACTTCTTTTAAAGCCTTTTACTGAGGGTGCTTTCTTAAACACTTTAAACACTCTTCTGGCCCACTACCCACCAGAGGTAGTAGAAAAGAAAGGATCCAGGGGAAGTGGACCTGTTTAGAAATGGTTCTTTGGAGCAACTCCCTTTTGCATTGTCAGGAAAGCAGCAGTTCATTTCACAGGTCAGCAGCAGCAGCTCAATTCACTCACATACACTTTACAGATATACCAGCGGTCCAGCTCCACAGTGTCCGGATAGTGGCAACAGTGTCATGACCTAGCAGGAATAGCCAGGCCTAAGCCAAATATTCATGAGGCAGCAGGAGGAATCAGGGTCAATAGGTAAAGTTCTCAGTTGTACCTCTCTCTTTCTCTCTCTCTCTCTCTCTCACTTTTTTTTTTTTTTTTTGGTTTTTCGAGACAGGGTTTCTCTGTGTAGTCCTGGCTGTCCTGGAACTCAGTCTGTAGACCAGGCTGGCCTTGAACTCAGAAATCCAACTGCCTCTGCCTCCCAAGTGCTGGGATTACAGGCGTGCGCCACCACGCCCGGCTCTTTTTAGAGTTTTTTTTTTCTCGAGACAGGGTTTCTCTGTATAGCCCTGGCTGTCCTAGAACTTACTCTGTAGACCAGGCTGGCCTCGAACTCAAAAATCCGCCTGCCTCTGCCTCCCAGAGTGCTGAGATTACAGGTGTGCGCCATCACTGTCCGGCTGTGCCTCTCTTGAAGAAGCAAATATCAGCGAAAATATTCAGAGACCTTGAAGTGTTTTGTAATGCAAGCAAGCCGAGCTCAGCCTTCCCTGTCTGTTGAGTTCTATGTGTACGCCCTCCAACCATCATTTGTCCTCCACTGGTCTTGCCTCAGCATGTGAATCTGACTTAGCAAAACTCCACTTGAGTAGTCTCAACTTACATCACTCTGCCAATCAGCCTGAATTTGCAGAAGAGCAGAAGCCACCAGCAAACCACCAAAAGTTTTTTGGTGCATTTATCTCTATGTAGTCCTTACAAAACGAGTTCAACTGCACAGTGTAAGGCAGATCAATATATGCATGACTTTAGTGAAGTGATGTGCTTGCTTTAGCAGAGCATCTTTCACCTGTGTCTGATTCAGTGATATGTTCCTTCAGGAGTCAGCCTTAGTCTTTCATCTGTGTCTGCTTAAGGAAAACACTCTTTTATGTGTTTGTTCCAGAAAAACACCATCCAGCACAACTGACTTTTTGTTTTTGATTTTTGATTTTTTTAATTTTTTTTATTTTTTATTGGATATAATCTATATTTACAATTCATTTCCCTTTTTCTGATTCCCCACCCCCTAAAGGTCCCACATGCCCTTTTCCCTCCCCCTGCTCCCTCTTCCACCCCTTCCCACTTCCCTGTTCTGGTATTCCCCTACACTGGTGCTTTGGTCCATTCCAGCTCCAGTGTCCACTCCTTTCTTCTTGTCAGACATCACTTGGTATGTGATTTATGTCTTTGGTGTTCCAAGATTCTAGGCTAATATCCACTTATCAGTGACTGCATACCATCGGTATTCTTTTGAGACTGGGTCACCTCACTTAGTATGATGTTCTCCATCTCCATCCATTTCTCTAAGAATTTCATGAATTCATTGTTTCTAATGGCTGAATAGTACTGGAGTACTATATACCACATTTTTTGTATCCATTCCTCTGTTGAGGGACATCTGTGTTCTTTCCAGCTTCTGGCTATTATATATAAGGCTGCTATGAACATAGTGCAGCATGTATCCTTATTGCATGCTGGGGAATCTTCTGGGTATATTTCCAGGAGTGGTATGGCTGGGTCCTCCGGAAGTATCACGTCCAGTTTTCTGAGGAACCCCCAGACTGATTTCCACAGTGGTTGTACTAGCTTGCATTCCCACCAGCAGTTGAGGAGTGTTCTTCTTTCTCCACATCATCGCCAACACCTGATGTCTTCTGAGTTTTTGATCTTAGCCATTCTGACTGGTGTGAGGTGAAATCTCAGGGTTGTTTTAATTTGCATTTCCCTAATGACTAATGATGTTGAACATTTTTTAAGGTGTTTCTCAGCCATCAGAATTTCTTCAGGTGAAAAGTCTCTGTTTAGCTCTGTACCCCATTTTTGGATGGGGTTTTTTGGTTTTCTGGGGTCAAACTTCTTGAATTCTTTGTATACATTGGATATTAGCCCTCTGTCAGATGGGGGGTTGGTGAAGATCTTTTCCCAATTTGTTGGGTGCCGATTTATCCTTTTGACAGTGTCTTTTGCCTTACAGAAACTTTGTAATTTTATGAGGTCCCATTTGTCTATTCTTGCTCTTAGAGTATAAGCAATTGATGTTCTGTTCAGGAATTTTCCTCCTGAGCCAATGTCCTCAAGGGTCTTCCCCAGTTTCTTTTCTATTAGTTTTAGTGTGTCTGGTTTTATGTGGAGGTCCTTGATCCACTTGGAGTTGAGCTTAGTGCAAGGAGATAAGAGTGGATCAATTCTCATTCTTCTGCATGTTGACCTCCAGGTGAGCCAGCACCATTTGTTGAAAAGGCTATCTTTTTTCCACTGGATGTTTTCAGCTCCTTTGCCGAAGATCAATTGGCCATAGATGTGTGGGTTCAATTCTGGGTCTTTGATCCTATTCCATTGATCTGCCTCCCTGTCACTGAACCAATACCATGCAGTTTTTAACACTACTGCTCTGTAGTATTGCTTGAGGTCCGGGATATTGATTCCCCCAGAAGTTCTTTTGCTGTTGATGATAGTTTTAGCTCTCCTGGCTTTTTTTGTTATTCCAGATGAATTTGAGAATTGCTCTTTCTAACTCTATGAAGAACTGAGTTGGGATTTTGATGGGGATTGAGTTGAATCTGTATATTGCTTTTGGCAAGATTGCCATTTTAACTATATTAATCCTGCCAACCCACGAGCATGGAAGATTTTTCCATTTTCTGATGTCTTCATCAATTTCCCTCTTCAGAGACCTGAAGTTTTTATCATATAAATCTTTCACATGTTTGGTTAGGGTCATTCCAAGGTACTTTATATTGTTTGTGACTATTGTGAAAGGTGTCATTTCCCTAATTTCTTTCTCAGCCTGCTTATCCTTGGCATATAGGAAGGCTACTGATTTGCTTGAGTTGATTTTATAACCAGCCACTTTGCTGAAATTGTTTATCAGTTGCAGGAGTTCTCTGGTGGAGTTTTTTGGGTCACTTAAGTATACTATCATATCATGTGCGAATAGTGATAGTTTGACTTCTTCCTTTCCGATTTGTATCCCTTTGACTTCCCTATGTTGTCAAATTGCTCTAGCTAGTACCTCAAGTACTATATTGAAGAGATATCGTGAAAGGGGCAGCCTTGTCTAGTCCCTGATTTTAGTGGGATTGCTTAAAGTTTTTCTCCATTTACCTTGATGTTGGCTACTGGTCTGCTGTACATTGCTTTTACTATGTTTAGATATGGGCCATGAATTCCTGCTCTTTCCGAGACTTTTAGCATGAAAGGATGCTGAATTTTGTCAAATGCTTTTTCAGCATCCAATGAGATGACCATGTGGTTTTTTTACTTTGAGTTTGTTTATGTAGTGGATTATGTTGATGGATTTCCTTATATTGAACCATCCCTGTATCCCTGGGATGAAGCCAACTTGATCATGGTGAATGATTGCTTTGATGTGTTCTTGGATTCGGTTGGCAAGTATTTTATTTAGTATTTTTGCATCGATATTCATTAGCAAAATTGGCCTGTAGTTCTCTTTCTTAGTTGGATCTTTGTGTGGTTTTGATATTAGGGTAATTGTGGCTTCACAGAATGAATTGGGTAGTGTTCCTTCTGTTTCTATTTTGTGGAATAGTTTGAAGAGTATTGGTATTAGGACTTATTTGAAGGTCTGATAGAATTCTGCACTAAAACCATCTGGTCCTGTGCTTTTTTTGGTTGGAAGACTTTCTATGACCCCTTCTATTTCTTTGGTGGTTATGGGTCTGTTTAGACGATCTATTTGATCCTGGTTTAATTTTGGTATTTGGTAACTCTCTAGGAAATTGTCCATTTCATCCAGATTCTCCAGTTGTGTTGAGTATAGGCTTTTGTAGTAGGATCTGATAATTTTTTGAATTTCCTCAGTTTCTGTTGTTATATGTCCCTTTTTATTTCTAATTTTGTTCATTTGAATACTGTCTCTGTGCCCTTTGGTAAGTCTGGCTAAGGGTTTATCTATCTTGTTGATTTTCTCAAAGAACCAGCTCCTGGTTTTGTTGATTCTTTGTATGGTTCTCTTTGTTTCAACTTGATTGATTTCAGCCCTGAGTTTGATGATTTCCTGTCTTCTACTCGTCCTGGGTGAAATTGCTTCTTTTTGTTCCAGAGCTTTCAAGTGTGCCATTAAGTTGCTAGTATACGCTCTCTCCTGTTTCTTTTTGGAAACACTCAGGGCTATGAGTTTTCCTCTTAGCACTGCTTTCATTGTGTCCCATAGATTTGGGTATGTTGTGCCTTCATTTTCATTAAATTCTAAAAAATCTTTAATTTCTTTCTCTATTTCTTCCTGGACTAAGGTATCATTGAGTAGAATATTGTTCAGCCTCCACATGGATGAGGATATTCTGTTGTATTTGTTGCTATTGAAGAACACTCTTACTCCATGGTGATCTGATAGGAGGCATGGGATTAGTTCAATCATTTTATATTTGTTGAGGTCTGTCTTGTGACCAATTATATGGTCGATTTTGGAGAAGGTACCATGATGCACTGAGAAAAAGGTATAGTCTTTTGCTTTAGGATGAAATGTTCTATATATATTTGTTAAATCCAATTGGTCCAAAGTTTCAATGAGTTTCTCCTTGTCCCTATTTAGTTTCTGTTTTCCGGATCGGTGTACTCTGGATAGTGGGGTATTGAGATCCCCCACAATTATTGTGTTAGATGCAATGTGTGCTTTGAGCTTTAGTAAAGTTTCTTTTACAAATGAGGGTGCCCTTACATCCGGAGCATAGATGTTTAGAATTGTGAGTTCTTCTTGGTGGATTCTTCCTTTGACTAGCAAGAAGTGACCTTCTGTGTCTCTTTTGATGGCTTTGGGTTGAAAGTCAGTTTATCTGATATTAAAATGGCTATTCCAGCTTGCTTCCTGCGACCATTTGCTTGCAAAATTGTCCTCCAGCCTTTTTCTCTAAGGTAGTGTTTGTCTTTGACTCTGAGGTGTGTTTCCTGTAAGTTGCAAAATGTAGGGTCCTGTTTCCATATCCAGTCTGTTAGTCTATGTCTTTTTATTGTGGAATTGAGTCCATTTATGTTAAGAGATATTAAAGAATAGTGATTATTATTTCCTGACATTTTTGATGTTATTTTTGTTTTTGAGTAGTTATCTTCCTTTGAGTTTGATGGAAGAAGGTTACTATCTTGTTTTTTCTTGGGTGCAGTTTCCTTCCTTGTATTGGAGTTTTCCTCCTATTATTCTTTATAGAGCTGGGTTAGTGGAAAGATATTGTGTAAATTTGGTCCTGTCATGGAATATTTTGATTTCTCCATCTATGTTGATTGAGAGTTTTGCTGGGTATAGTAGTCTTGGCTGACATTTGTGTTCTCTTAGGGTCTGCATGAGGTCTGCCCAGGATGTTCTAGCTTTCATGGTCTCAGGTGAGAAGTCTGGTGTGATTCTGATAGGTCTTCCTTTATATGTTACTTGGCCTTTTTCTCTTACTGCTTTTAATATTCTTTCTTTGTTTAGTACATTTGGGGTTTTGATTATTATGTGATGGGAGGTATTTCTGTTCTGGTCCAGTCTGTTTGGAGTTCTGTAGGCTTCTTGTATATTCGTTAGGGAAGTTTTCTTCTATAATTTTGTTAAAGATATTTGCTGGCCCTTTCAGTTGTAGATCTTCACTCTCATCTATCCCTATAATCCTTAGGTTTGGTCTTCTCATTGTGTCCTGGATTTCCTGGATGTTTGGGGTTACAAGCCTTTTGGATTTTGCATTTTCTTTGACTGTGGAGTCAATTGTTACTATGTTATCTTCAACATCTGAGATTCTTACCTCTATCTCTTGTATTCTCTTGTTGATGTTTGCATCTATGACCCCTGATTTCTTCCCAAGGTTTTCTATCTCTAAAGTTGCCTCCTTTTGTGATTTCTTAGTTGTTTCTACCTCTGTGTTCATATCTTGGATGGTTTTGCTCAGTTCCTTTATTTGTTTGTTTGTGTTTTCTTGTAATTCTTTAAGAGATTTTTGTGTTTCCTCTTTCATGACTTCTGCCTGTTGTTTCAAGTTCTCCTGCATTTCTTTAACTGATTTTCTCATTTCCTCTTTATTGGTTTCTGTCTGTTGGCCCATATTCTCCTGGAGTTCTTTAAGTGATTTTTTTGTGTTTGCATTGTAAGAGCTTCTACCCTATTGATGTTCCCCTGCATTTCTTTAAGAGATTTGTTTATGTCTTTTTTTGTGTTCCTCTAGCAGCATCATGACCAGTGCTTTTATATCCAACTCTTGTTTTTCTGGTGTGCTGGGGTATCCAGGACTTGCTGTGGTTGGCAAATTGGGTTCAGATGGTGCCATATTGCCTTGATTTCTGTTAATAACGTTCCTACGTTTGCCTTTTGCCATCTGTTTATCTCTGGAGTTAGTTGGTCTTATTGTTACTGGTTGGAGTTTGAAGCTCCTGTGAGCCTGGCCTTTGGCACTGCTGTAGTAGAGGGTGTCCCTGCTCCTGATCCCAGCCTCCAGTCATCTGCCATGACCTGACCCCAGCAGCCAGCAGTCTGCTGTGTCCCGAGGCAAGATGGCACCTCCTGCAAGCCTGGTTACCTGGTCCGCAGTGGTCTGCAACCACAGCTGAGCTGTAGGTGCGCAGATCTCCCGCTGAGAGCTCCTCTGGCTCTGGGCGCCGGCCAGAGCCTGATGGTGTTGTCTATGCTAAGCTAAGCTAGGTCTCTGTCCATGAACCTGACTCCAGCTGCCCGCAGTTTGTGAGGTGTCCCCAGGCAAGATGGCGGCCCCCACTGAAAGCACAGCGAGCCTGTCCCCAGAGGTCAGTAATTGCTGCTGAGCTGTAGGTGCACAGATCTGCCGATCTCCTCTGACTGGGCGTCGGCCAAAGCCTGATGGTGTTGTCTATGCTAAGCTAAGCTAGGTCTTTGTCCATGCACCTGACTTCAGCCGGTAGCATTCCGAGAGGTGTCCCAAGGCAAGCCACAACTGACATTTTTTTAATCTTTTTTACTTGGATATATTCTATATTTACAATTCATTTCCTTTTTTTCTGATGCCCTTTCCCCTCCCCTTGCTCCCTCTTCCACCTCTTCCCTGTTCTTGTATTCCCCTAACTGATGCTTTGATCCTTTCCAGCCCCAGCGTCCACTCCTTTCTTCTTGTCAGACATCATTTGGTATGTGAATTGTGTCTTTGGTGTTCCAAAATTCTAGGCTAATATCCACTTATCAGTGACTGCATACCATGGGTATTCTTTTGAGACTGGGTCACCTCACTTAATATGACATTCTCCATCTCCATCCATTTCTCTAAGAATTTCATGAATTCATTGTTTCTAATGGCTGAATAGTACTCCATTGTGTATATATACCACATTTTTTTGTATCCATTCCTCCGTTGAGGGACATCTGGGTACTTTCCAGCTTCTGGCTATTATAAATAAGGCTGCTATGAACACAGTGGAGCATGTTATTGCATGCTGGGCAATCTTCTGGGTATATAAAGAACCATTAAGTTTCAGCTATCTTAACCTTTCAAGTACACATCTTAGTGGTGTGTGTATGTATGTGAATTCAAATGGGTCTGAGGGTGCTTATGGAGAAAAAAATGAGAGTGGGATTACTTGGGTGTGGAAGTACAGTTATTTTTGAGCCTGCCAGATGGGGGTTCTTGGACCCAAAATCTGATTCTCTGATAGTACTGTTACTTGTAAACCATCTCTCAAGCCCCTTGGCAGTTAGTATCAGGCACATTCATTTTGATGGGCAGCCAATAGCACTTTTCATTCCGAGAACTCACTGATAATGTTGAATTATATTCTATGTTGAAACATGGAATGCATACTTGGTTTTTGGATGTTATTATTTGTTTCTCATTGTTACATCTTATATGTGGCAATTTACTGGTAAGCTATTATTAGTAGTACTCACAATTTGTCTCTCATTTCTTTTGAAGTTCCTTCATGGATATTTATCTCGTAAAATACTCTGCTGTCTTGTAAATATTTTATACCACATAATCTCAGAATTAACACTGTTTCTTATTATAGTTTGAACATATCTATTAAGATGTTCATGTAATTGAGCATGCATTCTTCTCATATGTAAGCAGTGTTGAGAGGCAGGGTAGGGGGAAGTGATGGGATCCTTAGGACTCTTAGTATATGACAGATTCGGTTCATAGGCAGATTCCTGGACTGATGACATTATTGACAGCCAATAGGAAAGGAGGAGGGTATATTTGGGTAAAGTAGGCAGCAGAAGACATGACTTTTCAGGGACACAATCATTTGGTCCTGTTGCTTTAGTCTATTTCTGTGTGTTCTAGTCATGATGAGCTGCACAGCCTGTCAGTATCTCTGCTGCTGAGATAGTTTTCCTCAGAGAACAAAGTAATAGAACCAGCAAGGGAATGAGAGATTTCCAAAAGCAGCAAGTATTTTCCCACGGTTTGTTAGAGTAGCAAAGTTATATGCAATGATTCCTGATTGACACTATTGTTCTACACTCTTGCAGATTTTACTCATTTTCTCTTCACCATCAATTAATTAGCCTGACTGCATTTTTTTGAGGTTTCAATATCTAGATTTTAATTTTCTTTCACATCTAACTATTCTTTTGTTTGTCTTGTTCTTTCATATTATTTCTCCTCTTCATGGGTGGTGTCAATAGTTTTAGATAATTTTTATTCATGATAAAGAATTCTTAGTTTGTTTATGTCTGTCTACTAATATAATGTGTTTATTTCTTTTAAGAACCTTTAAAAATAGACAATTATATTACTTGATATTAAAAATATTTATTCTTGACATGGTTAAGTCTCTTATTCTTAGATTGTCTCCAACATTCTACCCTTAGTTTATATTTTAAACATAAGCATTTTAACCTAAAAATGTTGGTATCAATGCTTGCTGTCTACGGTAGTCCTAGGTGGGAAGTCCTTAGGTCACTGGAGTCATGCACTTTGACAGCATTAAGGAGCCTGTCCCAGTCTTTCTTTGGTGGCCTCTTGACTCAAGGCATGAATGCTCGTATCACAATGCTCCACTTCAACTGATATCTTCCTCCCTCATCTGCCCCCAAGTGGGTACCATGCCTTTGGACCTCAAACACTGAGGGATAGAATCCTTTTCCTCTTGTATAGATTTTGTTCTAGGGATGTGATGCTAAGCAGTGTGCTCTCTACTGCCATCATCACATGAATTATAGTATTAACTTTCATGGGGAATTAACTTCAAATTTATAAGTAGCAAATGCTCAAATGATTTCAGAGGTGTCATGAAGTTTCCCTTCATAGTTAAGGCTGGGTATTGGCACATTTCTCTTCTTCTTGTTTATCTTTCCTGTTTTGCTTTGTTTTTACTTTTACTTTATGTTAAAAATGGATTTCTGCCATTAAGGGGAGGCTAGCATGGCTCTGACAATTTTTAATATTTCTAATTTAGAAAAATAAATAGTGAATATTCTGTGGGATTTGGTCACAAAGAGCACAATAACAATGGCTCCAAAGCCACATGGGAATCAAAGCCACCTTATGCTTTAGGAATCAGAAATATCAATAATTCCTTTGTGTGTCTCCATAAGCTAAAACAAATGGATTAAAAACAAGCATCAGAGGCAGCCATGCTTCAGGAAGTGGTGGTGCCTATCATTAAACTACATAAACCTGTATGACGATCTCTCATCTGCCACATGATAGCAATGGGAAGTGCTGTATTATGCAATGACTAGAACCTCAAAATGAAATATGAGTGAGGATATGATAATGGGATTGATATAACCAGTATCTGAAGAGACCACAGCTCTAGCCCTCATCCCTCAGGATATACTGGAAAGGTATCTGTGAGGCAGAGGATGCTCATCTGGAACTCCAAGGGTGATGCTGGCCATGTTTCAGGTACCTGCAAAAGAAACTGTTATTGATGAATCTACACCTGTTTCCATCTGTTTATATATAGTGTGCATAGGTATCTATATTCTGTTTTGTTGTTTTGGGGTGTACATGTATGCTTGGTTAGGTATGCACATGTGTGGAAGCCTAAGGTTGACTCTCACTGAACCTGATGCTTACTGATTCTGAAAGTCTAGCTAGCTATTCAGCCTGACCCAGGATCTCTGGTGTTTGAGTCTTGACGACTGGGATTACAATTGGTCCATTGTGACTGTAGGGCATTAAACTGGGTGATAAGGATCAAAATACCAATCGTCATTTTACAGGTTTTTGCCACCTGGTCATATCCCCAGTTCCTGTGTTTCAAGAACTGTTAGAGTTGACCAAGATAGTTTATTCAAGTCTACAGTCTTAATTGGAATACAGTGTAGCAAAGAGTCACATGAATTAGTAAGCTCCCCTGGGAACTCTGTTTCTGGCTTTCCTCCTTTAGGGAAGTTGTCCTTCTAGAGAGCCCCATATGGATTTTTAACTGTCCAATCAATGTTCACATGTGCCTGAAGTTTAATATCTAACTTTCCTGCTCCATATTTTATTAACTTGGTTTACTTGGTCTGCTGTGCAAAAGGCAACACAGTGAACTTTTTTGGGTTTTGTGATTGTTAAGATCTTGATCCACAGACATCCCTGCATTTCTCCTTAAATGAAAAGTTCTTCCAAGCTGGGTGTGGCAGTGTAGGCCTGTGATCCCAGCTCCTAAGAGGTAGAGGCAGGAGAATCAGGAGTAATCCTCCATTCCACAGTGAATTCAAAGACAACCTAAACTAAAGGACACATATCTTATAAAAGTAAAAATCCAAATAGCCAATGAGATGGCTCAGTACTTGCTGCCAAGTCTAACAACATGAATTTAATACCCAGGAGACAAATTAGAAAGGAAAACTGGCTTCCACATGAGTTGTGTCATATTTAAACACACACACACACACACACACACACACACACACACACACACATACACACACACACCACAAATTTAAAATTTAATGTTTTTTTTAAGAAATCAACTCCTAGATACTTTTGCTAACATTAAGAGTACTAAAAGTTTAAACAAAGCTTCAGTAGGCCAACAAATCTAAAGACATTATTTTATAGTGAGTTTTGACTTACACTGATTCAGAAACTGGAAAATTACAGCCCTCTAATCTTGTTCAAAGCAGTAATTTGATGATAGTGGCAATCGTACAATCTAATTCTATTCTGTTGTATATTAGACATTGAAACTTTCATTTTTCTGGTTTCTAATCAGGAAAAAAAAACACCTATTGGGTGATTTGGGGGATTGGCGTGGTAGATGTTATAACTAGGTCAGAAGTAGTAATTTAATTACTCAGTAAATTATTGAACACATGATTCTTTGGAACTCTCTGAGAGTGATACTCTTCTCCTAACTGTAACTCAACTGTTTTAATACATTTTAAGTGAATAAATTTCAGAAATCATTTGAAAACACATTTTTATAGTGGCATGTGCCTTCAGATTCTCTTTATTTTATCTATGTATTATAAAACTGAGTTTGGTCAGGTCTTATCTGTCCTCCCATTACATTTCAAAATATGAAGAAAGGTTCTTCACACCATCCCAATGACTTGCAAAACATCTGAGGCTGAGGAGACCGTGCACTCAGTAAAATCCTTGCCATGCCAGTGTGAAGACATAAATCTATTCCTAGATCCCACATAAAAATGTAAGGTGTGGTGGCATGATCTTGTAATTCCAGTGCTCAGAAATTGGAATAAGAGGGGGCCTGGAGATTTCTGACCATTATGGCATAATTGACATAATCCTGTTTTCAAATAACAAGCTAAAGCTTGAGGGACAAAATCTCTTTGGCTTCCACATGGAAGTGCATGCATACATGCATGCATGCACAAACTCTTTTATATGAGCATGCTCATATTACATATGTTAAAGGGAAAAGAAGAAAATAAACTATTTAACCCAAATGGAGATCTATGAATAAGAGATAGCATGCATGACTTGATCTGTAATTCTTATGAAAGAGTAAAATCATGGGAATTTGAAACAGGGACATTTACTGTACATTGAACTTTGAATGAGTCCCCACCTATTTATTTTTTGTATAAAACTACATTTTTTATAATAAAATGGTCATTTTATCAAGGCCTCTGCAAGTCAACTCTATCATTCTTGTGCCCTGAGTGCTCAGGAACAGTGTGTTGTGCACTTTTCTTGTGGTCCTGTGGGGCTCCAAATATCATTATGCATAGAGACAAACATATCTTGAGCTCCACAGAGTGTAGGGACTGGAGAAGATTGCTCATGATGGTTGCAGAAGCACAGCTTTGATTCCACAGATCCTGGACAGCTATGGCGATGGTCCAGGTAAATCAAGAAGCAAGTATTTGTGTTTCCTGTGCCATAGTGCATGTAGCTGAGAAATCTAAGTGAGACCTTACCAATAATTACAAAAACACAAAATAGGATTATCCCAGATTAAAAAATTCATTAACCCTTGCTCTAGTGTACTGGTCTAGCTCTGAAGGTCAAGGATGGTGCTATGTGTGGCACCAGACATCCTGGGACCATACTCCCCCTCCAACTTCTAGGAAAAGTGGTTATTTATAGTTCCCTAATGTGCCTCATCTTTTATGGAATCATCAGGATGGACAGGTTCTATGTCACCTATCACTATCTCTATCCTTCTTTGGAGGTGGCTCAGAGTTTATTTGGCCTAGGAGTAGGGCCATAAAGTCTCTGAATTGGTCAACATAACAGAGACCTATGTAGTGGGAAGGGGATGATAGATTACCCATTTAGTATTAAACTTCCACCCAATAATGCATCCCTTAACCCTCTAGAAACTCATTCTGAAAAGCTCTCTTAAAGAGTAGCTCTTTATGCAAATCTATTTTACTACTGTGCCTGGGATATAAATCTAAGACAAGAGCAGAGACAAATGCTGCTGAGAGTCTACACTCAATAATTTTAGGACCAGTCAGAGAAAATGATTTAATCATATAAATGTATTATAATGTGCACCACTGTACATGTGCATATATAGAAACATATATTTTATGTGCTGAAATGAGAATGATACACACACACACACACACACACACACACACACACACACACAGAGAGAGAGAGAGAGAGAGAGAGAGAGAGAGAGAGAGAGAGAGAGAATAAGAAAGAGGTAGGAAAAGGTTTTTATTCAAAACCTATTAAAATATATGTTGCATGAGTTACTGTATTAAATGAAGAGATTGTTTGCTACAATGACCTAGAGTTCTCAAAATAAGCCATCTTAAATGAGACCAAGATTGTATACTGTAGACTTCCCTCCACGCAAGATATGACACCATTACCAGTTCAGGGGAAGTTGTGTTGAAGTAAGTTTAATATATTGTCTTCAAGGCTTCCAATTCCAAGAGTTTTACCTCTGCTTTTTTCCACTTGAGTGGAAGTTAGGGACTTTGTTATTTGTAATCTACTCCAGAGATGAACCAATGTCAGAAGGACTAGAAACTGGCCCATGTTTTAATTCTAGATCTGAAATAGTTGTTTCCACTTGTTCTTCACTGATTCAACCCCAGTCACATGACTCTTCCAGAAATAGCAGGACTAAGAAATGCATGGCTTCAAAGGTTTCTTAGGAAGGTGGGAGCTGGGATACCATGGAAAAAAAAACAGAAAGAAACAGGATAGGATTCTTTATAGTTCACTAGGTTTCTTTATAGTTGCCAACATTTCCAGAACTTGGGGATTTCATGTTACGAGCAAAATTCTATGCCTCAGTTGAAAAAATCAATTGCCCTTTTTGTCTGACAATAATCTACAGGCTTCTCACACAACTATTAATCTCAGATGATCCACAATTTTGATTCAACACATATATTAATTAAAAGGAATGTAAGCATTTTATGTTTGAGAAGAAATATATAAATCTCTTGAAATAATCTGGTGTAAGATGTATTAATAAAACATATTTTAATCAAATGCATGAATAGGGAAATATATTGGATAAAACATTATGAATCATAAATTACCAGCATTCTAATCATACATTTTATAATGCAATTATGAACTATGTGAAAATATACAATATACAGAATGATGATAGGTACTGTTATTAATTGAATGTTTATTAGTGTTTATTTGTCTCAAAGATAGTAGTCATCTTTAGCAGGAATGTATATTTAGAAATATAAGTAAAAGGATTAGAGAGATGGCTTCGTGTTTAAGAGTGCTTTATGCTCTTCCAGAGACCTGGGTTTGGTTCACAGCACCCATGTCAGATGTAACTCCACCAGGAGATCTTACGCTTTCTTCTGGCCTCTGTAAGTACCTATGTGAATGCATGTATAAAGTACATGGGCACACACATATACAATAAATAAATAATTATATTTATATGCATATATATAATATTACAATATCACTGCTGTAAATACAGAAACATTGTTAAATATGTCTCCATCTAATGGAGAAAGTGTGCATTTGTGTATGTTGACAAGTGTGCATTTGCCATTTTTAAAGATGGTAGCATTGGTATGTAGAACAAGGCCAAAGCATCTGCTGAGTGCAGCTTGGGGAAAGTCTCCCACTCACACAGCCTGTGGGGCTGTAATATCACTATGCACTCATTTTAGTATAAACATAGAGATCAGGGCTCACAATATGCTCAGTAGCATCAAAATCTGTTCTTTGCTCATTATGTCCTATGACACGTTCACAACTCTTAAGTCAGCTTGTATGTTAGGAAATCAGAATCTTTCTGTAGAGAGACTCTATCCTAAGTTAGTCTAATGGCTTTCAAGTCAGAGACCAGAACACTGGCATCTTTATGAAGCAAAGAAGAATTCAGATGAGAGAAGGTGCCACAGGCCCAGAACCAAAGCCTGTATCTATGTGTCTAATAGCTCTTTCCCAGTCCTCCTACCCAGATGTAGTTCATCAAATATGGAAGAGTTTTATAATAAATTTTATTGCTTAGGAACAGAGATTATATGCTACATATAATTCAAACTTTAGGTTCATAAGGAAACAGCTGGAAGATGGAAGTTCTGGGTCAGTCTTTTTGTGGAAAAATAGTTTACATATACTCTTCTATGTTAATATATTTTTAGGATTTCAATATGAGACTCCCTACAGGTACATTCATTTCTGAGTTTGATTCTCAGATGATAATGATGCTGTTTGGGAAAGTTGTGGGACCTTGGACCATAGAGGGTTATAAATCCTCTTTGTCTGTGTCTTTGTTTCTATGTTTCTCTGTCTCTGTCTGCCTGCCTGTCTGTTTGTCTGTCTGTCTGTTTCTCTTTCTTTCTGTAGTTCCAGACATGAACAATAAGCCTCATAATTCTTCTATGACAGCCTTAAGCATATATTCTATCTGACTACCCTGCCATATATACTATGAAGGACTATACCTTTAAATCAGGTTACAAAAAACAAAAACAAAAACCCAACAACAAAATACCTCAAAACAAAAATACACACACACACACACACACACACACACACACACACACAGAGAGAGAGAGAGAGAGAGAGAGAGAGAGAAACACCTTATAAAAATATTTTGAACTCAAACCTTTTCATGATGATATACCTGAATTATTTGTGCCTTAAACTTTTTGTGCCTTAAACTTTTAATAAGAAGACCCTTGGTTGTAGGGCACATTGATCCAAATTTTGAATGTCTAGATAATACTCTTCTGTCTCTTGTTACCTCATACTGCCCACAAGAAATGGTCATAGTATCAAAAACTTTGTTGTCATCGGTAGGTAGAGATGACTATGCTACTTAGAACTGGAATGAGGACAAACATGATGCTTTCAAATGTACAGAAAAGTCTGATTATTCACTATCTTCTCAATTTCCCTCTCTACTTGGCTGCTAACATGTTTTTTTCTCATTGTAGGTATATAGAGATTATGTTGCATGCTGAGAAGGTTTAACTCAACTAGACTTTATGGTGAAATTTATGTAAAACTTCATTCATGGGAAAGTTTGTAAGAAATGGTTTTAGTTTCCAGGTTTTCAAGAGTAAAATGGCATCTAGACAAAGTACTCTAACTTGAACATTTGATCTTTTCTTATCTTGAAATTTTCCTTTAAGTAGAAACTTCTACAATGAGATACAAAGGTTAACTAATTTATGGATATAAATATAAGCATTTATATGCATAGTATGTTCTCTTTTTCTGTCTACCAGCTTCAACCATGGAGTCTTGTTTAGGTTTACAGTTATCGGGCATGAGTTCTCTACTGTGAAATAGATCTTAAATATAACAAGAAACCTACTGGTTACTACCATGACGTTTGTGCCATTATTACACTAAAAAGTATATATTTTGCCCAGTTGACTATTATCATAAAGCACAGCATTCACAGTTTGGAAAGGCTTTGAGGAAGTTTCTATCCAAGCACTCTGCTTATATCTTCTGGCACGTTGAAAACTAACCAGCAGAGAGGAAGATTTCAGGCCAATACAAGCTTCAACCCTCTATGGCCTATGACTAAAGAATGTGATGTCTTCAGCAATAGGATCTCATCACCATGCTCCATGGTTTAAGTAATTTAGACATCAAAATAGGCTGCAGTTTCCAGTCATGTCTATATGCACTCCCAATCTACACGTTTTTCCATTTCCAGTTCTCAGAGTAAAGGGATGAATATGTTTAACATGAAGTTTAGCTTATATTTCAATTAACTCATTGTATGTTACTTATTCCAATTGGCCAATATGGGTGCCAAGAACCTCAAATATGTATTTTCACAATTGCTTCCCCTCGGTGTTCTGTCTATGACAACCTGGCATACCTTCTGAAAGTTACATGCTTTGTGGATTTAGATTTACTGAAATAGAATTTTTGATTATATTCTCCTCCTATCTGCTTTTCCTCCACAACATCCCAAAGCACATGAAGGAATAATATAGTGCTTTCCAACTCCAAACTGTTCATTATAATGCAAGTCCTTCAGTATCCCAGGGATAATGGTATTGGTTTATTCATCTTAAACTTTAGTACTTCCCAAGTTCCCACCATATTTAACCTTCCACACCACAAACATAGGTTCAGACATTTTGAATTTAATTTTCTCTTTCAATGTAGAAACAAGAATTCCTATACATCAAATAACTAAAATAGATAAAAGTTGGTCACTGCCCAGCTCACAAGCCTGTAGGGAATTTGGCAGTCTTGTGATCTGTTCTGGACCTTTTTATTGTCATTTTTGTAATTCAAAATCGAAAACAAAATAGCCTTTTTGTGTTTTAAATCTTTTTGGTCTCAGTAAGATGCACAGACACACAATGAAGCTTTGTTACTTTAATTTATTCTCATTCTTATATCTTTGGCAATAGGACTTTCGGTTGCAAGATTCACAAAATTTCTGCATATCATACTTTTTCTTTCTGTAAGACTCTGCCATTCAAAAGCAGTATAAACATTTAAAAATATCCCAGGATTCATAGGAGGAAAAGGGCATGAAATACATATTCTGAAATTTAGATTATGATTTCTATAAGTGCATTTTAGTTTTAGTTTCTTTCGACTATGGTAATAAAATGCTCAGACTCCTGTGAGGAAGGGTCCACTCTAGGTCACAGTTTAAGGAGGATTGGTGGGCACTCACATTTTGTTCACAGACCACAGAAGTGGGCCAAGAATGTGTCTGTGTGCTAGAGCTCAGCCTACTCTTTACTCCCACATGGTTTATGGACCCCTGACCAAGGAATGACACTGCCCACAGTATACAGGTCTCCCAGTCTCCGTCAAGGCATTGGACTTAATCCCATAGACATACCCAGAGGCTTATCTCCAAGGTGACTCCAGACCCTGACAAGCTGACAACCAAAGTCAACTATTATAAATCACATACATAATGAAATAAATACAGTGGCCAATTTATGGATTATTTATCACAAAATTTATTTGAGGAAGAATGTTTTAAATAGATACTTTCTGATATGACATAAAATTCACTTAATTTTCTTCATGATATTAAAAATAAAAATACTGTTAAAATATAATGGGAAATGCATAAAATAAAGGATATCATCATAATTACCAAAGGCCGTGGTTTTATTTGAAAATTAAGGTTACCTCCATTTCAAATCATCTGTCCTTGGATGGGCCACAGGCCATTCACTAAAATTGTAGTTAAATTTCTGATAAAGACACAAGAATGGGCAAAATTTCAAAACAAAGCAAGGCCTGTTAGAACGCCTACTATTAAGATGTTGGAAGATAGACAAAATTACTATCCCAGAGGGCTCTAGAATAAGAATGATTTCTCCAAACATCTGCACATAATATATCTTCTTACCTGTGGCAGGATGTCTCTCCTAAGTATCTGTCTATCTGTCTATCTTTTCATCTATCTGCCCATCTGTGCATCTGTATGAATTGTAAGAAATATGGAACTATTTAGGCAGAGGGATCAATAAGAAAGGAAATATGGCAAAGGTAGTAGGGCCCACTACAAGCAAAGTACAATGGCATGCAGGCATGAAAATGGCACAGGAAACTCATTGTTTGGCATGCTACCTTAGAAGTATTATTAGCAGGAATAACTGCTATGGGAGGACACTAAGTATTGTTGTTTCCACATATTATTAATTATGGTATGTAACTTGTAATGGGCCTGACCCATGTTGCTTACCCACAGATATTGTTTGAGCCCAGGCTAAGAATAAAATGTTCATAGAACAAGAGAGTAAGGCTAAGAATCCCCACCCATTCCTAAGCACTCACTCATTTCTAACATAATGAGGGGCAATGAAATAAACCATTGTTTTTCAGAGACCTTGAGATGCAGAAAAAAGACAAAAGATGATCATGGATTTTTATTATAACAAACCATGATGAAGAAAAGTAAAAAAATAATACAATAATCGAATTTATATGTTTATTTTTATATAGGATATATCAATGTTTTATTGAAAATAGATCTTTTGTCATACAATATATCCTAATAAGTTCCCCTCCCTTTCCTCCACCCAGTTCCTGCCCACCTGAATCTACTTCTTTTCTGCTTCTCATGAGGAGAGAACAGGCTTCTAAGAGATAAGTTGATAGAGAAATCTCCTTTAGAGCTATGTGTTCCAAGATCTCTCTCTCTCTCTCTCTCTCTCTCTCTCTCTCTCTCTCTCTCTCTCTCTCCCTCCCTCCCTCCCTCCTTCCCTCCCTCTTTCTCTGCTTAATGTCTGGCCATGGGTCTCTGTTTTCATTCCCAACTGCTGCCAGAGGAAACCTCTCTGATGATGGCTGAATAAGGCACTTTATGTATGAACATAGAAAAATACCATTAGGAATCATTTTATTAATACTCCCCACCTTCTTTTTAAGAACACAAGTATTTGGTTTTACCCTAGGTCTCTGAGATATCTAATCTCTGATACTGGATTATCCAAGCAGTATTGGATATAGGTTCCCTCTTGTGGAGATAGCCTAAAGTCAAACTAGATATTGGGTAGTTGTTCCAACAAGTTTTGTTCCACCATTGCCTAAGCATATATAACAGATAGGACAGCAATATAGATTGAAGAATTTGTGATTGTGTTTGTGTTTTTGTGAAGGGTCTATTTAGACACCAGCTTGACTTGTCCATGATCAATGAGTTGTGTGAGTGTTGTAATCAGCAATGGGTCCTTGCTGTCAGTTTGCAGAGAGCAACATATTGTCTTGCCAACAGCCTGTGTTGTTTGGGGATTTCTTTGACCCACTCTGGCCAACAACTCAATTGGTTGTATCTGTGTCCTAGTATTGGAAGCTTCATTTGGTGACAAGATATGGCCTCTTGGGACTCTGTCTCCCTCGTTATTTGAAGACTTCATTAGGATTACCTTCATATATTTTAGGAAGTTTCGACTGCACTAGGTTTCAAATTTCAAAACATGATTTAATATTTATCTTTAAGTATATGTGTGTACGTGTATGTGTGTGCATGTGTGTGTGAATGTTAGTGTGCATGTGCCTGTGTGTGCATATAGCTTCCTGTAGTTCAAAGCCTTTGAAGCCCTTGAGCTGGAGTTATAGGATGGTGAGAGCCAGCTGACATAGGTCCAAGGAAGAGAACCTTGAAATTCTAGAACAGGGAGTTTGCTTAGCCACCTGAGCTCTCTTGTGCCTCCCAAATATGTGATTTGTTAGTGTTCTGGCCTTAATGAAAGACAGAAACCTTCAGGAAAAGCAGTAATTCCCAGACTGCAGTAACAGATGCAAATCCATACCAAAGCTATAATAATAAGAGTAAGAATAAAATTGAATCAAGGAGATTTAAGAGCAGCCCACCTCCTCCTAGAAAAACTAGACCCTTATAAAGAAAGGGCAATTTCTGCTGCAATGTCTTGCTTCCTAGGAACACAGTGGTGTCCAGAGCTGGCAGAATCCCATCTTTGGATGGTTAGAGAAATCTGCCATTAGCTTGACCTCCTCCATATCCAGTGATTGTGTCTTTCAGAAGTAAACATTTAGTAGAACCTATTTCTTCACAAATGATCTCTTCCAAGGAATTTTAAAAGACTGTTTGAAATGAGTTTATCAGAGGAGGAGGGTGTGGAGTGAAAGAAACCTGAGTTAATGAAATGTCACATCGGGAGGAAATCTAAACAGGACAGACTGCTTTCCAATTCCACAAAACACTAATGAAGTGCAAATGGAAAGATTAAAGCTCAGATTTTAGCTGTAGCATGTTCACATGGAAAAGCTTCACTAGTGTCTTAAATTTGGTGCGTTTTCAAAATGAAACCAAAACCAAAAAAGTAAAACAAAACAAAAACCCAAACAATGATGAAGCAAGAACAACAACACAGAAGCTGGGCTGTGAGGCAGTGAAGGAATTGCAGCTCAATGGTGAGAAGCTGAGTTTGGATCCCCATAATAAAATTCAAAGCAGAAAGCTGCTGTACATATCTATAATTTCCATTCTTGGGCAGAGTAGGCAGGAGAGGGGACACCTCTAACTCAATTAGTGAGCTTCAGGTGCAGTGAGCGAACCTATCCCAAATGTTACTGTGGAGGGGACTAGAGGAAGATCCCTGGTGTCAAACTCTGACCTCACATGCACACATAAGAACAGGTACACACACACAACAGGTACACACACACACACACACACACACACACCCCACCCCACACCACACCACACACACACACACACACACACACACACACACACACACACACACCATATGGATGGAGAAAATAGTATCCAAAGATTAATAACCTAATTGCAATGTGGAAAGTTCTTTCTCCTTTCCCTAATTTTGAACATTTCAGTTACTGAATGTTTCAATACTCTCCAGTGGTCTGTTAAAAGCAAGAGGATACAGTGAGTTGTGAGTGTGCACTATAGGCTGTAACTTAGCAAGCAGACCACCAAGGCCTTTGTACCACCTGAAATAAATCTGAAGTCTCTAAAATGATTAGACTAAAACTACATTCATTTTCTGCATGCACTTAACCAAAGGCAAAGGTACTTTTTTCTTATCCATATCATATGACTAGTCAAACAACACTTGCATATAATAAATGAACTAGACATCCATTGTCAGTTTCCATTTTGAATTTGCTTTGCTCTGTTCGATATCTGCATTCTCAGTCCATTATGTTTGTTTGCTTGGTTCTCATATGACATATCCTATTCTTCCCAGTTCCTTTCCACCTCCCCCCTCCCACATTCCAGATCCACCCCCTTTGTCTCTCATTAAAAAGCAAACAGACCTCTAAAGAATAAATGAAATAAAGTGTAAGAGAAAACAAAAATGAACGTATAAGAACAGGACAGAAGAAAGAGAAGAAAGTGAGCTCAAGAGAAAGCACACAAAACAAAGGCAGGTATATAGACCTACTTATGTGCACACAAAAATAGGAATCATAAAAACAATAAACTGAAAGACAAAGTATATTCATAGAACCTATAGGCAGAAAGAGAAAAAATATAAAAATTCATTTACCCTAAATTTAAACAATAAGATAAAGTTTTTTAAAAGCCCAACATGATATCATGAGACAAGGAACCTCCAAAGATGCTGTTGAATTTGTTTTCTTTGTCCATCTACTGCTGGGCATGCAACCTATCCTAAAGAGTATTTTCCCGGTGAGACTCCCTTGGAGAAAACCAAATTTTCATTTGCAAGTGGTTGTCAATTGGAGATAGCTTCTAAATTATGGTTGGGGACATGTGTTCACTTCTTTCAGCTCAAGGGCCCCATTTGGTGTATATCCCTGAAGACTTTGTGCATGCTACCATAGTCTTGGGAATTAATATACGCATAGGTCCTGTTCATTTAGAAGACTCTGTTTCCAGGGTGTCATCCATCCCCTCTATTGTTTACATTCTTTCTGCCTCCACTTTCTCAGGATTCTCTAAGGTGAGGGATTTGATGGGGACATCTCATTTAGGAGTGTGTGTTCCAAGGTCTCCCACTCTCTGTATAATATCTGACCATGGTTCTCTGTACTTGTTCCCATCTGATGCAGGAGGAAGCTTCTCTGTTGCTGGCTGAGTAGGGTACTGATTTATTACCATACAAGAATGTTATTAGGAGTCATTGTATTGATATGTTCTTTTAGTAGAACAGTGTCACTTTATTTTACTCTGTGTATCTGAATTATCTAGTCTTTTGTTCTTGGTTATCCAAGCAGTGTTGGGTATGGATTCCAGTTTGTGGAGTGGGCTTTAAGTTAAGTCAGATATCAGTTGATTACTCTCGAAAGCTTTGTGCTACTACTTCATTAGCTTATCTTGCAGGAAGGACATCTTTGTAGATTAAAAACTGTGGCTGGATTGATGCTTATGCTTCTCTTTCAGTAGGATTCAGAGTACCTATATTAAAATTCCTAGCACATAGGGGTGAAGACTCTGTGTAAGCACTAGCTCCATTTCTTTATGTTCAATTAGTTGTTTGGGAATTGTCTTCAGCAATTGAACCTTACTGTTATTTTGTGGAGAGCAACCTATAATCAGTTGAGGAGAACAAGAGACTTGTTTGTTGGCAAATTCCCATGGGAGCCCTTTGGCCAATAATGTAATTGTGCACAACTCATTCTCAGAACTGGAAACTTCATTTGGTGACAGAAGATGATCAGTTGGGGTTCTATTTCTCTAACATTTGATTATTTCTTATCGGAAACTTCTATATTGGGTTTACATACTACCCACAAATGGCTCTAAATTTTATCTGTCACTCCCAGTATTTTCTTTCTCACCCAATTATTTCCCATCTCTTCCCACTTGATGCTCAGATTCCAGTTCCCCCATCTATTCATAATTAAATTGTTTCACTGTTTTGAATGGATCTACCCTTCCTTCATTGTCCCTTACTATATATCTAACTTCTGTTGTTCTGTGATTGTGCGTGATATATATATATATATATATATATATATATATATATATATGCATCTAACTGTATCTTAGTAAATGTCAGTGTGTATTCAATAGACATGCAGTAAAGCAAAAATTTTTAAAAATTCAAAAATTCAATAGTACTTTTTTATAAAGTTATGAAACTGTGATAAAATAACAACTGGTCAAGACAGTAAACCCAGCTGAGGAGCTTCTGAGAAAATGTCTTTGAAGTCATTCTTGAAGAGAGATCGGGTGCAGGGATAACTAGAGGAGCTGTACAGTTTGTTTTTTAAAGTACATCTTTAAAAAGACCTTAAGTCTATCTTAACAGGCTTTTTTGGTATGTCTGTTTTCAAAATAATTATTTAATGATATTATGGAAAGTTTCAGGAGAGAAGTCTTAGCTAATAAGAGTACTTGCTTACAATTTTCCTGAGGACCTGAGTTTGGGTTCTAGCATTAACATTGAGCAGGTCATAAACACCTGTAACTCTAGTTCCAAGGGATCCTGTGCCCTCTTGTGGCCTCTGTGAGTACCTACACACACACACACATACACACACACACACACACACACACACACACACACACACGCTCACTCACTTCTAAGAAAGCACTCCTTAATTTTTTTTCTGAGTTTCACCGTTTTGTTTGAAACTAGGAAGGATTCTTATTTAAAGAAGATATATTCAGTTTTGTTACTGGGTCTATGAATTTCCCTCTGAGAAATAGGTTTCATCACAGCTAATAACTACCCATTGCTAAATCTCAATATGTAATTGTCACTCGTCACTTGTACTTGGTCTTTATACATTTGCTGATTTAATTAACTAAGAATTTCAACCTTCTGTCAATATATTCTCCCTCCTGTGTTTTCAATGTATGAAGACTTCAATATAGTTTCAAAGCAATTCTACTCTTTATTCCTTACTAAATGTTTCTCATTCTGGGATTGCAAACTGATTAGCTAAAAGGACATTTTTCTTCCTGCAATCCCATCCAGCACAGCTTCTCAGAGCAAAGCCTAGCTTGTATAGATCTTAGAAGATGTGTGGATGAGCAGAGTGCATTGCAAAGAAGCTTCCACAAACAGTGGGCTACCCAGAGTCACAAAGCACTGCAGCCAATGCTCAACTCTCCTCCGTCTTACACTTTAAATGATCTGTAGGCAAAACACTGTAATGCCACCAGAGAGATAGCTTTTGTCATATGGCCAAATTGGCTGAGATGAGGGAAAGCTGCCCGAAATTTTTTGTTCTGTAATGATGACTACTTTAAATTGAAAAAAAAAAAAAGATTGCTGCTGTAAAATGGAAGTTCCAGAATGTGAATGTATCTCTCTAGGCTTTTTTGTTTTATTGTCATTGGCTTTTGTTTTTATAACAGTCAAAAAATACTCCTGTCATATCTTAATACCTTGGAAGAAATCCTATTTAAGGTAACTAGAGAAGGCAATCTGTATATTTCCCTAGCATCAGTAACAACAACAACAACAACAACAACAACAACAAAATGTCATCTTCAAAATTCTATGTATTTGCTCAGATGTCTTAGGAAGAGTTAAGCAACTGAGCTACATGCCAAAATGCAAACAATGTTTAATATGTATGTATGTATGTATGTATGTGTATACATGTATGTAGTATGTAATGTATGTATGTGGTATGTATTATGTATGTATGTATGTATGTGTATGATTTACCTACCTGTCTTTCCATCCATCCACCCATCTAAAATAAAGAGCTTAAAATTTGAAAGGAAATTTTAAGAAATATGCAAGCAGTAAGGAGAAATGGGAAGACATAATGCAGAAAATGCAATCTTTGACAACAGACTGTGGAATGCAAATATTTCTATGACTTATGACTTGGATGAGTCAACAGAAATTGCAGTGGCACTCTTGAAGCCTTGGCTCCCTGCACCTAAACTAAAATAATGACTTCTAAATGCTTCAGGTTTGTGATGATTGAGCGATGTCACCTGCAGGAATTGTTAGCAGCTCTATCTGACATTCGCTATCACATTATGTGTTTTCTGCTGTTGCTGCTAGTCCATTGTTGTATGGTTAAAATGTGAAAATATTAGGAATTGAATGTGATATGTCCCCTATTGGCACATGTGTTTGAACACTAGCTGGTGGCATTATTTGATAAGGTTTTTGAAGTGTGGCTAGGTGGCACCTGGCTGCCAGATTTAGGGTAAAGGCTTGAGGGTTATAGGTTAACTCCACTTCCTGTCTAAGCTCTCCATGTCCTGAACCTTCAGTAGCTCTAACTAGCTGTCTTGTGCCTTAAGAAAATTTCCACCCATGGTGGATTATACTTCCTGAAAAGCATCAAAATAAACCCTTCCTTCCTGAACTTGTTTTAGTCAGGCAATTTGTGCACTTGTGTGTGTGTGTGTGTGTGTGTGTGTGTGTGTTTAGAGTGGCTAACAGAATCTTTCTAAAGTCATCCTTGAGATTCCTCTGTAGCATGTGTATCCCCTTTCCAAGGTTTGTGACTTCAGGAATCATTTGTCAGTTGCACCCCATATAGTATGAAGGTGAATAAGTTTAAAAACAATGAAGTTCTAAAGAGAAGAGAAGCTGAAACAAAAGACAGATCAAAATGATAACCAATATAATCTGTTCTCTTTATTAGTTACTTTTATTGCTACCCAGCATAAAGAATTGTGCTACAATAAAGAAGTGTGCAGCATAATTAAGCTGCAAATATGTCTGTCCCAAGAAATCTGTTTAAACAGAGTTTAATGAGGAGACTTAATAGGAAATAGAAAAGCTGAGGAAAGAGATTGACCCATGTTACCCTGTGTGAGCCCACCAGGAACACCATAAGGAGTTTCTCCTTTAAAACATAATGATCATCACTTTTCTTGTGCCTCAGGTCTCTGCTCAGAGTGTGTGATCAATCCTACTTAGCACCATGTAAGAGAGAGAACCTAAGAAGCCTGTTGCAGCTGAAAGACATGATTATCATATAAAGCCTTGTCAGACCTAAGGACCAGGCCAGCAAACTTTGGTAATTTCCCAAATTATCAAAGTAATTCAATGCAACGGAATGAACTTGTACATGTGTACTTGAGGGCATTTAATATATTAGGGTACACTAAGAAACCAAATACTAATTTTACATACTATTTACTTTTGTAATTTTCTTTTGTTTTACTATACTGGGTTAAGTACAGTCAGTTTTATGGATGTTTGAGTATACTTTGCGGGGCTGGAGAAATAATTCAGTAAAGAGTCTTGGCTGACCTTCTAGGGACCTAGGGCTGATTCCCAGCACCCACACCAAAGCTTAGGCTGGTCTGTAACCCCAGTTCAAAGAATCCTAATGCCTCTCTTAGTTTCCTTGAGTATTAGGCACACACAGGAGATACACAGACTTGGATGAAGGCAAACTACACATACTCCCAAAAATAATTTAAAATGTAGGTGTAACGTGGTTTAAGCACAACCCCTTTGCCACTTCATTATTCTCTCATTCTCTGCTCTCTTTCTTCCCTCTGTTCTTCTAGAAGATCATTTCAACTCTACTCTAATGTCATTTGTGCACATGTAGTTTTGTGTCTATATAAAATCTAGGAGCCACAAATGTCCTTCTGTGGCAGATTTCAGTGTACTAGTGTCTGCAGTCACATCCATTTTCTGCACATGACATAACTGTCCATACAGGCAAACACTTTCTGGATAAGACACCAGTCACTCAGGAAATAGCACTAACAACCGCCAAAAGTGACTTCATCATATCTTTAAAAGTTCTGTACAGTAAATCCGTGATATAACTGAGTAAAGACAGTCCAGGGGATGGCAGAACATTTTTGCTACCTAGAGATCTAGCAGAGGCTTAATATCTAGGGTATAAGAAGAACTCAGAAAAAAAAACATGAGTAAATGAGGCCACTCAGTCAATAGACAGCCAATGAAATGAGCAGATATTCCTGAAGAGGTGAAGCACAAATGACCAGTGCCCATAGATACCATCTCTAGTTTGTCACTGTGTTTCTCCTGCACAGCCCCGAACCAATGCCCACTCCAATACTTCCTGGTGGCTCATTTTATCTTACATATTATCTCACCCAGGACAGAGTGAGAATTTGCCATGGTGAGAACATGGGAAAAGTCCCTGGGGCCAGAATTTTGATGTGTGACTTAGAAGTGTAAGATGAGATGAACCCTTGGGTCTCAGCTACTTTATCTATGATATACTGATGAAGTGTCTGCACTCTCTAAAGAGATACTGTGGGGCTTTTATTGGAGTACACACTTTTGCTGTCCAATGTTACTATTTTTCTTCATTTTTCAACAGTGTATTGACTCTCCATCTCTGATCTCCACACATTTTCCACTCAATCATTTCATTTCTTATTGAATTTTAGGTTTTTCTGGATAGGAACATTCTCCCTTTGTTTTTGTGTCTAATTTCAAATACATTATGGCATCAAAAGGAATGCTCTCTGACTCTCTGACTCTCTCTATCTCTTTCTCTCTCTCTCTCTCTCTTTGCCTTGACATCTCTCTCCTTAAATGTGTGCATATGGAGGGCAGAAGTAAACTTTGGATATTATTGTTTAGGTCCTATCAACTGTACTTTCTTATACAATGTCTTTGTCTGGGCTGGAACCCATTTATTAGACTATGATGGCTGACCAGTGAGTCCCAGGTAAGTCCTGAGCTCATATTGATTTCACATGCTTCACATCACACTATCTGTGCCAAGACTTGCAAATATAAATCAACATTGCAGAACTCCTCTCTGATTTTATCAATTTTTAAAATGGGTGTGAATGAAAGTGCTTTTACTAATTGCTTACTCTGACAACATAAAAAGAAATATCAGATGCTAAAATGTGGCATAAAATGACTTAAAAATTATGAAGTATGTGATGTATTTTTAAAATAATTCTCATAATATCAAAGGGAAAAGAAAATGGTTACTTAAAATAGAATTTTAGAGGATAAAAGATGGTGTAATTCATAAGAGTTTTCAAACAATCAATCCTAGAGTTGAGAAAACATTTCTCTGAGAACAGACTAAACAATTCCCTGAAGTAGAGATGACTAGGGACCTTAAAATAAATTATAAAATCTTTAACATCACTAGTTTTTCCCAGCTTTAATGAAATTGACCTTAACAGTGCCAATAGGTTTTTATCTTTAAATCTCACATAATTTAATATATACATCCTTACAGTAATGGTCTTATTAATAACATTTAAAAGTTCTCATTTGCATACTCTGACTTAACTCTCTTTATCTGTAGGGACACATTCCAATTTTTTCAATTCATTTTCAATTCATGTGAGTTTTTACTTAGCACAGACATGAACTTGAGACTCTTAGCACTGGCAGACAGACACATCAATGTAAATTAAGCAGCAGGACACGTAAAGATGTCTCTGAAGATCATGTTCCTGTATTCTTCCGACTCCCTCTGCACAGGCTCATGCTGCTGACCTAACTACCTCTCCATAGGTCATTCCTCTTAATGGCTCCACCACCTACGCCCAGCACACTAGGAAGAAAACAATTTCCATGTAGGATTATAACTGTACCCATACCTAGGACTTCAACACAATAAACTGTGCTGAAGTTAGAAGGCCATTTAGTTCCATTACAATATCTTGTCCAGAGTTCCTACAGAATTGTCCCACATTCTATGGAGCAGGCCAATGGATGGTCACTCAATGACACTTCCAGAGTACCTTGTAACCTATGTGTCCAAGGTTCTCAATGAAAGCCACACTTGTCTAATCCCTTGGTTTCTGGGCCTATGGCAGACCACAAGAGAGAAGGGAAACTATAGCCTGTGAGGGTCTCTGCTCCTTGTAAAACATAAACTCTTAGTAATCTTAGATACAATTTTATTCCATCTCATTCTACACAGAAATATTTTTTGCTCCATTTATTAATTTATTTACTTACTTTACATCCAGATCACCTCCCCCCACTCCTCCAAGTCCCCTACATATGCATCCCTCCCCGCTTCATCTCTGAAAAGGGTAACATCCCCCCTGGTTACTAACCTACCCTGACATTTCAAAGTCACAGCAGGTCTATGTACATCCTCTCCCACTGAGGCCAGCAAAAATCAGCCCAGTTAGGGGAACAGGATATACAGGCAGGCAACAGAGTCAGGGTAATCCCCTGTTCCAGTTGTTGGGTGACATGATCAAGCTGCATCTCTATTGCCTAGGTTCAAGCCCTTTGGTTGGTGGTTCAGTCTTTGGGAGCTCCCAATGATCCAGGTTAGTTGACTCTGTTGGTCTCCTTGTGGAGTTTTTATCTCCTCCAGCTTCTTCAATCCTTCTCCTAACTATTCAAGAATCTTCCAGAGTTCTGTCTAATGTTTGGCCGAGTGTCTCTCTGCCTGTTTTAGTTAGTTGCTGGTTGTAGCCTCTCAGAGGACAGTAATACATAATACTAGGCTTCTATCTGCAAGCAAAACAGAATGTCAATAATATCAGGGACTGTTCATTTTCCATAAGATGCAACTCAAATTGGTGAAGTATTAGTTCCCTTAGTATAGAGTCCCTTAGTCTCTGCAACATCTTTGTCCCTGCACTTCTTGGAGGTAGGACAAACTGTCGGTTGAACATTTTGCAAGTTGGTTGGTGTCATGGTTTAAATATGCTTGGTCCAGGGAGTGACAACATTTGGATTTGTGGCCTTGTTGGAGTATGTGTGTTACTGTGGGCATGGGCTTCAGACCCTCACCTACCTGGAAGTCGGTCTTCCACTAGCAGTCTTCAGATGTAGATACAGAACCTTTGGCACCTCTTGCATCATACCTGCTTGGAAGCTGCCATGCTCCTGCCTTGACGATAATGGACTGATCCTCTGAACCTATAAGCCATCCCCAATTAAATGCTGTCCTTATAAGAGTTGCCTTGGTCATGGTGTCTGTTCACAGCAGTAAAACCTTAACTAAGATAGTTGGTGTTTTTATCCCTCCACTGGTAGTCCTGCTTGGCTATAGGAGGTGGTCAATTTAGGCTCCTTATCTCCCATTGCTAAGAGCCTTAGCTAGAGTCACCCCTATAGAATGCCCCATCCCAGGTCTCTGACACATCCCATGATGCTCTCCTGTTTTCCATTAATTCTCCCAGCCCTCTTTCCTTGGCTCCTCTACATCTCATTCCCCTTCTCTAATCCCCATCACCTCTCCTACCCAGTTCCCTCCCTTCATTCAACTCAGATAACTATTTTAATTCCCTTTCTGAGTGAGATTCAATCATCCTTCCTTGAGCCCTCCTTGTTATTTGGCTTATTTGGGTCTGGAAACTGTAGCTTGGGTATCTTGTAATTAATGGCTAATATCCACTTATATGTAAGTACATACTGAAGTAGAAGTTTTTGGATATGTCAGGGGACACAGATTTGTATTTTGTTATGACAGACTCATGTAGTGTTGTACTGAGGCAAGACCTGTGAGAGGACATGTGATATTTGAAGAGAGTATAAATAGGATTTGACAGTGAAGGTGCACTTGCATAGCTAGCTTTACAATGCTTCATTAGTCTCCCCTCTTCACCTTTGCTGATTTTTCACTTAGTTGAGAAAGGTATGGAAGAGAACATTTGTCATCCTGACTGCTCTAGTCACTCCCACTGGCTCATGATGAGGCCTCACTCTTTGGAGGCCTGACTGTTTCTGCTGGATTGTGCCATCATTGCTGATTCATTTTTTCTATCTTGACACTATTGAACTGGACTGGTGTTATCCTGACAAATGGAGATTGGAATGGCCCCATGGAACTACTTCTAAACAGGCCCACATTACCTATTTACAATATTTTCTCCTCTAAATTTGGACAGTGGGCTAGAAAGTACAGTTGAAGCATTTGAGAATCCTTATTAATGTAGGTCTTTAGAAGTCTAAGGCTACAATGTACTATGAATGTCCTTTTGGGTCTGTGTTACCTCACTCAGGATGATCATTTCTAGATCCATCTATTTGTCTGTAAATTTCATAATCTCCTTGTTTTAAATTGATGAATACTATTTCATTGTGTAAATGAAACACAATATCTTTATCTATTCTTCTATTGAGGGCCATCTGGGTTGTTTCCAATTACTGGTTATTATTAATAAAGCTGTTATAAACATAGTAGAGTAAGTGTCATTGTGGTCTAGTAGAACATCTTTAGGTTATATGCCTAGGATGTGTATAGCTGGGTCTTGAGGTAGAACTACTCGCAATTTTCTGAGAAACTGCCAAACTGATTTACAGTAGGGTTGTACATATTGGCATTCACACCAGCAATGAAGGAGTGTTCTCCATGCTCCATATTCTTGCCAGCATGTGTTTCTTATATTAGCCCTTCTGATGAGTGTAAAGTGGAATCTCAGAATCATTTTGATTCGCATTTCCCTGATGACTAAGGACTTTGAACATTTCTTTAAGTGTTTCTTGGCCATTCAAAATTCCTCAGTTGAGAATTCTTAGTTTAGCTCTGTATTCCATTTTTTTTAATTGACTTATTGGGTTGCTGGTGTCTAACTTCTCAAATCCTTTATATATATTTGGATATTAGCCTTCTGTCAGGTGTAGAATTGATGAAGTTCTTCTTTAATCTTTAGGCTTCTATTTTGTCTATTTTGTCTTTGATAGAATTTTTTTTATCCTACAGAAAGTTTTCATTTTCATGGGTTCCCATATATCAATTGATGATCTTAGAGCCTGAGCCATTGGTGTTCTGTTCAGGAAAATTTCCCCTGTGCCTATATGTTCAAGGCCATTTTCCACTTTCTCTTCTATATGAGTCATTGGATGCAGCTTTATGTTCATATCCTTCATCACCTTAAACTTGAATTTTGTGTAGAGTGATGAATATGAATCTATTTTCCTTCTTCTACATGTAGACATCTAGCTAGACCAGCACCATTTACTGAAGATGCCATGTTTTTTCCATTTTATGGTTTTGTCTTATTTGTCAAAAAACAAATGTCCACAAGTGTGTGTGTTTATTTTACAGTTTTAATTTGATTCCATTGACCAACATGTCTGTTTCTATATCAATACTATGCAGTGTTTATTACTATTGCTATGTAATTCAGCTTGAGATTAAGGATAATGATACCTTCAGAAGTTCTTTTATTGCACAGGATTGTTTTAGCTACCCTGGATATTTTATTTGTTCATATGGAGTTGAGAATTGATCTAAGACTTAATATGAAGGAACATTGGATGTTATCGTAGGCTTTTCAGCTTCTAGTGAGAGGATTATGTTTTTTTTCCTTTGAGTTTGTTTATACAGTGATTACATTGATGGATATTAGTATATTAAACCAACCCAAAATTACTGAGATGAAACCTACTTGATCATCGTGGATGTGTTTCTTGATATGTTCTTTGATTCTGGTTGTATTTTATTGAGTGTTTTTGCATTAATGTTCATACGGGGAGCTGAAATTCTTTTTGTTGGATCTTTGTGTAAGGTTTAGGCATCAGGGTGACTATGGCCTCATAAAATGAGTTTGGCAATTCTATTTTGTGAACATGTTTGAAGGGTACTGGTATTAGCTCTTCTTTGAAAGTTTGGTAGAATTCTGTGATAAAACCATTGGATCTTGGCCCTTTTTTGGTTGGTAAACTGTTAATGATTGCTTCTATTCCCTTAGGGGTTATAGGCAGGTTTAAATTGTTTATATGATCTTGATTTAACTTTGGTAAGTGAAATCTATTTTTAAAAAATCATTCATTTTATTTAAATTTTTCAATTTTGTGGAATATAGGCTTTTGAAGTAAGACTTAATGATTCTTTGGATTTCTTCAGTACCTGTGGTTATATTCCCCCTTTTATTTCTGATTTTCTTTCTTTTTTAATTTTTATTTTTTATATTCTATGTTTACATTCCAAAGGCTTTCCCCTTTCCCAGTTACCCCCCACCATATGTCCCATAATTCCTCTCCCCCCCATGCTATTCCCCACTTATTCCCCCCCCCACGATTTCTCTGTTCTGGGTCTACCATACTGGATCCAATCTTTACAGGCCCAGGGTCCTCTCCTTTTTTTCTTCTTGAGAGTCATTTGACTTGCTAATTGTTCCTTGAGTATTTAGGGCTTCTGGGCTCATTAATATCCACTTATCAGTGATTGCATTTCGTGTGTATTCTTTTGTGATTGGGTTAGCTCACTTAGGATGATAGTTTCCAGATCTAACCATTTACCTAAAAATTGCATGAGTTCATTATTTTTAATTTCTGAGTAGTACTCCATTGTATAAATGTACCACATTTTCTATATCCATTCCTCTTTTGAGGGATATCTGGGCTCCTTCCAATTTCTGGCTATTATAAACAAGGCTGCTATAAACATAGTGGAGCATGTGTCTTTGTTGTATGCAGAGGAATCCTCTGGGTATATGCCCAGGAGTGTTATGCCAGGGTCCTCTGGGAGTGGCATGCCCAATTTTCTGAGGAACTGCCACACTGATTTCCAGAGCAGTTTTACCATTTTGCAGTCCCACCAACAGTGGAGGAGTGTTCCTCTTTCTCCACATCCTCGCCAGCACTTGTTGTCTCTCGAGTTTTAATTTTAGCCATTCTGACTGGAGTGAGGTGGAATCTCAGGGTTGTTTTGATTTGCATTTCCCTGATGACTAATGATGTTGAACATCTCTTAAGGTGTTTCTCGGCCATCCGAATTTCTTCTGGTGAAAATTCTTTGTTTAGCTCTGTACCCCATTTTTTGATAGGGTTATTTGTTTCTTTGTGGTCTAACTTCTTGAGTTCTTTGTATATATTGGATATTAGCCCTCTGTCGGATGTGGGGTTGGTGAAGATCATTTCCCACGTTGTTGGTTGCCGTTTTGTCCTTCTGACAGTGTCCTTTGCCTTGCAGAAACTTTGTAATTTTATGAGGTCCCATTTGTCAATTCTTGATCTTAGAGCATAAGCTATTGGTGTTCTGTTCAGGAACTTTCCCCCTGTGCCCATGTCCTCCAGGGTCTTCCCAAGTTTCTTTTCTAATAGTTTCAGTGTGTCTGGTTTTATGTGGAGGTCCTTGATCCACTTGGAGTTGATCTTAGTACAAGGAGATAAGAGTGGGTCAATTCGCATTCTTCTGCATGTTGACCTCCAGTTGAACCAGCACCATTTGTTGAAAAGGTTATCTTTTTTTCACTGGATGGTTGTGGCTCCTTTATCAAAGATCAAGTGACCATAAGTCTGTGGGTTCATTTCTGGGTCTTCAATCCTATTCCATTGATCTACCTGCCTGTTGCTGTACCAATACCATGCAGTTTTTAACACAATTGCTTTGTAGTGCTGCTTGAGGTCAGGGATATTGATTCCCCCAGAAATCCTTTTATTGTTGAGAATAGTTTTAGCTATCCTGGGTTTTTTTGTTGCTCCAGATGAATTTGAGAATTGCTCTTTCTAGATCTATGAAGAATTGATTTGGGATTTTGATGGGGATTGCATTGAATCTGTAGATTGCTTTTGGCAAGATGGCCATTTTTACTATATTGATCCTGCCAATCCAGGAGCAAGAAATATTTTTCCATCTTCTGAGGTCTTCTTCGATTTCTTTCTTCAGGGACTTGAAGTTCCTGTCATACAGATCTTTCACTTGTTTGGTTAGAGTTATGCCAAGGTACTTTATGTTGTTTGTGGCTATTGTGAAGGGTGTTATTTCCCTAACTTCTTTCTCAGCCTGCTTGTCCTTTGAGTACAAGAAGGCTACTGATTTGCTTGAGTTAATTTTATAACCAGCCACTTTGCTGAAGTTGTTTATCAGCTGTAGAAGTTCTCTGGTGGAGTTTTTTAGATCGCTTAAGTAGACTATCATATCATCTGCAAATAATGATAGTTTGACTTCTTCCTTTCCAATTTGTATCCCTTTGACTTCCTTATGTTGTCTAATTGCTCTTGCTAGAACTTCAAGTACTATATTGAAAAGATATGGAGAGAGAGGGCAGCCTTGTCTAGGCCCTGATTTTAGTGGGATTGCTTCAAGTTTCTCTCCATTTATTTTGATGTTGGCTACTGGTTTGCTGTAGATTGCTTTTACTATGTTTAGGTGTGGGCCTTGAATTCCTGCTCTTTCCAAGACTTTTAGCATGAAAGGATGCTGAATTTTGTCGAATGCTTTTTCAGCATCTAATGAGATGACCATGTGGTTTTTTTCCTTTAGTTTGTTTATGTAGTGGATTACATTGATGGATTTCCGTATATTGAACCATCCCTGCATCCCTGGAATGAAGCCTACTTGATCATGGTGAATGATCATTTTGATATGCTCTTGGATTCGGTTGGCAAGAATTTTATTTAGTGTTTTTGCATCAATATTCATAAGAGAAATTGGCCTGTAGTTCTCTTTCTTTGTTGGATCTTTTTGTGGTTTAGGTATCAGCTTAATTGTGGTTTCGAAGAACGAGTTGGGCAGTGTCCCTTCTGTCTCTATTTTGTGGAATAGTTTGAAGAGTATTGGTGTTAAGTCTTCTTTGAAGGTCTGGTAGAATTCTGCACTAAAACCATCTGGTCCCGTACTTTTTTTGGTTGGGAGGTTTTCTATAACCCCTTTTATTTCTTTAAGGGTTATGGGACTGTTTAGCTGATCTACTTGATGCTGATTTAATTTTGGTATTTGGTAACTGTCTAGGAAATTGTCCATTTCCTCCAGATTCTCCAGTTGTTTTGAGTATAGGCCTTTGTAGTAGGATCTGATGATCTTTTGAATTTCCTCTGTTTCTGTTGTTATATCCCCCTTTTCATTTTTAATCTTGTTAATTTGGATACTATCTCTGTGCCCTTTGGTTAGTCTAGCTAAGGGTTTATCTATCTTGTTGATTTTCTCGAAGAACCAGCTCTTGGTTTTGTTGATTCTTTGTATGGGCCTCTTTGTTTCTGCTTGATTGATTTCAGCCCTTAGTTTGATGATTTTTTCTCTTCTACTCCTCCTGGGTGAGTTAGCTTCTTTTTGTTCCAGGGCCTTCAGGTGCGCTGTTAAGTTGCTAGTGTATGCTCTCTCCAGTTTCTTTTTGGAGGCACTATGAGTTTTCCTCTTAGCACTGCTTTCATTGTGTCCCAGAGATTTTGGTAGGTTGTACCTTCATTTTCATTGAAGTCTAAAAAGTCTTTGATTTCTTTCTTTATTTCTTCGTTGACCAGGGTGTCATTGAGTAGAGTATTGTTCAGTTTCCATGTGTATGTAAGCTTTCTGTTGTTCTTCTTGCTATTGAAGACCACTTTTACTCCATAGTGATCCGATAGGAGACATGGGATTAGTTCAGTCTTCTTGTATTTGTTGAGGTCTGTCTTGTGACCAATTATATGATCAATTTTTGAGAAGGTACCATGTGGTGCTGAGAAAAAGTTATACTCTTTTGCTTTAGGACGGAATGTTGTATATATATATATATATCTGTTAAATCCAATTGGTCCAAAGCTTCAATTAGTTTTACTGTATCCCTGTTTAATTTCTGCTTTCCTGATCGGTCCATTGAGGAGAGTGGAGTGTTGAAGTCACCTACAATCATTGTGTTAGCTGCGATGTGTGCTTTAAGCTTTAGTAAAGTTTCTTTTACGAATGAGGGTGCCCTTACATTTGGCGCATAGATGTTCAGTATTGATTATTCTTCTTGGTGGATTTTCCCTTTGACAAGCAGGAAGTGACCTTCTGTGTTTCTTAATTTGGGTATTTTCTCTCTTCATTTTAGTTAGTTTAGCTAAGGGTTTGTGTATCTTGTTGATTTTCTCAAAGAATCAGCTCTTGGTTTTCTTGATTCTTTGAATTGTTCTCTTTGTTTCTAATAGAATTTTTTTCAGCCTTGTGTTTGATTATTTCATGCCATCTACCTCTCTTGTGTGTATTTGCTTCTTTTTACTCTAAAGCTTTCAGATGTGTTTTTATGTTTGCTGGTATGAGATTTCTCCAATAGAATTATGAACGCATTTAGTGCTATAAATTTTCCTTTTAGCTGCTTTCAATATGTCTCATAAGTTTTGGTTTATTTTAATTCATTTTCATTGAATTCTAGCAAGACATCTCTGTCTGTCTGTCTTGTCTGTCTGTCTGTAATTCCTCTTTGACTCAGTGGTTATTAAATAGAGAGTTCTTTAGTTTTCATGAATTTGTAGGCTTTCTGTTGTTGATGTCCATCTTTAATTCACAGTGATTTGATAAGGTGCAAGGGGTTATCTGTTGAGGCTTGCGACCAATTATATAGCCAATTTTTGAGAAAGCTTTGTGAGGTGCTGAAAAAAAGGTATATTCTTTTGCATTTAGATGAAATGTTCTATAGAAATGTTAGTTTCATAATTTCTCTGTTTTGCTTATGTTTCAATAATCTTTCCATTGTTGAGATTTGGGTATTGAAGTCCCCCCTATTTCACTATTTGAACTTACTCAGTTAAAAGTGTGAATTAAGCTTTAGCAAGCTCATTTCTTTTATGAATTTGGGTATGCTTACATTTGAAGCATAGATGTGTAGAAGTAAGATGTCATCTTGTTATATTTTTGCTTTGATGAGTATGCATGTCCTTCTCCAACTCTTTTTATTACTTATGGTTGAAAGTTATTTCAATAGGTATTAGAATGACACATCCAGCTTGTTTCTTGGGTCCATTTGCTTGGAAAACCCTTTTCTAGCCCTTTATTCTGAAGTAATATCTATCTTTGCTGCTGAGGTGTATTTCTTGTATTTTTATACTGCAGAATGATGGATCCTGTTCACACATCCATTATGTTAGTCTGGGTCTTTTATGGGGGAATTTTCTTCATTGATATTGAAACATGTAAGTGACCAATAGTTGTTTATTCCTATTATTTTGATGTTGGGGATGAGGAAACAGTCTAAGAAAGCTTGTGGGGTGCCAAATCACTGGTAGTTTGCCTGGGAAGTAGCTATGTTAGTTTAGAGGATTAAAATAGAGTAATACTGCTCAGTTGTTGTGCCTTTAAAACTTGTAGCATAAATATAATAGCTCAGTCTCTTTTGGGAGCTAGCTGGGTTAAAATGAAAACTACAAGGAACACTTATAAAAGAGCCACTAACAATTGCACAGCAATTGTGATGGTTAATCATGTTTGACAAGTTGAGAACTTTAATGGCAGTGGAAATAAACATCCAAGCATGGTTTCAAGTCCTCAGAATATAGATATAATTTGGGAATAATCACCTTAAAGGTGAGTGAGGAACAAAGATAAGCATCAGAGTTCATCTCTCTCTACTTTCTGCAAGTTGACCATCTGCAGCTAGATTCTGCTATGCCAACACCACCATGATGGGATGTATCCTAAACTTGTAAGGCTAAGCAAAATATTCCTATTCTAAATGGACTTTTCCACAGCATATTTAAAAGTAACAAATATAGCAACCAAGACAAAAATACTATCAGGTATTTCTCTATGACTATTGATGCCAGTATTAACAGGTCAGCTTTATTAATTTCAGAACTTTAGAGTTTCAAATCAATCTAAAACTGACTATGTTTATTCAAAGTAAGCATTATGTTCAAGCCTAAACAATGCATCTTCTCATTTTTGTACAAGTCAATAAAAAGTCACTGTTCTTTTATGTATCTGCTGTATCTGCTCATTTATACCCATATTTTTGCCTTACTCTATTCTAAGTACCATAGGAGGATTTCCAAGCAGATGATACATTTATGGTGATCCCAATAAAAACTCTTAATTGATGTTTTATTCAAGATGTTCAAACTATTTTATCATGCTAAGAAAAGTGTAGTTCCTGCAGTGTGCTAGAGAGAACTTGGGGTCAGATAATCTGCTTCCAAGTTTTCTTCCAATATATATTCAATGTGTGAGGCAAAAGACAAGTGGTGTTTCTTTTATGGCTTCCATTGTTCTTGACAATGAAAATAATGATATTAGACACTTGTATCCTTTTTGCAAATGTGTATATTAACACAAGAGTTTTAGATACCTTAGTATTTACATTATGACTGTGAATATGTTATTAGTGGTAAATCATTCAACTTTTTCACAGCAATTTTGTGTTAAGCAAATTGAATTAAAATTATCACTACTCATGTGAGCTAAGCATATATTATTCATATGGAAGGCTTAATTGAATCTGAGGCAGTACAAAGTGGGTCTTCACATTTGGAATGGAGAAGGGAAGATTTTCCCTATGAAATGTAGGAGAAATGTATTAATACACAGAATTTAATGTCTTGTACATATAAGATTTTCAGGTGGGAGCAACCTAATATTTTAGCTATAAAGCTATCCTTATTAAACATGTTTTATCTGAAAAAAATAATGAGAGAATAGAATCCCCAAGTTGTCTTATGCCCTCTGTAACACATGATGCACACCTGCAAAATCAGTCTCTCTCTCTCCTTTCTTTTCTCTTCCTCTCTTTCTCTCTGTGTCTTTCTCTGTGTCTGTCTCTCCATCTATCTCCCTCCCACACACAAAAGCACATACACATACAGACACACACTTAAATTAATTTTACGGTTATAAAAAATAAGACAATTTCAGAGGTTAAACATTTTACTTTCATCATAAAGAAAATTAAGATTTGTACCTTATTGCCAGTGAGATGGCTCAGAGGATAATGTTAAGCATCCTAGTTCCTAAGTTTAATTCTACATCCATGAAAAGTAGAATGACAAAACTTGCAAAGCTGTTCCTTGGTCTCCACATGTAGGCCAAACTCAAAACATACACTTACAATAGTAATACATTTTAAAAACATTTTTAGAGCAATGATTTCACTTTTCTTGGGCCTGAGGAAATGAAACAACAGTTAATAATTCTTGCTACATTTCCATAGGTCCTCAGTGAGATTCCCAGCAGTCATATTAGGAGTTAATAAGTGCCTGCAACTATCTCCAAGAGATAGCTAGCTACACATGCATTTATGCCATGTTCTAGCAGCCAGAAATTAACATTTTCAACAACTTCCTTATGTAAGAATACTAAAGTAGGTTAATTTCTGGGTCTTCAATCCTATTCCATTGATCCACTTGCCTGTTGCTGTACCAATACCATGCAGTTTTTAACACAATTGCTCTGTAGTACTGTTTAAGGTCAGGGATATTGATTCCCCCAGAAGTCCTTTTATTGTTGAGAATAGTTTTAGCTATCCTGGGTTTTTTGTTGCTCCAGATGAATTTGAGACTTGCTCTTTCTAGATCTATAAAGAATTGAGTTGGGATTTTGATGGGGATCGCATTGAATCTGTATATTGCTTTTGGTAAGATGGCCATTTTTACTATATTGATCCTGCCAATCCAGGTGCAAGAAATATTTTTCCATCTTCTGAGGTCTTCTTCGATTTCTTTCTTCAAGGACTTGAAGTTCCTGTCATACAGATCTTTCGCTTGTTTGGTTAGAGTTACGCCAAGGTACTTTATGTTGTTTGTGGCTATTGTGAAGGGTGTTATTTCCCTAACTTCTTTCTCAGCCTGCTTGTCCTTTGAGTACGAGAAGGCTACTGATTTGCTTGAGTTAATTTTATAACCAGCCACTTTGCTGAAGTTGTTTATCAGCTGTAGAAGTTCTCTGGTGGAGTTTTTTGGGTCACTTAAGTAAACTATCATATCATCTGCAAATAATGATAGTTTGACTTCTTCTTTTCCACTTTGTATCCCTTTGACTTCCCTATGTTGTCTAATTGCTCTCGCTAGAACTTCAAGTACTATATTGAAAAGATATGGAGAGAGAGGGCAGCCTTGTCTAGGCCCTGATTTTAGTGGGATTGCTTCAAGTTTCTCTCCATTTATTTTGATGTTGGCTACTGGTTTGCTGTAGATTGCTTTTACTATGTTTAGGTGTGGGCCTTGAATTTCTGCTCTTTCCAAGACTTTTAGCATGAAAGGATGCTGAATTTTGTCGAATGCTTTTTCAGCATCTAATGAGATGACCATGTGGTTTTTTTCTTTTAGTTTGTTTATGTAGTGGATTACATTGATGGATTTCTGTATGTTGAACCATCCCTGCATCCCTGGGATGAAGCCTAATTGATCATGGTGAATGATCGTTTTGATGTGCTCTTGGGACCCAGAAATTATCCCACAGACTTATGGTCACTTGATCTTTGATAATGGAGCCACAACCATCCAGTGGGAAAAAGATAGCCTTTTCAACAAATGGTGCTGGTTCAACTGGAGGTCAACATGCAGAAGAATGTGAATTGACCCACTCTTATCTCCTTGCACTAAGATCAACTCCAAGTGGATCAAGGACCTCCACATAAAACCAGACACACTGAAACTATTAGGAAAGAAACTTGGGAAGACCCTGGAGGACATAGGCACAGGGGGAAAGTTCCTGAACAGAACACCAATAGCTTATGCACTAAGATCAAGAATTGACAAATGGGACCTCATAAAATTACAAAGTTTCTGCAAGGCAAAGGACACTGTCAGAAGGACAAAACGACAACCAACAAAGTGGGAAAAGATCTTCACCAACCCCACATCTGACAGAGGGCTAATATCCAATATATACAAAGAACTCAAGAAGTTAGACCCCAAAGAACCAAATAACCCTATCAAAAAATGGGGTACAGAGTTAAACAAAGAATTTTCACCAGAAGAAATTCGGATGGCTGAGAAACACCTTAAGAGATGTTCAACATCGTTAGTCATCAGAGAAATGCAAATCAAACAACCCTGAGATTCCACCTCACACCAGTCAGAATGGCTAAGATTAAAAACTCAAGAGACAACAAATGCTGGCGAGGATGTGGAGAAAGAGGAACACTCCTCCACTGTTGGTGGGATTGCAAAATGGTAAATCAGCTCTGGAAATCAGTGTGGCGGTTCCTCAGAAAATTGGGCATGTTCCTTACAGAGGACCCTGACATACCACTCCTGGGCATATACCCAGAGGATTCCCCTGCATACAATAAAGACACATGCTCCACTATGTTTATAGCAGCCTTGTTTATAATAGCCAGAAATTGGAAGGAGCCCAGATATCCCTCAAAGGAGGAATGGATACAGAAAATGTGGTATATTTATACAATGGAATACTACTCAGCAATTAAAAATAATGAATTCATGCAATTTGTAGGCAAATGGTAAGACCTGGAAAGTATCATCCTGAGTGAGTTAACCCAATCACAAAAGAATACACATGAAATGCAATCACTGATAAGTGGATATTAATGAGCCCAGAAGCCCTAAATACTCAAGGCACAATTAGCAAGTCAAATGATTCCCAAGAAGAAAGGAGAGGACCCTGGGCCTGGAAAGATTGGATCCAGTTTTGTAGAGAAACTGTGGGTGGGAGGGGGAATGATTGGGGAATAGTTGGGGGGGAGAGGAACTATGGGACATAGGGGGGGGGGAACTGGGAAAGGGGAAAGCCTTTGGAATGTAAACATAGAATATAGAAAATAAAAAAAATAAAAAAAAGAATACTAAAGTACTGTGTTCCACAAGTGATTAATATAATTTAACAAAACAAGTAGTGTAATCCTAAATTTAGGTGGAATGAATTCATCTCTTGGAATTATTCCCCTATCTGTGGTAGTTTAGGCTATCTCACAGGTCAAGTGGATATTAGACTTAGATACTACTAGAATGTGAGCCTATTTTTAAGTTCACCCTTGTACCTGGCATGTTAATTTTCATATACCTCTTCTGTTCTGCTCCTCCTCTCTAATGTAGAAGATAATGAGTCCCTAGAGGATTAAAATTATGCTAAGATAGAAAGAGTCCCCTAGGGACTTCCTGGGCTCCCTGAGCTCCCTGGGCAATAGCACCCACTCAAGACCTCCCACAGTAGCATGGGGTTAACATCCACATGATTGAACCACTGGGTTGCAGGTGTCTGTTCATTACTACAATGAATGAAGACCATAGGATAATTTGTTTAAGAATCACAACTTCTACAATGGTATCATGAAGAGTGCTAATTTGACTAATTAGAGGGAAAGAGGCAACTGAGAGTACTATATAGTTCATAAATAATAAATAGATGGCAAGGCATCAAATGCCATCATGAGATCCTGGAGTTTCTGGCATAGCTGTTACAGTGTGAAGATGCCATGACTCTCACAGATTCATAGATGAACACTTGGTCTCCAGTTGACAGTGTTGTTTGTGGACAATTCTTTAAGAGATGGGACCTCACTGGAAGAATTAGCAAATACTAATATACCTTAGTAGGTTATATTATTCCCTTGTTTCTTACTCTTTCTATTCTTCTCAGTTTTAATGTCCATCATGATACAAAAAGCCTCCTAAAGAAGGTATTCTTCCTCCTTCAGGCCCAGTAGCACAGACTCAAGTGAGCATGAATAGAAACCCAAAACAATGCACCACAATAAAGTTAGCCTTTAAGCTGTTCATTTCAGCTATTTCATCACAGCAATGGAAAATACATCTGACACCGTGCACTGTGCCTGACACTGAAGAAAATGTTAAACTGGTTAAATTGTATAATGAACATGTAAAAGCTACTAAAAACCCAGAAACATTCTTAATACAGTATCCATTTCCATTTTAAGAGTCTAAATGAAGATAAATACTAACCAAACAAAACCCAACCAAACAAACCAATGATCTCAGAGAAGTCTGCACCCATTTATAGTACATGCTAGCATTTTGATACTATTATACTCAACCTCCCAAAGAATTCTGTCATGCTGTAAGAGGGTTACATGGATCCAAGTATTTACTGTGTCTAAGCACTCCAGGATTAAGAAAGGTAACTGAACATCTGGAATCCATATTCTGTGGTCTGAATGTTTGATTTCTGAGTCCCTTGCAATTAATATATTGAAATCCTAGCTCCTAGTGTGATGATACTGAAGATGGGGCCTTTGGAAGGGAATTAAGTTGTGAGGAACTCTGGTCTGAGGACATTCATTCTTTCCTGGTCACTAACTCTTGTTTTTTCTTGCTTTCATTCCCATCTTTTTACCCTACACTGAGCCTTCTGGGAGTGTTTTGTCCTTTTGCAACTTAGCTTCCAGAACCCTAAGAAATAAATACCCATTTTTCACAATCCCTTTGCTCTGTGGTATTTTATGTTAGCAGTTGGAATCGATTAAGATACCTATACTGGCTGGTTTCGCGTGTCAACTTGACACAGGCTGAATCTATCACAGAGAAAGGAGCTTCAGTTAGGGAAGTGACTCCATGAGATCCAGCTGTAAGGCATTTTCTCAATTAGTGATCAAGTGGGGAGGGACCCTTGTGGGTGGTGGCATCTCTGGGATTGTAGTCTTGGGTTCTATAAGAAAGCAAGCTGAACAAGCCAGGGGAAGCAAGCCAGTAAGTAACTTCCCTCCATGGCCTCTGCATCAGCTCCTGCTTCCTGACATGCCTGACTTCCTGTCCTGACTTCCTTTGGTGATGAAAAACAGTGTGGAAGTATAAGCTGAATAACCCTTTCCTCCCCACCTTGCTTTTTGGTGATGATGTTTGTGCAGGAAAAGAAACCCTGACCAAGACAATATCCTAATTCACTAATGACTTTAGGGGCCCAAACGTTTAAAATGTTTCTGCTCAGATGTCTTATTTTGAGCTATCTGATCTTTGCTTGGCTACAGTCAGCTTCACTACAGACTACACAATCCCCAGAGATTCAAATGGTATTATCTCTCCCTTAATCAGTGAGAATAAAAACATTTTGCTATACCAGAACAGGGAAGTGGGAAGGGGTGGGTGGGGGAAAAGGAAGAGGGAAAAGGGCATATGAGACCTTTGGGGGATGGGGAACCAGAAAAGGGGAAATGAAATGTAAATATAGAATATATCCAATAAAAAATTTAAAAAAGAGAAGTGTCTCCTTAGATAAAACTGTGCCTCACAGCATTGTTTACATCAATTATCAGCAAGGATTATATACGGCATGGCCCTAGGCTAGAGGTGAGAGACTCTAGTGTAAAAGAAATACATGCAGCAGGGAAAAAGAGGTGGTGGTTATATAGAACAGAGAGAAAGTTATAGATAAGATAGATATAGAGAAAGAAGGAAAGGAGGGAGGAAGAGGGGGAGGAGGAATGAAGGAAAGAATAGATAATGGAAGAAAGGAAGGAGAAAGAGGAGAGAAGGAAGGGTAGAAGGAAGGATAGAAGAAATGGAGGGAAGAAGAAAGGGAAGACAGAAGGGAGGGAAGGAGGGAGGAAGAGAGGGAGAAAAGGGAGGAAGGAAGGAAGAGAGGGAAGGAAGGAGGGAGGCGAGGAAGGAGGGAAGAGGGAAAATTCCCTTCCCTCCTTCCCTACATTGTTTATAGCAACTTATGCTATAAACAATGTCAGTTTCAATTTTCAAGAAGAGGAAGCTGACAGCTATAGGATGAAACATACCATAAGTGTTTCTTACATCACCTAAACCATAGCAACAAACTCCCGTTGTCACACAGACTATAGGCATGCTCTCTTAGACTAACTCTACACAATTACATCATAAAAACCAAAAATTACAGAGTGCTTCCTAGAGCATAGCCGTATGCTGCTGCTTAGTCCCGTCTGCCTGCACCATGTTTTATATTCCCTTTGAAATCCGGATTTCTTTTCCAGTGACTTATATTTTATTTATAACATTTGAAATTCTTTTTGTGTATATTAAACCACTATCTTGCTTTCTTTAAAATATGCACGATCTTCTCAGCTGTTACACACATTTATAGTTGTTTTGCTTCTTCGAAGTAAATCTGCTCTCGTTTATCATACTGTGACAGGCAAATATTTTACAGTTTCCATCACTCGGTTTCAGAAAATATACTTCGTTATATTTCTATTTCAGTATATGCTGTAGCAGTAAAGTCACTTAAATAGTCTGTTGTAGCTTCCATTGAATGTCTTCCATAGTTCGACATACTTGATTCCCTAGGTGGTGGCAGTGTTAGGGACCTTTCAGAGGTGGAGCCTGGGAGGAGGGGGTACTTAAGCTTGGGTCTTTATAACCACCATAATTCCTGTTAACTCTCAGCTTCATGAGTATAATATGATGTGACCAGCCAGCTTCCTACCCTACTAGCTTACTTTTCTCCACCATTGCCTTAACTTCTACAGAAGAATGGCAGAGTATTCCTTTGAACTGTGAGCCTTAGGACTGTGATCCCTTGAACCGTGAGCCTGAGAAAATACTTTCTCCATTAAGTTGTTTTTATCTTTCCACGGGCTGGCAACATCTTGGAATTTCTGTCCATGTATTTTCAAAAGTACATGAGTTTTGAGAGGGCCTATCCAGAAAGAAAATAGTACAGAAAGATGTGAAAAAGATCAAAACATGCACTTGGATGCTATGTACTGAAATAACCTTCAGGATTCCTAGGAGACAGTTACAGAAGAAATCTCAGGCTGGAAAGAGTCCACAGCAGAACTGCAGCAGATGGCTGGAGTTTGTAAGACACTGAATGGATATAACCTGAAACTTGTCTTAAATGTCGATTGAATATCCTCATGCACCAAGGAGAGGTATTCTGAAAAAAAATGTGATGGTGATTGCATTGTTCATAGTGGTGATGATGATGATGATGATGATGATGATGAGGAGGAGGAGGAGGAGGAGGAGGAGGAGGAGGAGGAAGACGAGGAAGAGGAGTATAAAGATAAGGACTTAGGGGCATCTTATTATTATGTCCACTTAAAAGAATAATAGCATCAGATTTTCAGGCCTATAACCCAGTCAGCCTCCTACTTGGGTTCCTAGAAGGCATGAGTACCATCTTGTAGAAAGAGCTTTATAATCAATCAGAAAGTGATTGGTTACTCCCATAATACCAGGCCACCATCATACCATAGAGTGTGTATTTCCAGGCTAGTCTTTACTATATTCCAAAGAGTTTACAACTGGGTAAGGTCATGAATTACTTTAATCCCCTAGTACAACTATAACCTTTCAGAGTTATGAAAGATAGTAAGAATGATGCTTCCAGGTCAGGACTTGGCAGTAAAGATGTAGTTTCCAGGTCTGGATCAGCCGGATATCTCCATGACCTATTGTGGAAGTATGCAGCATCTTCAGAAATAGTTTACAATAAAATTCCACAGCATATCCAAGACCAGTGAAAACTACCTATACTATGTTATGGATGAGTCTGTGGTACACCATTGCCTACCAATTCCGAAGGTATAACCAGGAACTTTTCCACCCATGCCCCAGTCCCAAAGTAATGTTTCAGAGGCTTATTATTTATTAATAATGTCTAGGTCTATTCCCTGACAAGCTTATAACTGAACTGTCCCATTTATATCACTCTATATCTGACACATGGCTAGTTACCTCTCCTCAGTTTTATATGTCCTCCAGGTCTGGGTGACAAATCCTCCTGTGCCTGACCCAGAGTTCTTATCTCTCCAGGAACTCCCACCTTTATTAATCTGCCTTTTGCTAATAGACCATGGGCTTTTTCTTTTATTCAATCAATAGGTACCTTAAACAGGCAAGGAAGGACAGAGACACGTCACAGTGCATATAAATATTGTCCCTACACAAAGGAAATAACCTATGCATGTCATTTACTTCTTTACTTGATATCTGACGTTACCTGGGAGAGATAATTCTAAGTTGTCTCTACTTATACTCCTTCATATACACATGCAAAAATGTTTTAGGACGTTTCTGCAGTAGCAGGCTTCCACATGGCATTTGTAGAGGTCTTTAGAGTCAATTATGTCTTCTTATCTTAGGGTTTCTATCCCTGCACAAAGATCATGACCAAGAAAGAAGTTGGGGAGGAAAGGGTTTATTCAGCTTACACTTCCACGCTGCTGTTTATCACCAAAGAAGTCAGGACTGGAACTCAAGCAGGTCAGGAAGCAGGAGCTGATGCAGAGGCCATGGAGGGATGTTACTTACTGCTTTGCTTTCCATGGCTTGCTCAGCTTGCTTTCTTATAGTACCTAAGACTCAGGGATGGCACCACCTACAATGGGCACTCCCCCTTGATCACTAGTTAAGAAAATGCCTTACAGCTGGATTTCATGGAGGCATTTCCTCAAGGGTGGCTTCTTTCTCTGTGATAACTCCAGTTTGTGTCGAGTTGATACACAAAATCAGCCAGTATACTCCTCATACCTTCTTTTATTTCCTGCCCTCCTGTTCCCACTCAGTTTAATACTTCCTGGTTACCCTTTTTACCTTCATATCACTTGCTTTCTATGACCATTTCTTCAAATCCTCCACTATGGCTCCAACTTTATACACATCCAAGAATTCAGAGGCAGCATCCACATATAGGGCAATATGTATGTGGATGTATATATGTATATGTATGTATATATGTGTATGACAATGTGTATGTGTATGTATATATGTATATATACATATATGTATATATTATGTATATTTGTGGGTCTCAACATACTCAGAAATATTTTTTTCAGCTCCATACATTAACCTGATGATTTTATAATTTGAGTTATATTCTTCACATCTACATAATATTCCAGTATGTGTCACATTTTTATTTTGTTATCACTTCATCAGTTGATGAGCATCTAGGCTATTTTTATTTCATTTTCAGATTTTATTTATTTATTTGGGGTATATATGTTGGAAAGACTGTGCCACAGCACGTATGTGGAGGCCACAGGACAACTAGTAGGAATTAGTTCTTATTTATACCATGTGTGTCCCACAGACTTAATCAGTTACTTGTACTTGGCCACAACTTTTACCCCTTGAGCCATTTCAGATGCCCTGAAGAAATATTTTTCTTTTAGTTCCTGACTCCTTCATAGTCTGGAAGATTACTATGAACCTCAAAGGACAGCTGACATATCTACATTTCACTTAGAAACATAACATAGAACTATTTAAAATACTATCTCACTGAAAAGTAATATCATTTTTATCCTCCTGGCCTGGTACATTACTGCTGCCCTGTCATGTCAACTCTTGGGTAAGCTGTGAGCTGCCTTGTCTTCACAATGCTGTACTCTGAGTCACACTGCATTTTGGAAATTTCAGAAACTTGGATAACTAGTTATTTGCTAATAACCTCTGCTCATAGCCTTCCAGATATAGACACGAGCTTGGACTGCACTATTCTCATAAACACTGGACGGAGTAAACCCATGGCATTTAATTTCCCAGTATCCAGATAAATGACTACTTTCTCCAGGATTGGGAGCTTGTTTTCTGCATATACCAAGTTAGGAACTGTATGAAATTAATACTGCAAAAAAGCTACTTCTGTTGATTAAAAACATTGTTTCTCAAGCAAGTCAAAGCCTGGACTTATAGAGAGAAATTCTCTCTCTATCTCACAGTGCCTGTATTAGTTACTATGTGTGGTTAGTATGTCAATATATCTAATAGGAAACATGGTATGTGACAAACAGCTTATGGTTCTTGGTGATTTGGTCATGATCTCAGGGAAGGCACAGGCAGAAGAGGCCACAGGAATTGGATTTGGCTGCTCCTCACATTGTGTCTACAGTTGGAAAGCTGACACTGAACAGCAGTTGGGGCCAGGCTCCAAAACATCAAGGCCATTTCCATTGATTCAGTTCCTCCCAAGGTTCCATTGCTTCACCAAACAGGACCCCAACTGAGGATCAAGTGTTCAGATATGTGGCCCTGTGTAGGACATTCACATTCAACCCACAGCAGGGTCTCTGGGAATTTATCTTATCTGTGTGCAAGCAAAGTTAATGGTATCTGAATATCCAAAGCACTTTCTTTTGGAAAACATAAGTTTTGTCCTTATACAAAATTAATTTAATTGCACTCTAATATATTTTAATCACATTTTGAAACCTGTCACACAACAGTTCCCCTAGAAAAAATGAGATCCATTCAGCATGGTACAGTTATTCAGAACTGCCAGTTATGCTTTCAACTGTATTAAAATATTGCTGTGTTCTGACTCAAAACTCAAAAAGTTTGTGTCTTTACTTTTGAAGATGAGATAGATGGATGGATGGATGGATGGATAGATAGATAGATAGATAGATAGATAGATAGCACATGCGTGTATGCTCAAATGGGTGTGGTTATTCATGAAGATGAGAAGAGAGAGTTGCATTAGATTCTCTGGAGCAGGATGTACAGGCAGCTGTGAATTACCTGACATGAGTTCTGGGAACCAAACTCAGGTCTTCTGCAAGAAAAATTGCTTTTCACTGCTGAGTAATCTCTTTGGCGCCTATATATCTACCTCCTAAATGTCATTAGCTTAAGTAGTGCATAAGCCAAATTACATTCAAGGCATTTCTATAGAGTCAACCCAAAAGAGGACAAAGACTTGAATATTAAGCAAAATCAATGTTTTTTATTGTTGTTGCTTTTTTATTTTGTTTTTTTTGTTTTTTATTCTTCATGTGAATCCTTTGTGGAGTTGACCAAGTCTTTGATTGCAGAAAACAGGACAAAAGTCGAATTTTCCTCTAGACCTCCACTCAGTCCATTTCATGTATTTTAAAACCTTGAAATGTTTTCTGGAGCTTAGTCAATTTAAGGAAATTCACAAATGAAATGAGTATAAATTTTAATGAAATGGAAATGATCAGCTACATTGGCGTTGCTAAATATTTCAATCTTTTACAGTTAGTGATTATCATTTATTTATGTAACCAAAGCTGAACCCTTCCCCAAATTATTGTTTTATTTGGGGGGCATCAATCTTTTTAATTAAAACCTGGGAAGTCTCATTAATGTGCTCTCTGCCTTGTATCCTCATGATGACAAAATTGATCATGTTGAGAAAGACCAGCTGAGGGCTGGGGAGATAGCATATTGCACAAAACCTTTTGCTGCGCAAATCTGATGAAATAAATTTGATCCTTAGAATTTATTTCAAGGTGAAAAGAAAATATTAACTACAAAAAGTTGTCTTCAGTCTCTCATGAGTGCACTCTACTGTGTGCATCACCCTCCATCTCTCATTTTTAAAAGAAACAAGTTAGCTAAATGATCCACGCAAGCATGAGGACCTGAGTTCAGGCCCTTCACTGACATAAAAAGTCAGTGGTGTGGTTCTATACTCTCAGCACTGAGAAGAGAGAATTGTTGGTGGGCTTCTGGCCAGCCAGTGGAGTTGTATTGGTGAATCCTAAGTCTAGTGAGATTCATGAAGAGTTGACTTTTGGCCTGCAAATGCATGTATATGCAGTCATACAATAGACACCCCAACTAGTACAAGTCCTGCTATGATGGCATGGAAAGTACTACTACTGCTGCTGCTGCTGTTGTTGTTGTTGCTGCTGCTGCTGCTGCTGCTGCTGCTGCTACTACTACTACTACTACTACTACTACTACTACTACTTTCTGTGTGTCTTTCTTCTCTCTGTTTCTCTGTCTCTGTCTGTCTGCCTCTCTCTCTCTCTCTCTCTCTCTCTCTCTCTCTCACACACACACACACACACACACACACACACACACACACACACATGGGAGCTCAATCCAGTGATATCATTCAGTTGAACAAAATGACAGAACCAAAGCCAAGTGCAGCATAAATCTCTCCCAACCTATTGTATGTCAATCTGACATTACAATCATCTGCACTGCATACAGTTGACTTGAAGTTTTGTTCTTTGGTACTTCTAGACAAAATGTCCAAAAGGAACAGACTGAGGATCATAGTCATTAAAGATTGTTCATCAGTCTGTTTAAAGAAAAGTAAAAAAAGAAAAATGTGTAGTTCCTAAGAATACCTCCCACGAGACCTATATTTTCCCTTGAGATACCATCTCTTACTTCACACAAAATTAGAACTCTCATGATCTAATCCTCCCTGGTAATTCCATCAGAGACATTCCAGAGGTCTTCCTTAACATGTTCCTAGGCTTTCTTGAAGCCAATAAAGTTCAGGTAACATTAGCATCAGAGGATGTGAGTTATCTTACCTGGTTCTGGGCACTGACAATATGCTCACTGTACATAAATTCCTATTTTCTGTTAATAACAACTCTGTGTCTATATACTGGGGGAATGGCACATGTTACAGTAAAGGAAAACAGAAAAAGCTGAGTTCTACATAAAGCATCGCCTCTATGTGAGAGGCCATTTAATGTTCCGAAAGAGAAAGGAAGTACCAAGGGACACAGAACAAGCCTCCTCATGCACCCTGAAATGTAGACACCAGTGGTTCTAACACTCAGCTCCCTAATGGGTTTCTTGAAACATCCCATGGACCAGGCTGATTTAGGAAGAAGCCCAGGAGAGCTAACAAAAGCAACAGGCAATCAAGACAAAGTAATTTCCCTTAAGGAAAGAGGAAGAAGGAGGGCACCCTAGGAACCTGCAGCTAACATGCTGAGTCCTGAGAGACATGAATGAATCTCTCTTAGTTGTAATGAGAGAATTGGTTGCAATCAAGAAAGTGATCCGGAATCTCTGCACAGAGTCAGGTAACCTGTCACTGCATATGAGATGAAATGGGAACCTTAGCAAACTGCAAGTCAACCTAGGCTCACTCAGACTGCATCAGCAAACTTACTCAGCAGAGATCACTGCCTTGGAACTTGCTTTTGACTATGTTTTTTTTTTAAATTAATTTTGCCATTTTCTCCTGAAATTAATTACATGCATAAATAAATGGATGTCTAGTAAATTCTTTAGTAGTTCCTGATTTGCATGTGTGTGTGTGTGTGTGTGTGTGTGTGTGTGTGTGTGTGTTACTATGTAGCTCAGAATTTAACTTGTAGTCTTGGCTGGCCTAGAACTCACAATGAAGCCCAGGCTAGCCTTGAGTTTATGTCTGTTCTCATGACTTTATTTCCTCAATGTTAGTATTACAGGTTTATGCCACCGCATTGGGCATGTTTTATATAGTGCATACTTGTTCTCACTTTTGATGTTTTCTTCTGAAGAATGAAGATATAAATATTATACATATGTATATATACATGTGTGTGTATGTGTGTATTTATATATCTATGATACACATATATAACACAATGACCATTTCAATTTTAATAGTTTTTGAGAATTTCAAACGTGCTTTATTCATTTTAATGCCTTCTTCCTCAGATCATCCCAAATTATCTCTTCCTTCCCCAACTTTGTGCCCTTTGTTTTCACCACCAAAAGCAACTTGTATTGCCCTGTCTTCATTCTAGCCTTCCCTGGATCGTGGTGGATGTACAAATGGCTATAGTTTCTGAGAAAACCAACCTTCTTCCTCTGAGAAACTTGCACTTGCCAATAGCTCCAGTGTTATTGGTTTAGTTTGGTGTTCAACTCACATCTCCATGCTGCAGTTTGGTCTAGCTTGGCTTATACTTGTCTTATACATCCTGTCCTAGTTGCTGTGACTTCATACGTACATTTTTTCTATTGTGCCTAAAATTGTTTCTTTATAGTCATCAACTGCTTATGGCTTTTCAACTATTTCTTCCCCCTCTTCCACAATTATCTCTGAGCCTTGGGGAGAGGGAATGGAGTATAGGTGTTCAATTTAGGGATTAGCATTCTTCAGTCTCTTATTTCCAACCCCATCACTTTTTGATCACATGGTAAAATCTTCTTGTTGTGTCATGAATTCATTGGGCATTCATGGACTAAGTGGTTTTGACTTAGTGGTGAGCTCTGGGGTGATGAAAGTAGCTAAATATCATGTTCAAATATCAAATTCAGAGATATTTCCATAAACATTCTAACCCAGTGCCAATGTAAAGAAATAAATTTCGCCTGAGCTGATAGAGTACCATAGTCTGAGCACAGAGGATTCTCTAGGTGCCAGGACCAAAGCTTTGTCAGAGATGCTCAGTGACTTAGAAGAAGCATAATGTAACATGAATTATACAGATAACAAGCACAAGATAGCTTCTGTGGTACAGTTAGGCTTGTGAGAGTGTTTACATCTCTAAAACAAGGTGTGCACTAACCAACATAGTTCGTTACGATTTCACAACTCCATCTTGACTGAGCAAAGACCTTGAAGTTGTCTCGTGATGACATATCAAAGTAGTTAGCAAAGATTTTTTAGAAAAAAAAATCCACTTACTTCCAGTACTTTCTAATGTCAATGAGTGCATGGTACAGCTAAACAGCATACAAATTAACTCATTCCATCTACAGGCTAGAAGCAGAAAGAAAGAGGGGGAGACAGTGAGGAGGGAGAGAGAGAAAAGAGAGGGGAAGGAAGAGGAAATAAGAAAGGGGAGGGGAGGAAAGGAGAGGTGAAGCAAGATGGCTTCATGAGCTCCACTTGTTTTCTCCTCTTTATTCGTTTCAGGAACTCCACCCATGCCATGTGATAACATACATTTAGGGTGGTCTTCTCGACTTTGTAAACTCTGTCTCCCTCAGGAATAGTCCCAGAGAATTGCCTCCATGGTGATTCTAAATCTCAAGTTCACAATCAAGAAGAAACATCATAGCTAAAGTAAACTTTTGTTACTTTTGTTAGTGTGTGCAGTTGTACAGTGTGTGTGTGTGTGTGTGTGTGTGTGTGTGCCCATATTTGTGTGATGTAAATAATGGTGTGACCTTGGGAGCATCATGAGTGGAAGGTGATATTATTTGTGGCAGTATGAGTAAAGCTTATGAACATAGTTAATGTTCTGTACATTGTTAACATGCAAGAAACTTCTATTTGGAAGAAAAAAAGAGTCAAGTTATTCATTATGAAAATGAACATTCACAATAGCACCTCATACATATTCATGGATAGTAACCGCTCAATTGTGGTCCAATTCCTCAGTGAGCTTTCATCCTGACATTTTAATTTTAACTGGTGCTACACTTTTTTGTTATTGTTGCATTCCACATTCTATTTCATGACCAACTCTAAAGCCACCAGCCTATAATTATCCATTCAAAGACAATAGCTAATTGATTTTTGTAATTTTCTACTCTATTATCCACCTGCAAAGAAAATTAAACATGCATCAAGTAATCCTGTGCTCACTGGTGATATAATGGGGACTTCAGTTCACTTTCTGACCTTTGATTTGGGAGTAGGAGATGAAGAATTTGTATTTCAGACTAGAGGGTCCTGAGAGGAAGAAATTCTTGCAACCTAATTACATACATAAATTGGGTTAAAAAATCCACATCTTTTTATACTGTAAGGACTGGAACACTAAAATGCATAATTTTTGTTAGGCAAAATATTAAAGTTTGATTTTCACAGAGCATATACAACAATTCTGTTTCTAGCATGTAAAAGAAAGGATATCAACTGAGAATGTCCTTGAGATAGAACAACTGCTGCTATAGGTAGAGATAAAACAGGCTTTGAACAAGGAGAAAGGCAGCCCTGTAGATAAACAGAAAACAAAACATATAACAATATTCTGATGCATTGATTACTTCCCTTGCTGATGTGGCAAAATACCTAACCAAAGCAACTTCCAGATAGAAGGGCTTATTTTTGTCATAGTTCCAAGTCCAGAAGCCTTGGTGTCAGGAAGATGAACTTACCTGGTCACATGGTATCCACAGCAATGAAGCAGAGGGGCATGACCTAGTGCCCAGCTTACTCTTCTCCCTTTCTATTTAGTTCAGGACTCCAGCTCATGGAGTGATCCCACCCACAGTCAGAATGTGTCTTCCATCGAACTTAGCCTATGTAATGCTTCCAGGCATGCTCAGAAACTTCTCTCCTGAATAAAATAAATGAATTCTTCAGATGCAATAGCCACATTGAAAGAATTCAGTGGGCGAAGATGGCTACCTATTGTGGTTATGTATCCCTAAGAGCCTTGCTATACTCAGATGATGCTCTGCTGTGTGGTCTGGAGGCAGATATATGAAAACAAACATCTAGGAATTTTTTCTCTCTGTGTGTGTCTCTCTCTCTGTCTCTATGACTCTCTGTCTCTCTGCCTCTGTCTCTCTGTCTCTCTCTCTGTCTCTCTCTCTCTGTCTCTCTCTCTCTGTCTCTCTCTCTCTCTCTCTGTGTGTGTGTGTGTGTGTGTGTGCTCACGAGTGTGCACATTGGAATGAAGAGTGCAATATTATGTAAAATTTAAATATTTTGGTCACTTTTAGAAATGTCACAGCTGGAGTTGTGAGATAGGATTGCCAGGCATCTGTGATACAGGTTTCCAGAGCATCTAACCTCTAGGGAAGACACAAAGACACAGAAAGACTAGAATCCATTCAGATTAGTTATTTCACAAAACTACACTTCCTGAGCTCACTTTGGGAAAAGTTGTTTCTCTGTTTGGTTTGGTGGCATGCAGCAATATGTCGCAAAAGAACATGGGAACAGAATTTTTTCTATCTAAATGAGATATTTGTGGAAAATATTTGGAACGTTTTAATGAATCTCCTTGTATATGACAGAGCATTGATTAAAAGTGCAAAGAGGAGCATACTGTGCACAGCCTGTAAGGAAAGAGTGATCGCCCAGCAGTGCTTTCACAACTGAGCATAGAGGTGAGATCCCCACCTTCTCTCTGGAAGGGAACATATAGGAGGACACAGGGCATATGATCAGTGTAGCAGCTGGGATTGCAGTCTTCCCTTTTAGCCACCTTTTGTACCAAGGAGCCAGGTGGCTCTACAACCTTCTGTGCACAGACCCTGCCAGAAGAGAGTTGGTCTCCCAGGAGGCTTACAGGCCCACAGGAGGGACAAGCTCCTGCCAGAGACAGCAAGACCAACTATCACCAGAGTTAACCAGATGGTGAAAGGCAAGCACAAGACCCCTATCAACAGAAACACAAAAATCCCTTAAATAATTAAAGGAAAACATAATCAAGTGAAGGAACTAAAAAAATCTAGGATCTAAAAGTGAAAGTAGAAACAATAAAGAAATCACAAAGTGAGACATCTCTGTAGAAAGAAAACCTTGGAAAGAAATCAGGAGTTATAAATGCAAGTATCAACAACAGAATACAATAGATAGAAGAAAGAATCTCAGGTGCTGAAGATACCATACAAAACATTGACTCAACAGTCAAACACAATGCAAAATGCATAAAGTTTGTAACCCAAAACATCCAGCAAATCCAGAAAAAAAAATGAGAAGAGGAAACCTAAGGATTATAGGTATAGAAGAGAGCAAAGACCTCTAACTTAAAGGGCCAGTAAATATCTTCAATAAAATTATAGAAGAAAACTTCCCAAAACTAAAGAAAGAGATGCCCATGAACATACAAGAAGCCAACAGAAATCCAAACAGAATGAACTATACCAGAAAGTCCTCCTGGCACCAAATGTACTAAACAAAGAAAGAATATTAAAAGCAGTAAGGGATAAAAGGTCAAGTAACTTATAAAGGCAGACCTATCAGAATTACACCAGACATCTTATCAGAGACCATGAAAGCTAGAAGATCCTGGGCAGATGTCAAACAGACCCTGAGAGAACACAAATGGTAGCCCAGATTACTATACCCAGTAAAGCGCTCAATCACCATAGATGGACAAACCAAGATACTCCACGATAAAACCAGATTTATACAGTATCTTCCTACAAATCCAGACCTACAAAAGATAATAGATGGAAAACTCTAACACAAGGAGGGAAAAAGAAAAAGTGAGAAAGTGATCTTCTTCAAATGAACCCAAACGAAGATTCACACAAACATAAAATTAACATCAAAAATAACATGAAGCAACAATCACTATTCCTTAATATATCTTAACATCAATGGACTCAATTCCTCAATAAAAAGACATAGACTAACAGAAATATTTTTCATGTAAATCTTAAATTATATCAGAAAATGTTTATAATTCCTCTTTCAATTAATTTAGTAATTGTTATGTCTACCATTTTTTTTATTTTTTATATTCTTTGTTTACATTCCAAAGGATTTCCCCTTTCCCAGTTGCCCCCCTCACCATATGTCCCATAAGTCCTCTTCCCCCTGCCGATTCCCCAATCACCCCGCCCCACCATTTCTCTGTTCTGGTACTCTCCTACAAAACTGGATTTCGTCTTTTCCGGACCAGGGTCCTCTCCTTACATTTTCTTGGGAATCTTATGCTTAGCTAATTGTGCCTTGAGTATTCAGAGCTTTTGGGCTCATTAATATCCACATATCAGTGATTGCAATTCATGTGTATTCTTTTATGATTGGGTTAACTCACTTAGGATGATATTTTCCAGATCCAACAATTTGCCTACAAATTGCATGGATTGATTATTTTTAATTGCTGAGTAGTATTCCATTGTATAAATATACCATTTTCTGTATCCATTCCTCCTTTGAGGGACGTCTGAGTTCTTTCCAGCTTCTGGCTATTATAAATAAGGCTGCTAAGAACATAGTGGAGCATGTGTCTTTCTTGCATGCAGGGGATTCCTCTGGGTATATGCCCAGGAGTAGTATGACAGGGTCCTATGGAAGTGTCATGCCCAATTTTCTGAGGAACCTCCATGCTGATATCCAGAGCAGTTGTACCATCCCACTAACAATGGAGGAATCTTACTCTTTCTCCACATCCTTGCCAACACCTGCTGTTTCCTGAGTTTTTAATCTTAGTCATTCTGACTGGTGTGAGGTAGAATCTCAGGGTTGTTTTGATTTTCATTTCCTTGATGACTAATGATGTTGAATATCTCTTAAGGTGCTTCGCAGCCATCAGAATTTCTTCTGGTGAAAATTCTTTATTTAGCTCTGTACCCCATTTTGAATAGGGTTATTTGGTTCTTTGGGGTCTAACTTTTTGAGTTCTTTGTATATATTGGATATTAGTCCTCTGTCAGATGTGGAGTTGGTGAAGATCTTTCCCCAATTTGTTGGTTGCCATTTTTGTCCTTCTGACAGTGTCTTTTGCCTTACAGAAGCTTTGTAATTTTATGAGGTTTTATTTGTCAATTCTTGATCTTAGAGCAAAAGCTATTGGTGTTCTGTTCAGGAACTTTCCCCCTGTGCCCATGTCCTCCAGTGTCTGCCCAGTTTCTTTTCTATTAGTTTCAGTGTGTCTGGTTTTATGTGGAGGTTCTTGATCCACTTGGAGTTGATCTTAGTACAAGGAGATAAGAGTGGGTCATTTCGAATTCTTCTGCATGTTGACCTTCAGTTGAACCAACACCATTTGTTGAAAAGGTTGTAGCTCCTTTATCAAAGATCAAGTAACCATATCTCTGTGGGATCTTTTCTGGGTCTTCAATTCTATTCCATTGATCTACTTGCCTGTCGCTGTAACAATACAATGCAGTTTTTAACACAATTGCTCTGTAGTACTGTTTGAGGTCAGGGATATTGATTCCATCAGAAGTCCTTTTATTGTTGAGAATAGTTTTATCTATCCTGGGTTTTTTGTTACTCCAGATGAATTTGAGAATTGCTCTTTCTAGATCTATGAAGAATTGATTTGGGATTTTGATGGGGATTGCATTGAATCTGTAGATTGCTTTTGGCAAGATGGGCATTTTTACTATATTGATCCTGCCAATCCAAGAGCATAAAATATGTTTCCATCTTCTGAGGTCTTCTTCGATTTCTCTCCTCAAGGACTTGAAGTTCCTGTCGTACAGATCTTTCACTTGTTTGGTTAGAGTCATGCCAAAATACTTTATATTGTTTGTGGCTATTGTGAAGGGTGTTATTTCCCTAACTTCTTTCTCAGCCTGCTTGTCCTTTGAGTACAGGAAGGCTACTGATTTGCTTGAGTTGATTTTATAACCAACCACTTTGCTGAAGTTGTTTATCAGCTGTAGGAGTTCTCTGGTGGAGTTTTTTGGGTCACTTATGTATACTATCATAACATCTGCAAACAGTGATAGTTTGACTTCTTCCTTTCCAATTTGTATCTCTTTGACTTTCTTTTTTTTTTTTTTGCAGTTCTATTTTCTTTTTTTTTATTATCATTTTTTTTTTATTTTCTATATTCTTTGTTTACATTCCAAAGGCTTTCCCCTTTCCCAGTTACCCCCCACCATATGTCCCATAATTCCTCTCCCCCCCATGCTATTCCCCACTCTTTCCCCCCCCCCACGATTTCACTGTTCTGGGTCTACAATACTGGATCCAATCTTTACAGGCCCAGGGTCCTCTCCTTTTTTTCTTCTTGAGAGTCATTTGACTTGCTAATTGTGCCTTGAGTATTTAGGGCTTCTGGGCTCATTAATATCCACTTATCAGTGATTGCATTTCGTGTGTATTCTTTTGTGATTGGGTTAGCTCACTTAGGATGATAGTTTCCAGATCTAACCATTTACCTACAAATTGCATGAATTCATTATTTTTAATTGCTGAGTAGTACTCCATTGTATAAATATACCACATTTTCTGTATCCATTCCTCCTTTGAGGGATATCTGGGCTCCTTCCAATTTCTGGCTATTATAAACAAGGCTGCTATAAACATAGTGGAGCATGTGTCTTTGTTGTATGCAGGGGAATCCTCTGGGTATATGCCCAGGAGTGGTATGCCAGGGTCCTCTGGGAGTGGCATGCCCAATTTTCTGAGGAACCGCCACACTGATTTCCAGAGTGGTTTTACCATTTTGCAATCCCACCAACAGTGGAGGAGTGTTCCTCTTTCTCCACATCCTCGCCAGCACTTGTTGTCTCTTGAGTTTTTAATCTTAGCCATTCTGACTGGAGTGAGGTGGAATCTCAGGGTTGTTTTGATTTGCATTTCCCTGATGACTAATGATGTTGAACATCTCTTAAGGTGTTTCTCGGCCATCCGAATTTCTTCTGGTGAAAATTCTTTGTTTAGCTCTGTACCCCATTTTTTGATAGGGTTATTTGGTTCTTTGGGGTCTAACTTCTTGAGTTCTTTGTATATATTGGATATTAGCCCTCTGTCGGATGTGGGGTTGGTGAAGATCATTTCCCACGTTGTTGGTTGCCGTTTTGTCTTTCTGACAGTGTCCTTTGCCTTACAGAAACTTTGTAATTTTATGAGGTCCCATTTGTCAATTCTTGATCTTAGAGCATAAGCTATTGGTGTTCTGTTCAGGAACTTTACCCCTGTGCCCATGTCCTCCAGGGTCTTCCCAAGTTTCTTTTCTAATAGTTTCAGTGTGTCTGGTTTTATGTGGAGGTCCTTGATCCACTTGGAGTTGATCTTAGTACAAGGAGATAAGAGTGGGTCAAAATTCAGCATCCTTTCATGCTAAAAGTCTTGGAAAGAGCAGGAATTCAAGGCCCATACCTAAACATAGTAAAAGCAATCTACAGCAAACTAGTAGCCAACATCAAAATAAATGGAGAGAAACTTGAAGCAATTCCACTAAAATCAGGGACTAGACAAGGCTGTCCTCTCTCTCCATATCTTTTCAATATAGTACTTGAAGTTCTAGCGAGAGCAATCAGACAACATAAGGAAGTCAAAGGGATACAAATTGGAAAGGAAGAAGTCAAAGTATCATTATTTGCAGATGATATGATAGTCTACTTAAGCGATCCAAAAAACTCCACCAGAGAACTTCTACAGCTGATAAACAACTTCAGCAACGTGGCTGGTTATAAAATTAACTCAAGCAAATCAGTAGCCTTCTTGTACTCAAAGGACAAGCAGGCTGAGAAAGAAGTTAGGGAAATAACACCCTTCACAATAGCCACAAACAACATAAAGTACCTTGGCGTAACTCTAACCAAACAAGTGAAAGATCTGTATGACAGGAACTTCAAGTCCCTGAAGAAAGAAATCGAAGAAGACCTCAGGAGATGGAAAAATATTTCTTGCTCCTGGATTGGCAGGATCAATATAGTAAAAATAGCCATCTTGCCAAAAGCAATCTACAGATTCAATGCAATCCCCATCAAAATCCCAAATCAATTCTTCATAGATCTAGAAAGAGCAATTCTCAAATTCATCTGGAGCAACAAAAAACCCAGGATAGCTAAAACTATTCTCAACAATAAAAGGACTTCTGGGGGAATCAATATCCCTGACCTCAAGCAGTACTACAGAGCAATTGTGTTAAAAACTGCATGGTATTGGTACAGCAACAGGCAGGTAGATCAATGGAATAGGATTGAAGACCCAGAAATTAACCCACAGACTTATGGTCACTTGATCTTTGATAAAGGAGCCACAACCATCCGGTGGAAAAAAGATAGCCTTTTCAACAAATGGTGCTGGTTCAACTGGAGATCAACATGCAGAAGAATGCGAATTGACCCTCTCTTTGACTTTCTTATGTTGTCTAATTGTTCTCGCTAGAATTTCAAGTACTATATTGAAAAGATATGGAGAGAGAGGTTAGCCTTGTCTAGTCCCTGATTTTAGTGGGTTTGCTTCAAGTTTCTCTCCAATTATTTTGATATTGGCTACTGGTTTGCTGTATATTGCTTTTTACTGTTTAGGTATGGGCCTTGAATTCCTGTTCCTTCCAGGACTTTTAGAATGAAAGGATGCTGAATTTTGTCAAATAATTTTTCCTCATCTAATGAGATGACCATGTGTTTTTTTTTTCTTTTAGTTTGTTTATGTAGTGGATTACATTGATGAATTTCCATATATTGAACCATCCCTGTATCCCCAGGATGAACCCTACTTGGTCATGGGGAATGATCGTTTTGATGTGCTCTTGGATTCGGTTGGCAAGAATTTTATTTAGTATTTTTGCATCGATATTCATAAGGGAAATTGGCCTGTAGTTCTCTTTCCTTGTTGGATCTTTCTGTGGTTTTGGTATCAGCATAATTGTGGCTTCATAGAATAAGTTAGGCAGTGTTTCTTCTGTATCTATTTTATGGAATAGTTTGAAGAGTATTGGTGTTAGGTCTTCTTTGAAGGTCTGATAGAATTCTGAACTAAAACCATCTGGTCCTATACTTTTTTTGGTTGTGAGGCTTTCTATAACCCCTTCTATTTCTCTAGGGGTTATGGGACTGTTTAGCTTATCTAATTGATCCTGATTTAATTTTGGTATTTGGTATCAGTCTAGGAGATTGTCCATTTCCTCCAGATTCTCCAGTTGTGTTGAGTAAATGCTTTTGTAGTAGGATCTGATGAGCTTTTGAATTTCCTCAGTCTCTGTTGTTATATTCCCCTTTTCATTTCTAATTTTGTTAATTTGAATACTGTCTCTGTGGCCTTTGCTTAGTCTGGCTAAGGGTTTATCTATCTTGTTGATTTTCTCAAAGAACCAGATCCTGGTTTTGTTGATTCTTTGTATGGTTCTTCTTGTTTCTACTTGATTGATTTCAGCCCTTAGTTTGATGATTTCTTGTCTTCTACTCCTCCGGGTTAAATCGCTTCTTTTTGTTCCATGGCTTTCAGGTGTGCTGTTAAACTGCTAGTGTATGCTCTCTCCTGTTTCTTTTTGGAGGCACTCAGAGCTATGTGTTTTCCTCTTAGCACTGCTTTCATTGTGTCCCAAAGATTTGTATAGGTTGTACCTGTATTTTTATTGAATTCTAAAAAGTCTTTGATTTCTTTCTTTATTTCTTCCTTGACCAAAGTGTCATTGAGTAGAGTATTGTTCAGTTTCCATGTGTATGTGGGCTTTCTGTTGTTTTTCTTGCTATGGAAGACCACTTTTACTCCATAGTGATCTGATATGAGGCAAGGGATTAGTTCAATCTTCTTGTATTTGTTGACATCTGTCTTGTGACCAATTATATGATCAATTTTCGAGAAGGTAGAGTGTGGTGCTGAGAAAAAGGTATATTCTTTTGCTTTAGGATGAAATGTTCTCTCTATATATCTGTTAAATCCAATTGGTCTAAAACTTACTTTAGTTTCACTGTGTCCCTGTTTAGTTTCTGCTTTCCTGATCAGTCCATTGAGGAGAGTGGAGTGTTGAAGTCACCCTCAATTATTTTGTTAGGTGCAATGTGTGCTTTAAACTTTAGTAAAGTTTCTTTCATGAATAAGGGTGCTGTTGCATTTGGAGAATAGATTTTCAGTATTGATAGTTCTTGGTAGATTTTCCCTTTGACCTGCAAGAAGTGAACTTCTGTGTCTCTTTTGGTGACTTTAGGTCAAAAGTCAATTTTATCCAATATTAGAGTGGCTATTCCAGCTTGTTTCCTGAGACCATTTGCTTGTAAAATTGTCTTCCATCCTTTTACTTTAAGGTAGTGTTTGTCTTTGACACTGAGATGTTTTTCCTGTATGCAGCAAATTGTAGTGTCCTGTTTCCGTGTCCAGTCTGTTAGTCTGTGCCTTTTTATTGGGGAATTGAGTCCATTGATGCTAAGAGATATTAAGGAATAGTAACTATTACTTCCTGACATTTTTGAAATTATTTTTTATATTTGAGTGGTTATCTTTTTTTGGGTTTGATGAGAGGAGGTTTCTTTCTTGCTTCTTCCTGGGTATAGTTTCCCTCCTTGTGTTGGTGTTTTTCTCTTATTATCCTTTGTAGGGCTGGGTTTGTGGAAAGATATCATGGGAATTTGGTTTTGTCATGGAATACCTTGGTTTCCCCATCTATGGTGATTGAGAGTTTTCTGGGTATAGTAGTTTTGGCTGAAATTAGTGTTCTCTTAGAGTCTGCATGATATCTGCCCAGGATCTTCTAGCTTTCTTGGTCTCATATCACGGACCCCCCTGCGGACACTGTGAATTCCACAGGTAAAGCGAAAGTCTCAAGGGGACACTTTGAATAAGCGCTGTCTAAAGGCAAGTTTCAGTGTATACCTTTTGAGTAATCGCAGTCCCTGAGGGAACAAAGCTGTGAATTTCCCTGGCTGGAGAGGATGCTAATCTCAGGGCAACCCTATCTTTGCTTTTTCTTTGATCTATTTCTCAGGTATTTCTGATATCCGGAGCTATATGCAACCAGGCAAGAATGTTTATTAAAGATTCATTCTTTAAACTACAGTACTGGCCAAAACACCTGGGTTCTAGGCGCCATCGCTTTGCTTAGTAGTCTACATACTTCCATTGATCTTTTGTGGCTATGCTAATGAGAGTGGCACTGACATTGGGAGACTTTGACTTAACTCTGAGATCCCAGGTTCCCTCAGAGAGAGCCAGGTGATAATTAAGTTACTCACTGAATCTCATTAAGACCTAAAGAGTCAGGTCTGCAGTCCCTGTTTATGGTTTGCAGTCCCTGTTTACGGATGTCACACAGAAATGTTTTCTACCTGGCTGATTTTACATTTCCTCATGGCAAATGGTTATTGCTAATTGTCTTTTGTGCCTGCTGTACTGGATACATCCTTTGATATGTAAAGATCTCATGTTTATAATGCTCTGGCTGAGTGCAACTGGTCGCACTCAGACACCAAATACACGAAGATTCTACACCCTTTTCTGTGTCCTGGTGTTCTGTTTGCCACGCCGCCTGGAACCCGTACTTTCCTGCTTTAGAAAAAGAATCCTGGCCCCAACCATGAGAGAGTGTGGTCCGCAACAGTCTCAGGTGAGAAGTCTGGTGTAATCCTGATAGGTCTTCCTTTATATGTTACTTGCCCTTTTTCTCTTACTGCCTTTAATATTCTTTCTTTGTTTAGTACATTTGGGGTTTTGATTATTTTGTGACGGGAGGTATTTCTGTTCTAGTCCAGTCTGTTTGGAGTTCTGTAGGCTTCTTGTATATTCATGGGCATCTTCCTCATTAGGTTGGGGATGTTTTCTTACATAATTTTGTAGAAGATATTTGCTGGCCCTTTAAGTTGTAAATCTTCCCTCTCATCTATCCCTATAATCGTTAGGTTTGGTCTTCTAATTGTGTCCTGGATTTCTTGGATGTTTTGGGTTACAAGCTTTTTGGATTTTGCATTTTCTTTGATTTTTGAGTCCATGGTTCCTATGGTATCTTCAGCATCTGAGATTCTTTCTTCTATCTCTTGTATTCTATTGTTGCTATTTGCATCTATGGCCCCTGATTTCTTCCCAAAGTTTTCTATCTCCAAAGTTGTCTCCCTTTGAGATTTCTGTTTTTTTTTTTTTTTTTCTACTTCTGTTTTTAGATCCTGGATGGTTTTGCTCAGATCTTTCGCTTGCTTGTTTGTGATTTCATGTAATTCTTTAAGAGATTTTTTGTTTCCTCTTTCATGATTACTACTTGTTGACCCATGTTCTCCTGTATTTCTTTAAGTGATTTTTGTATTTCTTCCTTATTGGCTTCTGCCTTTTGGTCCATATTCTCCTGAATTTCTTTAAGTGATTTTTGTGTTTGCCTTGTAAGGGCTTCTAACTTTTGATCCATTTTCTCCTGTATTTCTTTAAGAGATTTATCCATGTGTTCCGCTATCAGCATCCTGACCAGTGATTTTAGATCTGTATCTTGATTTTCTGATGTGTTGGGGTATCTGGGACTTACTGCTTTTGGGGATCTGGGTTCGGATACTGCCATATTGCCTTGATTTCTGTCAGTAACATTCCTACGTTTGCCTTTTGCCATTTGTTTATTTCTGGACTTAGTTGGTCTTGATATTACTGGTTGGTGTTTAAAGCTCCTGAGAGCCTGGCATTTGTTGCTGCTGTCTCAGAGGGTACCTGTGCTCCTGAGGCAGAGATAGGAAGGTTTCCACCACTAGGCTCCGAATTACCTCCTAGGCTCTGCTGGGCTGAATTCAAGTCTCCTCCAGGCTTGCCTCTGGGAGCTTAACTGGCCTCCAGTGGTCTCCTCCTGGTTTGCCTGGTTAGTCTACCAGCTCCAAGATGGTGGCGGATCTCAGGGCTCTGTCTAACCTCAGGAATCCCTGCAGGAACTGGGGCTTCCTCCCTGGACTGCTGAATCATAGGCAGTGGCTCTCTTAGTCTGTAGGGCTCTGTCTGGTTGAGCTGTTCTTCCCAGGATAGTGTTTGACCAAGGCGCTCTGTCTAACCGCAGGCTTTCTGTGGATTGTGAGCTCCCCCAGTTGGGCTGCAGGATCCAAGATGGTGTGGATCCAGTCGCCGAGGCTCTCTGTCTATCTACGGGACCTCCTGCACATCAGACTGTCTCCCTCCACCCCCAACACCCTGCCTGCCCAGGCAGCTGTTATGCTGCCCAGCTCCCTGGTGTGGAAGGCACTCAGGCAGGCTATACCTTGGGAAATCCTTCACTCTGGTGCCTACTGTACCTTGCTAGGTTATCAGCTCCAAGATGGTGGCTGGTGTATGTCTACCATTTTATCTGCATGATTTTTCATGATAATCTTCAATTTCCACATGTTTTTCTATATATTTCTTCTATTTTATCAGGAATGTTTTCCATGTAAATCTCTGATTTTATCACAAAATGTTTTTAATTCCACTTCAATTAATTTAGAAAGATATTTTATATCTTCCATCTTTATAATTTTCCATGAAATAGTTAATTTTAATGTGTTTTCTATATATTTCTTGAATTTTATCAGAAATATTTTCCATGGAAATCTTCAATTTTACCTAAAAATGTTTATAATTCCACTTTTAATCAACTTAGAAATACTTTTATGCCTACCATTATTATACCTATATAGAATTTTCTATGATAATATTCAATTTTAACGTTTTTCTACATTTTTTCTACAATTTTATCAGAAATTTTCCATGTTAATATCCAATTCTATCATAAAATGTTTCTATTTCCTTTTTCAATTAATCTAGAAATATTTTTATGTCTACCACTTTACTTTTTAATTTTCCATGAAAATTGTCAATTTTAATGTGTGTTTTTCTATATATCTCTTCTATTTTATCAGGAATATTTTCCATGTAAATCTTTAATTTTATCATAAAATGTTTTTTCTTCCTTTTTCAATAAAATAACATGCTTTTCAAAAAAACAATGAGGACATCCTGAGTCTTGGAGGCAAGTGGTTGGAACTAGAAAATATCATCCTGAGTGAGGTGACTGAGACCCAAAAGGACATGCATGGAATGCACTCACTAATAAGTGGATATTAGCAAAACACACACACACACACACACACAATACCCAGGATACAATCCACAGAACTCAAAAAGAGGGCCCAAGTGAGAATACTTCAATCCCACCAGGGAGGGAGAAGAAACCAGAGGATAGAGCAAAGGAGGGAACTGAGTGGGTTTTTCTTGATATAGTATAATGTCAGCAAAAGGTTTGTCATGTATAGCTTTTATTTTATTGAGATATATTATTGAGCTATATTTTATCTCCAGTTCCTTTAGATATTGTTAAACAAAATTAAAGTTTTTAACATTAAAAAAATACAAAGGGACAGCAAACAGACATCTTCTAGACATGACATGTCTACTGTAACCATGAACTCACTGCAACCACCACTAGCCTCACTAGACCTGCACAATAGTATGACCATCAATTCCTCTTCACCCTGAGAGACGGTTAAGTATTAGTGGTTTGGGAAAGAGGACATGTCATGCTTTCCAAGTGGAATGGCCACTAATCAATTTTCTTGTTCCATTAAATGATCTCTAACACATGATCTGTCAGAAAACACAAACTAAATTCATGGAGGTGGAGGGGAGCTCGCTGGGTGCAAGCAGGGGTAAGATTAGAACTGAGAATGGTGAGAAGAAGATGAAATTTACACATTCATTATATTGATGTGTGAAACTGCCAATCAACAAAGAACACAACACACAAAGAATCAGATAGATAATACAAAGAAAAAATACCAATTATATTAAAATTCTAATAGACAATCTCTAACAGACATATCACTGGTCATTCTGATGTGACTGGCTTGTGCAGAGTGGAGTGGACAGTTAAAGCTAATTAGGGCAGCTGGTGATTGCATTGCGGAGCCCACTCATCTGAAATATTTGAAGTTCTGTATTTCATCTCTTTTCATGATGTAGGATGCCGAAGATCTTAAATCCACCATGTCCCATTGACCTCACAAAGGAATTTTGTTTGTTTTGCTCCTTCACTGGCCATCTAACTGGGGTATCTAACTGCGTTGGGATTATACAACGCAATATGGTATTCCTAAAGCAAGTATAGACATGCAAGAGTGTGGAACGTGTAAATTCTCAGAAAACATCAAAGCCACCGAGATACACTAGTGTATCATGTCGGTGTCAGTCAGCATGGTTATCACTACACCTATGACATAAATAGGTTTTAGTCATGATAGAGTCTGCCAATGAGGGCTCTAGCTCTTCTACCAGAATAGGTGGATTATCTTTTAACATTCTTGATTTGTTATACAAACAAACAATGGTAGACTATAGGGGGAGAGAGGAAAGTATGACCTGACTCTTTAGACATGAAGGAGTGCAAGCATCATCATTTGTCTTTACATTCATGTCATTTGAACATGTTGGCCAGTACTTGGCTGTTGCACTCCCCTCAAACTGTAGTTTTAAACACCAAGATTCTTCTAATCTTTTGCTATGACAGCCACGGATATGCAGTCCTGAAGACGCTGTCAGGCAAAGTCTTACTGGTTGAATTTCATGGCCTTGCTTTCTCCCACTTGAGAGGGAGGAAGGTACAGGGTGAGCTGTGTGTAGGCTCTGCTTGCATGTGACTGACAAAGGATGCTGTTAAGTATCCAGGTGACGTCTTTGACAGGATCCAGCCTTACTCATTTTATGATCCTACAGGCATTTCTACACAACTTTCTGAAACATATAGCCACTGAAATATTGAATTCAAGAAAGCACAATCCATATCATAGGAAAAAATCCTTTTCTCCTTGATTCTTCTTTCTTCATCACAGTGTATCTTGTTAGAAATACAACACGTAAGCAGCGCTTGGTACAGATCATAATTCTAGCCACGCAGGAGGCCAAATCTGGAGGGCTACAAGTTTTATGCATTCCTGGGGTACATCCTGGGCAACATAACATTAAATATGAAACATCTGTCCTAGGCTCAATCCCATTTACTGACCTGATCCATCTGCTTTTCTGAAAACATCATGATTAATGGCTGAATAAATTTCCACTGTGAATACGGGGAAAATGTAAGTTTGAGAGAGTATCTGGAAAGTAGCTCAATGGTAAGACTCTTCCCTGGCATAGCTAAGGGCCTCAGTTCAAGTCCCAGTTCTGCATAGTTTATGAATAGTTCTTGTTGGAGCCTGGCACACTTTCTTTCTGACTCTCATTTCTCGCTCAAACAAATTACTAGGTTTAGCCCTAAATTCAATCTGTAAGTAATTGAAAAAATTACTATTAGTCCTAAATTCAACAACTAGCCAGATAACTGTTCTTAGAATGTAATGATTTCCTTTTATCTTGATTCTATTTTGTATTAAGCATTATTCTAGTATTTCATTTAAGTTTAAAGTTTTTCTAATAAGAGCTGGAGATGTGGCTAAGTAGTTAACAGACCTTGCTGCCCTTATGAAAACCTGGGTTCATTTCCTATCACCCAAAATGAGAGGCTCACAAAGGTTTGCTATTCACGGTTCAGGTGATGTGATCTATCGCCACCTTCTGGCCATCCCAGGCACTGTGCCCACATGCAAGTACCCATACACAGACATACTAAATTAAAAACCCACCTTTACCAATCATACAAAACAACAAATATGAAAGTAGTAGTGAGTTTGTGCCATACTTTTAAAATACAAATTTCAAGTTTTAGCTGTGAAATCAAAAGCCCCGTGCCATCATCCAAATGTTAGAGAATAAGGACAAAATATATGTGCATATGTGTGTGTGTGTGTGTGTGTGTGTGTGTGTGTGTGTTTTAAGGAAATAATTCTTGTTTAAAATATAAAAGTTTTTCACTTTTATTTTTGTAACTGCAGCAACCAAAATGAAAAAGAATAATTATGTATGTGGGGCAGGCTTCAAAATCATGCATGTGCCTTCAAAGAGTGTCAGTTAATCACTTGCTTATATTTATGTGTTTTGATTAAATATTGAATTTGTACATAGACCCAGAGGCCATCACAGCAACTATTTTAAATCAAAGCAGTCAAACTTGACTTAAATTAAACAGGCTACTTCGTTGGCAAAAATCAAATTAATATTTGATGGTTTTAGCACACATCAAGAGATTGCTTTATCTCAAACATCATTTTAAAGGAGAAGTTTCTCTGTATTTTCAAATTCCTTAAATGTTACTTTTTGAAATTCAGGGGACCTAAGTGAGTATTCTTGGGAATTCTCATATTTTTCAAAATCACACTTTTGACAGCACATTCTATAATTTGAATAGCTGGGGTTCCTGTTTAAAGAATAGAATCTCGCATATTAGTAGTGCCTATATTGAATGGCATCCTATACAGATATCCAATGCAAACAAATGCAAAAATCAAATCTTTTGGAAAGGTAGCAGCCCCTCCTAGAGTCATGCATGGACACATACTCAATTAATGACTTATTTTGAACTAGAAGTCTATTATATCTTGAGAGTGCATGCAAAATATTTACACAATGTATACTGTCTATATAAACTTTCTAGTGAGTGTGTTCTGTTTTGCCCTTCATTGTTCTTTCTGAATATTGTACTATATCTACCCATGCAAATATATTATATATATATGCGAAGCATATATATGCTTTTCTTGCTTAATATTATTCTTAACCCATCCATTTTCCTGAAGATTCATTATTTAATTTTTCTTTATATCTGAAAAATATTCTATTTTATGTATGTACCAGATTTTCATCTCTCACTGACCTTTTGCTGAACAACCAGGAAGGCTCTATTTCTGTGCTTTAGTGAATAGAGCAGAATATTCTTTTGTGTTTGGGTGAAATATTCTGTGGATGTCTGTTAGGTCCATTTGATTCATAATGTCAGTTAGTTTCATTATTTAACTGTTTAGTTTTTGTCTGAATGAATTGCCAATTAGTGAGGATGTGGCACTGAAGTCTCTCACTATTAATGTGTGGGGTTCACTGTGCAATTTAAACTTTATTAATGTTTTCTTTTACTAAAGAAAATGTGGTTGCCACCTTTGTTCGGGGCATCGATGTTCAGAATTGAGATATCATCTTGGTAGATTTTTCCTTTGATGCATATCAAGTGTCCTTTCCCACCTCTCTTGATTGCTTTTGGTCAAAAGTATCTTATATTGGATATTAGAATGGCTGCTCAAGCTTGCTTCTTGGGTCTGTTTTCTTGGAAAACTTTTCAGCCCTTTACTATGAGGTCATGTCTATCTTCATAGCTGAAGTGTGGTTCTTGTATGCACCAGAATGAGGAATCCTATTTTCACATCCATTCTGTTAGCCTGTGTCTTTTTATTAGGGAACTGAGTACACTGATGTTGAGAGAGCTTAATGACTAGCGATTGTTAATTCCTATTATTTTGATGTTGGTGGTGGTGGTGGTGGTGGTGGTGGTGGTGGTGGTGGTGGTGGTGATGATGATGAAGTGTGTGTGTGTGTGTGTGTGTGTGTGTGTGTGTGTGTGCTTGTGTATGCTTCCCTTATTTTTGCTCGTATGGAATTAAATACTTTCTGTTTTTATTTTTATTTTTCTTTGATTTAGTATTTCCTTGGCTTGGAGTATTCCTTCTAGTATTTTCTGTAGGGCTAGATTTGTGGGTAGATGTTTCAATTTGGATATGTCTTGAAATATATTATTTTCTCCATCTATGGTGATTGAGAGCTTTGCTGGGTATAGTAGTCAAGGTTGGCATCTGTGGTTTTGTTAGAGGTTGTAAGATATCTGTCCAGATCTTTCTAGTTTTTAGAGTCTCTGTTAAGAAGATAGGTGTATTTCTGTTATGTCTGCCTTTGTATATTACCTGGCCTTTTCCCCCTTGCTGCTTTTAATGTTATTTCTTTGTTCTGTAGGTTTTATGTTTTTATTATTACATATTGGGAGTATTTTATTTTCTGGTCCAGGTATAATTGGTGTTCTATAAACTTCTTGTATTCTTATATGCATCTTCTATGATTTTGTTGAAAATATTTTCTGCTCCTCAGAGATGCAACTCTTCACCTTCTATGCTTATTATTCTTAGGTTAGGTTTTCTCATGGTATCCCAGATTTCCTGGGTGTTTTGTGTCAGGGATTTTTTAGATTTAATGTTTGCTTTGACTGATATATCCACTTCTCCTATTGGATCATCTATGTCTGAATTTCTCTGTTCCATCTCCTGTATTTTGTTGGCAATGCTTGCATCTGTAGTTTCTGTTTTTCCTCTCTAGGTTTTTCATCTCCACCATTCTCTCAGTTTGTTTTCCTTTAGTGCTTCTATAGCCATTTTCAGGTTTTGAAGAGCTTTTATTTATTTCCTTCACCAGTTTAATTGTATTTGCCTGTATTTCTTTAAAATATTTATTCATTTCCTCTTTAGAGTTCCCCATCTTTTCAAGATTGGATTTAAGGTCATTGTCTTGTGTTTTAGTTGTGTTTCGATAGCCAGGACTTGCTGTAGTAAGACAGCTATACTCTAATTGTGTCATCCAGCTCTGGATTTTGCTGTTTGTGTTCTTTTAAGGGCCTTTAGACATCTAGATGGCTTTATCCCCTAGATGTTCCTGTTTTAGTAGGTATTGGAAGGGATCTTAATATGAACCTAGTGTGGTAGGCCTCTGGTGGATATCCTTGGTGCTGTAAGGTTCCAGATCAGCATGTCTGATGAAGGTGGGTAGAGAGGTAGCAGAAGCATGGGGTTCCAGAGGGAAGAGCAGGTGCTCAGGGCAGCTGAGTGTGCCCTAGAGAACTCAGTGGCCAGGGATGATCTAGGTTAACACTTTAAAAAATAATTGTCTATTTATATTTCAGTTTTTGAAAACTATTCATTCGCCCATATGTTGATTAGCATATTTATCATCTATGCTAGTATCATAAGCATAATATCACCTTGCTATTTAATCCCTAATATTTTAAAAATTCTTGGCATTAGCTCTTTGTCTGATGTATAAAATTTAAATACTGTTTCCCATTCTGATGTCTGCATGTGTACTCTGCAGTAGCTTCCTTGGATGTACAGAAATCTTTAGCATTTTATATATCCTGTCTTTTTCCACTTTGTGCTGATTCTTGTGGTGTTGATGAGTAACCCAAAGTCTTGGAAATATTTATTATTATCTTGTCTAGAAATTTTTGGTTTCAAATTAAGGTATTTGTCAATTTAAAATTGATTTTTAATTGTATGAAAGATATACATCAAATTTCATCTTCTACAGGTGGGTACCAGTTTTTATAACACCGAATATATAGAATAAGCTCTCTTTTTTCTCACTGTATGGTTTTCCTCCTTTGCCAATAATTCTGAGAGCACCACTTTTGAGGTCAATATCCAGGTCCTCTGTTTTTATTGTGGTCTTACCATCTATTTTGGTACTTGCCAGCACCAAGCTGTCCTTATCACTACAGGTCTGTAGCAAAATTTGAGGTTGAATATTTTGATAACTCTGTGTTCTTACTTCTTAGGTTTTATTTATCTATCTGTAGTCATTTTTGGTTCTCTATTGTATTCTTGCATTTTTATACATATGTGACATATGACATCTATGTTTTTTATAAGCATTGGATTGCATTTATAGGTTAGCCACAATATGGCCCCTATTCTCAGGGCAGGGACTTCAGATTTGGTCTGGAATCTTTACCAGTCCACAAATATCAAGTGTCTTTTTCTATTATTCTCTACATTGTTTCTTTGAGACAGGGTCTCTCACTGAAGAGGAAGCTCATATGACAACTAGGCTGGCTGGATTCAGGTGTGCCAATCTCTGTACTTCCACACTTTGTGGGCTTACAGTCGTATGCAGTCGTATGCATGTGCTAGTTCTCACACTTGTGTGTGTGCTAGCTCTCACACTTGTGTGCAAAGCAAGCGCTCTCACTCATTAAGCAATCTCCCCACACCTATTCTTATGTTACTGTGGAGCAATAGAGTGAAAAGTTTAAATAATATTTACTAGGTGAAGAAATGCAAGTGAACATCTTAGGGTTAATCAAAGCTGCCAGAAAAAAAAGTGCTTCAGGAAACTCCTTCAACCTATGGGGAAGGTTGGTTTCTAGCCTTCCTGATTGTACCCCAGTGGTTTCCTGTCCCAGCCATTCCAGTCTCCATGAAAGACACTTAGCAAACATTTGGGGGCATCACAGGTTATACTTATGATTCAGAATTGCTAATATCCTTCAGTGGTAGCCACCCAGGCTGAGGTGTCCCTGCAGTAAATATGATGGCTCCATGCAGTCAAATGTCATCCTGTGTCTTACTTTATTTGAGAATGTGAAGAAGGTGAAAGATCTCCTTAAAATCATCAGATCTCAGGAATAGCTCTACTTTATATGTAGAGAGATAGTACAGTGTATACACTGTAAAATTGCCAAAAAAATGTGAACAATCTTTGCATTGAGAAGATAAATATAATTTATTCACTCAAAACGTTTCAAACTGCATCGTTTTTTTAATTTTTATTTTCTATGTTCTATGTTTACATTCCAAAGGCTTTCCCCTTTCCCAGTTCCCACCCACCATAGTTCCCATAGTTCCTCTCCCCCCCAACTGTTCCCCAATCATTCCCCCCCCTCAGTTTCTTTACTAAACTGGATGCAATCTTTACAGGCCCAGGGTCCTCTCCTTTCTTCTTCTTGGGAATCATTTGACTTGCTATTTGTGTCTTGAGTATTTAGGGCTTCTGGGCTCATTAATATCCACTTATCAGTTATTGCATTTCATGTGCATTCTTTTGTGATTGGGTTAATTCACTCAGGATGATATTTTCCAGGTCTAACATTTACCTACAAATTGCATGAATTCATTATTTTTAATTGCTGAGTAGTATTCCATTGTATAAATATACCACATTTTCTGTATCCATTCCTCCTTTGAGGGATATTTGGGCTCCTTCCAATTTCTGGCTATTATAAACAAGGCTGCTATAAACATAGTGGAGCATGTGTCCTTATTGCATGCAGGGGAATCCTCTGGGTATATGCCCAGGAGTGGTATGCCAGGGTCCTCTGGAAGTGACATGCCCAATTTTCTGAGGAACCGCAAAACTGATTTCCAGAGTGGTTTTACCATTTTGCAATCCCACCAACAGTGGAGGAGTGTTCCTCTTTCTCCACATCCTCGCCAGCACTTGTTGTCTCTTGAGTTTTTAATCTTAGCCATTCTGACTGGTGTGAGGTGGAATCTCAGGGTTGTTTTGATTTGCATTTCCCTGATGACCAATGATGTTGAACATCTTTTAAGGTGTTTCTCGGCCATCCGAATTTCTTCTGGTGAAAATTCTTTGTTTAGCTCTGTGCCCCATTTTTTGATAGGGTTATTTGGTTCTTTGGGGTCTAACTTCTTGAGTTCTTTGTATATATTGGATATTAGCCCTCTGTCAGATGTGGAGTTGGTGAAGATCTTTTTCCACTTTGTTGGTTGCTGTTTTGTCCTTCTGACAGTGTCCTTTGCTTTGCAGAAACTTTGTAATTTTATGAGGTCCCATTTGTCGATTCTTGATCTTAGAGCATAAGCTATTGGTGTTCTGTTCAGGAACTTTTCCCCTGTGCCCAAGTCCTCCAGGGTCTTCCCAAGTTTCTTTTCTAATAGTTTCAGTGTGTCTGGTTTTATGTGGAGGTCCTTGATCCACTTGGAGTTGATCTTAGTGCAAAGAGATAAGAGTGGGTCAATTCGCATTCTTCTGCATGTTGACCTCCAGTTGAACTAGCACCATTTGTTGAAAAGGCTATCTTTATTCCACTGGATGGTTGTGGCTCCTTTATCAAAGATCAAGTGACCATAAGTCTGTGGGTTAATTTCTGGGTCTTCAATCCTGTTCCATTGATCTCCTTGCCTGTTGCTATACCAATAACATGCAGTTTTTAACACAATTGCTTTGTAGTACTGCTTGAGGTCAGGGATATTGATTCCCCCAGAAGTCCTTTTATTGTTGAGAATAGTTTTAGCTATCCTGGGTTTTTTGTTGCTCCAGATGAATTTGAGAATTGCTCTTTCTAGATCTATGAAGAATTGAGTTGGGATTTTGATGGGGATCGCATTGAATCTGTAGATTGCTTTTGGCAAGATGGCCATTTTTACTATATTGATCCTGCCAATCCAGGAGCAAGAAATATTTTTCCATCTTCTGAGGTCTTCTTCGATTTCTTTCTTCAAGGACTTGAAGTTCCTGTTGTACAGATCTTTCGCTTGTTTGGTTAGAGTTACACCAAGATACTTTATTTGTTGTTTGTGGCTATTGTGAAGGGTGTTATTTCCCTAATTTCTTTCTCTGCCTGCTTGTCCTTTGAGTACAAGAAGGCCACTGACTTGCTTGAGTTAATTTTATAACCTGCCACTTTGCTGAAGTTGTTTATCAGCTGTAGAAGTTCTCTGGTGGAGTTTTTTGGGTCGCTTAGGTAAACTATCATATCGTCTGCAAGTAATGATACTCTGACTTCTTCCTTTCCAATTTGTATCCCTTTGACTTCCTTATGTTGTCTAATTGCTCTTGCTAGAACTTCAAGTACTATATTGAAAAGATATGGAGAGAGAGGGCAGCCTTGTCTAGTCCCTGATTTTAGTGGGAATGCTTCAAGTTTCTCTCCATTTATTTTGATGTTGGCTACTGGTTTGCTGTAGATTGCTTTTACTATGTTTAGGTATGGGCCTTGAATTCCTGCTCTTTCCAAGACTTTTAGCATGAAAGGATGCTGAATTTTGTCGAATGCTTTTTAGAAGGGGTTATAGAAAGCCTCCCAACCAAAAAAAGTACGGGACCAGATGGTTTTAGTGCAGAATTCTACCAGACCTTCAAAGAAGACTTAACACCAATACTTTTCAAACTAATCCACAAAATAGAGACAGAAGGGACACTGCCCACCTATTCTTCGAAGCCACAATTACGCTAATACCTAAACCACAAAAAGATCCAACAAAGAAAGAGAACTACAGATCAATTTCTCTTATGAATATAGATGCAAAAATACTAAATAAAATTCTTGCTAACCGAATCCAAGAGCACATTAAAACGATCATCCACAATGATCAAGTAGGCTTCATCCCAGGGATGCAGGGATGGTTCAATATATGGAAATCCATCAATGTAATCCACTACATAAACAAACTGAAAGAAAAAAACCACATGGTCATCTAATTTTTATTTTCTATATTCTATGTTTACATTCCAAAGGCTTTCCCCTTTCCCAGTTACCCCCCACCATATGTCCCATAATTCCTCTCCCCCCCATGCTATTCCCCACTCATTCCCCCCCACTACGATTTCTCTGTTCTGGGTCTACAATAATGGATCCAATCTTTACAGGCCCAGGGTCCTCTCCTTTTTTTCTTCTTGAGAGTCATTTGACTTGCTAATTGTGCCTTGAGTATTTAGGGCTTCTGGGCTCATTAATATCCACTTATCAGTGATTGCATTTAGTGTGTATTCTTTTGTGATTGGGTTAGCTCACTTAGGATGATAGTTTCCAGATCTAACCATTTACCTACAAATTGCATGAGTTCATTATTTTTAATTGCTGAGTAGTATTCCATTGTATAAATATACCACATTTTCTGTATCCATTCCTTCTTTGAGGGATATCTGGGCTCCTTCCAATTTCTGGCTATTATAAACAAGGCTGCTATAAACATAGTGGAGCATGTGTCTTTGTTGTATGCAGAGGAATCCTCTGGGTATATGCCCAGGAGTGGTATGCCAGGGTCCTCTGGGAGTGGCATGCCCAATTTTCTGAGGAATCGCCACACTGATTTCCAGAGTGGTTTTACCATTTTGCAATCCCACCAACAGTGGAGGAGTGTTCCTCTTTCTCCACATCCTCGCCAGCACTTGTTGTCTCTCGAGTTTTTAATCTTAGCCATTCTGACTGGTGTGAGGTAGAATCTCAGGGTTGTTTTGATTTGCATTTCCCTGATGACTAATGATGTTGAACATCTCTTAAGGTGTTTCTTGGCCATCCGAATTTCTTCTGGTGAAAATTCTTTGTTTAGCTCTGTACCCCATTTTTGATAGGGTTATTTGGTTCTTTGGGGTCTAACTTCTTGAGTTCTTTGTATATATTGGATATTAGCCCTCTGTTGGATGTGGGGTTGGTGATTTTCCTGATATAAGGTTGTTAATTTTCCTGATATAAGCCATGTTTCCCAGGCTGGCCTCAAACTATGTAGCAAAGGCTGCCTTTGAACCTCTGATTATCTTGTCTCTATTTACTGAGTGCTAGAATTATAGGCATGTGCCATCTTCCTGTTTTATTTGAAGCAGGGGATGCCAGGTATGCATTCTACCAACCAGGATACATCTCCAAACTATCTTTAATCTTTTAAGACAGAGTGTAGCTATGTAGCCCAGGTTATCCTGTAATTCCCTATGTGACCCTGGATGGCCTCTTGCTTGTGATGACTCTCCTGTTTCAGGACTGTGATTACAGGTATGAGCTGCTATGACCAATGTCTTCTATAATTTTGATTCCTGTTAGTTAATTGTTAAAAAAAACAATCTTCATACTGACATTTCATGTGTATATAAGGTACATTTCTTTAATTAATTAATTAATTAATTAATTAATTTTATTTGTCAGTATTTATCCCTCTGCTCATTTTAGCTTCTTTACTCTAGAAAAAAATTTTAGTGGTTATTGATGACATATTTGCAACTTGAGATTGTGTGTATTTGTTAAAAATGCATTTGTAGCTTGTATATTTATAGCATAATTTCCTATGTGATTTTCATCATAAACTCTTGTGCCAACTTCCCCAGCATTTGCAAATTGAAAGCAAAATAATTTTAGGAATACTTTCTTCCTTTTTCCTAAATTACAGTGCAGTATTTTCCTAAAATTACACATTCAGGTAAGTATATACACACTACGTATTTTATTTGTGTTAAGGGAGCATTATGTGATGAAATTGCGAACACCAAAATTGGCTCTCCAAATTCAACATACTTCATTGCATACTTACAACATGATGTCTACTGTTTTCTGTTGTATCTGCACACTCACGTGAAAAACATAGTAAATGACAGGGACAACCCAACTTTTCCAAAGGAATTAAATTTTAAGTTATGAGCAGTGAACAATTCTGTTGAGAATTCTGGAGAGCCATGGGGTATCTTGCCTCAAGCACAGGAATTAAAACAAGGAGAGAGAGAGAGAGAGAGAGAGAGAAAGAGAGAGAGAGAGAGAGAGAGAGAGAGAGAGAGAGAGAGAGAGACCTTCTTGTGTCTCTCCAAATTCTTTTCTGGGATACAAGTAGAACAAGCTGCCCCAAAAACAAACCTAAATGGCTTCTTAGTGATCAGCGAGGTCAGGAGCAGCAATTGTTTGAAGACATTAATTTCTTTTCCTATGAACACATGCATTTCTGAAGTCAGCCATGGCACACACAGTCTTTCATGGCACAGGTGCCCAGTTAAATAGGCAAAAAGAAGCCAATTATATGAGAATATTGGCAAATTTTATGCTTCTGTGAGGTCCAGTCAGCCAAGCTGTGCCTAGCATCAAACATGAAATGATGTTTTGAAAAAGAAATAATATTTCTCAAATAATTTGAAATACCATACTGTAAATACTAATACTAATTAAAATTTTCAATGTATAGATATTTTTCTTTTATATGTTTAAAAGAATTTTCTTTTGAATTTGTGTTACAGATCCATGTATTTCCCTGGGGCAATTATTTCTACAGGCGAGACAGAGAGAGAGAGAGAGAGAGAGAGAGAGAGAGAGAGAGAGAGAGAGAGAGAGAACAACAAGAAAAGACTTCCATTCAAATCTAGCTTAGGAGACCAGAAAACTTACTGTGTTAAAAAATAAGAATTTAAGTGAGGAGTTACTTACAAGAATAAGTAAGTAAGGGAACTTAGGGTTTTACTGCTGTGAACAGACACCTCAACCAAGGCAACTCCAATGAAGACAACATTTTATTAGGGCTGACTTACGAATTCAGAGGTTCAGTCCATTATCAACAAGGTAGAAGCATGTTCTGGTGCTAGAGATGGAGATGAGAGTTCTACATCTTGTTCCTAAGGCAAACAGAAGACGACTGACTTCCAGGCAGGTAGCAGAGTATCTCAAAGCCCACTCCCATAGTGACACACTTCCTCCAACAAGGCCAAATCTACTCCAAGGCCAACCTCCTAACAGAACCACTCCCTGGGCCAAGCATATTCAAACCACCACAAAGGGTGACCAAGGGTGACCAAGACACCTACAGTACCCAAAGCCCTACCCCACTGTGGACGAGAACCAGTCCATATTGAGTACTGCTGTCTCCTGTGCCATGTGTAGGCATTCTTCTGAGCAGCCTTTTCTCTTCAGCATGTCTACCGCATACAGGTGCAGATGGAGGCTGGTGTCTCATGAGTTTCTGAGACCTGTGAAGATCTCTTGACAATACTCTTTTCCCTGTGAAGAAATGTTTCAATCCAGAGGACTTAACAAAAATCTAAATGTGGGATACATCATTTCTGAAGTAACTCTCTGATTATCTCTGCCTTGTATTTTAAGTAATTTGTGGCGTGTCCTATGAAAATATTAAGTGTGTAAGTGAGACTTTTGTAAACTCTAATCCTCACAAATTGCTCCATGCATCTTGTATCCCACCCCCCAGGCCCACATCCATAGAGCAGTGCGTGATTTCAATAACCACCGTAGTGAATGGTCTGACTTCTTCCAGATATGAAGTTTCCAGAATTATTTTCAAGCATTGCTATTAGTTCTCTGTCATATTTTCATCCACTTTGTCAAACATAATACATACAGTGGCTTTTCACTTGCCTATCAGTGATGTTTCCTGGAGAAATTGGTTTCTAACACGGCTGCAATTAGAAAGTAGTTTCTATCCAAGCCATGTGAGATATTGATCTTGTCCTCAGTATGCAAGACTTTGATCTATTCCACTGTCTTTCTTTCTGACAGTGTGGGTTGGGATTTTTAAAATGCAAGTGATTACCTTCTTCTGTTCAGGAGGCTTCCCCTGACTTGTGGAAGCTGGCTAGTAAATTCTCCAAATAACATGCCGTGGGTACAGAGATGTGAATCTGTCTCTATGATGTTTAAGTACAGACAATCCACCAAGGGGATACACATCAGTTATCTGATATAGTTACTAAGGAAAATCCTTGTCTCTTAGATTGCTAAGAATATAAAAAATAATGGACACTGCTGAAATTGATAAAAATGATTTTTTCTTAAGTATCCTTTTATACTATAAACCAGGCAATTAATGTCACTGAAGCAACAGCAGGGATTAGATTAGGGATATGGAGGTGATAAATCAATAACATAGGAAGCTAAGTCCAGTGAAGTCTAGAGAGTTTCTTAAAAGAAAAAAAAAGTATACTCATTCCTATAGTGATGCAGGAACACATCCCTCTTTCCTGGATGTGTTCATATACTTTCTGAAGCTGCTTTGGCCATCTGTGGGAACTGGGGACCCCTCTATATTCCCACTAATGTTTGCTGATGATGACAGAGTGTAAAATGAGCCTTGAAACAGAGAACAAGCATAACATACCTCTTCAGAAGAACTGTACTCATCACACTGATATTGACCAGGAAGTGGGACAGTATTGCTTTGCAAAAATTAGAGAAGTATATCATTCATCTTAAATTGTTTTCAGTCACTGATGTTAATAAAAATATCATTAAATGGGCATAAAATCGCACTATAAATATCATCACAAAGATAGTTGGGTCTGATAGAATGTGTGTAATTATGAAGTCCAATTAGTGAAGAACAAAGAATTTTGAGTTATGAAAGCTGTCTGTTTTTAAATATACCTAGTTAGAACTAAAGAAAATTATTGTATTTTAAGTCTAGTTTTTTTCTTCCAGAGGTAGAAAAGCTTAATATCTAGAAAGAGCTTGCTGTTCCTCTTACATGCTGGTTTCTGCATTTTCCTAAGTTTGCATGGTTTACTGCTTTTAGCATCTTTAGTGCCACAGATCCTTACCACACAGAATGTGTGAGCAGATATTTGCTTTACGAAGACACAATAAATTCCTCACTATGAATCAGGAATCATTTATGACACAAAGAAACAGAGTTTAAGAGCTTAACCCCACATTTTCTCTTCCCTGGAGATAATATGGATTCTTCTCATCTATTTATTACCAGGGTATTACTGGGAACATGAATTAAATATAAAATTTATTCTGTTCATTACTTTGGAAAAAAAAAAACACTTGCTGACTTTATTGTCATTTATTTCCGTAGAAATCTATACTAAAATTTAGTTTTCTTTTTGCTTGCCATAAAGCATCATTTTAGAGTCATTGATATAATGGTATAAAGTTATAAGTATTAGTTAAACCTATAGGTGTGAATGTGTGTGTGTGTGTGTGTGTGTGTGTGTGTGTGTGTGTGTGTGTATGTGGAATGAATGCATGCCGATTCCTACAGAGTTCAGAAAAGCAGTCAGATTCCCTGAAACTAGAGGTACAGACAGTGGTGTCTACAGTATGAATGTTGGGAACCAATCCTGGGTTCTCTGTGAGAACGGTAGGGGCTTTTAACTGCTGAGCCACCTCCAGCCCCAAGTCATATGTATTTTTAAAGTTTGAATTACATTGGCGAAATGAGTGATCACAATTTTGATTTTAGGAAAACAGCTCTTTATGCCTATGTAAATGCTAACATTTTGTATTTGCAGATCAATGCATGGCCTCACAGGTGATAGTTGGTTTCCCATCTCAGCTAGACAAGCAGTCATAGCTGAAATCTAGATATACCTGGACAGTCAGACCACATTTAAGCAACAGCATTGTGCCTGGCTGATCCTGGGTACTGATGGGGAAACCTTCCCAGGTTCTGTGGTCATCCTGTCTTTGTGTTCCCTGAGAATTGGCTGCATTCATCTTTTCTACCAATGTCCCAGTGAGAATTTCACAGAAACTGCCAGATGGTTCATTCTGTGAAAAACTCTGTGCAGTGGGGGGCGGGGGGGGGGTAGGGGATTTTGAAATAAGTCCTTGGCAGGAAATAAGCCCATTTTCATTATTGTTTTGACAATCATCATTTTTTAAAAGATTTCTAGAATAAAATGCAATGTATAGAAATCAGTATTTACAGAGCATCGTGTGCTCTGGTGTGCTATGTCTGAGATGTGAATTCTTACAAAGTCACCAAACGTCATAGCAACTTTACTGATTATCATATAGATCCAAATGGTGCCACCTTACATATATACAAAACTACCTTGTTTAAACCAAAGGAGAAAAATCTTTAAGATGGTCTCTAGTTGCTTGACTTTATTGACTAGAGAAATGGCTCACCAGTTAAAAGTACTTGCTGCTTATGGCAATGGACCATGTGGTAGAGACTATTTCTATCTTGATGGGGAGAAGGAACAAAAAATATCCCGTGATTTTCCTCTGCCTTGCTTTTTGAACAAACCTCTCCTAGTGGCCTAGACTCAGCTATGCCTGCTTTTGCCTTCCTGTACTGAATTTGAAGGCTGCACCATAACCAATAGCTTTTTATAAAAATCTGGGCTCTAGGCTTAGACTAATATCCTCATGCAAGACAAGTATTCTACAAATTTCTCCATTTCTCCAACCCAGAAATGAGAGATTTGTAATATAGATTTGCAAAAATAAATGATAATTCAGTCTTTTAGGGATAAAATATAGAGGATAAATTCTGAACTAGCAGTACAGAAAATGCTATTGGTTGTGACATATGCTTTCTAGATTAGAGAGAATGTGATTTCATTGAAGAATATTTAAAAGTAATTACCATTATTTAAAAAATAACAAGCTGTCTATAGGTGATAGCTAATATATTAAATATGACTGACATTTTATGACTCAGAAAGCAATTATACAATATCAGAATAATGTATCTCTTTAGAAGAATATTAAGCTGTTAGTCATTTTTGTAGAAAATATCTTCATAGTGATTTGAAATCACATTAAAAATTTCTTACATTTGGGCCTAGAGAAATGACTCAGCAGTTAAGTGTGTTTGTAGGCAAAATAGCTCCATTTCCCAGTCCTGATTCTGTGGCTCCCAGCCATCTGTACCTCCAGCCCCAGGGAGGTATTGGGAGGGGGGAGAGAGACAGAGACAGAGACAGAGAAACAGAGAGAGACAGACAGACAGAGAAAGACACAGAGACAGATAGACAGACAGACAGACAGAAACAGAGACAGAAAGAGGCAGGGACAGACAGACAGACAGACAGACACATAGATACACAGAGAGAGATGTATATACATACATAAACACACAGACAGACACACAGAGAGATGCAAATACCTACTCACCGAAACACACATACACAGAGAGACATACAGACATGCAGAGAGATGCACACAGACACACACACACAGACACACACACACACACACACACACACACACTTAAAAATAAAATAAAATACTTAAGAACAAATTTCTTATGTACAGGATGCATCTACCTGGGTGGCAGAAACTCAGGGTCCCTGTGGCTCAGTTTTCTGTGGCTGCTGGACAATGAGACGAGATGGTGGTTTAATCACAGAAGCTCACAGACTAAAGTTCTTGTCTCAACAGAGTGGATCTTCTTATCTGCAACTAGGAGACTACATGGAGATGGTGACCTATATTTTTCATTTTGGCTCTCATTTTCTATCACTACTGAGAGCAGTTCCTCTGCTTGATCTGTTCCCAGGGTGAATTTTGATGTTAGTCACTGAAGATGCCAGTAGACAGCTGGGAGAAATGAGACAGAGACAGCTGAAGGGGATTAATAACTCCAAATGCTGTTGATGAAGGCTGTGCTTACTGAATCTGTGCTTTGCTCTCTTGTCTCCAGGAAGCAATCCCATTTCCACATCTCTTTCTGGTAGACCAACTCTGATGCTTGATGCTTATGGTCTTTAGGACAACCAGAAAGGCTCTGGCCCTCCATCTTACTCAAAGGCAGATTCAGTTAAATATCAAGAAAATCGTTTTAAAATACAGTATTTGAAATATAATCCAGCTGATTTTTCTCCTCTAATGACATCTTAGAGATTTAAAAAAACTACTTTGGTTATAGAATTGAATTGCATAAATTAAATTTTCTGTGTCTATATAATACACACATACACTACCTTGAAGATATGCAATATTACTATGACCTTTAAAATGATTCATTAATTTTTGTTTTACATGACTGGTATTTGCCTGTATGTATATATGTATTATTTGTGATGGCCAGAAAAGGGCATTAGATAACTTAGAATCAGAGTTACAGATGGTTGTGAATCACTATTAGGTGCTAAGAACAGAACCTCTTGATGCAAAAGCATCAAGCACTCCCAACTACTGAGCTGCCTTTTGTCCTTTTGTGTGGTGCACACACACACCACAGACATTCACACTAGGCACACAAACACACACACTACACACATGAACACACACACACATATACACAATAGACACACTACAGACACCCACACCATACACATGAAAACAAACACCACACACACAAACACACATACATACACACATTCACACCATAGACACATATTACACATACACACACCCACACCACATATCACATATCATCTAGATTCTAGAACAAATGGCTGCCTTTTTTATAGGATAAATGGCAAGAAGTTCTGTGATTTGTTCATTGCTTTCTTAAAAAGCATTTTGATTGCTGAAGACTGTGGTTTGCTTTTCTGAACACCCATGATGCATGTGTTAGTGAGGTATGCCCACATCAATTTATTTCCTAATGCCTCTGTAATTTTCCAATAGCCAGCATGCAAACTTCAAACGTTTGCTATTTGGTGCTTAAATGTAGTATTTCCCTCTGTCTAAGGTCCATTAAAAATACTTTTTGGATTTATTTATTTCTTGTGTGTGTTTGTTTGTGTGTGTGTGTCTCTGTGTTGTGTGTGTGTGTGCTTGCAAGCATAGGCACCATGTGGGTACAGATGTCGATGGAGGACAGAATAGGTCATGGTTGTGAGGCACTGTGTGGAGCCTGGGAACAGAACACAGGTCCTCTACAGTGACAGTGAGTGCTCCTAACCACTGACCCATCTCTCTAGGCCATTAAACAATTCTTTTAATATTTGCATTGAACATTTATGTGTCATGTGAAATACTTTAACAAGTTTTTCAATTCCGACATAGGAATTCATTGATAATGGCTTTCAGCAACACTTAACAGCTAATCTTAAAACTACAGTGGCACATAGATTCAAAAACTTCACCTCCATAATATTTTAGGTTCATAACTTATATTGCTTGTTGCTTAATTTTTCTACACATTTAGGACTGCTCTGGATAAGCCCCAATGATTGAATTTAGCACAACTATAATTCAGTCAAAAGGAATCCTCGAATGGTTTCCAGATTTTGCAATTGTTAAATTTGCTTTGGATACCAGTATATAGAATATTTTTGTTATGTTTAACATGCATTTACAAAGAGTGTGCATTCTGAGTTCTTAGCTACATTTCCTAAAAATATTAATTATGTTAAGAACGGTAATTGCAAGTCTCCCACACTTAATGTTTTTGCATCTCTGTTATGTCAGTGACTAAAATAGGTGCTTTAAAGACTTCAGCTGTAATTATATATTTTCCCATTTCTCATTGCACTCTGTCCTTTATTGCTGTAAGAAGTTTAATGATATATTATCAAGTGCATATGATTTAGGATTGTTGTTTTCTTCAACTGATTTCTTTCTCCAAAACCAAGCTGGGTGGGAAGAAAGGCCGTCTGCACCATGATACTGAGTATACACCCCAAATCACTGCTTTTAATCTGCATGGCTTGAGCGATGGTCAGTTTGTGTGTGTTTTTGTACATGAGAATAATCTTTCTATGGGCTTTTCTGCCACATGTGACCTTATTTGCTGATGTTTCAGTTCACGTTTTCCTACTATAATTAGCATATTTGTAATGTCATACCTGAGAAAATTTGAACATGCTAATATGCAAATTTATTCTTGTGTCTTGTGTTCTGCTGGATTTTAGCCTCTATAATGGTCTTCCCTTCCTCTTTAGTACCTGAAGTCATGAAGACTTGTTAACATGATTCCTCTAACATATTTTTTTTACCATATTTAAGTCAGTATGTAGCATTTTGATTAATTTAAAGTTTGTGCTTTGAAATTTTATTCCCTTTTTTATTTTTACATTGGTGGACTTTTTCTCTTCCTCCCTCTCTCCCCTTCTCCTCCCCTTCCCTCCCTCTTTTCTTCCTTCCATTCTTCCTTCCATCCATTTTTGCCCCTTTTTTTGGGGTGCATATGTTCAGGACAGAGGGCAGTTTGTAGGAGCTGAGTTCTCTCCTTCCACCATGTGACTCCCAAAACTAGAACTCAGGCTTGGTGGCAAGCTCCTCTCTTCACTCCTTTCCCTAAATTCTCTTTCTTATTCTTGGTTTTAAATCTACTTTTAGACTGAATATGGTGAGGCACCATTATTTGGATTTCTGTAAGTTCAAAAACAGACCAGTTTACATAGCAAAATCTGGCATAGCTAGAGCTGCACAGTAAGACCTTGTCTCAAAAAAAGGTCTGATTTTGTTGTTCTATGTTCTTTGTCTATCATACACATGGTTAGTATATTAACTAAGTTATGTCATGAAAATAAGCTGTGATTTTTATAGGAATGTCAGTGAGTCTGGAATACTGTGGCCTTGGAACAATAACATGGAAACTGCATGTTAAACATAACTAGGCCTTTGAGATCTAAGCCTGGGTTTCTCTCTCAGTTAATTTAAATCTTAATTTCTGTATGCATTCCCTTGCAGTTTTGTACATGCCACCCTTTGATGTTAGTTTAATATTGCAAATGATATTTTTTCATTTAATTTTGCTTTTAACTTTCTGTCACTGGGTACATAAACACATAATTTTCCTATTCCCTATGGCTCTTATATATTTTTGTCAAACCTTTGTGAATTCACAAGCATGTTTCATAATGAAGATATATTTTATATGAAAACGTGTGCTCCTGTTTCTCTCTGTGTAATTTTTCTATATTTAGCAAATTGGTTAGAACTTTAGGCAAGGGGCTGGTGAGACAGTTGAGAGGTTATACGAACACCTACTGCTCTTAAAGAAGACCTCAGTTCCATTCCGTGGACCCATGTTGGATGATCTGATATGCTCTTCTGGACTCCTCAGGAAATGTACTCAAATATAAATACACACACATATCCATGAATGAAAAGTGAAAATGAATATTAAAAAAATATTCGGGAAATTGTCAAGTAGACTTTGATGCTAGCTGTTCCCATCCCATGACATGTCATATAATTCCCTTTTTCAATTGAATGTTGACCTTTTCATTGTCAAGATTACATAACACATAGTGAAGATTTTGGTTTACTTGTATCTTTTCAACATTATGAGAGTAGATTCCATCAATCACTTGTTTTTGTGATGAACATCCTGTTCCTGATGTGTTTTTCCATTCTAGACAATGGGCTAATTGAATTTACTTATTTTCATGTCATTTAAAATTAATGATCTTGATATTGCAACCAGGATACAGCTGGAAAGGTGCAGGTAGAGACTCCGTCTGGGGCTAGAGCAGGGAGAACTGCTAAGCTCTCGCCCACAGGCGGGCCCAGGTGCCTAGGCTCTGCAACACGTCCCTGCAAGCTTAGGCCATGCACCAAGGCAGCCGGAAACACCCAGCTCCCCAGGACCCCAGACCAGCGATAGCGGCAGGCCTCCATATTGCAACCAGGACACAGCTGGAAAGGTGCAGGTAGGGACTCCGTCTGGGGCTAGAGCAGGGAGAGCTGCTAATCTCTCGCCCACAGGGGGACCCAGGCGTCTAGGCTTTGCAGGACGTCCCTGCGAGCTTTGGCCGTGCACCTAGGCAGCCGGAACCACCCAGCTCCCCAGGACCCCGGACCAGCAATAGCGGCAGGCCTCCATATTGCAACCAGAACACAGCTGGAAAGGCACAGGTAGACAGATTCCATCAGGGGCTACCACGTGGGGGGGATCTGCTAGGCTCTCGCTACTAGGCAGGCCCAGCAGTGCCTGCCAAGGCTCTGCTGCACTCTCCCACACTTCCCGGAGACCTCAGGCCGTGCACAAAGTCAGCAGGTGGCAGCCAGCTCCTGATCCCATTGAGCAGCAATCACGCATAACCACCAGTAGAGAAACAACAGGTAAGCCCAGCCTCACAGGAGATTCAAACACCAGCCAGTGACAACAAGGTCAACTAACCAGAAATAACCAGATGGCAAAAGGTAAATGAAGGAATGTCACTAACAGAAATCAAGGCAACATGACAGTATCTGAACCCAGTTCGCCAAAAACAGGAAGCCCTGGATACCCCAAAACACCAGAAAAACAAGACTTGGATATAAAATCACTGGTCAGGATGCTGGTAGCTGAACACATAAAAAAATCTTGTAAAGAAATAGAGGAGAAAATGGATCAAAAGTTAGAAGCCTTTACAAGGCAAATACAAAAATCACTTCAAGAAATGCAGGAGAAGATGGATCAAAAAGAAGAAGACAATAAGGAAGAAAGACAAAAATCACTTAAAGAAATACAGAAGAACGTGGGCCAACAAGTAGAAGCTATGAAAGAGGAAGCACAAAAATCTATTAAAGAAATACATGAAAACACAATCAAGCAAGCGAAAGATCTGAGCACATCCATCCAGGTACTAAAAACAGAGGTAGAAACAACTAAGAAATCGCAGAGGGAGACAACATTGGAGATAGAAAACCATGGGAAGAAATCAGGGGCCATAGATGCAATTATCAACAATAGAATACAAGAGATAGAAGACAGAATATCAGAAGCCGAAGATACCATAGGAACCATTGATTCAACAGTCAAAGAAAATACTAAATGCAAAAATGCTGTAACCCAAAACATCCAGGAAATCCAGGACACAATGAGAAGACCAAACCAAAGATTATAGGTATAGACGAGAATGAAGATGTACAAGTTAAAGGGCCAGCAAATATCTTCTACAAAATTATGGAAGAAAACTTCCCCAACCTAAAGAGAGAGATGCCCATGAATATACAAGAAGCATACAGAACCCCAAACAGACTGGATCAGAACAGAAATACATCCCGTCACATAATAATCAAAACTCCAAATGTACTAAACAAAGAAAGAATATTAAAGGCAGCAAGAGAAAAAGGCCAAGTAACTTATAAAGGAAAACCTATCAGAATAACACCAGACTTCTCACCTGAGACCATGGAAGCTAGAAGATCCTGGGCAGATATCATGCAAACTCTAAGAGAACACAAACTTCAGCCAAAACTACTTTACCCAGCAAAACTCTCAATCGCCATAGATGGAGACATCAAGGTATTCCATGACAAAACCAAATTTGCACGATATCTTTCCACAAATCCAGCCCTACAAAGGATAATAGGGGGAAATCACCAAGACAAGGACGGAAACTACACCCGGGAAGAAGCAAGATAGAAACCTCCTCTCATCAAACCAAAAAGAAAGTAACCTCTCGAATATAAAAAATAAATAAAATAAATAAATATAATTTCAAAAATGTCTGGAGGAAATAATTACTATTCCTTAATATCTCTTAACATCAATGGACTCAACTCCCCAATAAAAAGACATAGATTAACAGACTGGATACGGAAACAGGACCCTACATTTTGCTGCATACAGGAAACACATCTCAGTGTTAAAGACAAACACTGCCTTAGAGTAAAAGGATGGAAGACAATTTTACAAGCAAATGGTCTCAGGAAACAAGCTGGAGTAGCCATTCTAATATCAGATAAAATTGACTTCCAACCTAAAATCATCAAAAGAGACCCAGAAGGTCACTTCTTGCTGGCCAAAGGGAAAATCCACCAAGAAGAGCTCTCAATACTGAACATCTATGCTCCAAATGCAAGGGCACCCTCATTCATAAAAGAAACCTTACTAAACCTTAAAGCACACATTACACCTAAAACAATAATTGTGGGTGACTTCAACACTCCACTCTCCTCAATGGACCGATCAGGAAAGCAGAAACTAAACAGGGACACAGTGAAACTAATTGAAACTCTGGACCAATTGGATTTAACAGATATATATAGAACATTTCATCCTAAAGCTAAAGAATATACCTTTTTCTCAGCTCCACATGGTACCTTCTCCAAAATAGACCATATAATTGGTCACAAGACAGATGTCAACAAATACAAGAAGATCGAGCTAATCCCATGCCTCCTATCAGATCACCATGGAGTAAGAGTGGTCTTCAATAACAACAAAAACAACAGAAAGCCCACATACACATGGAAACTGAACAATACTCTACTCAATGACAACTTGGTCAAGGAAGAAATAAAAAAAGAAATCAAAGACTTTTTAGAATTCAATGAAAATGAAGGTACAACCTACCCAAATCTATGGGACACAATGAAAGCAGTGCTAAGAGGAAAACTCATAGCTCTAAGTGCATCCAAAAAGAAACTGGAGAGAGCAAACACTAGCAGCTTAATGGCACACCTTAAAGCCCTGGAAGAAAAACAAGTTAATTCACCCAGGAGGAGTAGAAGACAAGAAATCATCAAACTCAGGGCTGAAATCAATCAAATAAAAACAAAGAGAACCATACAAAGAATCAACAAGACCAGGAGCTGGTTCTTTGAGAAAATCAACAAGATAGATAAACCCTTAGCCAGACTAACCAAAGGACACAGAGACAGTATACAAATTAACAAAATTGGAAATGAAAAGGGAGACATAACAACAGAAACTGAGGAAATTCAAAATATCATCAGATCCTACTACAAAGGTCTATACTCAAAACAACTGGACAATCTGAAGGAAATGGACAATTTCCTAGACAGATATCAAATACCAAAATTAAATCAGCATCAAGTAGATCAGCTAAATAGTCCCATAACCCCTAAAGAAATATAAGAGTTTATAGAAAGCCTCCCAACCAAAAAAGGTACGGGACCAGATGGTTTTAGTGCAGAATTCTACCAGACCTTCAAAGAAGACTTAACACCAATACTTTTCAAACTATTCCACAAAATAGAGACAGAAGGGACACTGCCCAACTCATTCTTCGAAGCCACAATTACGCTAATACCTAAACCACAAAAAGATCCAACAAAGAAAGAGAACTACAGGCCAATTTCTCTTATGAATATAGATGCAAAAACACTAAATAAAATTCGTGCCAACCGAATCCAAGAGCACATCAAAGCGATCATCCACCATGATCAAGTAGGCTTCATCCCAGGGATGCAGGGATGGTTCAATATACGGAAATCCATCAATGTAATCCACTACATAAACAAACTAAAAGAAAAAAACCACATGGTCATCTTATTAGATGCTGAAAAAGCATTCGACAAAATTCAGCATCCTTTCATGCTAAAAGTCTTGGAAAGAGCAGGAATTCAAGGCCCATACCTAAACATAGTAAAAGCAATCTACAGCAAACCAGTAGCCAACATCAAAATAAATGGAGGGAAACTTGAAGCATTCCCACTAAAATCAGGGACTATACAAGGCTGCCCTCTCTCTCCATATCTTTTCAATATAGTACTTGAAGTACTAGCAAGAGCAATTAGACAACATAAGGAAGTCAAAGGGATACAAATTGGAAAGGAAGAATTGAAACTATCATTATTTGCAGACGATATGATAGTTTACCTAAGCGACCCAAAAAACTCCACCAGAGAACTTCTACAGCTGATAAACAACTTCAGCAAAGTGGCAGGTTATAAAATTAACTCAAGCAAGTCAGTGGCCTTCTTGTACTCAAAGGACAAGCAGGCTGAGAAAGAAATTAGGGAAATAACACCCTTCACAATAGCCACAAACAACATAAAGTATCTTGGTGTAACTCTAACCAAACAAGCGAAAGATCTGTACAACAGGAACTTCAAGTCCTTGAAGAAAGAAATCAAAGAAGACCTCAGAAGATGGAAAAATATTTCTTGCTCCTGGATTGGCAGGATCAATATAGTAAAAATGGCCATCTTTCCAAAAGCAATCTACAGATTCAATGCGATCCCCATCAAAATCCCAACTCAATTCTTCATAGATCTAGAAAGAGCAATTCTCAAATTCATCTGGAGCAACAAAAAACCCAGGATATCTAAAACTATTCTCAACAATAAAAGGACTTTTGGGGGAATCAATATCCCTGACCTCAAGCAGTACTACAGAGCAATTGTGTTAAAAACTGCATGGTATTGGTATAGCAACAGGCAAGCAGATCAATGGAACAGGATTGAAGACCCAGAAATTAACCCACAGACTTATGGTCACTTGATCTTTGATAAAGGAGCCACAACCATCCAGTGGAATAAAGATAGCCTTTTCAACAAATGGTGCTGGTTCAACTGGAGGTCAACATGCAGAAGAATGCGAATTGACCCACTCTTATATCTTTGCACTAAGATCAACTCCAAGTGGATCAAGGACCTCCACATAAAACCAGACACACTGAAACTATTAGAAAAGAAACTTGGGAAGACCCTGGAGGACTTGGGCACATTGGAAAAGTTCCTGAACAGAACACCAATAGCTTATGCTCTAAGATCAAGAATCGACAAATGGGACCTCATAAAATTACAAAGTTTCTGCAAAGCAAAGGACACTGTCAGAAGGACAAAACGGCAACCAACAAAGTGGGAAAAGATCTTCACCAACTCCACATCTGACAGAGGGCTAATATCCAATATATACAAAGAACTCAAGAAGTTAGACCGCAAAGAAACAAATAACCCTATCAAAAAATGGGGCACAGAGCTAAACAAAGAATTTTCACCAGAAGAAATTCGGATGGCCGAGAAACACCTTAAAAGATGTTCAACATCATTAGTCATCAGAGAAATGCAAATCAAAACAACCCTGAGATTCCACGTCACACCAGTCAGAATGGCTAAGATTAAAAACTCAAGAGACAACAAGTGCTGGCAAGGATGTGGAGAAAGAGGAACACTCCTCCACTGTTGGTGGGATTGCAAAATGGTAAAACCGCTCTGGAAATCAGTTTGGTGGTTCCTCAGAAAATTGGGCATGTCACTTCCAGAGGACCCTGGCATACCACTCCTGGGCATATACCCAGAGGATTCCCCTGCATGCAATAAGGACACATGCTCCACTATGTTTATAGCAGCCTTGTTTATAATAGCCAGAAATTGGAAAGAAGCCCAAATATCCCTCAAAGGAGGAATGGATACAGAAAATGTGGTATATTTTTACAATGGAATACTACTCAGCAATTAAAAATAATGAATTCATGCAATTTGTAGGTAAATGGTTAGACCTGGAAAATATCATCCTGAGTGAATTAACCCAATCACAAAAGAATGCACATGAAATGCAATCACTGATAAGTGGATATTAATGAGCCCAGAAGCCCTAAATACTCAAGACACAAATAGCAAGTCAAATGATTCCCAAGAAGAAGAAAGGAGAGGACCCTGGGCCTGTAAAGATTGCATCCAGTTTAGTAAAGAAACCGAGGGGGGAGGGGGAATGATTGGGGAACAGTTGGGGGGGGAGAGGAACTATGGGAACTATGGTGGGTGGGAACTGGGAATGGCGAAGCCTTTGGAATGTAAACATAGAATATAGAAAATAAAAATAAAAAATAAAAAAATATAAAAATTAATGATCTTTTGTTTTTTATTTGTTTCTTGTGTATGGGTCCACATATTTGTGTGTTCACATATTTGTGTTTGTGCCTGCATATGAGTGTGTGCATGTGTGTCTGTATGTATATATATATACATGTGCATGTGTGTATGTGCATGTGCACACATTTGCTCTGTGCATATTTGTATGCAAGTGAATGCATGCTCATGAGCTTGTGCATACTTTTGTGTGTGTGTGTGTGTGTGTGTGTGTGTGTGTGTGATGGCATGTACTCAGAGATCAGAAAACAACTTAAGAGAGTCAAGTCTCTCCTTCCATTACTTTTGTCTCAGAGATCAAACTCAGTTCATCAGGCTTAGTAGCAAGTACCTTTATCTGCTGAACCATTTGATAGGCCATAATTGAAGACATTTTTAAACACTCACTTTGTCTTGCTTAAAGGATTACAAATGACCTATAGGATCAGTGTGGTGAGCCATTGCTTTCAGTTCATAGAACGTGGGGACTTCGACCGTGTCTAAATTAGATAGTGTTTAATTTGTAGATCATCAGAGTGATGTGAGCATAAATATAGACTAAGTCCATCTAATTACAGACTTTGATTACACAATCTAATCTAAACACACAGAGATTATGATCACTTTGACTATCAATTTGATTAAATATGGCAGCACCATAGTATTAGTGAGACACACCTTCAGGTAGATATGAGGGGAGAGGATTGACTAAGGAGGAAGACACGCCATGAACTGGGAAGCAACAGGTCTTCAGCTAAGTACTCTGGTGAACTAACAGGGCCACAAGAGAAAGGCTGTAATCCTTTCTCTGCAACCTGGGTTCCATCCACATGGTGGACTGTTCTCAGCATGTCTTCCCCACTGTGATTAAACTAGCTCTGAAATTCTGGAGTGTATTAAACTTTCCCACTCTTTAATTTTCTTTCTTCTGGTAATTTGTTATAGAGGAAAGAAAAGTAAGTAACACACATGTGTTTGTGTAATGGTTAAAACAAAGAGCATCTTTTATTTTCCTCAAAATTAATCTCCCATGTGAAGTACCTAACATCACCTGATGTAGATGGCTTCCAAGCTTCTATGAAAGATATACAACTTATTTTCAAGGAAGGAAACCAAACCAGGTCATTTTAAACAACATCACAGGACCTTCTGGCTTTTCCTTGGGACTGCTTTTTGGCATTTTACTTGTAAAGACATTTATGCTGTTGTGAACCATTGGCAGCTTAGTTTACATTGTATGCATAGCATCTCACATAAGGAACTGAGGACACAGAATTTCTACCTACTAATTACATCATTATCTTTAAGAGAACAGAGGTAAGTTGTCCACTCCAGCCTCATAAGGCCATCAGTTGAGGTCTTCTACAGTGGCCTGTATGCACATGCGTTTGTGTGTGGTTGCATGTGCTCATGTTTTTTGTGAGAAGCAAGAGGTGAGTGCCAACTGTCTCCCAAACCACTTCTCTACCTTCTCTTTTGAGATAGAATCTTCTATTTTATGTTTTAATTTTTATTGGATATATTCTTTATTTACATTTCAAATGTTATTCCCTTTCCCAGCATTTTCCCCTCCCGGTTAGCCTTCTCCCTCCTCCCCCTACTTCTATGAGGGTGTTCCTCTATCCAGGCCACTCCCACCTCCACCCCCCACCCCATCCTCAACTCCCCTACACTGGGGCATCTATTGAGCCTTCATAGGACCAAGGACCTCTCTTCCTCTTGATGCCTAACAAGGCAATCCTTTGCTACATATGCAGCTAGAGCCATGTGTACACCTTGGTTGATGGCTTAGTCCCTGGGAGCTCTGGGAGGGGGTCTGGTTGGTTGATAATGTTGTACTTCCAATGAGGTTACAAAGAGATAGGATTTTTTTTGTAAACATTATTTTTTAATATATTCTTTATTTCCATTTTAAATGTTTTACCCTTTCCCAGTTTCCCCCCTCCCCGAAAACCGCCAACCCATTTTTCCACCCCCTGCCCGAAGTTGCAGTTCATTGATTTAACTGGGACACTGATCAGTGATCCATGATGGTGGGAAGGGAGTGTTTCTGCCTGCACCTCCCTAATGCTGGGACACAATACACTGTCACACCCTGATTTTACTTGGGTGGTGTACCCTGGTCCTTATATTTCCTGAGCCCTCTCCCTAGGAGTTTCAATTATTTTTTTCTACATATCTCAAATATATCTTCAATAGACTAAATTTATTATTTATTAAATTGTAGGCTGCAGATAAACCATATATGCTTCTACATGTTAAATTTACTCAGCCATCAAAAGAACATTTAATTGAATGTGCACAATTCAAAACTCTTTGCTTTGGCGTGTTTTTATTGATTTTTCTATATGTGATTTTAAGCCTTGTTTAAGTAAAGCCACAACTGTACACAGGTATGGTTGCCAAGCTGGGTGACATGAATTTTGAATATTTAATTAATAGTGAATAGCAAGTAGATAGTATGTGCAATGGTCTGTATGTATGAATATTGTTGCAAAAATACTAAATAAAATTCTTGCCAACCGAATCCAAGAGCACATCAAAACTATCATTCACCATGATCAAGTAGGCTTCATCCCAGGGATGCAGGGATGGATCAACATATGGAAATCCATCAATGTAATCCACTACATAAACAAACTAAAAGAAAAAACCACATGGTCATCTCATTAGATGCTGAAAAAGCATTCGACAAAATTCAACATCCTTTCATGCTAAAAGTCTTGGAAAGAGCAGGAATTCATGGCCTATACCTAAACATAGTAAAAGCAATCTACAGCAAACCAGTAGCCAACATCAAAATAAATGGAGAGAAACTTGAAGCAATCCCACTAAAATCAGGGCCTAGACAAGGCTGCCCTCTCTCTCCATATCTTTTCAATATAGTATTTGAAGTTCTAGCGAGAGCAATTAGACAACATAAGGAAGTCAAAAGGATACAAATTGGAAAGGAAGAAGTCAGAGTATCATTACTTGTAGACGATATGATAGTTTACTTAAGCAACCCAAAAAACTCCACCAGAGAATTTCTACAGCTGATAAACAACTTCAGCAAAGTGGCTGGTTATAAAATTAGCTCAAGCAAATCAGTAGCCTTCTTGTACTCAAAGGACAAGCAGGCTGAGAAAGAAATTAGGGAAATAACACCCTTCACAGTAGCCACAAACAACATAAAGTACCTTGGTGTAACTAACCAAACAAGCGAAAGATCTGTACAACAGGAACTTCAAGTCCTTGAAGAAAGAAATCAAAGAAGACCTCAGAAGATGGAAAAATATTTCTTGCTCCTGGATTGGCAGGATCAATATAGTAAAAATGGCCATCTTGCCAAAAGCAATCTACAGATTCAATGCGATCCCCATCAAAATCCCAACTCAATTCTTCATAGATCTAGAAAGAGCAATTCTCAAATTCATCTGGAGCAACAAAAAACAAAAAACAATAAAAGGACTTCTGGGGGAATCAATATCCCTGACCTTAAGCAGTACTACAGAGCAATTGTGTTAAAAACTGCATGATATTGGTACAGCAACAGGCAAGTAGATCAATGGAATAGGATTGAAGACCCAGAAATGAACCCACAGAGTGATGGTCACTTGATCTTTGATAAAGGAGCCACAACCATCCACTGGAAAAAAAAGATAGCCTGTTCAACAAATGGTGCTGGTTCAACTGGAGGTCAACATGCAGAAGAATGCAAATTGACCCACTCTTATCTCCTTGTACTAAGATCAACTCCAAGTGAATCAAGGACCTCCACATAAAACCAGACACACTGAAACTATCAGAAAAGAAACTTGGGAAGACCCTCAAATGTATTTTTATTTTGATTCCTTAAAAAAGAAATTAATTTTTGTATGTGTGGTTGTTGGTGTTTGTGAGAATGTAAACCATGTGTGAATGTATGGATGCACATGGAGGCCAGGAGAGGGTGTCAGATGTGCTGGAGGTAGAGTTGCAGGCAGCTGTGAGCTGCCCAATACAGATGCTGGGAACTAAACCTATGTAATATCACAAGTAACCATACAGCCATCTCTCCAGTCCCTTCCATTTGCATGTACATGTGAATGTGCACATATTTGGGTGTGCATGAATGTGTGTGCATGAGTGTATCTGGGTGGCTCTATGTGTGTTTGAGTTTATGTGTCTGTGTCTATGGGTGTATGTATGTGTTTATATGTGTGTTTATATGTGTGTATATACATGTGTGTATTTGCTTGTCTATTTGTGTACTGTGTATGAACAGTAACACAGATGCTAAAAAAGGACATGGGATTCTCTGGATCTGGAGTTACAGGTGGAGGACTACCAAGTAGAACTTGGGAACTAAGCCAACTTGGGATCATCTGCAGGGGCAACAAGTGTTCTTAGCTGCTGAGCCATCTTTCTAAACTCACTCAAGTTTTATTCCACAGATAACGTAGATTGTTCTCTCATTTTGTTATTTTCGTCTTTTCTTATGTCTATTTTATGCAGAAAAGTGTATCATTTCTTAAAGCACCCACTCCCCCATAAAATTCCTTAGATAATATATCAATTATTTTCCTTTTCTGTCTTCCTTGTTTCTTTTTTGTTGTTGTTGTTGTTTAAATAACCATTTATCCATTTTCCTAATATATTCTTTCTTTGAAAATCATCCCATAAAACATGACTGTTGCGTGTCAGATATTGGTAAATATTGTGGATAATTGATGTAACACTGCCTTCATAATTCCATTCAGACTAAAATGTTCTTATTTATATCTGCATAATTCACTAATTTTCCATGCAGATCTAATTGCAATCCTAGATACACTTTGATATAATGTCAATTTATGCATAGCCTGGAGAAACAATGCATTGAGTTATGAATCATACAAGGGTTAGTATGTGTTACTTTAGAAATATTTTTAGATAATAGAAATTATAAATGTAAAAATCCATTATTACATTACATGTCAATCTGTCAATAATGGAAAAATCACATTTCTCTCCTAAGCAAACAAATGTCTCTCCATTCTGGAAATCCATTTACTTAAAGTCTTTAACATATTTTCAATTACATGTTTTTCCTAAAAGTTTGATAATAGAATATGTGAAAGATTCAGATGAAGCAGGCAATGAGGTGATTACTATTGTTAACATGATCTAGGATTTCCTAAGATATAAACATCTGGTGTATCCATGAGAGCACTTAAATAAAATTAAATCAGGGAAAACAAACAAACCCACAAGACTTGTAAGTAGCATCATGAGGTGGGTGGGGTCTTCTTTTGAATAAAAAGTAAAAGCAAGCTGAGCGCCAACATTCATGCCCCTGTTTCTTGACTGTACATGTGATGTTAGCAGCTGCTTTAAAGCTCTGTGTTCTCGCCATCATAGCTGTAAGGGACAGGGCTTCCCAGCTGTGGACTGAAATCACATCCAGGTGTTTTGTCACAGAACGAGACAAATAACAAATGTCAGTTTCTTTCTTTCTTTCTTTCTTTCTTTCTTTCTTTCTTTCTTTCTTTCTCACTTTCTTTCTTTTACCTTCATTTGAGTTGAATCTAGGGCTACAGAGCCATGAACAATCATTAAAACACTGAGCCATAACTCTATTCTCTTCCCTTTACATTTCCATTTTTAAACTCATTTGTCCAGGTTAGCCTTCAGCTTACTCTGTAGACGGCCATGAACTCACAGTCCTCATGCTCCAGTTTCAGGGCCACCAAATCTTGTTGAAATGGACAATTTGAGAGAACGTGAAAGGGGAAGAGAGCGGGAGGGGATTGGAGGGGAGAGGGAAAGAATAGAAATTTAACTTATGTAAGTACATGAAATCAACTATTAAATCTTATGCAAATACAATTTTAAATTTGTTCACCACATATTTTTTACATTGATACATTTTAAAAGTCCACAGTCAGACAAGAAAAGCATTAAAAACATATTTAAAGGGCTTTATAGCTTTAAATGTAATTATAGGGCTGGAAAGATGGCTGAATTAAGTAAAGGTGCTTGTATTACAAGTTTGGTAATTCGAAATTTGCCCTAGAACTAAAGTAAAAGTAAAGAGAAATAATACAGAAGTTCCTCTGACTTTCAAACTCTGCCACAGTACATGTACACACCTCCACATTGTCCGCACACATACAATAATACTTTTTTAAAATGTGATTCCAGGGCCTAGATAGAGCTCAGCAGGTAAGACTTCTGCTGCTCTTACAGAGGACTAGAGATCAGGTACAAGCACCAATGTTGGATAGTATATGATGCATTGAAGGCAAGCTCTAGAAGACCTGATAATCTCTTCTGGACTCAGTGGTCAACATATACATAACCATTCTAGACATATAAATAAATAAATAAATAAATAAATAAATAAATAAAATTATGAATTATTTACATGTATTTACAGATACCCTCATCTCCCTGTAACCAATGAAACAGAAGTGCAATATTTTCGACAAGTACAATTTGTTCTACAGAATAATAGGAACTCTGACCTTAGAGTATTGACAAATGGAAATTAGAATATTTTTCATAAACAAATTTATGTGACATTGAGAGAAAGGTGCTGGTGACTACCTTAATGCTATGTAGGGGCAAATTAGAAATCTATACTCATGAATCAAGTCGTCAATAACTCCAGTTCTAGGGGATGTTGTCTTTTGACCTCTGCAGGCACCATATGTCTACTTGGTGCATGTACATACAAACAGGCAAATTACCCATACACATAAATAAAAGGATAATGGCTGTCATGTTCAAAGTGGACAACTGACATTAAGAGCTTTTAAACCCCTAGGTTACCTGTTATAACTCATATTGTTGTAGAGGTTATAACCACATAGTACTGAGACAAAAGCAAATGGAAAACATGAATAGTTCACAATGAGAGCCAGACACAATAGGTATGTGAGTACATCAGTTATGCTACAGTTAAATGACACAGAGTGGGGCTCTTTAGTAAAGTGTTCTGAATATTCAACAATTCAATAGAAAACATGAACCTTGTGTGATGGTGTATATTGACAGGATCTAGAATCACCTTGGCTACAAGTCTTGGCATGCCTGTCATGGATTCTCTTGATTGGATTGATTGTGGTGAGAATATCCAACCAAATGAAGGGGCACCATCCTGTGAGTTGCAGTCTGTACTCCATAAAAAGACACAAAGGAGCTGAGAAAAAACATTCATCTCTCTCTCTCTCTCTCTTTCTCTCTCTCTCTCTCTCTCTCTCTCTCTCTCTCTCATTCCTGACTGAGATGTGACCCACTGCCTCACCTACAGCCACTATGTCTCCACAACCATGGTGAACTACTTCTTCAAACCTTGAACTTTTGATCTGCATTTTATTACAGCAACATGCAAGGCTACCATCTCTCTCTTCAACATCTTTCTTATTCTTCATGTACTCATGAAGGATACATTGTTGTCTCTCCTCTTTCCCACTTAAAGTCATAATGGCTATTATGACCAATGTCTATAAAATATGCATACCAATGGAATATTTCCTCTCTCTCTCTCTGTCTCTGTCTCTCTCTCTCTGTCTCTCTTTCTCTGTCTCTGTCTCTCTGTCTCTGTCTCTCTGTCTCTCTGTCTCTCTGTCTCTCTCTCTGTCTCTCTCTCTCTCCCCTCTCTCCCATGCTAATTTCTTCTTTCCTTCCTTTTGATCTCTGTCTCCCTTCTTTTTGGGGTGGGGGTAGTTAGTTGGTAAGGGAAACATGACCTAGAAACAGAAATCTCAAGAGGTTACAGATAGACACACTGACGACCGCTGGTGGGTTGATGTCGGAGCCGCAAACTCTGCCTTGTCACATCGGCTGCTTCCGTTAATTCACCGTGATGAATCAGAGCTGCTAAATTCAGAATCCTATCATTTGTGCTTCCAGGCAAGCCCCTCTGACTCACCCTGTTTTCAAAGTTGTGGTTATGGTTTCCGACAGATTAATGGTGCCATGCCTCCCACCTGGGGCACTCTTTGAAACCCTCTATTTTCATTGACTCCTTCAAAACAATTTCTTCCTTTCATCTCTCCTGTTTGAAAAAATTCACTGAGCAAAAAAAATATAAGAAAAAAAATCTCTGAAACATTTAGGACTTTTAAAATTCTTTCTTCAGAATATGTGCGAATAATAATTTGAGGAACAGGAATAAAAGTTAATGGCTTCCCCCTTTTAAATTTTGTATGTAGGAATATATAAATTCCAAAGGAAGCAAGAACAGCGTTGAAGACTGGGATCATTTTATCCAAATGGTATAAAATGTATAAAACTAAGACTGGGAATTTAATTACTAGGATTAATGTCATTTCTACATACATTTGCTTTTAATCAAATAACAATAAAAAGTAATGATGGACCTGTCTCCAGTAAATAAACTAACCTTTTAAAAATAGCCCATTTGGAGAGGAGTTTATTCCTCCTGAGATTAGATATCTCCAGGTGCGGTGGTACTGGAGGGCTTCTCCTTCTCTTAGGAGAGGGGGAGGTAATGGAGGGGAGATTTGTGGGGGGTCCGAAATGGGCAGAGAGGAGGGGGTGTGTACAAATGAAATGCAATGAGAATAAAAAATAAATTATAAAAAAGAGCCCATTGTTAAGTGTTGTGTTTCTCATGTATGCTTCTAAGGATTTGCTAAATACACCGAAGAGAAAATGTAAATATAAATGTCTATATACTGCTTTGTGAGACAGTTCTTATATCTCTATTATATGCATCTTTAGATGCATATAACTTCTCTATTACTGTGAGGAAGCAGTGTACACAAGCCAACTCACGGAGGGAAAAGATTTATTTGGCTTGCAGGTTATAGTACATCAGCCACAAAATTCAGGGCAGGACCTCAAGGTAGGAACCCAGAGATAGGAACCAAAGCACAAAGACATCTGCCAGGCTCGCTCCTCATGTCCGGCTGAACTTTCTCTCTATACAACCCATGGATGATCCCAAATGTATGGACCTAGAATTACTGCATCAATTATTAATAGAGAAAATGGTCCACAGACGCACAAGCAAATCTGATAGAAACAATTCCTTCGTTGGGTTTCTCTTTGCCTGCTGATTGTTTTGTGTCAAGTTGACAAAAACTAACAAGGAGAGGATCCTTATTTTCCTATACAATTACCCTAACTTGATAAAAGCTCATACATTGTAATGATTTAAATGAGAACTTTTCCCTATAAACTCAGATATTTGAATATGTAGTTCAGAGTTGGTGGCACTATTTGGATGGGTATGGGTGGTGATTTTCCAGATGATATGTCACTGTGATGGTATGAGGATTTAAAAGCTCCACTCCATTCTCAATACTTTTCTTGTCATTCTTTTTCAGTTCTTTTGGTTCAAGATACAGTCTCTCTACTGCTCTATTGCTTGGGGCCCAGGATCGCAGGTTCAGGGACTGAGGTGGGACAGAGTCAGATAAAGACCTAAGGCTGATGATCTCTGCCTTTATATCTCTCTTACTGTTTGGAGGGCCAGAAGCTGATGGCCTCTGGTAATTTAACACACACACACACAAACACTCTCTCTCTCTTGCTGTTCTGTGGTTAAAAGCCGCTGGGTTGTTTTGTTTGTTTGTTTTGCTTTGGTTTTTTTTAAGCAATTAACTCCTGCTGGTAGCAGCAGGGGATTAAGAAAATAAGTTAGTTTCCTTTTGACTCTTGGTCCCCTCACTGATCAGGCTACAGGCTTTGAATTTGATAACTCTTTGTGAGCAGAAAGATAAAGGAAAAGAAAGAGTCATTCACACAGGAAAAAAAACCACTCATTCCTATGAGTGAAGCAGAGAAAGGAAATTCCAACAAACCTTTATTTTGTTCTTAGTATTTACTTTTCTATTAGTTATATTCTTTATTTACATTTCATATGTTGTCACCTTTCCTAGTCCTCCCCCCTCTGTCCCCCAGAAATCCCATAAGCCATCTCCCCTCCCCCTGTTCCCCAATCAACCCTCACTTCCCTGCCCTGGTGTTCCCCTACACAGCGGCATTGAGCCTTCCCAGGACCAAGCGCCTCTCTTCCCTTTGATGTCCAACAAGGCCATCCTCTGCTGCATATGTGTCTGGAGTCATGGGTAATTCCATGTGTACTCTTTGGTTGATTTTTTTTTCCTGGGAGCTCTGGGTGTACTGAGTGGCTCATGTTGTTTTCCTCCTATGGTACTGCAAACCCCTTCATCTCCTTAGGTCCTTTCTCTAGCTCCTACATTGGGGACCCTGTGCTCAGTTCAATGGCTGGCAGAGAGTGTACCTCTCTGTCTTTGTAATGCACTAGCAGAGCCTCCCAGGTGACAGCTATATCAGGCTCCAGTCAGCAAGCACTTGTGGGTATTGATAATAGTGTCTGGGTTTTGTAACTGTATAAGGGATGGATCCCTGGGTGGGACAGTCTCTGGATGTTCTTTCCCTCAGACTCTGCTCCATACTTTGTCTCTGTCTCCTTCTGTGGGTATTTTGTTCCCCCTTCTAAGAAGGACCAGAGTATCCATACTTTGTTCTTCCTTCTTCTTGAGCTTCATTTGATCCAAGCTTCTGGGCTAATATCCACTTATTAGTGAACACATACCAGATGTGTTCTTTTGTGATTGGATTACTTCACTCAGGATGATATTTTCCAGTTCCACTCATTTGTCTAAGAATTTCATGAATTGATTGTTTTTAATAACTGATTAGTATTCCACTGTGTAAATATACCACAATTTATGTATCCATTCCTCTGTTGAGGGACATCAGGATTCTCTCCAGCTTCTGGCTATTAGAAATAGGACTGCTATGAACATAGTGGAGAATGTGCCCTTATTAAATGTAGGACTATCTTCTGGGTATATGCCCAGGAGTGTTATAGCTGGGTCCTCGGGAAGTACTATGTCTAATTTTCTGAGGAATCGCCAAACTGATTTCCAGAGTGGTTTTACCAGCTTGCAATCCCACCAACAATGGAGAAGTGTTTATTTTTCCACATATCCTCTGCAGCATCTGCTGTGCCCTGAGTTTTTCATCTTAGCCATTCTGACCTATGTGAGGTGGAATCGCAGTGTTGTTTTGATTTACATTTCCCTGATAACTAAGAATGTTGAACATTACTTTAGGTACTTTAGAGCCATTCGAGTTTCCTCAGTTGAAAATTCCCTGTTCAGCTCTGTACACCATCTTTTAATAGGGTTATTTGACTCTCTGGAGACTAACTTCTTGAGTTCTTTGTATACATTGGATATTAACCCGCTATCGGATGTAGGGTTAGTAAAGATCTTTTCCAAATTTGATGGTTGTTGTTTTGTCCTCTTGACAATGTCCTTTGGCTTACCGAAGCGTTGCAGTTTTATGAGGTCCATTTGTTGATTCTTGTTCTTAAGAGCATAAGCCAAAGATTCGTCCCCACTTTCTCCTCTATAAGCTTCAGGGTGTCTGGCTTTATTTGTTGATCCTTGATCCACTTGGACTTGAGCTTTGTACTAAGAGATAATAATGAGTCAACTTGCATTTTTATGCATGTAGACATCCAGTTGATCCAGCACCATTTGTTAAAAATGCTGTCTTTTATCCACTGGATGATTTTAGCTCTTTTGTCAAATATCAAGTGACAGTGCATGTGGGTTCTTTTCAGGGTCTTCAATTCTATTCCACTGATCTTCCTGCCTGTCTGCATACCAATACCAAACATTTTTTTCACTATTACTCTGTAGTAGAGCTTGAGGTCAGGGATGGTGATTCCCCAAGAAGATATTTTGTTGTAGAGAATAGTTTTTGCTATCCTGGGTTTCTTTGTTATCCAGATAAATTTCAGAATTGCTTTCTAGATCTATGAAGAATTGATTTGGGATTTTGATGGAGATTGCATTGAATCTGTAGATTGCTTTCTGCAAGATGGCCATTTTTGCAATGTTGATCCTGCTGATCCGTGAACATGGGAGATCTTTCTATCCTCTGAGAACTTCCTCGATTTCTTTCTTCAGAGGCTTGAAGTTCTTGTCATAAAGATCTTCCACTTTCTAGCCGGGCGTGGTGGTGCATGCCTGTAATCCCAGCACTTGGGAGGCAGAGGCAGGTGGATTTCTGAGTTTGAGGCCAGCCTGGTCTACAGAGCGAATTCCAGGACAGCCAGGACTACACAGAGAAACCCTGTCTCGAACCTCCCCCCCCCAAAAAAAAAAATCTTTCACTTTCTTCGTTAGGGTCATACCTAGGTATGAAATATTATGTGTGACTATTGTAAGGGTGCCATTTCCCTAATTTCTTTCTCATCTTCTTTATCCTTTGAGTGGAGGAAGGCTACTGATTTGCTTGAGTTAATTTTATATCCAGCCACTTTGCTGAAGTTGTTTATCAGCTTTAGGAGTTCTCTGGTGGAAGTCTTGGGGTTCCTTAAGTATACTAGTATATCATCTGCAAATACTGATATTTTGACTTCTTCCTTTCCAATTTGTATACTTTTGACCTCCTTTTGTTATCTGATTGCTCAGGCTAGGACTTCAAATACTATATTGAATAGATAAGGAGAGAGTGAGAAGCCTTCTCTGGTCCCTGATTTTAGTTGGATTACTTCAAGTTTCTCTCCATTTAGTTTGATATTGGCTACTGGTTTGTAGTATATTGCTTTCAATATGTTTAGGTATCGGCCTTGGATTCCTGATCTCTCGAAGGTTTTTATCATGAAGGAATGCTGGATTTGTCAAAAGCCTTTTCAGCATCTAATGAAATGACCATGTGGTATTTTTTCCTTGAGTTTGTTTACATAGTAGATTACATTGATGGATTTCCATATATTGAACCATCCCTGCATCCCTGGGATGAAGCATACATGATCAATCATGGTGAATTATAGTTTTGATGCGTTCTTGGATTCGGTTGGCCGGAATTTTGTTCAGTATTATAGCATCGATGTCCATGAGGGAGATTGGTCTGAAGTTCTCCTTCCTTGTTTGTTCTTTGTTTGGTTTAAGTATAGGCATTATAGTGGCTTCATAGAATGAGTTGGGTAGTGTTCCCTCGGTTTGTTTCATGGAATAGTTTGACAAGTATCAGTATTAGCTCTTCTTTGAAGATCTGATAGAATTCCCTGCTAAACCAATCTGGTCTTGGGCTCTTTTTTGATGTGAGATTATTAATAACTGTTTCTATTTCCTCAGGACTTATGGGACTATTTAGATGGTTTATCTGATCCTGATTTAACGTTGGTACCCGGTATGTATCTAAAAAGTTGTCCATTTCATCCAGACTTTCAAACTTTGTTGAGTTTAAGCTCCTATAGTAAGACTGTCTTTGTCACTGAGGTGAGTTTATTGTATAAAGCAAAATGTTGGGTACCATTTATGTATCCAGTCTGTTAGTGTATGTCTTTTTATAGGGGAATTGAGACCATTGATATTAAGAGATATTAAAGGCTAGCTTCCCAGTTGTTTTGATCCAGCTGGCAGAACCAGCCACCACCAGCTTCCCAGCTATTCTGATCCAGCCTGCAGAACCAGATACTTTAGGTATCCCGAGATTAAGACCTTTGGGGACTCAGGCCTAAAGCAGGAGATGAACACAGAGCAGCGGTTTGGCGGACACCAGCCAAGCCTGGGCTCTGTGCCCTGAGGGCGAACCCCATACTCCCTGAAGCCTCCACCATCTTCCAAGCTGCTTTGAATCAGCAGGCAGAACCAGGTACCCGAGATATCTTGAGTTTAAGACCTCTGGGGACTCAGGACACCAGACAGCAATCCCTGAGTAGGAGCAGTGCAGAGCAGCTGCCCAGCAGGCAGAACCAAGGACCTGAGATATCCCGAGTTTACGACCTCGGGGGATGCAGGCCACCTGTCAGCAATCTGGGAGCAGGAGCCATGCAGGGCAGTGGTTCAGGTGTCCCAGTCATGGGGAAATAGCCTTACAAGCCCACAGGAGGTTCAAGCACCAGCCAGTAACTACAAGACCAACTAACACCAGAGATAACCAGATGGCAAAAGGCAAACATAAGATAGTTACTAACAGAAATCAAGGCAATATGGCAGCATCCGTACCCAGTTCCCCGACAGAAATAAGTCTTGGATACCCCAACACACCAGAAAAACAAGACTCAGATCTAAAATCACTGGACAGGATGCTGATAAAGGAACACTTAGATAAATCTCTTAAAGTAATACAGGAGAAAATAGATCAAAAGCTAGAAGTCCTTACAAGGCAAACACAAATAAGTCTCGGATATACCAACACACCAGAAAAACAAGACTCAGATCTAAAATCACTGGTCAGGATGCTGATAGAGGATCACTTAGATAAATCTCTTAAAGAAATACAGGAGAAAATGGAACAAAAGCTAGAAGACCTTACAAGGCAAACACAAAAATCACTTAAAGAAATTCAGGAAAATATGTATCAAAAAATGAATGCCAATAAGGAGGAAACACAAAAATCACTTAAAGAAATACAAGAGAATGTGGGTCAACAAATAGAAGTCATAAAAGAGGAAACACAAAAACCCCTTAAAGAATTACAGGAAACACAAACAAGCAATTGAAAGATCTGAGCAAAACCATCCAGAATCTAAAAACAGAAGTAGAAACAACTAAGAATCGCAAAGGGAGACAACTTTGGAGATAGAAAACCTTGGGAAGAAATCAGGAGTCATAGATGCAAATATCAACAATAGAATAAAAGAGATAGAAGACAGAATCACAGATGCTGAAGATACCATAGGAACCATGGATTCAACAGTGAAAGAAAATTCAAAAAGCTGGTAACCCAAAACATTCAGGAAATCCAGGACACAATGAGAAAACCAAACCTAAGGATTATAGGTATAGATGAGAATGAAGGTCAACAACTTAAAGGGCTAGCAAATATCTTCTACAAAATTATGGAGGAAAACTTCCCCAACCTAAAGAGAGAGATGCCCATGAATACACAAGAAGCCTACAGAACCCCAAACAGACTAGACCAGAACAGAAATACTTCCCTTCACATAATAATCAAAACCCAAATGTACTAAACAAAGAAAGAATATTAAAGGCAGTAAGAGAAAAAAGCCAAGTAACATATAAAGGAAGACCTATCAGAATTACACCAGACTTCTCACCTGAGACCATGAAAGCTAGAAGATCCTGGGCGGACCTCATGCAGACTCTAAGAGAACATAAACTTCAGCCAAAACTACTATACCCAGCAAAACTCTCAATCGCCATAGATGGGGAAACCAAGGTATTCCATGACAAAACCAAATTTGCATGATATCTGTCTACAAACCCAGCCCTACAAAGGATAATAGGGGAAAAATACTAACACAAGGGGGGAAACTACACCCCAGAAGAAACAAGATAGAAACCCCCTCTCATGAAACCCAAAAGAAGACAACCACTCAGATATAAAAAATAATGCCCAAAATGTCAGGAAGTAATAATTACTATTCCTTAATATCTCTTAACATCAATGGAATCAATTCTCCAATAAAAAGACACAGACTAACAGACTGGATATGGAAACAGTACCCTACATTTTGCTGCATACAGGAAACACATCTCAGTGTCAAAGGCAAACACTACCTTAGAGTAAAAGGCTGGAAGACAATTTTACAAGCAAATGGTCTCAGGAAACAAGCTGGAATAGCCACTCTAATATCATAAAAAAAAATTGACTTTAAACCTAAAGTTATCAAAAGAGACACAGAAGGTCACTTCTTGCTTGTCAAAGGGAAAATCCACCAAGAAGAATTCTCAATGTCTATGCTCCAAATGTAAGGGTAGCTTCATTCATAAAAGAAACTTTACTAAAGCTTAAAGCACACATTGCACCTAACAGGATAATTGTAGGTGACTTCAACAGTCCACTGTCCTCAATAGACCGATCAGGATAGCAGAAACTAAACAGGGACACAGTGAAACGAATTGAAGCTTTGAACCAATTGGATTTAACAGATATATATAGAACATTTCATCGTAAAACAAAAGAATATACCTTTTTCTTAGCACTGCACGGTACCTTCTCCAAAATTGATCATATAATTGGTTACAAGACAGACCTCAACAAATACAAGAAGACCGAACTAATCCCATGCCTCCTATCAGATCACTATGGTGTAAAAGTGGTCTTCAATAGCAAGAAGAACAACAGAAAGCCCATGTACACATGGAAACTGAACAATACTCTACTCAATAACACTTTGGTCAAGGAAGAAATAAAGAAAGAAATCAAAGACTTTTAGAATTCAATGAAAATGAAGGTATGACCTACCCAAATCTATGGTACACAATGAAAGAAGTGCTAAGAGGAAATCTCATAGCCTTGAGTGCCTCCAAAAAGAAACTGGAGAGAGCATGTTCAGGTGTCTGGAGGATCCACTGGTATCCCTCAAGATCACCCAGTGCCAGCTCTCTCAGTCAGACTTGGAATCATTTGCCCAGCATTGGAACTACAGTCAGTTTAAACATTTGTGCTTGAGAGGTGCCTCTTTAACTTAACTTGAATGTCATGCCTCTAAGAGATTTCTTAGGGAATGTTGCAGATAATCTGCAGACTCTGGAATTATAAGACTGTAGGATGAAAGACTCTCACCTCAGTATTCTTTTGCCTGCCCTGATCCAGTGCCCCCAACTCACTAGCATTAATTTGTATGACAATGACATCTCCATGGATGTCCTGAAGAACTTTAAGCTTCACACTGCCAATCTGAGCCAGCTGACCACAGAAATGTATGCTGCTCCAGTAGATATCTATAATAAGTTGAATTATGTTGAAGCAGAGAAATTTTCTCAGCTTTGTGCTAAACTCATGGCCATAAGGCAGCCCAAGTCAATCTGCTTTGGTTCCAATTTGGTTATGACTATGATGCACATTATTTCTATGAAGATGAGGAGGTCATACTTTGTACCAGGAGTAACAACATGAATATTCCTTCTGGGTACTAAGAATTTCCTAGGGATTGATGTCTCATGCAGTGGACCAAAAACACATGGTTTTGGAGATTTCTCAATGTGATAAAATAATGGTCCGAACTGTCAGGACTGGCTCTTCATTGACTTTCTCCTATCTATAAAATTAGGGTCAGATCCTGAAAACCTGATATTCTCTCTGATGTGCTTCTCAGTCATTAGTTTGTCCTCAAGATCATAGTCAGAAGAGTTCTTTGACTGTACACAGTAAGGAAGGGATACTGTGTTGTCTAACCTCTTGTTTCTCATGCCCTCTCAATGTGCAATGAAGCTATTTTTACACATTCCTGCTTCTGCCTCTGCCTGGTGGGTGGGTCATGTGTAAAGTTTTCAAAGTAGCAATGTAATGCAAAGCCAAATCATGAGGAAAGGAGTTTCAGTAAATGAGCCCCAAATTGCAATCCAGGCTAGTAGGAGTTGTCTGGGCATCAAAGATAACTGAAACAGAAGAAAACAATGAAGAACGAGGGGGTGGAGCCTCAGCCACCATTTTTTAATCTTTTTTCTTTCTAAGGATGCATTGTAGCTTAGACTGGCCTTGAATTGAATTGAATCCTCTTTTCTCCACTTACAGATTAATGACAGATAACCTCCAAGGCTACCGTGTAGACCACCTGACTGGAAGGCCCTGTTCTTCAGAGATTCCCAAACTCTGATCAGCCTCCAGTAGTCTGTGTCCTCTCTAAAAGGTGTAATGAAAGATACCAGAGGTCAGCAGGCAGCACAGTCCCAAGTATAAAGACCAATATGGGTATGCAAGGGTGCAAAATGACACTTATGTTTTGGAGTAACCAATGGCTGATTAATTGGACATAATACCCACTCAATGGAAAAAAAATATGTAAGCTAGTGAAAACCTAGCCAATAACCCATAGCTGGTGAGGTGATGGACTCTAGAGGAGAACCTGCTACTGGCAGCATTATCCCCCAAAGCATTCTAAATACTTGTCTTTATAGCCACAGATAAGTGTAGCTGTCACCACTCATCAAAGACAGGTTTCTCTTTATCATCAGAAAAAAAATGCTCAAAACAACTAAAAGTGACCTTGGGATGCCCATCTCCATTTGAGCTAGAGTACCAGGTAATTATTAGTCTCAAAACAGAGGTGCTAGGTGGGAACAAAGCCAGGTTAAGACAAGTGCTCTTAACCACTGAGCTGTCTTTCCAGTCTTTTTACCTTACTTTTTTCAGTGTACATATTATTACATCTTATACTTCGAAATCCTCTGCATGTTTCTCATAGTCTTTGATCTCCTTTTATAAACTTGCTGAGTTCCAGTGTGCATGAGCCCCTGCCTCTGTTCCCAGCTTCTATTGTAATGAAGATGGTGTTTATTTCTTTAAACAAGTTATGCTGGTCTAAGCCTCCAGGGAATTTTCTGAGCAAAGTTTTAAACATCATTGTTCAAAGAAGAATAGAGATACAGAATCCTTTCCACAGAGAATAATTTGTACATTCCTAATGGAATGAGTTTTAGTTTGTAGTTTTCTGTATTACAAAGCACGGTGGATATTTAAGATAACTCTCTTGGTTCATGTTCTTTGTCTTTCCCACCCTAATGGCTGATGAACTCACAAACCTATACACCTGAAGTTGGCCATGAGGCTGGAGCGATGGCTCAGTCAGTAAAGTGCCTGTCTTGTAATCAGGAAGGTCTAGGTTCCATCACCGAGTCTACACAGAACAAAGGCAAATTAAAACAAAGTGGGTTAACTGTGAGGAATGCACACCACTGCCTGGAATCTCACCACCAAGGAAGCAGAGACAAAGAGCCCTGGAGCAAGCCAGCTAGCTAACTCTAGTCAGAATTGGTGGATTCCACGACCAGCAAGAATTTCTTCCTCAAATAAAGTGGAGAGTGATTAAGAGAGACAGATGATATAATAAGTCCTCCACATCTATGTCCAAATACATGACTACACAAAAACATGCATGCTTAGTCCTCACACACGTATACAAAGCTGGGCATCATGGCATGCACTGAACATCTTGGCATCTCAGAGGCCCTTATGGGTGTATCCCAGAAGTTCACGGTCCATCCAGCATAGGCGACTTGGTGAGTTGCAGGTCAGTGAGACCCTGACTCAAAAATAATAGACAATACCTATGAAATGACACTGAAAGTTATCTAATAGCCCCTACATGGCCATGTCCAATACATGTGCATCTGCACACACACACACACACACACACACACACACACAGAGAGAGAGAGAGAGAGAGAGAGAGAGAGAGAGAGAGAGAGAGAGACTCTTGCTTCTTGCACTTCCAAGGGATTATCTTCTAGTATTTATTCTATACTATATTCTAAACTAAAACTATATTCTGTTTTCATCATTCCAGTACATTCCACTATATTTGTATTCCTTTGTAATAAATCTATTCTTTCCAAATGAGAAACTTCTTTATAATCCATTGGTCCTTAGACTCTCAAAGGTGTAAACATAATAGCTAAGTATAATAAGAATTAGACTAGAGCTGTAGGAACAGCTCCTCCAAAGCTCTTGCTGTGCAAGTCATAGAATTCTGAGACAATTCCCAGAATTCACCTAGGAAGCTTGGCCTTAAGGCATGCTAATAATCATGTGGTGGTGAGGTGGAGGGTGGAGAAAGGTAGACTCCTGGGAGCTCACGATCCAGCCTTGCCAACTTGACAATATTCTAGACCATTGAGAAACACTGTCTTAAGCAAAACATGGAAGATGTCTAAGGAATGACAAGGTTTTCCTCTGACCTCAAGCATGAGCACCTGTGTATAGTCATACACATGCACCCCATATATACTTAACACAAACTGAATCAAAACCCCCTTTTATGGTAAACCACCCATACCAGCAAACTAGCCTATCAAAACATTTGCCATGAGTTGAGAATAAATATTTTCATTGCTCTCAGCCATCAAATGCTGGAGTTAGAATTGGTCCATACATAATTTTCATAAGAAATTGATAGTTCTTGTGTGAATCACTGCACATGTCAAAAAATATGCATTAATTAAAATTAATTTTTAAAAAGCTTTTATGTAACTTGGATCTGAAAAGTCCACCAAGCACTGATATATAATATATAAAGGTCAGTTCTCCAGTGGTTCTTGCAAGAAGTGGCAGAGATATTAAAACAGCAACAACTATGACAAATATGGAAATTCAAGCAAGAATTTTAATATTTATTCATGTGCATGATGTGCTCTCATGACAGCACAGGTACAGAGGTCAGAGGATAGCTTGTGGAAGTTGTTTTTCTCCTTCTCTCTAGTGGGTCTCCTCCTCTGCACTGAGTTCCAGTTCTTGGGTGTGGCAGCATGTCGCTTTCTCAGTGACCCTTCTTACTAACCTAGCACAAAGGTCTAAGTTTTAAGGCTGCCCTTGAAAGAGTTCATGGAACCTTTCCCCTTCCTCTTTTGTTCACCCAACCATGGGCTGCTCCGTCTTCCTATGTCCTGAGCTCCTGTGACGATGAACTGTGCTGCCACAAGCCAAGGCAATGGGGAGCACCAGTCAGGAACCATAATTTCCAAAACTGTCAGACACAAACACTTTCTTTTTTATATATTGATTATTTTAGATAGCTTGTGAAAGCCAGGGAGGCTGACATTAATACAGTAAGAGAACCTAGAACTATTATTTTTAAGGCAAAGGATAGGGGAATAAATTTAATTTTCATTTTGCTCTTGTAACCTATTTTCTTAAATTTTATTTGTTTAGTCTAAGGAAATTAAGTTAAAAATGCAACAATCTAGTAGATTTTACCTTCCTTTGAAAAAATGCCTTTAGAATTACTTATTTTATGTGTATGAGTATTTTGCTTATGTGCATGTATGTATACAGTGCTCACATAGGTCAGAAAAGAACACTGGATTCCCTAGAGCTGAAGTTACTGATGGTTCTGAGTTTGGAAAATGGACATGGGTTCTCTGCAAAAGCAGTACATGCTCCTGATTCTTGCTGTATTCAAGCTCTGTATTTATCTCTTATCAGGTAAGAAAATGGACACGAACTGGTTAAATATAAACCTTTAGGGAAATGGCTAAAAAGAATAATAAAGATAGCAACACAATGTGAGAGGTGAGGAAGGAAAGAAAATTTGTCTTGTAGAAAAAAAAATCACCAGGAGCCACTGTGAGTGTACCTGACCAATGCCAGGAGGGAGGTTTCTGTTTCAGTTCATTGTTTCAGAGAATTTCAGTCTAGCATGGAAAGACAGTGGATTAAGGAGGAAGCAAGCTGTATTAAAGTTAACAGGAAGCAGGGGTGAGGAGAGGATCACTTTTAATTGTCTAATTCTGGTGACCTATTCCTGTTCAGCTAAGACTACCTTCCTAATAACTAACAGTATCCAACAAACACAACCACCACCTTCAGAACAGGGATTCATACTAGGGGCCCATGGGAGACATTTCAGACAGCAGATGAAACCATCAATGTCATTGATAGAGAGCTGGTGTCTGCTTCAGAGTGCTCTGTAGCAGGCATGAATGTCACATTGTGGATTGCAACTTATTCCTGACAATAGCATCCTGGGCTCATTTCTTCCACCTACCTCACAACCTTAGAAGCAATAATGACTTCCACTGTACATCATTCTTCTGATGTGCATGAATTTACAGTACTTGGAAAACACACATTTTCTCAGTGCATTCTTGAACTTTTACATAAGTGGACTGAACCCTGGGAATTCCAAGATCCTTTGGTGAGCCTGTGATATTGAATTATCTTTTTCCTTTTTTTTTCTTGCATATTTTCTTTATTTACATTTCAAATGTTATCCCCTTTCTTCATTTCCCCTCCAAAACTCCCCTTCTCCCATCCTCCCTCCCCCTGTTCCCCACCCCTCCCAGTCCCACTTTTCTGGGGCATCCCCTACACTGGGGCCCAACAAGGCCATCCTCTGCTTCATCTGCAGCTGGAACAATGGGTCCCTCAATGTGTTGATGGTTTAGTCCCTGGGAGCTCTGGGTATACTGGTTGGTTCCTATTGCTGTTTCTCCTATGGGGCTTCAAGCTCCTTCATCTCCTTGGGTCCTTTCTCTAGCTCCTCCATTGGGACCTTGTGCTCAGTCCATTGGTTGGCTGTGAGCATCCACATCTCTATTTGTCAGGCACTGTCAAAGCCTCTCAGGAGACAGCTATATCAAGCTCCTGTCAGCAAGCACTTGTTGGCATCGACAGTAGTGTCTCAGTTTGGTAACTGTATATGGGATGGATCCCAAGGTGGGACAGTCTCTAAATGACCTTTCCTCCAGTCTCTGCTCCACAGTTTGTCTCTGTATCTCCTCCCATAGGTATTTTGATCCCCCTTCAAAGAAGGACCAAAGAATCCATACTTTGATCTTTGTTCTTCTTGAGCTTCATGTCATCTGTAAATTATATTTTGGGTATTCTGAGCTTTGGGGCTAATATCCACTTATCAGTGAGTGTATACCATGTGTGTTCTTTTGTGACTGGGTTACCTCACTCATTCTAGTTACATCAATTTCCCTAAGAATTCCATGAATTCATTGTTTTTAATAGCTGAGTAGTACTCCATTGTGTGAATGTACCTCATTTTCTGTATCCATTCTTTTTTGTTATATTAAATCTGTTTTAGTTCTTATTTCATCTCAAACTTACCAGGATTAGAAACTACATTGTTTATGGATTGAAGATGTATCACCATAGGTACAGAGGCATGAAAGAGGCCACCAGATTCCTCTATTTACTAACCTCCACCACTCTCTACCTTCTTGTAGCAGAAGGTAAAAGGTACTTGGTGCCCCTGGGTTCTGGCCAAATTCTAAACAATTTTGTTTCCCTTCCTAGTATTAAGTGTCCACACAGTTCACCATTTCCTTTCCCAACTTTTTATTACAAATCTCTAATTGATCTATCAGAGTACTATAACCACTGTATGTTTTATATTCAGTATGCTCAGAAACATGCTAGAAAAACACTAGCATAGAACTCTTGCCATGACCAATCTTACTGCTTAGTTGCAGAAACTGACATCTTAAAAGACAAATGCTCAAGACTTCATTAAAATGCCATTGTCGATGCCTGTTGAAGAAGCTATAGGTGGGTGTTATTTGTGCTGATACAAAGATTTGGCATGAATACCATGAGTTAAAGAAACCAGGGAGAAATGGTGTGTGGGCTGCCCATGCTCTGAATTCCTTTCTGCCCAGAGGGGTTTCACCCTGGATGCAAAGCCTGTCATCCACCTGCCACAGTCGCTAGGCTGTAGTGCAAAGTCGGGTTGGGCATGAAATTTTGTAATAAGTGGAACTGTGAAAGGGCTTCCCTCCAGCTGGGAAATGAAATGGTTGTTAAAGAGAAAATTGAAATGTGATTTATGAACAATTTTCCCCAATTCCTGTCATGACTGTTATCAAGACACATCACCAGTGTCTTGTTCTCCATGCAGAATAAGAAAGGGGGTAGGAAGTGCTTGAAGCTTCTTGAAGTATCTGGAATCCGGCATACCTCTCAACATGTGCAATAATCTAACAACTCTTGTGGTTTGATGGGAAGAGGACAGTTTGTGAGTAAAATATATTTTCCCAGAATATTATATCTCAGATTCACCTCCCTTAAACTTTTATCAAGCCAGCTTGATATAAACATGAGCTTTCCCCAAATCACTCTAGTTCATTCATGGAATGGGAACCTGCTTGTAAATTTTTGATTAGTAATTGGAAAACTCAGCATTGATGAATTTGTAGAATATCTAGGATCAAGTGATTTATAAAACAAAGTATCAAAAGTTCACTACATCCAACAGAAATTTGTCACATTTTTGAGTTGCCATGAAATTTCATGGCATGGCTTGAGTGTGTGATGTCCCCTACAGGCTTGTATATCCTCAGATAGTAGCACTATTCAGAGAGGTGCTAAAAGACTCTCTTGAGGGGGAGTATATTTGTGTCCTCACCACTGTAGTCTGGCTACATTTCCTAGCAGGTGATTCATTCCTGATATAATGAGAAGTGAAAACAAACTGCACACACCCACCACCACTGGATCTACTTTTCTCTATCACAATTCCACGTGGAGCACATGCTTCCTCTGCCACGATGGAGCACAGCCCACAATGGAGCACAGCCCTCAAATCATGAGCAGCATAAACACATCCTTTCTTAAGTTTACTTGTCTCAAGTATTTCATTACAGCGTTGAGAAAAATTAACTTACTCATTTCTTAACTACTGAGTCTCAATTTTTGAACTCAAGTCTTTGTGTGTGTGTGTGTGGGGGGGAACTACAGGTCAACAGAGGTCCTGAGACAACACTGGATAACACAACTGTATTAGTCTGGGTTCTCTAGAGTCACAGATCGTATGGGCAGTCTCTATGTAGTTAGGGAATTTGTCGATGACTTACAGTCTGTAGTCCAACTCCCCAACAGTAGTCAGCAGCAGCTGTGGATGGAAGTCCAAGGATCTTGCAGTTGCTCAGTCCCACGAAGCAAACCGGCAAGGAAGAAGCAGTCTTCCTTCTTTCAATGTCCTTATATATGTCTCCAGTAGAAGGTGTAGCCCAGATTAAAGGTGTACACCTTTAATCCCAGATGAACTTGAAGTCTGGGATTAAAGGTGTATGTCTCCACACCTTTAATCCCAGATGACCTTGACTGGAATCCATGCTTCAAGATCTCCATGCTAAGTCCAGGTCAGAAACTTATATCTCTGAGCCTCCAAATTAGGATCATAGGTGAGCCTTCCAATTCTAGATTGTAGTTCATTCCACATATAGTCAAGTTGACAACCAGGAATAGCCACTACAATCCACCCCTTGTCAACTTGACACAGATAATATCTCATGTCCACATGAAACAATAACAAGGTCGTGAATACGCCTAACATGATATAACTATTCCTCGTACAATCGCAAACGCATTTGTAAATTTACAATGGGGCAATGTCCCTTGGGAACATTCTTTTAGTGTCTCAATACCAATTGATGTTAAAGGAATTGGAAGACAAATGTATCCTTAACAAAATAAGATAGAAGCATTCATATTACTTATAATCCTCGTTTCTGCAACTGGTTACGTGGCCTTAGCTGGTATTTATAACTACCATCCTCTGCTACCCATTCTGTATTTCCTTCACCTTCAGCAAGCACCTCAGCAGGTCTTGGCTCTTTTCCTGGAGGATTGACCCATACCTTCATTCCTGATGGGTCATCCTTCCTCATCCTGCTTGGATTATGCTGTTGTAGTTTCCCATTGACTTTAATCACAGGACAGGGTAGTACTAAGAGACGCCCTAGGGGATCTCCTGCTCTCCAGACATAATCCTGCTTACCTCCATTGTGGAGAGGCAATCCAATTTCCCCACTGTAATCTGGATCTATCACCCCTCCTAACACAGCTATTCCTTTCTTAGCCTGATGGTTTAAAAGCATTAGAAGCCCAAAATGGCCAGGGGGAAATCTGAGCTTCCAGTTCAATGGAATGTTTGTTGTGGCTCCAGGTAGGAGCACTCCCCCCTCTGGAACCAAAACTTCTAGGCCAGCAGAACCTAAAGTTGTGGGGACAGGAAGCAAAAATTTTCCTAGCGGGTCACTAGGAGTGATAGTGAGTGGAACTATTCCCTTTTCCACCCCTTGATTCCTGGACCCATGAATCCTGGCTATGGGAGAAACTGTACCATATATTGAACGCTGATTCAAAGCATATACTGCCTTCTGAAGAACTCTGCCCCAGCCCTCCATGCTGTTGCCACCTAATTGGTGCTGTAACTGTGTCTTCAAAAGGCCATTCCATCTTTCTATCAGACCAGCTGCTTCAGGATGATGGGGAACATGGTAAGACCAGTAAATTCCATAATCATGGGCCCACTGCCGCACTTCTCTGGCTGTGAAATGAGTTCCTTGGTCAGAAGCAATACTGTGTGGAATACCATGACGATAGATGAGGCATTCTGTGAGTCCACGGATGGTGGTTTTGGCAGAAGCATTATGCGCAGGAAAGGCAAATCCATAACCGGAATAAGTATCTACTCCAGTAAGAACAAAACGTTGTCCTTTCCATGGGGGAAGTGGTCCAATGTAATCAACCTGCCACCAGGTTGCAGGCTGGTCACCTCGAGGAATGGTGCCGTATCTGGGGCTCAGTGTTGGTTTCTGCTGTTGGCAGATCTGGCTTTCAGCAGCAGCTGTAGCCAGGTCAGCCTTGGTGAGTGGAAGTCCATGTTGCTGAGCCCAAGCATAACCTCTGTCTCGGCCACCATGGCCACTTTGTTCATGTGCCCACTGGGCAATAACTGGGGTAGCTGGGGAAAGAGGCTGACTCTCCACAGAATGCGTCATCTTATCCACTTGATTGTTGAACTCCTCCTCGGCTGAACTCACCTTTGGTGAGCATTTACATGGGACACAAATATCTTCACATCCTTTGCCCACTTGGAAAGATCTATCCACATACTTCTTCCCCAAATGTCTTTCTCACCAATTTTCCAATCGTGATCTTTCCACGTCCCTGACCATCCAGCCAATCCATTGGCTACAGCCCATGAGTCAGTGAACAATCGTACATCTGGCCATTTCTTCTTCCAAACAAACTGTAATACCATGTGCACTGCCCGAAGTTCTGCCCACTGTGAAGATTTTCCTTCACCTGTATCTTTCTGGGTTGTCCCAGAAAGGGGTTGTAATGCTGCAGCTGTCCACTTCTGGGTGGTGCCTGCATAACGTGCAGAGCCATCAGTAAATCAGGCCCTAGTCTTCTCTTCTTCAGTCAGCTGGTCATAGGGAACACCCCATGAGGCTATAGGTGCATGCTTGGCAGCAGATGGCATTGTAACAGGAGTAGAAACCATAGGCATCTGAGCAACTTCTTCATGTAACTTGCTTGTGCCTTCAGGACCTGCTCTGGCCCGATCACGTATATACCACTTCCATTTGACAATAGACTGCTGTTGTGCACGCCCTACTTTATGATTTGGAGGGTCTGATAACACCCAACTCATGATGGGGAGTTCAGGTCGCATAGTAACTTGGTGTCCTATTGTCAAACGTTCAGTTTCCACTAAGGCCCAATAGCAGGCCAAGAGTTGTTTTTCAAAGGGGAGTAGTTGTCTGCGGATGACGGTAAAGCTTTGCTCCAAAATCCCAAAGGTCTCTTCTGTGATTCACCTACAGGGGCCTGCCAGAGGCTCCAAACAGCATCTCTATCTGCCACCGACACCTCAAGTACCATTGGGTCTGCTGGATCATATGGTCCAAGTGGTAATGCAGCCTGCACAGCAGCCTGGACCTGTTGAAGAGCCTTCTCCTGTTCTGGGCCCCACTCAAAGCTAGCAGCTTTCCTTGTCACTTGGTAAATAGGCCTGAGTAACACACCCAAATGAGGAATGTGCTGTCTCCAAAATCCAAATAGACCCACTAAACGTTGTGCTTCTTTCTTGGTGGTGGGAGGGGCCAGGTGCAATAACTTATCTTTCACCTTAGAAGGAATATCTCTGCATGCCCCACACCATTGTACCCCTAAGAATTTCACTGAGGTAGATGGTCCTTGAATTTTGTTTGGATTTATTTTCCATCCTCTGATATGCATATGTGTTACCAATGAATCCAAAGTGGTTGCTACTTCCTGCTCACTTGTTCCAATCAGCATAATGTCATCTATATAGTGCACCAATGTGATATTTTGTGGAAGAGACAAACGATCAAGATCCCTTCTAACTAAGTTATGACACAGGGCAGGAGAGTTAATATATCCTTGAGGCAAAACTGTAAAGGTATACTGCTGGCCTTGCCAACTGAAAGTAAATTGCTTCTGGTGGTTCTTATGAACAGGTACTGAGAAGAAGGCATTTGCCAGGTCAATAGCTGCATACCAGGTTCCAGGAGATGTGTTAATTTGCTCAAGTAACGAAACTACATCTGGTACAGCAGCTGTAATTGGAGTTACTACCTGATTTAATTTTCTATAGTCAACTGTCATCCTCCATGATCCATCTGTCTTCTGCACTGGCCAGATGGGAGAGTTAAAGGGAGATGTTGTGGGAACCACTTCTGGTACCACTTCTGTATTAGTCTGGGTTCTCTAGAGTCACAGATCGTATGGGCAGTCTCTATGTAGTTAGGGAATTTGTCGATGACTTACAGTCTGTAGTCCAACTCCCCAACAGTAGTCAGCAGCAGCTGTGGATGGAAGTCCAAGGATCTTGCAGTTGCTCAGTCCCACGAAGCAAGCCGGCAAGGAAGAAGCAGTCTTCCTTCTTTCAATGTCCTTATATATGTCTCCAGTAGAAGGTGTAGCCCAGATTAAAGGTGTACACCTTTAATCCCAGATGAACTTGAAGTCTGGGATTAAAGGTGTATGTCTCCACACCTTTAATCCCAGATGACCTTGACTGGAATCCATGCTTCAAGATCTCCATGCTAAGTCCAGGTCAGAAACTTATATCTCTGAGCCTCCAAATTAGGATCATAGGTGAGCCTTCCAATTCTAGATTGTAGTTCATTCCACATATAGTCAAGTTGACAACCAGGAATAGCCACTACAACAACCAAGGACATGCTTAATGGGTACAACTCATATCTGCTTTTCAGCAGAGTCCAGACTACCTGACTACACACACACACACACACACACACACACACACACGCCCAGATTTTGTGAAGCTTAGAGTTACAATTCTGCTACGAAGTAATTTTTTCCCTTTTAAACTGAACATTTTTTATTGAATTGTATTTATAATACAGAACAGTACATGAAGCATGATTGATTAAACAGCTTGGTAAATACTCATAAAATGTAGAACACACCCATGTAACCAGCACCTAGATCAAAACAAACACTACCAGCACCACAGAGCCCTTGTGTTCTCTTCGAGGGCAAAGAAGCCAAATAAAAGTCAGTGTATTCCACATGACTGCACCTGCACACAGCACACACTGTACACAAGCAGGTGGCCCTGGCCAGTCTTGATAGCACTTGCTTTTGGGCAAGGAGGAATAATTTTTATCCAAAGGAAAAAGGAGGCTGCTTATCAAGTCATACTCTAATGTCTGTGTTCTGTTGTTCATCATGACTATATCAAAAGGACATAATTTCATAAAATATAGTTAATTGTATTTGATTATTTAATGACAATATACATACATACACCCATCTGCTTAATGCTAATTAGAAATACTTAAGCCTTTCAAGCAAAAAGTAAGCCCGTATCTGACTATTGTTATAACCATTTATTTTTCCCACTAGTTTCACTATAAATACAAAAGGTCAAAGTTGTATTTAGGAAAGAATGTCTTAACATTTTATATTATGCTAAATTTTATATCACGCCATCAATAAAAAAATTGCAAGGTAGAAAGAAATCAGCTATAGTTACAGATCTGAGAGGTTGTTACGTATAAATATCTAGAGCATTTCCTCAGAGGTCCTATTTATAGACACGGGTTATATCATTTGAGTGTTTGTTTTGATTTAGTAAGATAAGCACTGTGAGCATAACATTCCTGATCAGTCATTCTCTCCTGCTCCTGCCCCTCTGACCTCTCACCTGTCTTAGCCTTGATATACAGATCTGCCTAACACACTGCAGATTTCATAGAGGATAATCCACAGAGACCCATTCCTCACCAGTAAAGCATTTTTCTTTATACTCAAACTTAAAAGCAAATATAAGTGAGGAGCTGCCTTTAAAGCACCCTGATACACTCTGAAAAATTTTCAGAGAAAATACAATATGTGTAAGTAGAGGAAGTCTGCCTCCCAGAACTGACCAGATTTCACTCAACCAGTAATTAACTTCGTTAATTTTGCAGAAATATCGAGCAAACACATCTGGGTAGTATTAAATTAAAAACAAATTTGAAATTGGCAGAAAATATTATAAGCCCCTTTCCCCCAGTGTAACAAATAAAATCACACACAAAGAGGAAGCCACACCTGGAATGTAAGACATAGGTAAGTTCAAACAGCCTGCCTTTATTCCAGAAAAGAAAGTCCCAGAGAGCACAGAAAGCCATAGCTGTGTTTCAGATGATAATAATGCATTTCAGGAAACATCAGACATGTCAGTCTTGCCTACTAACATGCATCTGCAATGCATATATAATTTACCTTAATAATATTGATAATATTAAGTCCACATTCTTATGTCCGTAGCTATAACGAAAACTCTAATGTGGAGTTTGCTGGATGAGAATCTCTTGCATGTATTCTGTCAGTAATAGACATGCTAAACACTGCATCTTCAACTGCTGAGTGGCTTCCCTGGTGATGATTCGAGTGACTTGCCAGAATGGTTTCCCTCCATCTTCAAATGTCCACTCTGAAGTACTTGTTCTGCCTTTTGTAGTTTTCAAAATCATATGCTAGGACATCAATGACATAGGAACTGAAAAATAAAACCATATCGTTACCAAAAGTTAGTTTTACATTAATATAGCATTATACTTGGCTCATGTTAATTGAAGTTCACTATAAGCAGTCTAGACTAATCCAAGAAGGATTATGAAAGGAATTGGTTATGAAAGGTAAATAGTTATGTAAAGTAGGTTTACTTTTAGTTGAAGTATTCTATTTCTCATTTAATATTACATATCGATTAGGTATTTTTCCTTCTATGTGTTTGTTTGTTTCTGAGGGTGTGTCTTCCATGTACACATAAGTATATGTGCATGACTATGGGCTTGTGTGCATGTCTATGAGCTTGTGTGCATGTCTATGAGCATGCTTGTGTGGGATATGCACACGAAGGCCAGAGGCCAATAATAGGTGTCCTTCTTGATTGCTGCCTGACTTATTTTTTCAGATAGGTCCCTCATTGAACCTGGAACACCCAGAATCCTCCTGTTTCCATACCTACAGCACTGTTATAGTCATATGCTGACATACACAGGTTCTGTGTGGGTTCTGGGGCTCTGGGACTTTGCCCACTGAGCTGTCTCTCAAAACACTAATTCAGCTGTGCTTACTTGTAAACATTATGGTTGAAGAAAAGTTCTACTATTTGCTATTTATGATTCAGTCACTGTATTCTGTTGTCACTGTCTGGGTGCAGTTACTTATTTTAGACTGCCATGACAAAGCCTTTGACACCTGTAACTTTATCCTGTCTCTTATCAAATATAGTATCTCACTGACACCCAATGGAGGCAAGTCTTCAACATTTATGGTCAATCAATGAATAAAGAATTGTCTATTAACATAGTAACTTGCTATCTAAATATTAATAGTGACAGGTAAACACTTAGGTTGTATGTAATACACCTGAAAAAGATTATGCAAAAAACATAAAGGCCTTAGAGCTCACACACTGTTAGCTATGCAAATAAATGCTAGAGATCTATAGTACACCACTGGGCATAGAGCTAGCTACACCTAAAATTATGTTATGAGAATAAACATTATATCAAATATTCTCATCACAAAAATAAAATTAGGCAAAAGGCAAAAGGAGACATTAGGATGATGACAAACGTAAGTAGTGTTTTGATTGTGGAGACTACATCATGAATGTACTCTGATTTTCCAAATCAGCAAGAAATGTAAATTAATGGCATATAAAATATTTTTGTATGTCAGTCATCGCTAAACACTAAATAAGTAAAATCGTATCAATAGGATTTGTGGAGTACTTGTTTAGCATGTATATCTTCCGGACAAAGTTCCAAGATCGTTGTGAAAAGTGATGTGATGTTGCAGGCTGCAACCTCAGGATCAGGAAGATGGAGGATGAAGAAGAAAGATCAGATGTTCAAGGTTATCCTTGGTTACACCATGAGTTCACAACAAGCTGAACTACCTGTGAAGCCTCTTGCTAAAAAGTTAGAAACTACAAGGGAAAGGAAGTAACTTTGTTTAATTTCCAGTGCTCCTAATTTATCTTTAACGAATATATTTTTCTACTTGAAAATGTTCATGTTTAATAAAATTATGCATATTAATGACCAAAGATATATCTTTGTTAATTTGATCTTGGCATACTTAAAATGTAATCCTTTGATTAAGTTTATATTTTAGTCTGGATGAATATATTAAAAAAATAAATTTTACCCTTTATGTTGAGAACATAATGAGCTTTTAAAATATGCTTATAAAAGATACTAAGAACACATTTTATTCTATTTCTATCAATAATTAATCCCATTGGACTATTTCCATTATGTAAAAATAGTAAAATAAATTATGTATTTAATTATTTTTCAACATAATATACATTTCATTTAAAAGTCTACTTGAACACTCTGGTCTTCTAATTCTTCAGCAGCTATGAAAACTGCATCTCATTTTTAATTTGAATTCATTAATTAGATTCCCAGCCTATTATCCGAAGGCACAGATATATGGTGAGTCTAAGTCATCTTAAATTTTACTTATATGAATCTTTTTTTCTGTCTCAATTTCCTTACTTTCCCATAGACTTCTATACCCTTTGTACTTTGTAAGCCTGCACTAATATTTTACTACCTGGTATCTGGCATCTAGTATCTGGTATCTGGTATCTGGTATCTGGTATCTGGTATCTGGTATCTGGTATCTGGTATCTGGTATCTGGTATCTGGTATTTTAAATTGTTAAACTATCATCCTGAATTTCAAACTAATAAATTGGTTTTACAGCAATTAGCACTTTAATATCCAATCCTTTCAGGTAGATTTTACTGGCCCAAATATTCTATTTTCACCTTTATTAAAATTTATTTTTACTTATGTATGTGTATTTTTGTATATGAGTATTGTGAACTTGAGTGCAAGATAGTTGAGTTTAATGGTTAGTTTTAATTGTTAACTTGATACAGCCTAGAAACTCTTGGAAAAAGAATCTCAGTTAGAGATGTGCCAGATAAGGTTGGCCTATGGTGTATGTGATGGTTTGTATATACTTGGTCCAGGGAGTGACACTGTTGGGAGATGTGGCCTTGTTGGAGTATGTGGCCTTGTTAGAGTGGGTGTGGCCTTGTCAGAACAGGAGTGTCACTGGATGTGGGCTCTAATATTGTTGTTCTAGCTGCCTGACTGAGAGACAGAATTCTGCTAGCAGCCTTCAGATGAAGATGTAGAACTCTCAGCTCCTCCTTCACCATGCCTGCTTGGACCCTGCCATGTTCCTGCCTTGATGATTATAGACTGAACCTCTGAATCTGTAAAACAGCCTCAATTATATGTTATTTTAATAAGAGTTGCCTTGGTCATGCTGTCTGTTTACAGTAGTAAAACCCAAACTAAGACAGTATATAGAGTTGTCTTTGACTACTAGAACTGATGTGCGAAGGCTTAGCTTGAAGGTGGGTAGCACTAGTCCCTGATTTTGGAGACTATATATGGGTAGAGAAAGCAAACTGATCACTAAGCATGCATCTAGTCATTACCCCACTCTGCTATGGGTGTAATGTAACTAACTGCTTCAAGTTCTGCAGCTTTGACTTCCCTTCTTTGATAGACTATAATTTATAAGCTGAGCAAACCCTTTTCCCTCTATGTTGTCATGGGGGGTATTTTATTTTAGTAGTCAAAATAAAACTAGAACATGAGTATTCCAGTAAGCCAATAAAAGCTGTCTTTTACTTGGATGCTGGGAGTACTGCCTATTTCTGACTTTAAGAAAAAGTCTTTTAGCAGAAAGACTTTTGGCATTGAACTAAAGAAGCCACCTTGCTGTGGCTTTTCTATATGAACTGTGAAGCCATTATTTTTGAGGTTGTAAAAACATGACCTTCAGAAAATTTTGATGGTTGCCCATTTGATACATTGGACTTCACTGTCTGGGCATATACTAAAGTTTCATTTTTCTATATAAATAAAAAGAAGGAAAAAGAATTTAGTTAATGAAGAATGTGTGAGCACTAGGCCCTCTCATTCCATCTGTGCACTGAGTTAGTTCAGAGAGGAAGGTGATTTGCTCTAGAAAACACAGACTTCAGTCCTGAAAAAATAATCCTAATTTTCCCTTAGCCTTCTCTGAAAGACCTGTGAAGTTATTTCAATGTGACTCAGGATTCTGCTCCTGTAAATCCTCCATGAAGGTCCCTCACTGGATAGAATCAGGGTTGTTGTAGGACTTTGGTTTAGTGTGACTGGCAGTACCAAGACAAGAAGTTTTGGTTTTATTTGCAATTTTGAAATGTGTGATATGGAAGCTTAAACAGAAATACAAGACAAAGATCAAAAGTTACCTAAATTCCTTGCGGGCTGTTAGACTGGAATGATTCTACTTTTATTTATTTATGTGTGTGTGTGTGTGTGTGTGTGTGTGTGTGTGTGTGTGTCAGTGTGGATGCTTGAGAGTGTGTGTAAGTGTGTATATGTACATGTGTGTGAGAGTGTATATGAGTGTGTGTGCATGCACATCTGTGTGTCAGTGTATGTACAGTGTGTATGAGTGTGTGCGTCAGTGTTTATATACATGTGTGTATGAGAGTGTGTATGAGTGTGTGTATATGTACATGTGTATGAGAATGTGTATGAGTGTGAGTACAGGTGTGTGTGTGTATGAGAGTGAGTATGATTATGTGTGTGTGTGAGAGTGTGTATGAGTGTGTATATGTATGTGTGTGGGGATATGTATGAGTGTGTGTATGTGTACATGTGTGTTTGAGAGTGTGTATAAGTATGTATGAGTGTGCACATGTACATGTGTATGGGCATGTATGAGTGCGAGTGTGTATGAGGGTGTGTATGTGTACATGCATGTGTTTGTGTGTGTGTGTGCACCCATGTGTGTCCTTGGCACTTGTGTTGAGGGCAGTGAACAACATTTGGGAGTCAGTTCTCTCCTTCCACTATGTCTGTTCTGAGAATAGAACTCTTGTTGTCAGACTTGATAAAAAGTGTGTTTACCTACTGAGCCATGTCACTCATAATAGTACTATCATTACAAGAAAACTAAATTGTAAAGCAAGTTGAAATCCCCTACCACTCTTCAGAGCACATCCAAAATAACAGTATTTCCTATCACACTACACTCAACTGGTTTGCTTATTTATTCAGTCAGTGATGTAGAAATATGGACTTTAAAGAACAGTAGCAGGCTAACAGCAATTTATTCAGCTAGTAACAGCACTGGCAGCTGCTGTTCCACAAGCAATCTCTTTAGTAAAGCAAACATATAGGCCTCAATGTTCAAATGTGCAGACACCCGCTTAGCATTTTCTCATTTGCTATAATTATTGTTTTGAGATTTATTTTCTTTTGAATCATGTGTATGTATGTGGAGGTTACCATAGAGTCAAGGATGCAGTGGCCCCTCAAGCAGGGATTAGAAGTCATTGTAAACCATCCAACATGGGTTCTGAAAACTAAGCTCAAGACCTCTGCAAGAGCAGTATGCCCCTTAACTTCTCAGCTGCCTCTCAAGCCTTTGTTATAGATATGAATGAAGCTTATCTCTGAATGCTACCTGATGACAGTGTGTTCCTTCATTATATTTCTTCAGAGCTGTGTGAGTCTCAGCCTCTTGGCCACACCCTATCCTGTGGGACTGTTTAATCTTTAACTTCTCTGTAGGACACCATGCTGGTCTACAGGTTTGATGCCATTCAAATATAGTCAATGAAACAGAATATCAAGTATGCAAACTCCTTGAAGAAGTGCTGGACGTGGTAATGTATATTTTCTTCATTGGGGAGGCTGAGGAGGTATGATTGTGTATTTGAGGCCAGACTTGGTTATACATATATCAAAAAAATCCTTTTCTCATTTAAACTTCTTTCTCCATTATTTTCCTTTTCTTCTCCATAGCTCCTATGTTTTACTGTCTTTCCCCCTCCTTCCTCCTCTACACTGATATGATAGTCTATGGTATGCTCAGTTACAAATGTTACATCTATAACATATTCCCCTCCTCCAAAGGCCCAAAGGTCATTGTGAAAGAGATGATGGGAAGATTGTAAGAGCTAGAGGTCAGGGAGGACTGGAGCAAAGTAGTGTCTTCTGGACATGACAGAATGACCACACTCACGAACTCATGTGGCCATAGTTACTTACATAAAACCTGCATAAGAACAAGCTGGCACAGAGTGGGAAGAACTTCATAAGCCTTCACAGCTAACTGAGGAGCTATGGCTTGATTGTTGATGGCTTCTGGGGGAGAGAAAATCAGTTTTCTTCAGTCATCATTGGTAAATCATCCAGGCTTCATTGGATCACCTCACATCCATGGGAATGGAAGCTATACAAATTGGACAAATCGGTGTGTTATAAAAAAAATGGGAGAGACAAAACTCAGAGTGGGTGAGGGGATCTGATGGAAACTAAGGAGGGGAGTGCAGTGAAAATGATCTAAATACAAGGTGTACATATGTAAAAGTCTCAAAATAAATGAAATTGTTATATTTAATGAGAAATTCCTTGAAGAAGATTTGCAAAGCAATTGGTGGGAGGTTAATTTCATAGAAGTAAGAGGATAATTGGAGGAAATTTACTGACTTGGGTTACACCTTTCCAGGTGACATATTTCTGTGAGGATGAAAAACAGCTCTGGTAAGAACTCATGGGCACAATTAAAGAAGAAAAAATTGGAGATAAGTTTGATGTGGCCAGAGAGATGTCTCAGCAGATACATGTGATCGATGAGAACACATAAGGATCTGAGTTTGATTTTCTAACACCCATGGAAAAAATTTACCATAACTGTGTGTAACCAATGCATCCTAGGGTTGGGAAGCAGAGGCAGGTGGATCCGAGAAACTTGCTGGCTAGCCATGATGGGGAGCTTCTGGCTTGTTGAGAGGCTTTGTTGCAAAGCAATAAGGATAAGGCTCAGAGCATTAGAGCAAAGCACCTGGGATTTTGCTTTGGCCCCTGTTTATGTGCATATGCACTATACTCCTTACACATGCAAAACTAGAACTATATAAGTGCACAGATTTCTATTTTGTAAAGGTGTGTTAGTTTGCTAAGATTGCTCTGATAAAATGCCACAGATTGGGGGCTTACACAGTAGGTACTAACTTGGCCATAGACCTGGGGATATTAGTAAAAGATTAATGTATTCCAGGAATTGACTTCCTCTGAGGCTACTCTCCTTGGTTAGTTATTAACTTAGTTGTTTATTAACTATCTTATCAGATGTCCCATGATCATATTCTGTGTCATTAACCATCTCCATTGTGAAAACATAATGCGAATGTGTCTTGCTTTCTCTTTTTCAAGTACACCTTTCACATTAGATCTAGTCTTGGTTTAAAATCCTCTTTGATCTTAGCCATTCTGACTGGTGTGAGGTGGAATCTCAGGGTTGTTTTGATTTGCATTTCCCTGATGACTAATGATGTTGAACATCTCTTAAGGTGTTTCTCGGCCATCTGCATTTCTTCTGGTGAAAATTCTTTGTTTAGCTCTGTACCCCATTTTTGATAGGGTTATTTGGTTCTTTGGGGTCTAACTTCTTGAGTTCTTTGTATATATTGGATATTAGCCCTCTGTCAGATGTGGGGTTGGTGAAGATCATTTCCCACTTTGTTGGTTGCTGTTTTGTCCTTCTGACAGTGTCCTTTGCCTTACAGAAACTTTGTAATTGTATGAGGTCCCATTTGTCAATTCTTGATCTTATTGCATAAACTATTGGTGTTCTGTTCAGGAACTTTCCCCCTGTGCCCATGTCCTCCAGAGTCTTCCCAAGTTTCTTTTTCTAATAGTTTCAGTGTGTCTGGTTTTATGTGGAGGTCCTTGATCCACTTGGAGTTGATCTTAGTACAAGGAGATAAGAGTGGGTCAATTCGCATTCTTCTGCATGTTGACTTCCAGTTGAACCAGCACCATTGCTAAGATTAAAAACTTGAGAGACAACAAGTGCTGGTGAGGATGTGGAGAAAGAGGAACACTCTTCCACTGTTGGTGGGATTGCAAAATGGTAAAACCGCTCTGGAAATCAGTGTGGTGGTTCCTCAGAAAACTGGGCATGTCACTTCCAGAGGACCCTGGCATACCACTCCTACCCAGAGGATTCCCCTGCATACAATAAAGACACATGCTCCACTATGGTTATAGCAGCTTTGTTTATAATAGCCAGATATTGGAAGGAGCCCAGATATCCCTTAAAAGAGGAATGGATACAGAAAATGTGGTATATTTATACAATGGAGTACTACTCAGCAATTAAAAATAATGAACTCATGCAATTTGTAGGTAAATGGTTAGATCTGGAAAATATCATCCTAAGTGAGCTAACCCAATCACAAAAGAATACACATGAAATGCAATCACTGATAAGTGGATATTAATGAGCCCAGAAGCCCTAAATACTCAAGGCACAATTAGCAAGTCAAATGACTCCCAAGAAGAAGAAAGGAGATGACCCTGGGCCTGTAAAGATTGGATCCAGTTTTGTAGACCCAGAACAGAGAAATCGTGGCGGGGGGGGGGGAATGATTGGGGAATAGTTGGGGGAGAGGAATTATGGGACATATGGTGGGGGTAACTGGGAAAGGGGAAAGCCTTTGGAATGTAAACATAGAATATAGAAAATAAAAATTAAATAAATAAAATAAAATCCTCTTTGAAACACCTCAAAATACTGTCTCTTTTTCTAAGATACTAGAAATTAGGGATCCAACAAAAAGGATCAGCCTATAAAAACAATTAAGAAATCATGGGCAAGAAATAGATAAAGTGACTACTGGATCACTGAAGGGAACAGGTGAAATTAAGGGGTCAAGAAAAGGGAAGCCTGAGAGAACCCAGAAAACCCTTTGGAAACTACAGTAAGCATGTGCCCAACAGAGCATAACTAACACTCATATCCTGTGACACAATTCTTGGCTATGCAGTATCTCTATAGGAAAAGCAAGATTCTAGAGCAAGTTTATGACAGACAAGACACCATGAAACACTCAGATTACACATTAGACAAATGCAAAGAACATCAAAGTTACTAAACTGAAAAGAAAAAAATGTCTAGAACAAGATATGATATTGTAAAAACATTTCAACATTTCAGCTGCTATATAAATATAAGGGGAAAATCTAAAAATTTCAGAATTTTAAAGCTGGCTACCATAACTCTTGGACATGAAGTTTGGGTATAGTTTTGATATTTTTCTAATGAGTGAGATTTTTATGAAAATGGTTGAAATTAATAATTGAGCAGTATCTTAATGGTTCAGCATAATTGCTGCTCAATCTTGAGAATATGGATTCAGCTCCAAGTATCCAAATCATGGACCTCACAAAAGCTCTGTAATTCCATGTACAAGACATCTTATATCCTCTTCTGGTCTCCTTGGCCATTCATTCTCTCTCTCTCTCTCTCTCTCTCTCTCCACACACACACACACACACACACACACACACACACACAAATTCACACACACACACCAAGATAAATCCTAAAAATGGCTGAAATATTGTGGAAACCATAATTTACAATAAAATCATAAACATAATACATAAAAACATAGCTACAATAAAATCAAATAATTTGTTTTATCTTAGGACAGAAAGCAGTCAAAGTATAGTGTTTCAATATTTGAATAAATATTAACTAGATGTTTCTATTTAAGCTCTACATAAACATAGAGATCAGAACTACTGTCAATGAATTCAATTGTAGTGGCATGATTTGGGACTTGAAGCAAAAGAATATTCTAAACAACTCAGTTGACATTTTTCACAAAATGTACTTGAGAATTTACTTATTTGTTATTTAAAAAATAAAAAAATGAAAAGGCGGTAGTATTTCCAAACCTTTCCAAGACTACTTGAATATCTGACTTTTCCTTGTGTTTTGAAGTATTCATTTATATTTATCTGAACCTGTAAAAACAGCAGAATAGGGTGGAGAATAATTCCCCAGCACAAAGCAAAGCAACTTTGAAGCAAAAATATAAAAAACACTTGCAGATACTATGAAACAGATTCCATGAGGAAGTTGGAAATGATGAGGAAAAAGATTCCATGAGGAAACTCGTCCTTTTTTTTCTATATTCTTTGTTTACATTCCGAAGGCTTTCCCCTTTCCCCCCTCACCATATGTCCCATATGTCCTCTCCCCCCCATTCCCCCCCCCCGCCCGCCTATTCCCCAATCACCACCCCACCATTTCTCTGTTCTGTTCTGGTACTCTCCTACAAAACTGGATCCAGTCCTTTCAGGACCAGGGTCCTCTCTTTCCTTCTTCGTGGGAATCTTTTGACTTGCTAATTGTGCCTTGAGTATTGAGAGCTTCTGGGCTCATTAATATCCACTTATCAGTGATTGCATTACATGTGTATTCTTTTGTGATTGGGTTAACTCACTTAGGATGATATTTTCCAGATCCAGCCATTTGCCTACAAAGGTAGATGTGTTAGGTCCTAGGGTTAGATACCTGCTGCTGCAGGACAGCATCCTTGAGCCTGGTCTCTGCTGCATTCTCAAGTAATCCTGCTAATAGTCAGTTCCAATTCTTTCCAGGATCCCATATAGCACAGTGAAGAACAAAGTGTCTGCTTCTTTGCCCATCCCCCTCTGTCTGTGGCCCCAGATTTTAGTCTGGATTTGTGGTCAGGAGACTCTAATGGGAGGATGTATATTATTCTAACTGAGCATTCTTTGTAATGTTGCTTCATTGTTGGCTTATCCCTGGTAATAAAGAGATGACATTGACTAAATTGGATAGCAATCATCAATTAAGCACACTGACCCTTAAAATCTATTTGAAGCACAAGGATCTCTCTTCTGCAACATTAAGGCAGCTGAGAAATAACCTTCCCACACTCACACACCCATGGCAACAAGTCTGTTCTGTGTCCTTTGATGGACACTCATGGTTTTCGTCCATCTTTAGTCTTTCTGGTATATACTATTCTCAGGACAGTCTTTCTTCAGAAGATAACATTTGGAGTAATATTAAAGACATTAAACAGTGTCACTCAACACCAAAGGAAAATAACCACCAAAGGAAAAATGTTTACATATGAAGTAAAACAGATCTGATTATTTAGATATCTGTGAAAAGAAGTTTCTTTATGATGTAAGTAGGAAATCATATACACAAAGTTTTCACAGGCATGGCTAATATTTCAGGCTTCAAATAGGATCAGAACATCGGGGCTGATGGAAGGGCTTCCTTCCAATAGAAGGAAGCTGCATGTTTTTAGCATCAATGTCTACATATGTCTAAAAGAAAATCAATTCATAAAGAAAGTGACTAACACAATTAAAAAAACACCATACAAACAGGAAATAAAAAATCAGAAAGTGCCCAGAATAAGAGAGAACACAGGGCTGGGCACTGGTGGTGCACAGCTTTCATCCCAGCAGTTGGGAGGCAGAGGCAGACAGATTTCTGAGTTCCAGGACATCCTGGCCTACAGAGTGAGTTCCCAGATAGCCAGTGTTACACAGAGAAACCCTGTCTCGATAAAAGAAAAAAAAGAAAGAATGAAAGAAAGGAAGTAAGGGAGAGAGGGAGTGAAGGAAGGAAGGGAGGAAGGAAGGAAGGGAGGGAGGGAGGGAGGGAGGGAGGGAGGGAGGGAGAGAGAGAGAGAGAGAGAGAGAGAGAGAGAGAAAGAAAGAAAGAAAGAAAGAAAGAAAGAAGAAAGGAAGGAAGGAAGGAAGAGAGAAAGAAAGAAAGAAAGAAAGAAAGAAAGAAAGAAAGAAAAAGAAAGAAAGGAAGGAAGGAAGAAAAAGAAAGAAAGAAAGAGAGAAAGAAAGAAAGAAAGAAAGAAAGAACAAGGGATGTTTAAATGGAACCATTTTCTGTTTATCCCCAGATGGCCCTTGAAACTCCCTATATGGCCTAAGGCATCCCCAGCTGACCTCAGCGCTAGGTAATCCTCCTCCCTCAGCTTTCCAGGAAGTAAGACTACAAGTCTAAGAATTCATTAAGCATATGTCGTTATTCCTTTAAAACCAGTGTCACATTGCAATGCGACTTTTACAATCATTTCTCCATTGAGGATAGTGTTACACTGTACTATATGTTACTAGGTGTTAATTTCCCTTTATCAACATGCTTTGGTAACAAATATTTGACATTCTGATGGTGACTCAGAAGTGGCTTCATTATTAGAACTCCCCACCTTTTTGGTGGGAATCTTGCCTTCCTTCTCCGATGCTCATTCCTCTCTCCTTCAGAACGCACTGTCTGCAAATGTATCATACAACTCACAGGTGGCTTGCCAAGTGTTTACACTCCCCAATTTGAATTCACACAAGGCAGATACTTCTTTACATCCTGTTCTGTGCCAGACACTATGCCATACTCTTATTAGCAGTTACAGGAGCTCAGGTCTCAGCTCAGTGATGCATGGCTTCAGTATCCAAGGGTGACTTAGCTCTCTGTACACTCAAGCCAAGTTGAACAGGACAGCAGTCTGTTTATCCCTCAGGATATGGACTATGGACTATTCACAGATGGACATCTGTGGACTATGTTCTATGTCCCTCTTTTCCAGGAGACAATGGACCCATCAGTTCAGATCTGTAAACCCTGACTGATGCTGAATATTTTCAGGTTGCCATCTTCTGATCAGTAATTTTCATGGAATCAAGACAAGCTTCAGGGAGAATGATAAGCTTAACTTGCCAAACTAAAAAGCATGTGACACTAACAGACAGAATAAAAAGTTCCTTTTCTCCTTTGTCATTCTTAATGACATCCTGGGGTTTTTTTGTTTGTTTGTTTGTTTGTTTGTTTGTTTTACATCATGATTCATAAGACCCAAGCAATAATGCCAGTTAAACAAGGACTAAGATGTTCAAGGTAATATTTCCTCTTTTGAAGATGATTAGCTTGGGTGTTTTGTTACAGTAATAAAAAGCTTCCATCACCCCCTACCCCTTTGCTTCCTTTCTTCCTTTTCTGTACTCTAAGAACTATACGTTTTTTCTCAGTTAAACTATTTATGTCAAAAGTTGAAAACATTTTTATCAAGAATTCTAGGCAATGGATGTGGAGAGTATTCTCTAAGAATTCCATGGGAGAGAAGGTGGATGCACAGATCTTCCCAGTATTGGAGGCATATTTTATAGTAATGATCAAGTTGATCAGTGTAATTGAATCCAACATTTCATCAGCCATTCATTAGCTTTATAAGGGGCTCAAGGGAGAACTCATGAAAGGAAATGTGAACAAGGTGACCAATAGTGGCATTTAATTAACAAGGGTAATTTTACATTCCTTGGCACTAAAGGAGCTTAAAGCCACCAGCCATCTTCACCTGTCACTTCGGTTTAAGTCATGCCTGTGATGTTGCCAGGTAATAAAGACAAAAGAAAAATCTGGTAAAAGATTTAGGCTCATATTTTTACTGAGATATCACAGTTGTTTCTCACTTCTTCAAAAGTTTAACAAGAATGATAAACTGGCCACAGAATCTGGACAACTTTAGTATTGTATGATGAAATGGACTTTTGTACACTGTGTTCATAGGTAAGCTGACACACAAATGCCACACATTGTCTATAAGTGCTGTTAAAAGAAACTATCTCACAGTGTTGATTCAATCTAGGGACATAGTCCATATGTTTTACAGACAAAATTTGAAAAACTGCCAGAGTTATACAGATTTTGAATATTTCTCAAAATGTTTCTCAGAGTTTTGTGTTTCCACTTTTCAGAACTCTATGCTTAGTTCTTAACCTTATTTTTAACTGGGTTATTTATTTCCTTAATATTCATTTTATTTATATATTATAGATAACAACCCATGTCAGATGTTATTAAAGACATTTCCCATTCTGTAGCCTGCCACTTTGTCCAAGTGATGGTGTCTTTTGTCATACAGATTTCAGCTTCATGAGGTCCTATTAATAGTAAATAGTATAGAGGTCTCAGTGTATATGATATTTGTGTTTATTCATAAATTCATTTATTATCCAATGTATTAAAGACTTTTGAATCTATCAATTTCAATGTATTTAACATTAAGTTGAGTTCCTTAATACAGCTGTAGTTGAGTTTTGTTCAAAATGATAAACACGGATCTATTTCCAGTCTACATTCAGATATATCATTTGACCCCCAGCATTTGTTTAAGATGATAGATGTATTCCAGTATTTCTTTTTAGCTTATATTTTAAAATCATATTTCTATAATTGTGTGGATTTATCTTTGGGTCTTCAATGAGGTTCCAATGATCAATGTGTCTCTTTTTAGGCCAATAGTGGCTATTTTTATCACTATACTCCATGCTACAATTTGAAATCAGATAGTTTATACCACCACCAGTTGTTTTATTATTACAGATATTTTATCTATTCTGGGTTCTTTCATGTTCCCACATGAAGGTGAATATTTTCTTTTTAATTTCTGTGAAGTTTTTGTCTTGTTTTGTTTTAGAGTTATACAGAATATTGCATGTTTGAGTTTCTGTGTTCAGTTTCCCATTTGCAATAATAAGGGAGACTCTTCACAAAGTTTGATAATATTCATTATCATTCATTTTCTTTTTTATTTAATTTTTATTTTCTATATTCTATGTTTACATTCCAAAGGCTTTCCCCTTTCCCAGTTCCCCCCCACACACCATATGTCCCATAATTCTTCCCCCCCCAGCTATTCCCCAGTCATTCCCCCCCCCACGATTTCTCTGTTCTGGGTCTACAATACTGGATCCAATCTTTACAGGCCCAGGGTCCTCTCCTTTCTTCTTCTTGGGAGTCATTTGACTTACTTATCATTCATTTTCTTGATTGGGGTAAAATGTAATATGCTCAGATTATTTACTTCTTGCAACTGAAATAACTGGATAACTGTTCTTTATTAATTTTTTGAAAATATTTGAACTTATTTATTACATATATTTTTACTAGATATATTCTTTATTTACATTTCAAATGTTGTCCCCTGTCCTGGTTTTCCCCCAAACAATCCCATAAACCATCCCCCTCCCCCTATTCATCAATTCACCCACTCCTGCTTCCCTGTCCCAGCATTTCCCTACACAGTGGGCTCAAGCCTTCCCAGGACCAAGGGCCTCTCCTCCGTTTGTTGTCCAACAAGGCCATCCTCTGCTGCATATGCATCTGGAGCCATGGGTCCCTCCATGTGTACTTTTTGGCTCATGATATAGTCCCTGGGAGCTCTGGGGGTACTGGGTGGCACATATTAGTGTTCTTCCTATGGCACTGCAAAACCTTTCTGCTCCTTAGATCCTTTCTCTAGCTCCTCCACTGGGGACCCTGTGCTCAGTTCAATGGTTGGCTGAGAGTGTCCCACTCTGTCTTTGTTATGCACTAGCAGAGGCTCCCAGGTGACAGCTATAGCAAGCTCCTGTCAGCAATCACTTGTTAGCATCCACAATAGTGTCTGGATTTTGTAACAGTATATGGGATGGATCCCTAGGTGTCTCTGGATGATTCATTCCTTCAGTCTCTGTTCTACACTTTGTCTCTGTATCTCCTCACGTGGGTATTTTGATCCTCCCCTTCTAAGAGGGACCAAAGTATCCACACTTTGATCTTCCTTCTTCTTGAGCTTCACGTGGTCTGTGAATTGTATCCTTGGTATTCTGATTTTCTGGGCTAATATCCACTTATCAGTGAGTGCATAGCATGTGTGTTCTTTTGTGATTGGGTTACCTCACTCAGGATGATATTTTCTTTTTTATTAGATATGTACTTTATGTACATTTCAAATGGTATCCCTTTTCTGTGTTGACCCTCTAAAAATCCACTATACTGTCTCTCCTCCTCCTGCTAACCCCTGTTTCCAAATTACTGCCTTGCATTCCTCTATTCTGTAGAATTGAGCCTTCACAGCACCCACAGTCTCTTCTCTCATTGATATCTGAAATGGTCATCTTCTGCTATGTACGTAGCTGGAGCTGTGGGTACCTTCATGTGTACTCCTTGATTGGTGGTTTAGCTCCTGGGAGCACTGGGGGGTACTGGTTTTACATATTATTGTTCCTCCTATAGGGCTACACATCTCTTCAGCTCTTTGAGTTCTTTTTCTAGCTGTTCCATTGGGGAGCATATGTTCATTCTATTGGTTGGATGTGAGCCATGGGTATTTATATCTACTTTCCAATAAGGATCAAAGTGTCCACACTTTGGTCTTCCTTCTTCTTGAGCTTCATGTGGTATGTAAGTTGTATCTTTGGTGTTCCAGGCTTTTGGGCTAATATCCACTTATCAATGAGTGCATACCATGTGTGTTCTTTCGTGAGTGAGTTACCTCACTCAGGATGATATTTTCTAGCTCCACCCATTTGCCTAAGAATTTCATTAATTCATTGTTTTTAATAGCTGAGTAGTACTCCATTGTGTAAACGTACCACATTTTCTATATCCATTTCTCTGTTGAAGGACATTTGGGTTCTTTCCAGCTTCTTGCTATTATACATAAGGCTGCTACGAACATAGCAAGCGTGTGTCCTTATTACATTTTGGAGCATCTTCTGGGTATATGCCGAGGAATGATATAGCTGAGTCCACAGGTAGTGTTATATCCAGTTTTCTGAGATGCCGCCAAACTGATTTCCAGAGTGGTTTTATTAGCTTTCAATCCCACCAGCAATGAAGGATTGTTCCTCTTTCTCCACATCCTCTCCAGAATTTGCTGTCCCCTTAGTTTTTAATCCTGAGGATTATGACTGGTTTGAGGTAGAATCTCAAGGTTGTTTTTAGTTTGCATTTCCCTGATGATTAAGGATGTTGAACATTTCTTTAGGTGTTTCTCAGCCATCCAGTATTCCTCAGTTGAGAATTCTTTGTTTAACTCTGTATCCCATTTCTAATAGGGTTATTTGTTTCACTGGAGTCTATCTTCTTGAGTTCTTTGTATATATTGGATATTAGCACTTGATCAGATGTAAGATTGGTAAAGATCTTTTATCAATCCGTTGGTTCCTGTTCTGTCCTATTGACAGTGGCCTTTGCCTTACAGAAGCTTTGCAATTTTATGAAGTCCCAGTTTTCAGTTCTTGATCTTAAAGCAGAAGCTATTGGTGCTCTATTTGGGAAAATTTCCCCTGTGCTCATGTGCTCCAGGTTCTTCCCCACTTTCGCTTCTACTGGGGTCAGTGTATCTGGTTTTATGTGGAGGACCTTTATCCACTTGAACTTGATGTTTGTACAAGGAGATAAGACTGGATCAATTTGCATCCTTCTACATGTTAACATCCAGCTGACCCAGCACCATTTGTAGAAAATTCTGTCTTTTTTCCATTGGATGGTTTTAGTACCTTTGTAAAGATCAAGGGACCATAGGTGCGTAGGTTCATTTCTGGGTCTTCAATTCTATTCCAATGATCTCCCTGACTGCCTCTGTACCAATACCACACAGTTTTTTATCACTATTACTCTCTAGTAGAGCTTGAGGTCAGGAATGTTGATTTTGCCAGAAGTTCTTTTACTGTTGAGGATAGTTTTAGCTATCATGATTTTTTGTTATTTCAGATGAATTTGAGAATTGTTCTTTTTAATTCTATGAAGAATTGATTTGGAATGTTGATGGGAATTGCATTGAATCTGTAGATTGCTTTTGGGAAGATGGCCATTTTTACTATATTAATCCTGCCAATCCATGAGCATTGGGAGATCTTTCCATCATCTGAGCCCTTTCTTGATTTCTTTCTTCGGGGACTTGAAGTTCTTATCATACAAATCTTTTACTTTTTGTTTAGAGTCACACCAAGATATTTTTATCTTGTTTGTGACTGTTGTGAATGTTTGTTTTGATATGTTTTTGGAATAGACTGGCAAGAATTTTATTGAATATTTTTGCATCAATATTCATAAGGAAAATTGGTCTGAAATTTTCTTTCTTTGTTGGTCTTTGTGTGGTTTGCTATCAACATAATTGTGGTTTCATAGAATGAGTTGGATAGTGTTCCTTCTCCTTTTATTTTGTGGAATAGTTTGAAGAGTTTAGGTGTTAGGGCTTTTTTGAAAGTCTGATAGAATTCTGCAGTAAAACCGTCTGGTCCTGTGCTTTCTGTGGTTGGGGGACTTTTATTGAACCCCTCCTATTTTTTTAGGGGTTATGGTCTATCTGATCCTGATTTAACTTTGGTATTGGTATCTGTACAGAAAATTGTCCATTTCATCCAGATTTTCCAGTTGTGTTGAGTATAGGCTTCTGTAGTAGGATCTGATGATTTTTTTGAATTTCCTCAGTTTCTGTTTATATATCTCCCTTTTCATTTCTGATTTTGTTAATTTTGATATTGTCTCTGTGCCCTCTGTTTATTCTGGCTAAGGGTTTATCTATCTCCTTTTTTTTTCAAAGAACCAACTCCTGATTTTGTTGATTCTTTGTATAGTTCTGTTTGTTTATACTTGGTTGATTTCAGACCTGAGTTTGATGATTTCCTCCCATCTACTCCTCTTGAGTGTATTAGATTCCTTTTGTTCTAGAGCTTTCAGGTGTGCTTTTAAGCTGCTAGTATATGCTCTTTCCTGTTTCTTTTTGGAGGCACTCAGAGCTTTGAATTTTCCTTTTAGGACTGCTTTCGCCATGTCCCATAAGTTTGGGTATGTTGTGCCTTCATTTTTATTACATTCTAAAAGGTCTTGGATTTCTTTCCTTATTTCTTCCTTGACCAAGTTATCATTGAGTAGAGCTTTGTTTAGCTTCTATGTGTGTGAGGGCTTTGTGTTGTTTTTGTTGCTATTGAAAACCACCCTTGATCCATAGTGATCTAATAGAAGGCATGGGATCATTTCAATCTTCTTATATCTGTTGAGGTCTGTTTTGTGACAAATTATATGGTCAATTTTAGAGAAGGTATTTTGAGGTGCTAAGAAGCCAGTATATTCTTTTGATTTAGGATGAAGTATTCTATAGATATCTGTTAAATCCATTTGGTTCATAACTTCTTTTAGTTTCACTGTGTCTTTGTTTAGTTTGTTTTTCTCTCCTATGTCCATTCATGAGAATGGGGTGTTGAAGTCACCTACAATTATTGTGTGAGATGCAATGTGTGCTTTGAGCTTTAGTAAAGTTTCAATTATGAATGTAGGTGCCCTTGAATTTGGAGCACAGATGCTCAGAATTGGGAGTTCTCCTTGGTAGATTTTTCCTTTGATGAGTATGAAGTGTCTTTTTGATGATGTTTTGTTGAAAGTCAGTATTATCCAATATTAGAATGGCTACTCCAGCTTGTTTCCTGGGATCATTTTTTTGGAAAATATTTTTCCAGCCTTTTATTCTGAAGTAGTGTTTGTCTTTGACACAGGTGCATTTCCTGTATGCAGCAAATTCTGGGTCTTGTTTACATATCCATTCTGTTAGTCTTTGTCTTTTTATTGGGAAATTGAGTTCATTGATGTTAAGAGATCTTAAGGAATAGTGATTGTTGCTTCCTGTTATTTTTTATCTTATTTTTATGCTTGTGTGGTTATCTTCTTTTTGCTTTGTTGAAAAATTACTTTCTTGCTTTTTCTAGGGTGTAGTTCTCCTCCTTCTGATGGGGTTTTCCATCTATTATCCTTTGTAGGACTGGATTTGTGGAAAGATAATGTGAAAATTTGGTTTTATCATGGAATGTCCTGGTTTCTCCATCCATGGTGATTTTGCTGGGTATAGTAGTCTGGGCTGGCATTTGTGTTCTCATGGGGTCTGTAAAAGATCTGCCCAGGATCTTCTAGCTTTCGTGGTTTCTGGTGAGAAGTGTGGTGTAAATCTGATCGGTCTACCTTTATTTGTTATTTGACCTTTTTCTCTTACTGCTTTTAATATTCTTTATTTAGTTCATTTGGTGCTTTGATAACAATGTGATGGGAGGAATTTCTGTTCTGATTCAGTCTATTCAGAATTCTGTAGGCTTCTTGTATTTACATGGGCATCTCTTTCTATGGGTTAGATACGTCTTCTTCTATAATTTTGTTGAAGATATTTACTGGCTCTTTAATTTGGCAATCTTATTTCTGTTCTATACTTATTATCCTTAGATTTGGTACTCTCATTTTGTCCTGGATTTCCTAGATGTTTTGGGTTTCAAGGTTTTTGCATTTTGCATTTTCTTTAACTGTTGAGTCAATGCTTTCTATGGTATCCTCAGCACCTGAGTTTCTTTCTTCTATCTATTGTATTCTGTTGTTGATGCTTCCATCTATGACTCCTGATTTTATTCTGTGGTTTTTCTCTTTCCAGATTTGTCTCCCTTTGTGATTTCTTTATTTCTACTTACATTTTTAGATCCTGGATGGTTTCGTTCAGTTCCTTCGCTTGTTTTTTTGTTTTGTTTTATTTTGTTTTGTTTTGTTTTGTGTGTGTGTGTGTGTGTGTGTGTGTGTGTGTGTTTTCCTGTAATTCTTTAAAGAATTTTTGTGTTTCCTTTTTAAGGGCTTCTACTTGTTGACTCATGTTCTCCTGTATTTCTTTAAGGAAGTTATTTATGTCCTACTTGAAGTCCTCTATCAGCATCATGAGATGTGATTTTAAATCCAAATCTTGCTTTTCCAGTGTGTTGGGGTATCCAGGACTTGCTGTTGTGGGAGAACTATTTTTGGATGATGCCATGTTGCCTTGGTTTCTGTTGGTAATGTTCTTTTATTTGCCTTTTGCCATCTGGTTATCTCTGATATCAGCAGGTCTTGCTGTCTATGACTCTGGCTTATATGTCCTGCAAGTCTCTGTATCTGTGCTCCTGCAAGACCCATTCTCTCTTTGTACATAGGTATATAGATACTCTTGGGAGACCAGCTCCCATGTATTTCTGTTGGTATTTGTGTATGTAGCTCTGTGACCCAGGATCAGCTCTGGGTACAGATGCAAATCAGAAGACTCCTGTCCCAGCCTGCTCCTAGGCTCTTGTATTCTCAGGGTTTCAAGCTGTTTCCTCTGAGCAGCAGAGGATGGACATGAGCTGTGCTCTCTGGCCTCTCCAGCACTTCTGGGTCATCAGCTATCTCACTGTGCCACCTGCACAGGGTGGTGTGCTTTGGCAAAGGATAGTCCCAAGCAGGAGACAGAAACAAAAAGGCTCCTCCCTAAGGATTGTGGATGTGATACTCTGAGCAGCAGGGTTGATCCTATCTGTGCTGTCTGACCTCTCCACACTCCTGGGTGTTCAGCTATCTCCCTGTGCCACTTGGGTAGCCTGGATGTCAATTCTTAATTAATTACAACATATAATATACAAGGAATGAGTTTGGTTAATTATTCTGGTTATTAACATAAACTTCAACTGTAAGAAAAGATTACATTTTATTTAATAAGAAGTTGCCTAAGTGTAGTATGTCTTTGAATTTTATTATAGATATTTTGTTAATAGTATTCAGTAAGATAATCATGTTGGCTAGTTTTATATCATTATAACGAAATACTCAATTTATAAAAGGAGAGGTTGATTTCTGCTCATAGTTTCCTTGTTTTCATGCCTAGATGTTCTTGCTGCTTTAGCATATAATAAAGCAGAACACTCTTGTGGAAATGTGTAGCTGAGAAAAACTACTTACATTCTAAGACCAGGAGAAAAATCAGTGAAGACAGGGAGACAGATCCCATGATCTCCCCATCAAGGAGAGGTCTCCCTAGGACCTGAAGTCTCAGTGCTAAACTCCATTTCTTATAGATCCTAATATATCCAAGTGGCAAATCTGTCAAACACATAGGCCCTAGGCTGGCGTTCCAGATCAAAACTTCTGCAAATATATCTTAAATTCATCAATCTCTCTCAAGGTTCTATAGCCCAGGATCTCACTAGTTGTTTTTAATTGTGGTTCACTATACTAAAATGCCTTCCTAACTTGAAATTAATTTTATTTAATTTTTTAAAAGAAGAACAAGAACACTTTCTCAACACTGTTTAATGCTGGTCTATTCATACTAGCCAGAGACTGAAAATAACCTAGATGCGACAGTGAGGATAAAGTGAATGGGGGCAGAAACAACTGGAATTGAGGGGCATTTGAGAGGTGGTGTTGAAACTTAGTGCAGTGGAAATGTCCTAAAATATCTGAAGGCAAGCCTAATGAGGTCTCTTAATAATAGGGACACAGAGTACTAACTGGCCATCTCTTGTCACCAAACAGCACTTCCAATACTGGTATTGGATTGCATTCTTCAGAGTTGTTGGTCAAGAGGATCCCATGGAATCACCAAACAACCTAGGCTGTTGCCAAGACAACTGATTGATCTTCACAAACTATCAGTTGAACCCATTGCTGAAATCAATACCCACACAACTTACTGAACTTAGAAAATGCATGCTGGTGCCTACATGGAGACGTCACCCCTACATTTTAGTGGTTTTGATGCAGGAAAGTACTTTGCAGGCTCCAAAAAGAGAAATGTAAGCATCAACCCAACAACTTTTGATGTAAAATTTATCCTGTCTGTAAGATATACTAGAGAAATAGTGGCATAAAATGTGTAAGAGTAGCCAATGTTTGATTTGACTTAAGGCCCATGAGATAGAACCCATACCTGACACTGCTTGGGTAACCAAGAACTAGAGACTAGATAACCAAGAGACCTGGGTAAAACCAAACACTACTGGTTTAAATAAAATGTATCAATGAGAGGACTGCTAATGAATGATATTATGCTATACTCATAGATCAGTGCTTTATTCAATCATCATCACAGATGCTTTAGATGCAAAGACCCAAGGTCAGACAGGGGTAAAGAGAGAGTCCTTGGAATATATAGCTATCTCTAAATGAGATGTCTCCATCAAATCTATCCCCTTGGAGCTCAGGGAACCCATGGAAGAAGAGGCAGAAAGAGTGAAGAGCCAGAGCAGATGAAGGACACCAAGGAAAGAAGGCCCTCTGAATCAACTAAGCAAGGCATATATGAACTCACAGACTGAAACAGCAAGCACAGATTCCCACATGGTCCTTCACCAGTTCCTTTTCATATATATTAATACCTTTCAAGTTAGCATATTTATGGGATTGCTGCGTGAATGATTGGTCATTGATTCTTCTGCCTGCTCTTGGGGCTCTTTTTCTTCTCTTAGGGTGCCTTCTCTGGCTTCTATCTGATGGTTTTTGCTTTTTCCTACTTTATTTCTTATTTTCATGTCCAATTATTATCTCTTAGAAGCCTGTTCTATTCTAATGAGAGACTGAAACGAAGTGGATCTGAAAGGAGAGAGGAGCAGGGAGGAACTGGGACAAGTAGAGGGAGAGAAACTGTGATCAGTATAAAATGTGTGTGAAAAACATGACACACACTCATACCTAATGTTCTTGAGGCCAGAAAAAGGTATAAAATGAAAAACAAAAACAGCATTCCAGAGTTTGCTAGAATAAAATCAGTGTTCTAGAGTTTGCTAAATTATGTCCCTTAAAACTGAACACATTTTAGGTTAAAAAATATTAAATGTTCAAATCCTCAAATCCATAGAGAAATCCATCAAGGAAATGGAAATTAAAACTACCTTGACTTTTCATTTCACCTCAATGAAAACAAACAAACAAAATGACAATAAATGGTAAAAAAGACACAGGGAAAAAAGATGCTCATATCATTGTGCGTGGGAATGGAAATGGATATAGTCAGTATCCTATATCACTGTGGCAGTTTATCATAAACTAGAAATAGAATTATCATATGATCAGACTCTTCTGCTCTTGGTTATATGTCACAGGAGTCTGCCTTATCACTTAAACACTTGCTCATAAGCAGCCATTGACAGTATTCACAATACTTGGGAAATGGAACCAGACTGTATGCCTGCCAGCAGATGAGTGAATAATAAAAATGTGGCACATATAAAGAACAGAATTTTATTGAGCTTCAAAGAATAATTAAACCATGAAATTTGCAGGGAAATTGATGGAACTGGAGAATATTGGGCTCCAAAAGACAAATGCTTTATATATGTTAACTTGAGTCATGAAACTAGAAATGGAATCATGAGAAAAGAGATTGTTTTGTTTGTTTTTGAGTTTGCATTTTAGTTGCAAATTTTCCTGCTTCCCTTTCCTACCTCTAAACTCTCCCATATATTCAAATTCATATACTCTTCAAATTCATGGCTTCTATTTTCATTAATTGTTACTGCATGTGTATATGTATTTGTATATATGTGTACATATGTATATGTACATATAACTAAACACAATGGTGTTAAGTCTGTATAATGTTACTCATCTGTGTTTCTGACCTCATGTGGAGGTCAAAGGACAACTTGTGAAATTTAGTTCTCTTCTTCCACACTGTGGGTCCTGAGGATTGAAAGCTCATCAATCTTGGCATCAAATGCCTTTACTTACTGGCCCATCTCACCAGCTCAGAAGCTCATATTTTTAAATAAATGTTTAAGAATGATCTTGTCATATTATATTATGCATAACTAAAGTTTATATATTTAATGTCCTACTTTGCTTATTTTTAAAAAGTACTGGGAGAAAATACTGAACAAATAATTGGTTTTTAACAGTGAGGCCTTTAAAGCTAATAGTGTTTTCTTTAGACAACCTAACTTTAATGCTGTTAAGGAAACTGATGTCACAGGTCTATCTGGTAGTCTTTACTAACTCTGTTTCATCAGTACCACTTTCCAGGGTCATCTATAATTTTCCATCCCATGTGGGTTCCTGTAGGTAACAACTCATTAAATGTAAAGAAAAATAATCTCATGACATAAAACAAATACTCTCCCTCCACCCTCCTTCCCTATTCCTCTTTCCTTCCCCCTCCTCCTTCTCCAACCCCTCTCCCCATTCCCCTTCCCCTTTTACTCCTTCTTCCCCTCTCTCCTTCTGTCCCTTTATATTTTCTTTCTTCTTCTACTTGTTTTTGAAAATAGACTCTTTTCTCACACAATATGTCCTAATTATCGTTTCCCTTCCCTCTCCTCCTCTCAGTTCTTCCCACCTTCTCTCTCATCTGGATCCATTCTCTTGCTATACTTCAGTAGAAAGAAGCAAGCTTAAGACTCAATGGACTGATCAGAAAACCAGAAACTAAACAGGGACATAGTGAAACTAATTGAATCTTTGGACCAATAGGATTTAATATATATATATATATATATATATATATATATATATGTACATATACATACGTATATATGTGTATATATATATATATATATAACATTTCATCCTAAAGCAAAAGAATATACCTTTTTCTGAGCACTGCATGGTACCTTCTCCAAAATTGATCATATGATTGGTCACAAGATAAATGTCAATAAATACAAGAAGATTGAACTAATCCCTTGCCTCATATCAGATCACTATGGAGTAAGAGAGGTCTTCAATAGCAAGAAAAACAAGATAAAGCCCACATACACATGGAAACTGAACAAAACTCTACTCAATGAGACCTTGGACAAGGAAGAAATAAAGAAAGAAAACAAAGACTTTTTAGAATTCAATGAAAATGAAGGTACAACCTACACAAATCTTTGGGACACAATGAACGCAGTGCTAAGAGGAAAACTCATAGCCCTGAGTGCCTCCAAAAAGAAACTGGAGAGAGCATACACTAGCAGCTTAACAGCACACCTGGAAGCTCTGGAACAAAAAGAAGCTATTTCACCCAGGAGGAGTAGAAGACAGGAAATCATCAAACTAAGGGCTGAAATCAATCAAGTAGAAACAAAGAGAACCATACTAAGAATCAACGAAACCAGGAGCTGGTTAATTGAGACAATCAACAAGATAGATAAACCCTTAGCCAGACTAACCATAGGGCACAGAGACAGTATTGAAATTAACAAAATTAGAAATGAAAAGGGGGACATAACAACAGAGACTGAGGAAATTCAAAAGATCATCAGATCCTACTATAAAAGTCTATACTCAACACAAAATAAGATACAATAGAAAGAAACCAAAAATTCCATCACATTGAAGTTGGACAAAGCAGCCCAAAAGAAGGAGAGGAGCCCAGGAAAAAACACAGGAAACAGGCCTACTCATTCACACTTTCCGGAGTCCCATAAAAAACAGATACTGAACTGGAAGCCATGATATATACCCAAAGGACCTGGGGCAAACTCTCGTAGTTCCTGGGCTTGTTGCTTCAGTCTCTGAATTCATATGAGTTTTGATCACATTAATTAGGTGGCCTTGTTCTTCTGGTGCCCTCCATCCAATCTAGTCCTTACACTCTTTCTGCCTCCTCCTCCACAGTATTCCCCTAGCTGTGAGAGTAGGGATTTGATGGAGACATTTATTTGTAACTATGTGGTCCAGGGTCCCTCTCACTCTTTGCATAATGTCCAGCTATGGGTCTCCACTTGTTCCCATATGCTGCAGGAGGAAGCTTCTCTGATGATGGCTGAATAAGGGCAGCACTGATGTATGAGTATAGCAGAATATTATTAAGAGTCATTGTATCACAACTTTTTAAGACAAGAAGTATTTGGTTTTGCCTTAGGTCTCTAAGCACTCTAGCCTCTTATTCTTGTTCTTGGTCACCCAAGCTGTGTAAGGTATGGGTTCCATCTTTTGGAGTGGGCTTTAAATCAGACATTGCTAGAATTTAGGCCATTTGAGGGATGGTATGGAATTCTAGTGCAGTGGTAACTTCCTGATATATATGAAGGCAATCCTAATGACATCTTCTAATTATGGGGAGATGGAGTCCCAACTGGCCATCTCTTGTCACCAAAACATTCAGTAGAGACTGTGGTATATCCAATTGAGTTGTTGGCCAAAGGGGTGCCATGGAAATCCACAAACACCCCAGGCTGTTGCCAAGACAAAGACCTTAATAGGAAAAATGATAGCAAATAATAAGGTAACAGAATAAATATGCTATGAATGTAGGGGGGAGGCTTCATGGGGAGGTAGGAAATGGGCAAAGGGGAGACAGAGCATCAAAGGAGGATCAACAGACTCCAAGTACATATAAAAATTCTGTAATAAAGCCCATTACTCTGTATATGGTTTTCAAAACTAAAAAAGGAAAGCCTGTGAACACTGTAAAAAACTGTTGCTTTACTTCTTGAAATTTTTTATGTCTGTTTCATAACTTCAAAGCTTATTTATCAACAGCTTTGAATTTAATTCAAGTATTTGCCATTCTTCCTTCATTGTTTCCAAATTTCATGTCTTGTAGTATCATTTTCATTTATTATGTGAAATGTTTGATAATTATTTCTTGATCTGTCATGGTTAGAACTTGCATGTTAGTGCTCTTTTAAATCATGCCTCCATGTTAATGATGTGTTTCTGTGTGCCTGTGTGACAGTATGTGTAGTAACTGCAGGTGCTCACAGAGGCTCACAGAGCTGACCAGGGCACTGGGAATTGAACTCAGGTCTGCTGGAACACATTCTCTTATCAAGTCCTCTCTCCAGTCAATAACTTCAGGTATCTATAATGTGTGGCAAGCCATGGTATATGCCCATGATTTCTTCATATTCAGTAACCTTTTAATTTTCCAGCTACTACTTATAATGTTTTTAAGTGCTTATGACATTTTAAATTGGAAGAGATAACACTTAAATGATTAATACACATTCAGCACGTTGTTTTGGTTTTTGTTTTTTATAGGATTTTTCTAATGGTAAAAATCAACAACATTCCTCTGTTGTGATTATATAAAAAATAATTCATATCAAAAGGATATAAAAATTTAAAAGAGGATACAGCTAAATCAGGTGTTTCTTCTGGTCCAGGTGAAAATTTTCCTATCTTATATTTATAGTTGTTCAAAATATTAAAACTGTTATGCTATATAGCCAAAACATTATTTACAGTGAGCTGTTACTTTTATAGACTTTGTAATTACCTTTTACATTTTCTGTTTGACTCAAACTTTGTCACCAGCTGATTGGTAATAACATCTGCTTCTTCATGGCAATTTTAATCACATGAATACAGTTCTCGGCTAAGTGCCTCACTCTTTCCTAGAGTCAATTGATTTCCTATGTGCACTCCTCAATGCTCAATCAGGAGCCTAAGAATTAGTCCCCTTTAACCCTAGGATGAAATCTCTGGGGTCATATAAAATATAGAAGCTATCTCTTCGGTATCCAGTTGCTGTTCTGAGGAAATATATCTATAAGGCATTTAGGAATAAAAATGGGCTAGAGTATGACCTCTGAATGAGGTAACAGTATTTATTTTCCATGTTTAATTTCCTTTGGAATTGAGTGGTCAGAATAGTGTGGCCTTAGGAGCCAAGAGGTATTGGCTGGTTTGCGTTTGGTTTTGCTAATATCATATTTAGGAGCAACTGGATTCTGAATTTTTGTTAAAATTATATTCTTTTCCTCCTGTAGCTTTGAAACTATTCCTTTTCTCCCACTGTGTCCATTTAATAATCTTTCACAACACATTCGAAATAGCCACATTATTCATAGTAACTAAGTGAATTCTTGGATTCAAAACAGTGGGTAGTAAGATGTCAGTTTTGTAGGTTTGTCTCTACAATTTAAGAAAATACATTTCTATGTGGTATGCTCAAGAACACAAACACTGTAATAATTGTGCTTGAAAATCCACATGGTGGATAATCTTCACAAAAATGCCACAGATTTGCCTATTAGGAAAGGCTGAAATACGCATTATTTCAACACCCATTTTATGTAAACATTTGAACAGTTCTTTTTTATACCAATTCTTCCTATAATTGTTTACATTGCTGTTGCCCAACTATTGAGAGTTATTTTAAGAAAAATCCTATATCACTAATAATGTTCATTGTCTCATGTCATCTTATTCTTAAATGGTTTATGCACTTTAATTATAGCAAGGTTTGCTCTTTAAATGTATGCATGTAAGGTATCTACAAAGTATTTAAATATTAAAAGTGCTAGATTACCAAATTGAAAAAAAATGGATTCTGATTAATATTTACATGCCCATATGTGACATACTCTCTTAAGGATGTGGCACAATACCTTTAAGTGTTTCCATAAATATTTTAGTAAAGTCAATGCTAGTGTAGACATGCCCATGTCTGTTATTCCTGCTTTCAGGCTTGCTCTAATGCTATGACCCCAGACACTTGTGTAGAGAAGCCGAGAAGCAGCTGAAGTGCAGGGCATATGAAATGAGAGTAACTCAGTGGCCAAGGGAGGTTTTCCAATACTCAGCTCAGTGAGAAATCACTCAAGGGATTCCACCACAGGAAAAAATATTCAGCATAAAAGCAACTTGTGCTTTAATGATATTTTTATCCCATACCTCATGGCCTCATTCCACAAGGCAATTCCGTAATTGTTTCTGTCCTGAGAGATGGCAAAACTGTGGTTTTGGCTGATGGTACACTTACATGTACATACAGAGTAATTTATGGATAGCTAGTAGAGCATTTGGAGATATGAAATTTCTGTCAATTATTCAGAAATTTGCCCATAAATATTGTGACTGTCAATGCAGCTCTACATAAATCTTAAGCAACAATGGTTGAGGTTAAGCCTTGAGTGGTAACTGGATGACAGTCAGTCCAATTGACAGTTCAAAGCCAGTAAGATCCATGGGATCAAGGCAGGAAAAAGAATAGACATGGCCCGAGGAATGTCTTTGAGGTGTAGACAAGTGTCACAAACAACCCCAGCATAACATAGAGGTTATTCAACAAAATATCAAAAGAGTCAATATTTTTCTTTCAAACTAAAGATAAAAGACATACAAGGCAGACATCATGACACATGTCTGTAACCTCAACACTCAGGGGTAAGAGATGGAAGGCTTACCCTGAATTGAAGACATTCCGAATCGCATAATGAATTCCAGAACAATCTGCCCTACAAAGGAAAAAAATCTGTCTCACAACAGAAAGTGTGTGTGTGTGTGTGTGTGTGTGTGTGTATGTGTGTGAAAGAGAGAGAGAGAGAGAGAGAGAGAGAGAGAGAGAGAGAGAGAAGACAGAGAGACAGAAACAGAGAGAGGAGTGGAAGGGAGGAAAGAAGTAAGGAAGAAGAAAGATGCTCATTGGTAAAATTTGTGGGGTCGCTCTGTTCCAATGAAAGAACTTATGCTTTTATTAATTGGATATTTTATTTATTTACATTTGAAATGTTACCCCCTTTCCCTGTTTCTCCTTTGCAAACCTGCTATCCCATTCCCCCTTACCCTGTTTCTATTAGGGTGCTCCCCCATCCACCCACCCACTTCCACCTCACTGCCCTAGCATTCCTTTACACTGGGGCATCAAGACTTCCCAGGACCAAAGGCCTCCCCTCCCATTGGTGCCATATAAGGTCCATTCAGCTCCTTCAGTCCTTTCTCTAACTCCTGCATTAGGGTCCCTGTGCTCAGTCCGATGGTTGGCTATAAGCATGTTCCTCTGTATTGGTCAGGATATTGCAGAGCATCTCAGGAGACAGCTATATCAGGCTCCTGCCAAAAAATACTTCTTGGAATCAGTAATAGTGTCTTGGTTTGGTAGCTGCATATGAGATGGATGCCCAGGTAGGGAAGTCTCTAGATGGTCTTTCCTTCAGTCTCTGTTCTGCTCTTTGTCCCTGTATTTCCTTTAGACAGAAGCAATTCTGGGTTAGTAATTTAGAGATGGGTGGGTGGTCCCATCCCTCAATCTGGGGGCTATGCCTAACCTCTGGATATGGTCTAGACAGGTTCTCTATCCCCTTTGTGAGCTATTTCAGCTAATGTCATCCCCGTGGGTTCCTGGAAGGCTCTTGCTTTCCTGGCATCTGGACTGTTCTGCTTGCTATCCCTAGTTCCCCATCTCCCATTGCTACACACCTCTGCTCAATTTCCTGACTGCATATCTCCTTCATCTTCTCCCATACCTGATTCTGCCCCTCTTTTTCCCCTTTCCCTGTTCTCTTCTTCCCAAGTCCCGCCTACCCTCTATTTCCCTTAATTATTTTGCTCCCCATTCTAAGAAGGACTGAAACATCCACTCTTTGGTCTTCCTTCTTCTTAACCTTCATGTGGTATGTGAATTATATCTTGGGTATTTCATCCTCTTGGCCTAAAATACACTTATCAGTGAGTACATAACATGTGTGTTGTTTTCTGACTGAGTTACCTCACTCGGGGTATTTTTGAGATCCGTCCACTTGTCTGTGAATTTCATGAAGTCATTGTTTTTAATAGCTGAGTAGTATTCTGTTGTGCAAATGTACCACCTTTTCTATATTCATTCTTCTGTTGTGGGACAAATGGGACCTCATAAAATTGCAAAGCTTCTGTAAGGCAAAGGAAACTATCAATAGGACAAAACAGCAACCAACAGATTTGGAAAAGATCTTTACCAATCCTGCATCTGTTAGAGGGCTAATATCCAATATATACAAAAACCTCAAGAAGCTAGACACCAGAGAACCAAATAATCCTATTAAAAATGGGGAACAGAGCTAAACATAGAATTCTCAACTGAGGAAACTGGAATGGCCGAGAAGCACCTAAAGAAATGTTCAACATTCTTAGTCATCAGGGAAATGCAAGTCAAAACCACCCTGACATTCCACCTCACACCAGTCAAAAAACTCAGGTGAGAGCAGAGGCTGGTGAGAATGTAGAGAAAGAGGAATTCTCCTCCATTGCTGGCAGGATTGCAAGCTGGTACAACCACTCTGGAAATCAGTCTGGCAGTTCCTCAGAAAATTGGACATAGTACTACCTGAGGACCCATCTATATCACTCCTGGGCATATACCCAGAAGATGTTCCAACATATAATAAGAACACTTGCTCTACTGTGTACATAGTAGCCTTATTTAGAATATCCAGAAGTTGGAATTTATGCTGTACACACCCATTACCAAGACCAAAATGCTTCAGTCTTGACACCCAACCCAAATTAAGAAAGGAGTCCCACAGGACAGTCTCACAGATATCCCCATCACTGGTATCCACATGCCCCTCACTTGTACCAAAACCTGCAAACCTATAGGCAACTCACTCTCAGTTGTGACCCCAAATCTACTCATATATCAGTGCCCAATATATATGGTCTATTTCCCATAAGCACATATGAAAAGCATCCTACCTCTCACCATCATCCCAAATGATCACAAAAATTGTGATATTAAAACATGATCCCAGAAACTATGAAACTATATTAAACAAAGCAGAAATGTTTCAAGACATTGGGATAAACAAAAGTTTCTGGAAATGTAGAAAGGCACCAGAAATCAACCCAGAACTCCATACACACACAGCAAAAAGTATGAAAGAGAAATCTTTCCCACCATATAGGAAATAGTCAAGACAGTAGAGTGAGAAAAATGTCAAGGAGTTATATATCAGATTATGGGGATAAAATCCTGAACATTTAAGGAGTACAAAAGCATTCAACAATAAAACAATATTCCAATTTTTAAAAAATGTGAACAAAGTACTTGAATAGATGTTTCTCAAAAGATGTACAAATGGCCAACAAGCACATCAAAAATACTCAGCATCACTAGGCATTGTGGAATACAACACCAATCTACCTCAGGTGTCATTTCACCTTAGCATGGCTGTCATCAAAAAGGAAGTAAATCCTGAGAGCAGCTGAGCTCTTACACAGTTTTATTTAATTTAGGTTATTGCAGACAATTTGACAAATACCATAGAACTTCCTCAAAGGGGAGGAAAAATTAAAATATCAAAAAAATGTCCAGCAACATTTGTAAATCCAAACATAGAACTGATAGAACTATTTACTGAGGAATGGAGGGTCTGAATTGATTTTTATACAGATGGTAATGTATCAGAATATCAAGCCACAGAGTGCATGAAACCCATCACATATATAAGCACCAGTTTAGGTAGATGGTGGAATAGCATGTAAACATGCCTAGTGCTTAAAGACAAGAGTCACATGATCAATCTCACTTGTTTGTTGGAGCTCACATGGTTGATCACTTTAGAGTTGAAGTAGGTCAGTAGGTCATTGATATAAGCTTTTTATACACTATGTGAAGGTGTGTCTCTGTCCTTTTTTACCTGCCTAAGGCTCTTCTGATTGGTTTAATAAAGAGATGAATAGCCAATAGCTAGGCAGGAGAGGATAGGCAGGACATCCGGCAGAGATAGGGACTCTGTGAAAAACTTAGGCACAAGGGATTCACCATCCAGAAGCAGAGGAAAAATCAAGTGCCAGTAATGGGAGCCATGTAGCCAAATGTAGATAGAAACCGGTTAATTTAAGTTATAGGAGCTAGCTAGTTGGGATCAAGACAGGTAAGTCCAAGCTTTCATAACTAATAAAAGTTCTCTGTGTCAATACTCAGGCAGCTGATGGGTCGAGTCAGTCCTGTGATAGTTAAGTGGAAACTAAAGTTAGAACACAGTGAAGAACTGTCTACTATATGTCCCATAACTTCCAGATGCAGTATCCAGAGAAGCAGAATTGAAATGATACTTAAAGAGATGAAAATGGTAATTACTATATTTTGAACATTACATATGTATGCAATTATATAATGGACCCCACAAATAAATGCATATATATATATATATATATATATATATATATATATATCAGTTAAAGGTAAAAGTTTAAAAAAGATTAAAAGCAGAAAAAAAATTTCTGATGGACAGAAAATTCCCCATTGCCATGTAATACACAATTTTTCATATAAATCAACTGAAAATTGACTCCCCATGTAAGGATATATTATTTTAAAATAAAAATAAAAACTCAAGTTCCTAGTCATAAATTTTAGGGCTTGTGTCAAGGCAAGGCAACAAAAAGAGAAATACGGTCCCAGGATCCCCATTGGTTCTACAGAGATGGCAATTTATCAAAATGCACACAGGGCTTGGATGATTTATTCATGGTGCACTTCTAAACATTCCGTGCCATCTGAAAGTATATTCCCCTTGTTGACAAGAAGAAGGAGTGCTAGGAAGAACTAATGAGGCTTAAGTGAATGCCTCTGCACAGGCACTAGCTATGGATTTACACCCTGTCACAAGACCATTAGAACAGTTACCTGCTGTTGTTTATGGAGTTGTTTGCAGTGGGAAATTCCTATCCTGAGCACTGAGCAGAAACTGTGTAATGCTAGTGAATCTTTGCAGTCACACCAACTTCCAGGCTGAATGACAGAACCCATGATTTCTCCCAACCACACCTATTATAATGATGATGAACTGTTTATATTTTTGTAAGATTTATTTCATTTTTAACTAGTGCTTCTCTCTCTCTCTCTCTCTCTCTCTCTCTCTCTCTGTGTGTGTGTGTGTGTGTGTGTGTGTGTGTGTGTTCATGCATGTATTTGTGCATGCTCATCTCATTCTGGGGAATGCATCTCATCCTCAGAACTGGAATTTAGGTGATATGGGGCCAATCAATTTGGATGCTGGGAAGAGACTCTAGACATCTAGAACAGCAGTGTGTGCCCTTAATCACTGAATGATCTCCCAGCCCTGAGATAGCCATTTGTTAAGCAGGGCAGGGATGCCAAACTGAGATCAACATGTTTGCTTAAAGTGTCAAGCTCCTTCTTTAGGCTATTTCAACTCCACCCTACATTTTTTGTGTCATCCATTTAATTTGTATTATTTAAATATTCTTTTTGATGTGCAGTAAAAACATACAAAGTTTTTGTTGAGAACCAACTCCTATTATTTTTCCACCTCCTTCATTGTGGCAGGGCCTCTCATGCAAATCTACAGCTTACTAATGTGGCTAGTCTAAGGATTGTTTATCCCCTGGGGCTTGAAATATAGGTGAGCTGAGTAGCATGTTTTCTCAACATTTACATCTGTTCTGGGGATTTGAACTCAAATCCTTATGTTCATACACCAAGTACTTTAACCACTGAGCCAATTCCCCAGGCCTTTTTGCCTTTTTGATAACTGTCTGATTCATTCAATTGAGTACCTTTTTGTGGTTTTCAGCTTCATTTACTTAGTGATTAAGTCACGAGGCAGTGACTGGTGTACCTGTAAGACATTTGCTTGTTTTCTTTTTTAAATTAATTTATTATTTTACATTCCATATTTTATTGCCCTTCCCCAGTCTACCCTATGATTAGTCCACATCCCATACCTCCTCCCCAAACCCTGTCTCCACATCGATATCCCCACCCCACTGCTCCTGACCTCTAAACTTCCTGGGGCTTCCAGTCTCTTGAGGATTGTTCCCCTCTCCTTCATTTGATGCCCTGTCTCTCAAGAAAGAAGTCAAAGAAGAGCTCAGAAAATGGAGAGATTTTCCATGCTCATGGATTGGAAGAATCAACATAGTAAAAAAAGGCTGTCCTACCAAATGCAATCTATAGATTCAATACAATTTCTATTAAAATCCCAACACAATTCTTCAAAGACATGAAAAGAGCAATTCTAAAATTCATCTGGGGGAGTCACCATCCTTGACCTCAAGCTTTACTAGAGAACAATAGTGATAAAAAGTGCATGGTACTGGTACAGAGACAGACATGATGATCAGTGGAATAGAATTGAAGACCCAGAAATAAAAGCACACACTTATAGACATTTAATCTTTGGCAAAGAAGCCAAAAATATAGTATTTAATGGGGAAAAAAGCTTCTTCAATGAATGGTACTGGTCTAACTGTCTATCTGTATGGAGACAAATGAAAATAGAACCATATTTGCCACTTTGCAAAAAGCTCAAGTCCAAGTGGATCAAGGGCCACAACATAAAACCAGATACAGTGAATCTAATAGAAGAGAAAGTGGGAAAGAGCTTTGAACACATTGGTAGGGGGAAATTTTCTAAACAGAACTCCAGTGGCTCATGCTCTAAGATCAAGAATTGATAAATGAAATATTTTTCCATCTTCTGAGGTCTTCTTTGATTTCTTTCTTCAAGGACTTGAAGTTCCTGTCATACAGGAACTTGTTTGGTTAGAGTCACGCCCAGATACTTTATGTTGTTTGTGGCTATTGTGAAGGGTGTTATTTCCCTAACTTCTTTCACAGCCTGCTTGTCCTTTGAGTACAGGAAGACTACTGATTTGCTTGAGTTAATTTTATAACCAGCCACTTTGCTGAAGTTGTTTATCAGGTGTATGAGTTCTCTGGTAGAGTTTTTTGGGTCACTAACGTATACTATCAGATCATCTTTAAATAGTGATAGTTTGACTTCTTCCTTTCCAATTTGTATCCCTTTGAATTCTTTATGTTGTCTAATTGCTGTCGCTAGAACTTCAAGTACTATAATGATAAGATATGGAGAGAGAGGGCAGCCTTGTCTAGTAACTGATTTTAGTGGTATTGCTTCAAGTTTCTCTCCATTTAGTTTGATGTTGGCTACTGGTTTGCTGTATATTGCCTTTACTATGTTTCAGTATGGGCCTTGAATTCCTGTTCTGTCCAGGACTTTTAGGATGAAAGGATGCTGAATTTTGTCAAATGCATTTTCAGCACCTAATGAGATGACCATGTGGTTTTTTTCTTTTAGTTTGTTTATGTAGTGAATTATATTGATGGATTTCTGTATATTGAACCATCCCTGCATCCCTGAGATGAAGCCAACTTGATCATGGTGAATGCTCGTTTTGATGTGCTCTTAGATTCTGTTGGCAAGAATTTTATTTAGCAGGATCAATATAGTAAAAATGGCCATCTTGCCAAAAGCAATCTACAGATTCAGTGCAATCCCCATCAAAATCCCAAATCAATTCTTCATAGATCTAGAAAGAGCAATTCTCAAATTCATCTAAAGTAACAAAAAACCCAGGATAGCTAAAAACATTCTCAACAATAAAAGGACTCCTGGGGGAATGAATATCTCTGACCTCAAGCAGTACTACAGAGCAATTGTGTTAAAAATGACAAGGTATTGGTACAGCGACAGGAAAGTAGATAAATGGAAAAGAATTGAAGACCCAGAAATGAACCCACAGATGTATGGTCACTTGATCTTTGATAAAGGAGCTACAACCATCCAGTGGAAAAAAGATAGTCTTTTCAACAAATGGTACTGGTTGAACTGGAGGTCAACATGCAGAAGAATGCGAATTGACCCACTCTTATCTCCTTGTACTAAGATCAACTCCAAGTGGATCAAGGACCTCCACGTAAAACCAGACATACTGAAACTAATAGAAAAGAAACTGGGGAAGACCCTGGAATACATGGGCACAGGGAGAAAGTTCCTGAACAGAACACCAATAGTTTATGCTCTAAGATCAAGAATTGACAAATGGAACCTCATAAAATTACATAGTTTTTATAAGGCAAACAACACTGTCAGAAGGACAAAATGGCAATCAACAAATTGGGAAAAGATCTTCACCAACCTCACATCCGACAGAGGGCTAATATCCAACACATACAAAGAAATCAAGAAGTTAAACCCCAAAGAACCAAATAACCCTATTAAAAATGGGGTACAGAGCTAAACAAAGAATTTTCACCAGAAGAAATTCGGATGGCTGAGAAGCACCTTAAGAGATGTTCAACATCATTAGTCATCAGGGAAATGCAAATCAAAACAACCCTGAGATTCCACCTCACACCAGTCAGAATGGCTAAGATTAAAAACTCAAGAGACAACAGGTGCTGGCAAGGATGTGGAGAAAGAGGAACACTCCACGACTGTTGGTGGGAGTGCAAGATGGTATAACCACTCTGGAAATCAGTCTTCGGTTCCTCAGAAAATTGGGCATGACACTTCCAGAGGACCCTGCCATACCACTCCTGGACATATACCCAGAGGATTCACCTGCATACAATAAAGACACATGCTCCACTATGTTCATAGCAGTCTTATTTATAAGCGCCAGAAGTTGGAAGGAGCCCAGATATCCCTCAAAGGAGGAATGGATACAGAAAATGTGGTATATTTATATGATGGAATACTACTCAGCAATTAAAAATAATGAATTCATGCAATTTGTAGGCATTTAGAAAATATCATCCTAAGTATCCAACACATACAAAGAACTCAAGAAGTTATACCTCAGAAAAGCAAATAACCCTATCAAAAAACAAAGACTTTTCACCTGAAGAATTTTGAATGTTTGAGAAGCACCTTAAGAAATGTTCAACATAATTAGTCATTAGGGAATGAGGACTTCCTGAGTTTTGCAGGAAAATAAATGGAACTAAGAAAATACCATCCTGAGTGACGTAACTCAGACCCAAAAGGATATACATGGTATATACTCACTAGTAAGTGGACATTAGCCAGAAAAATAAAAGTATAGAATACTCAAGATACAGTCCATAGAACTCAGAAACGTCAACAAGCTGAAGTGCCCAATTGAGGAAGTCTCAGCCCCAATTGGAAACAAGAAGAAAGTAATCACAAATGAGGAGGGAGGGATGGACTTGGGAAGGAAAGTACATGTCTTCTTTTGAGAAATACCTATCACAAAGACATCAGCAGTAGAAAACATACAGGAGCATAGGACTACCTTCACACTAAAAAGCTTCGTTGCCAAAAATGAAAAGTTAGCACAGACTCCTCTGGATGTTCTGCTGGGGACAACCCTCTGCCACAGGGATCCATTCCCAAGTGACAGAGTGAGATAGCTAGCCTCTCAGGAGTACAGACATGCCTGAGACTGAAGGTAGGAACACCCCTGCTGTTCAAAGGAACCCATCTGGAACCCTGAGGACACAACACTCAGAGACAACCTGGAACAGGGATCTTCCAATTTCCTTATGTACCCAGAACTGATCCTGGCCAATGGAGCTACATAAACAGATGCCACCACAAGAGAGATCATCTCCCAGAAGTGTCTACACATCTGGGTACACAGGTAAGACCACCACTTCTCTTCAAATCCTGGCCCAAGAGGTACCTTCCCAGAGTCATCAGGACACAGGAACCAAGGATCAACTGGGTATAGGAGATTTCTGGTTTCTGAATACACATCTGAGCTGACTCTGAACCACAGCTCTCCATACATAAATCCCTCCCAGAGAGAAATGGTCTTCCAGGAGTACTGATACACAGGATTCCAGGAAAGATAAGACACAGTCAGAAAAAGCAATACCAGAGAAAACAGAGAAAGCCAAATGGCAAAAAGCAAATGCAAGAACATTACCAAGAGAAACCAAGGCAACATGGCATCACCCAAAATCAGTTCTCCCACAGCAGTGAGCCCTGGTAAAAGGAAGATTTGGATTTAAAATCACATCTCATGATGCTGATAGAGGACTTCAAGAAGGACATAAATTACTCCCTTAAAGAAATGCAAGAGAGCATGGGTAAAGAGGCAGAAGCCCTTAATGAGGAAACACAAAAGTCCATTAAAGATTTACAGGACAACACAAACAAACAAGTGAAGGGACTGAAAAATACCATCCAGGATCTAAAAATGTAAGTAGAAACATTAAAGAAATCACAAAGGGAGAAAACTTTGGAAATAGAAAACCTCGGAATAAAATCAGGAGTCATAGATGGGAGCATCACCAACAGAATACAAGAGATAGAAGAAAGAAATTCAGGTGCTGAGGATACCATAGAAAGCATTGACTCAACAGTCAAAGAAAATGCAAAATGCAAAAAGCCTGTAACCTGAATCATCCAGGAAATCTAGGGCAAAATGAAAACACCAAATATAAGGATTATAGATATAGAACAGAGCAAAGATTTACAGCTTAAATGGCCAGTAAATATTTTCAACAAAATTACAGGAGAAAACTTCCTTAACCTGAAGAAAGAGATGAATGTGAACATACAAGAAGGCTACAGAACTCCAAATAGACTGGACAAAAGCAGAAATTCCTCCCAGCACATAATAATCAAAACACCAAATGCACTAAACAAAGAAAGAATATTAAATGCTGTAAGGGAAGTAACATAAAGGCAGACCTGTCAGAATTATACGTGATTTCTCAATTACATGGACCAGAGACCATGAAAGATAGAAAATCCTGAGCCGATGTCATATAGACCCTAATAGAACACAAATACCAGCTCAGACTACTATACCCAACAAAACTCTCATCATAGATGGAGAAACCAAGACATTCCATGACAAAAACAAATTTATACATAGTCTTTCCACAAATCCAGCCCTACAAAGGATAATAGATGGAGAGCACCAACACAAGGAGGGAAACTATACCTTAGAAAAAGCAAGAAGGTCATCTTCTATCAACAAACCCAAAAGAAGACAACCACACAAAATAAAATAACAGGAAGCAACAATCACTATTTCTTAATATCTCTTAACATCAATGGACTCAGTTCCCCAATAAAAGACACACACTAACAGATTGGATACAAAAGCAGGACCTGGTATTTTGCTGCATACAGGAAACTCACCTCAGTGTCAAAGACAAACACTACCCCAGAGTAAAAGTCTGTAAAACCATTTTCCAAGCAAATGTCCCCAGGAAACAAGCTGGAGTAGCCATTCTAATATCAGATAAAACTGACTTTCAACCAAAAGTCATCAAAAAAGACATAGAAAGACATTTCATTCACATCATAGGAAAAATCTACCAAGAAGAACCTTTGATTCTGAATGTCTATCCTCCAAATGCAAGGGCATAGAAACTTTACTAAAGCTCAAAGTACACATTGCATCTCACACAATTATTGTGGGAGACTTCAACACCAAACTCTAAGCAGTGGACATATCAGGGAAACACAAACTAAACAGAGACACAGTGAAACTAATAGAAGTTTTGGACCAAATGGATTTAACAGATATCTATAGAACATTTCATCCTAAATCAAAAGAATAAACCTTCTTCTCAGCACCACATGGTACCATTTCCAAAAATGACATAATCAGTCATTTGGGTTGGGGAGGGTACTTACTGGCTTGTTTTTCATGGATTGCTCACTCTGATTTCTTTTAGAACGCAGTACCACTAGTCCAGGGGTTGTTCCACTCACAGTGGTGTGAATCTATCCTTTGATCACTGACTAATAAAATGTCCTACATGTTTGCCTACAGCCCATAGGCAATAAGGATTATAGATATAGAACAGAGAAAAGATTTACAACTTAAATCTTCTGGGGGCAATTTCTCACTTGAGAATCCCTCTTTCTGATGACTCTAACATGGTGGTTTTTGTTTGTTTCCTTTGCTCTTGTCCTGGAATGTGTAATGAGGTTTTTGTTTGTTTGTTTGTTTTTAGTCTTAGTTCCTAACAGTGTGATTTACTCGTCATTTTGAGACAGGGATAGTGACTGGTCACCTTAATCCAGTTACAAAGAATTGAGCTGGTGTTGACATCAAGTCATTATTAATAAAGCTCCATCTATCTTTGATTCATTTAACTACTTATTTCTTGTAATTAATTCATTTCACAGAAATCTCTGTGAAATTTCCAGCTATTATTCTTCATCCCTGTGTAATTTCAGAACATGGCAATTGTCCCAAAGGTACAATGTGCTATGTGAGGAATTACTATGCATTTAAATGTGTCCCTAACCCAAAAGACCCTAAAGTACTTCTGCAGTGGGGCACTACTAGAGCATAGAGGGCAATTTTCTGAGTCTCCAGTTCTGTGTAATCAGTTCACCTCTGTCAGGGACTTTGTCTTTAAATCTGTAAATGAGAGAATCTCCATGAATTTAGTTTAATTGGTTTATATTTATATTTCAGAAGAAGAAGAAGGAGGAGGAGGAGGAGGAGGAGGAGGAGGAGGAGGAGGAGGAGGAGGAGAAGGAGAAGGAGAAGAAGGAGAAGAAGGAGAAGAAGGAGAAGAAGGAGAAGAAGGGGGAGAAGAAGAAAAGAGAGAGAGAGAGAGAGAGAGAGAGAGAGAGAGAGAGAGAGAGAGAGAACAAAAGTATTCAAGCTAGGTTAAAACTAATGAATGCTGGTCATTGATAGAAGATATCAGAAAATGGAAAGATGTCAAATGCTCATGGATTGGCATTATTAATATAGTAAAAATGGCCGTCTTGCTGAAAGCAATATACAGATTCAGTGCAATTTCCATCAAAATTCCAACTCAATATTTCATAGAGCTAGAATGAACAACTTGAAAATTTATCTAGAATAACAAAATACCCAGAATATAGAAAACTATTCTCAACAATTAAAGAACATTGGACAGAATCACCATCCCTGACTTCAAGCTGAACTATAGAGCAATCATGATTTAAAAAAAAAAAAACTGAATGGCATTGGTACAGTGACAGGCAGGTAGAACAATGGAATAGAATTGAAGACCCAGAAACGAACCAACACACCTATGGTCACTAGATCTTTGACAAAGGAGTTAAAACCATCCAGTAGAAAAAACATTTTCAACAAATGGTGCTGGATCACCTGGCAGTTAGCATGTAGAAGAATTCAAATTGATCCATTCTTACCCCCTGTATAAAGCTCAAGTCTAAGTGGATCAAGGACCTCCACATATAACCAGATACACTGAAATTAATAGAAAAGGAAGTTGGGAAGACCCTCAAGCTCATGGACACAGGGGAAATTTTCCTGAACCGAACACCAATAATTTAAGTTCTAAGATTAAGAATTGACAAATGGGACCTCATAAAATTGAGAAACTTCTATAAGGCAAAGGAAACTCAATAGGATAAAACAGCAACCAACAGATTGGGAAAAGATTTTTACCAGTCCTATATCCGATAAAGGACTAATATTCAATACATACAAAGAACTCGGGAAATTAGACCCCAGAGAAACAAATAACCCTATTAAAAATGGGGCACAGAGCTTAAAAATGAATTCTCAACTAAGGAATACTGAATGGCCCAGAAGCACCTAGAGAAATGTTCAACATCCATAGTCATCAGGGAAATGAAAATCAAAACAACCTTGAAATTCTACCTCACACCAGTCCTTATGGCTAGGATCAAAAACTCAGGTAACAGCAAATGTTGGTGAGGATATGGAGAAAGAGGAACACTCCTCCACTACTGGATTTCAAGCTGGCAAATCCACTTTGGAAATCATTTTGCTGGTTCCTCAGAAAATTGGACATAGCACTGCCTGAGGACCCAGCTATACCACTCCTGGGCATATACCAGAAGATGATCCAACATATAATAAGGACACATGCTTCACTATGTTCACAACAGCCTTATTTATAACAGCCAGAAACTAGAAAGAACCCAGATGTCCCTCAACAGAGGAATGGACACAGAAAATATGGTACATTTACACAATGAAGTACTACTCAGGTCTTAAAAACAATGAATTCATGAAATTTTTAGGCAGATGGGATGGAATTAGAAAATGCCATCCAGAGTGAGGTAACTCAATTATAAAATAACACACATGATATTCACTCACTGATAAGTAGATATTAGCCCAGAAGCTCAGGATACTCAAGATATAATTCACAGACCACAGGAAGATTAAGAAGAAGGAAGACTGAAGTGTTGATACTTTGTTCCTTCTTAGAAAGAGGAACAAAGTAGCCATGGGAGGAAATACAGAGACAAAGTTTGGAGTAGAGACTGAAAGAAAGGCCATCCAGAGACTGCCCGCACCCCAGGGATCTATCCCGTAGTCATTACCAAACCCAGAGACTATTGTGGATAGCAACAACTGCTGAGAGATCCTGCCAGTGCCTGACAAATACAGAGCTGGATGCTCTCAGCCAATCATTGAACTGAGCACAGGGTTCCAAATGGAAGAGCTAGAGAAAGGACCCAAAGAGCTGAAGAGGTTTGCAGCCCCATAGGAGTAACAAGATGAACCAACCAGTACCCTCAGAGCTCCCAGGAACTTAATCACCAACCAAAGAGTACACATGGATTGACCCATGGCTCCAGCTGCATATGTAGCAGAGGAAGACCTTGTTGGACATCAATGAGAAAAGAGGCCCTTGGACCTGTGAAGGCTAGTTGCCCTAGTGTAGGGAAGAGTCAGGACAGGGAAGCAGTAGTGAGCATGTTAGTGAGCAGGGAGAAGGGGATGGGAGAAAAGATTTTTGGAGGGGAAACAAGGATAGGGGCTCACATTTGAAATGTAAATAAAGAAAATATCTATTAAAAATGAAAAAGATACTTAAAAATAGAAGTTGAGCCATTTCTACTGATTGATTGCAATTGATGTTTAGAGATTAGGTTGTAGTCTGTCTAGACATGTTGGTTAGGTGTTTATATAAAAGGAAATGTTAGGTCAAATGCAGCTTTCAATATCTAATTTTTAAAAATTATTCTGTATGTGTCCATGTGCATCTCTATGTAGGTAAGTGCATGTGAGTACAGGTGCCCACAGTGACCAGAAGAGAGCACCATGGTAGGAGTTACAGTTGTGAGCCACATGACAAAAGTTCTGGGGATCAAACTGACAACATCAGGAAGAGCAGTACATTGTCATAATAACTAAGCCTCCAGAATTATCTTCAGTCCAAGCTTGAATTTTAACAAAGTATTAGCTCATATGTTATCTGCTTGAGCCATATACATATGATTGAACCATTTATATATTATTTTTTTTGTTATGAACTTTTTTGATATATATTTTTATTTTCTATATTTTTTGTTTACATTCCAAAGGCTTTCCCCTTTCCCAGTTCCCCTGTCACCATATGTCCCATAAGTCCTCTTCCCTCAGCCCATTCTTCAACAACAACCCCCCCCATTTCTCTGTTCTGATACTCTCTTACAAAACTAGATCCAGTCTTTTCAGGACCAGGGTCCTTTCCTTCCTTCTTCTTGGGAATCTTTTGATTTGTTAATTGTGCCTTGACTATTCAGAGCTTTTGGGCTCATTAATATCCACTTTTCAGTGATTGCATTTCATGTGTATTCTTTTGTGATTGGGTTAACTCACTTAGGATGATATTTTCCAGATCCAACTATTTGCCTACAAATTGCATGAATTCATTATTTTTAATTGCTGAGTAGTATTCCATTGTATAAATATACCACATTTTCTGTATCCATTCCTCCTTTGAGGGACATCCGGGCTCTTTCCAACTTCTGGCTATTATAAATAAGGCTGCTATGAACATAGTGGAGCATGTGTCTTTATTGTATGCAGGGGATTCTGCTGAGTATATGCCCAGAAGGGGTATGATAGGGTCCTCTGGAAGTGTCATGCCCAATTTTCTGAGGAACCGCCAGACTGATTTCCAGAGCGGTTGTACCATCTTGCAATCCAACCAACAGTGGAGGAGTGTTCGTTTTTCTCCACACCCTCGCCAGCACCTGTTGTCCCTTGAGTTTTTAATCTTAGCCATTCTGACTGGTGTGAGGTGGAATCTCTGGGTTGTTTTGATTTGCATTTCCCTGATGACTAATGATGTTGAACATCTCTTAAGGTGCTTCTCAGCCATCCGAATTTCTTCTGGTGAAAATTCTTTGTTTAGCTCTGTAACCCATTTTTTGATAGGGTTATTTGGTTCTTTGGGGTCTAACTTCTTGAGTTCTTTGTATATATTGGATATTAGCTCTCTGTTAGATTTGGGGTTGGTGAAGATCTTTTTCCAATTTGTTGGTTGCTGTTTTGTCCTTCTGACAGTGTCCCTTGCCTTACAGAAACTTTGTAATTTTATGAGGTCCCATTTGTCAATTCTTGATCTTAGAGCATAAGCTATAGGTGTTCTGTTCAGGAACTTTCCCCCTGTGCCCATGTCTCCAGGGTCTTCCCCAGTTTCTTTTCTATTAGTTTCAGTGTGTCTGGTTTTATGTGCAGGTCCTTGATCCACTTGGAGTTGATCTTAGTACAAGGAGATAAGAGTGGATCAATTGGCATTCTTCTGCATGTTGACCTCCAGTTGAACCAGAACCATTTGTTGAAAAGGCTATCTTTTTTCCACTGGATAGTTGTAGCTCCTTTATCAAAGATCAAGTGACCATAAGTCTGTGGGTTAATTTCTGGGTCTTCAATTCTATTCCATTGATCTACTTTGCCTGTCGCTGTACCAGTACCATGCAGTTTTTAGCACAATTGCTCTGTAGTACTGCTTGAGGTCAGGGATATTGATTTCCCCAGGAGTGCTTTTAATAGTTTTAGCTATCCTGAGTTTTTGTTACTCCAAATGAATTTAAGAATTGCTCTTTCTAGATCTATAAAAAATTGATTTGGGATTTTGATGGGGATTGCATTGAATCTGTAGATTGCTTTTGGCAAGATGGCCATTTTTATTATATTGATCCTGCTAATCCAAGAGCATGGAATATTTTTCCATCTCCTGAGGTCTTCTTCGATTTCTTTCTTCAAGGACTTGAAGTTCCTGTCATACAGTTCTTTCACTTGTTTGGTTAAAGTCACACCAAGATACTTTATATTGTTTGTGGCTATTGTGAAGGGTGTTATTTCATTAATTTCTTTCTCAGCCTCCTTGTCCTTTGAGTACAAAAAGGCTACTGATTTGCTTGAGTTGATTTTTTAACCAGCCACTTTGCTGAAGTTATCAGCTGTGGGAGTTCTCTGGTGGACTTTTTTGGGTCACTTATATATATTATCATACCATCTGCAAAAAGTGATAGTTTGACTTCTTCCTTTTCAATTTGTATCCCTTTGACTTCCTTATGTTGTCTAATTGCTGTCGCTAGAACTTTAAGTACTATATTGATAAGATATGGAGAGAGAGGGCAGCCTTGTCTAGTCCCTGATTTTAGTGGGATTGCTTCAGGTTTCTCTCCATTTATTTTGATATTGGATACTGGTTTGCTGTATATTGCAATTACTATATTTAGGTATGGGCCTTCAATTCCTGTTCTTTCTAGGACTTTTAGGATGAAAGGATGCTGAATTTTGTCAAATGCTTTTTCAGCATCTAATGAGATGATCATGTGTTTTTTTTTCTTTTAGTTTGTTTATGTAGTGGATTACATTGATGGATTTCCGTATATTGAACCATCCCTGCATCCCTGGGGTGAAGCCTACTTGATGATGATGAATGCTTGTTTTGATGTGCTCTTGGATTCGGTTGGCAAGAATTTTATTTAGTATTTTTGCATCAATATTCATAAGGGAAATTGGCCTGTAATTCTCTTTCTTCTTAGGATCTTTGTGTGCTTTTGGTATCAGTATTATTGTGGCTTCCTTGAACAAGTTGGGCAGTGTTCCTTCTGTTTCTATTTTGTGGAACTGTTTGAAGAGTATTGGTGCTAGATCTTCTTTGAAGGTCTGATAGAATTCTGCAATAAAACCATCAGGTCCCATACTTTTTTTGATTGGGAGACTTTCTATAACCCCTTCTATTTCTCTAGGGGTTATGGGACTGTTTAGCTGTTCTAATTGATCCTGGTTTAATTTTGGTATTTGGTATCTGTCTAGGAAATTGTCCATTTCCTCCACATTCTCCAGTTGTTTTGAGTATAGGCTTTTGTAGTAGGATCTGATGATCTTTTGAATTTCCTCAGTTTCTGTTGTTATATCCCCCTTTTCATTTTTAATTTTGTTAATTTGGATACTGTCTCTGTGCCCTTTGGTTAGTCTAGCTAAGGGTTTATCTATCTTGTTGATTTTCTCGAAGAACCAGCTCTTGGTTTTGTTGATTCTTTGTATGGTTCTCTTTGTTTCTACTTGATTGATTTCAGCCCTTAGTTTGATGATTTCCTGTCTTCTACTCCTCCTGTGTGAATTAGCTTCTTTTTGTTCCAAGGACTTTGGGTGTGCTGTTAAGTTGCTAGTATAATGCTCTCTCCAGGTTCTTTTTGGAGGCACTTTTATGGGTTTTCCTCTTAGCACTGCTTTCATTGTGTCCCATAGATTTGGGTATGTCGTACCTTCATTTTCCTTGAAGTCTAAAAAGTCTTTGATTTCTTTCTTTATTTCTTCCTTGACCAAAGTCTCATTGAGTATTTTTCAGTTTCCATGTGTATGTGGGCTTTCTGTTGTTCTTCTTGCTATTGAAGACCACTTTTACTCCATAGTGATCTGATAGGAGGCATGGGATTAGTTTGGTTTTCTTGTATTTGTTGAGGTCTGTCTTGTGACCAATTATATGATCAATTTTGGAGAAGGTATCTTGTGGTGCTGAGAAAAAAAAGTATATATTTTTTTGCTTTAGGATGAAATATTCTAAATATATTGGTTAAATCCAATTGGTCCAAAGCTTCAATTAGTTTCACTGTGCCCCTGTTTAGTTTATGCTTTCCTGATCAGTCCATTAAGGAGAGTGGAGTGTTGAAGTCACCTGCAATTATTGTGTTAGGTGCAATGTGTGCTTTAAGCTTTAGTAAAGTTTCTTTTATGAATGAGGGTGCCCTTGCATTTGGAGCATAGATGTTCAGTATTGAGAATTCTTCTTGGTGGATTTTCCCTTTGACAAGCAAGAAGTGACCTTCCGTGTCTCTTTGATGACTTTAGGTTGAAAGTCATTTTTACCTGATATTAGAATGGCTACTCTGGCTTGTTTCCTGAGAGCATTTGCTTGTAAAATTGTCTTCCAGCCTTTTACTCTAAGGTAGTGTTTGTCTTTGACACTGAGATGTGTTTCCTGTATGCAGCAAAATGTAGGGTCCTGTTTCCGTATCCAGTCTGTTATTCTATGTCTCTTTATTGGGGAATTGAGTCCATTGATGTTAAGAGATATTAAGTAATTATTACTTCCTAACATTTTGGGTGTTATTTTTTATATTTGAGTGGTTCTCTTCCTTTGGGTTTGATGAGAGGGGGTTTCTATCTTGCTTCTTCTAGGTTGTAGTTCCCCCCCCTTGTGTTGGTATTTTTCCCCTCTTATCCTTTGTAGGGCTAGGTTTGTAGATAGATATTGTGCAAATTTGGTTTTGTCATGGAATACCTTGGTTTCTCCATCTATGGCGATTGAGAGTTTTGCTGGGTATAGTAGTTTTGGCTGAAGTTTGTGTTCTCTTAGAGTCTGCATGAGATCCGCCCAGGATCTTCTAGCTTTTATGGTCTCAGGTGAGAAGTCTGGTGTAATTCTGATAGGTCTTCCTTTATATGTTACTTGTCCTTTTTCTCTTACTGCCTTTAATATTCTTTCTTTGTTTAGTATATTTGGGGTTTTGATTATTATGTGACAGGAAGTATTTCTGTTCTGGTCCAGTCTGTTTGGGGTTCTGTAGGCTTCTTGTATATTCATGGGCAACTCTCTCTTTAGGTTGGGCAAGTTTTCTTCCATAATTTTGTAGAAGATATTTGCTGGCCCTTTAAGTTGTAGATCTTTACTCTCATCTATACCTATAATCCTTAGGTTTTGTCTTCTCATTGTTTCCTGGATTTCCTGAATGTTTTGGGTTACCAGCTTTTTGCATTTTGCATTTTCTTTAATTGTTGAATCCATAGTTCCTATGGTATCTTCAGCATCTGAGATTCTGTCTTCTATCTCTTGTATTCTATTGTTGACATTTGCATCTGTGACTCCTGATTTCATCCCAAGGTTTTCTATCTCCAACGTTGTCTCCCTTTGTGATTTCTTAGTTATTTCTACTTCTGTTTTTAGATTCTGGATGGTTTTGCTCAGATCTTTCACTTTCTTGTTTGTGTTTTCCTGTAATTCTTTAAGGGATTTTTGTGTTTCCTCTTTTATGACTTCTATTTGTTGACCCACATTCTCTTGTATTTCTTTAAGTGATTTTTGTGTTTCCCCCTTATTGGCATCCATTTTTGGTCCATATTCTCCTGAATTTCTTTAAGTGATTTTTGTGTTTGCCTTGTAAGGGCTTCTAGATTTTGATCCATTTTCTCCTGTATTACTTTAAGAGATTTATCTAAGTGTTCCTCTATCAGCATCCTGACCAGTGATTTTAGATCTGAGTCTTGTTTTTCTGGTGTGTTGGGGTATCCGTGACTTATTGCTGTTGGGGAACTGGGTTCGGATGCTGCCACATTGCCTTGATTTCTGTTAGTAACGATCTTAGGTTTGCCTTATGCTATCTGGTTATCTCTGGTGTTAGTTGGTCCTGTAGTTACTAGCTGGTGCTTGAAACTCCCGTGGGCTTGTAAGGCTATTTCCCCATGACTGGGACACCTGAACCACTGGCCTGCAGGGCCCCTACTCACAGGTTGCTGACAGGTGGCCTGAGTCCCCTGAGGTCTTAAAGTCAGGATATCTCAGGTACTTGGTTCTGCCTGCTGGGCTGCTGCTCTGCAGTGTTCCTGCTCAGGGATTGTTGGCTGGTGTCCTGATTCCCCAGAGGTCTTAAGCTCAGGATATCTCGGGTACCTGGTTTCGCCTGCTGGTTCAAAGCAGCTTGGAAGATGGCAGAGTCTGCAGGGAGTGCAGGGTCTGCCTTCAGGGCACAGAGCCCACGCTTGGCTGGGGCCCCTCAAACCACTGCTCTGTGTTCATCTCCTGCTTAAGGCCTGAGTCCCCAAAGGTCTTAAACTTAGGATATCTCAGGTACCTGGTTCCACTGGCTGGATCGAAACAGGTGGGAAGATGGCAGAAGCTGCAGGGAGTATGAGGTCTGCCTTCAGGGCACTGAGCCCAGGCTTGGCTGGGGCCCCTCAAACCACTGCTCTGTGCACAGTTCCTGTTCAAGGCCTGAGTCCCCAAAGGTCTTAAACTCGGGATATCTCAGGTACCTGGTTCCTCTGGCTGGATCGAAACAGCTGGGAAGCTGGCGGAGGCTGCAGGGGGTGCGGGATCCGCCTTCAGGGCACAGAGCCCAGGCTTGGCTGGGGCCCCCCAAACCACTGCTCTGTGCACAGCTCCTGCTCAAGGCCTGAGTCCCCATTTATATATTATGATGCTTAGTAAATATTGATGTACTCCAAATAATTTTGACCTACTGAATCTATTTTATTTTTCTCTAGATTGAGATCCATACCATTCATTCATGCCTGTACTCTCACTTCCTCATATGCTACACTTTTAAGATTCTATTCAGTGCTAGTCTAGACATTCCATCCATCCAATGTGTATCCCACTCATAGGAAAATTTAGCAATGGTAAACCCTCTACATGTATACAATCCAGTTACAACAAAGTTTTTATAAATTATAAATCTTTATCTCCCAGTAACCTCATAGGATTATAAGCAGGCTTAACTTCAGTCCTTAGCTTGAATAAGCCATTTAATTAAGAATCCACACACATCATGACATATCCTTTTCTGCAATGGCTTTGCCATCAAAACACAGATTTTGTGAGAAGATGGCTAAAACAAAGCTGGAGGTAGCAGTGGTTTGCTCTGAAAATGAGTTTCAATAGTACATGCAAGGACTTTAACTCCTATCTGGTGCTTGTTTTATGTTTGATGTTAACATTGGAACCTTTGACAGTAGAAGGATGTACTTCTTCAAGGCCCTGGAAGTTCATCAGTTATGAAAAGTTTTGCTGAAGATAATGCAGGAAGGATATTCTAGTTTGGGTCTATTGCTGTGATAAACACCATGGCTAAAAAGCAATTTTGGGAAAGAAAATGCTTATTGTACCTTACATTTTCAGGTCACATTCCACCAAAGATAGAATTTAGAATGGGAAGTAGTATAGAAACTAGAAAAATGTTGCTTATTGTCTCACTCCCAAAATCACACTCAGCTAGCTTTCCTGTGTATCTCAGGCCCACTTGCCTAGAAAGAGTACTTCCCACAGAAGGCTGATCCCTTCCAGCCAATATGACAATTTCCCATAGACATGCCCTCAGGCCAATATGATCTGAGCATGTCTCCAACTGAGCTTCCTTCTTTTTAGGTGAGTCTAGGTTGTGTCAAGTTTACAATCAAAACTAAGAGAAAGGGCAAACTTTTGTGGTTGTCTTTGGACACTTTACTATGTCTAAGCTAGCTGTAGTGGCTATTCCTGGCACTGGCACATTTAAAGAGTTTTGTTCTTGCCCTTTTCCTTGTGCCAGATCTTAGGGTTGGAGATGCTGCTGCTCAATTAGATGAATTAAATTCAATGGGTTTAATCGGGCCCCGAGTTAACAAGGGCCAGGTGGCAGCATTGAATTGCCAGAGACAAGGTGATAGTAGTTTTTATAATGGACAGCATAGACAAAACAAAGTTTATAATGACGTACCCGGTAATGGGCAGAGAGGTGGAATTTATAATGGTATGACTCGTTTGGACCTTTGGTACTGGCTAATCAATCATGGTGCTCCCAGGGATGAAATGCATAGGAAACCTACTGCATATCTGTTTGAGCTGTATAAGCAGAAAAATCCCCAAACAAATGATAAAAAGGCTGCATTGAATCATGGCAAAAGGCAATCTCGGCCAGTGAATCAATTTCCAGACTTGAGCCAGTTTGCAGATCCAGAACCCCTTGAATGAAGGGGTGGCCAGGTTCCCCTGAGGAAGGATTTTGATAAGACACCTAAAAGTTTTGCTGTTACTCTTTCTCCAATTCTTCCCCAGAGGGACCTAAGGCCTTTTACAAGGGTAACTGTACACTGGGGGAAAGGAAATAATCAGACTTTCAAGGGTCTATTGGATACTGGTTCTGAATTGACACTGATCCCAGGAGATCCCAAGAAACATTGTAGCCCTCCAGTTAGAGTTGGGGCTTATGGAGGACAGGTGATTAATGGAGTTTTGACAGATGTCTGACTCACAGTAGGTCCAGTGGGTCCCCGAACACATCCTGTGGTCATTTCCCCAGTTCCAGAATGTATAATTGGGATAGATATACTCAGAAATTGGCAGAATTCTCACATTGGTTCCCTGACCTGTAGAGTGAGGGCTATTATGGTTGGAAAGGCAAAATGGAAGCCTTTAGAGTTGCCTCTGCCAAAGAAAATAGTGAATCAAAAACAGTATCGTATTCCTGGAGGAATTGCAGAAATTACTGCCACGATCAAGGACTTGAAAGATGAAGGGGTGTTGGTTCCCACCACATCTCCCTTTAACTCTCCCATCTGGCCAGTGCAGAAGACAGATGGATCATGGAGGATGACAGTTGACTATAGAAAATTAAATCAGGTAGTAACTCCAATTGCAGCTGCTGTACCAGATGTAGTTTCCTTACTTGAGCAAATTAACACATCTCCTGGGACCTGGTATGCAGCTATTGACCTGGCAAATGCCTTCTTCTCAGTACCTGTCCATAAGGACCACCAGAAGCAATTTGCTTTCAGTTGGCAAGGCCAGCAGTATACCTTTACAGTTTTGCCTCAAGGATATATTAACTCTCCTGCCCTGTGTCATAACTTAGTTAGAAGGGATCTTGATCGTTTGTCTCTTCCACAAAATATCACATTGGTTCACTATATTGATGACATTATGCTGATTGGAACAAGTGAGCAGGAAGTAGCAACCACTTTGGATTCATTGGTAACACATATGCGTATCAGAGGATGGGAAATAAATCCAACCAAAATTCAAGGACCATCTACCTCAGTGAAATTCTTAGGAGTACAATGGTATGGGGCATGCAGAGATATTCCTTCTAAGGTGAAAGATAAGTTATTGCACCTGGCCTCTCCCACTACCAAGAAAGAAGCACAACGTTTAGTGGGTCTATTTGGATTCTGGAGACAGCACATTCCTCAATTGGGTGTGCTACTCAGGCCTATTTACCAAGTGACAAGGAAAGCTGCTAGCTTTGAGTGGGGCCCAGAACAGGAGAAGGCTCTTCAACAGGTCCAGGCTGCTGTGCAGGCTGCATTACCACTTGGACCATATGATCCAGCAGACCCAATGGTACTTGAGGTGTCGGTGGCAGATAGAGATGCTGTTTGGAGCCTCTGGCAGGCCCCTGTAGGTGAATCACAGAAGAGACCTTTGGGATTTTGGAGCAAAGCTTTACCGTCATCCGCAAACAACTACTCTCCCTTTGAAAAACAACTCTTGGCCTGCTATTGGGCCTTAGTGGAAACTGAACTTTTGACAATAGGACACCAAGTTACTATGCGACCTGAACTCCCCATCATGAGTTGGGTGTTATCAGACCCTCCAAATCATACAGTAGGGCGTGCACAACAGCAGTCTATTGTCAAATGGAAGTGGTATATACGTGATCGGGCCAGAGCAGGTCCTGAAGGCACAAGCAAGTTACATGAAGAAGTTGCTCAGATGCCTATGGTTTCTATTCCTGTTACAATGCCATCTGCTGCCAAGCATGCACCTATAGCCTCATGGGGTGTTCCCTATGACCAGCTGACTGAAGAAGAGAAGACTAGGGCCTGGTTTACTGATGGCTCTGCACGTTATTCAGGCACCACCCAGAAGTGGACAGCTGCAGCATTACAACCCCTTTCTGGGACAACCCTGAAAGATACAGGTGAAGGAAAATCTTCACAGTGGGCAGAACTTCGGGTGGTGCACATGGTATTACAGTTTGTTTGGAAGAAGAAATGGCCAGATGTACGATTGTTCACTGACTCATGGGCTGTAGCCAATGGCTTGGCTGGATGGTCAGGGACGTGGAAAGATCACGATTGGAAAATTGGTGAGAAAGACATTTGGGGAAGAAGTATGTGGATAGACCTTTTCAAGTGGGCAAAGGATGTGAAGATATTTGTGTCCCATGTAAATGCTCACCAAAGGTGACTTCAGCTGAGGAGGAGTTCAACAATCAAGTGGATAAGATGACGCGTTCTGTGGACAGTCAGCCTCTTTCCCCAGCCACCCCAGTTATTGCCCAGTGGGCACATGAACAAAGTGGGCATGGTGGCCAAGACGGAGGTTATGCTTTGGCTCAGCAACATGGACTTCCACTCACCAAGGCTGACCTGGCTACAGCTGCTGCTGAATGCCAGATCTGCCAACAGCAGAAACCAACACTGAGCCCCAGATATGGCACCATTCCTCGAAGTGACCAGCCAGCAACCTGGTGGCAGGTTGACTACATTGGACCACTTCCCCCATGGAAAGGACAATGTTTTGTTCTTACTGGAGTAGATACTTATTCTGGTTATGGATTTGCCTTTCCTGCACGTAATGCTTCTGCCAAAACCACCATCCGTGGACTCACAGAATGCCTTATCTATCGTCATGGTATTCCACACAGTATTGCTTCTGACCAAGGAAATCATTTCACAGCCAGAGAAGTGTGACACTGGGCCCACGATTATGGAATTTACTGGTCTTACCATGTTCCCCATCATCCTGAAGCAGCTGGTCTGATAGAAAGATGGAATGGCCTTTTGAAGACACAGTTACAGCGCCAATTAGGTGGCAACAGCATGGAGGGCTGGGGCAGAGTTCTTCAGAAGGCAGTATATGCTTTGAATCAGCGTTCAATATATGGTACAGTTTCTCCCATAGCCAGGATTCATGGGTCCAGGAATCAAGGGGTGGAAAGGGAATAGTTCCACTCACTATCACTCCTAGTGACCCGCTAGGAAAAGTTTTGCTTCCTGTCCCCACAACTTTAGGTTCTGCTGGCCTAGAAGTTTTGGTTCCAGAGGGGGGAGTGCTCCTACCTGGAACCAAAACAAACATTCCATTGAACTGGAAGCTCAGATTTCCCCCTGGCCATTTTGGGCTTCTAATGCCCTTAAACCATCAGGCTAAGAAAGGAATAACTGTGTTAGGAGGGGTGATAGATCCAGATTACTGTGGGGAAATTGGATTGCCTCTCCACAATCGAGGTAAGCAGGATTATGTCTGGAGAGCAGGAGATCCCCTAGGGCGTCTCTTAGTACTACCATGTCCTGTGATTAAAGTCAATGGGAAACTATAACAGCCTAATCCAAGCAGGATGAGGAAGGATGACCCATCAGGAATGAAGGTATGGGTCAATCCTCCAGGAAAAGAGCCAAGACCTGCTGAGGTGCTTGCTGAAGGTGAAGGAAATACAGAATGGGTAGCAGAGGATGGTAGTTATAAATACCAGCTAAGGCCACGTAACCAGTTGCAGAAACGAGGATTATAAGTAATATGAATGCTTCTATCTTATTTTGTTAAGGATACATTTGTCTTACAATTCCTTTAACATCAATTGGTATTGAGACACTAAAAGAATGTTCCCAAGGGACATTGCATCATTGTAAATTTACAAATGCGTTTGCGATTGTACGAGGAATAGTTATATCATGCTAGGCGTATTCATGACCTTGTTATTGTTTCATGTGGACATGAGATATTATCTGTGTCAAGTTGACAAGGGGTGGATTGTAGTGGCTATTCCTGGTTTGTCAACTTGACTATATGTGGAATGAACTACAATCTAGAATTGGAAGGCTCACCTATGATCCTAATCTGGAGGCTCAGAGATATAAGTTTCTGACCTGGACTTAGCATGGAGATCTTGAAGCATGGATTCCAGTTCAAGGTCATCTGGGATTAAAGGTGTGGAGACATACACCGTTAATCCCAGATTATGGCTATGGATTCTAGTTCAAGATCACCTGGGATTAAAGGCATGGATACATACACCTTTAATCTGGGCTACACCTTCTACTGGAGACATATATAAGGACATTGAAAGAAGGAAGACTGTTTCTTCCTTGCCGGCTTGCTTTGTGGGACTGAGCAACTGCAAGATCCTGGGACTTCCATCCATAGCTGCTGCTGACTACTGTTGGGGAGTTGGACTATAGACTGTAAGTCATCGACAAATTCCCTAACTATATAGAGACTGCCCATACGATCTGTGACTCTAGAGAACCCAGACTAATACACTAGCTAAGTAATTTGTGGCTGACATTGGGGAGTGAGCAAGAGAAGACCAGAGGCAGCTTGCAGAGGAATATACAAATGAATGTAAGAGTTATTCAAAAAATAAATAAGCATAAACCAATGGTCACTGCAGTCTACCAGCTCAACCAGGGTATGGTTATCAATATTCATAAGCTTTTACAATTGGACACACAAAGGCACACCAACTGAAGGAATTTTGAAAAGTCAACATTCGTGGGTAGATTAGAGCAGCTAGTCAGGGCATGAACAGAGACATAAAACTAACATTTCCATTGCAGTGTAATTTAGTAAGTGGAAAGTAAGGTTTCTAATTGTGGTGAAAAATATTTCTTGAAAGGAAAGTTGGCCTTAAGGTTACTGTGCTGACAAGCATGGCCCTGAATTCTTCACCCTTCTGTCTCAATCTCTCAAATGTGCATATCTCAAGTGTGCAAAGTGTGCATTGTGCCTCCCAGTTCTAGTTGTATAAAAAAATAGTCGTATGCTAGTACCACTTGTGGCAGAAAATTAACATAATTCATTGTCATTCCTTTCTGTACAAAAGGGAGCACTTTTGTTTAGTCACACATCAATAGGTACACAAAACACTCTAGAATAAGAATATTTAAAATGTTACATATTTGTTTAGGCTATTTATCTGTACTTTCTTTGCTTATAATCTTTCTATAACTATTCTTTGCTTTTAGTTGATTGGTAGTGTTTGACCTTGAAATTCTTACTGCTAGCACACCAGCCTCCTGAGATCAATGACTTTCTCCATGCTAAAGTAAAACCAGTTGCGATATTAACATTGATATATGCATATTATTCTAAAGAGGATTGTATTTAAACTCTGAGCTGAAAAAAATATGAAGAGGGCTGTACAATATTGGAAGAAACAGCAAACTATGACATATGCACTGAAAGGAAAATTCTGTAAAATTAGAACTGTCAGAATTATCTTACAAATGAAAAAATGTTGAATAAAATCCATGAACTATAAAAATAGATTTCATCAAGATCTTCACAGTGTAATAGAGCTATCAATTTCCATTTGTGACATACTGTTATACAACATAAGCAAATGAGTGCATGCATTCGATACACAATCTAAGATAGATATTCTTATCACTTTATCCATGGGCACAAAGATTTGTCTTATGTGATACTTATCTTGACATTATTAGAATATATAAGATATTTTATTTATCTGGAATTTCAAATATGTTACTAACCTATCTGGGTTCATAGATCAAAACTGATGTTTAGCGTTTTTTTTTTTTTTAACAAAATCTTAGCAATTTTACTTTGCCGAGGATATTGTTCGAATTCAAGAACATTCTCTCCCTCCTTTGGTTTTTATAAGACAAGGTTTCACTGTATAGCCTTGGTTATCCTAGAATTAGCTCTATAAATAAGACTGGACTGAATTCACAGAGATCTACCTGCTTCTGCTTCCTAAGTACTGGGATTAAAGGTTTATACCACTATAGTCCAGCAGAAAGAACTTTTGATCCAAGCAATGAAAAGAATGTGCTCAACCTACCCACAAAACTTTCTACTCAAAATGTATTCTCTGTAAGAAATGTAGAAGAGGAGTATGGAACAAAGACTGAGGGAATGATCAACCAATAACTGGCCCAACTTGAGACCCATCCCATGGGCAAGCACCTGTCCCTGATATTATTAATGATACTCTGTTATGCTTGCAGACAGTCTAGCATGGCTGTATGCTGAGAGGCTTCACCCCACAGCTGACAAAAACAGATGGAGAAACCGACAGCCAGACTTGGGGACTCTTATAGAAGAGTTGGTGGAAGAATTAAAGGCCCTAAAGTGAATAGGAACTCCATGAGAAGACCAACAGAGTCAATTAATCTGGACACTTGGGGCTCACAGAGACTAAACCACCAACAAAAGAACATAGATAGGCTGTACTTAAACCTCCCAGTACATATGTAGCAGATGTGTAGCTTGATCTTCATGTTGGTCCTCAACAACTGGTGTGGGGGCTATACCAAAAGCTGTTACCTGTCTGCGGAATATGTTCTTCTAGCTGGGCTGCCTTCTCTAGTCTCAGTGGGAAAGGATACTTCTAGTTCCAAGGAGACTTGATATGCCAGGGTGAGGGAATACCTAAGTGCATCTTCCATTCTCTCAGAGGAGGAGAGAGTAGAGCTAAGTATTGTGGGAGGGGCACACAGGGAGGAAGGAGGGCATTGAGTGATGTGTAAAGTGAATAAATAAAAATAAATAAATATAAAAAGAACTTGATTGAGGGAAATGAATTAATAATGATATATATATTATTATATATATGTATATATATGTATGTATATATACATATATATATATGTATGTATGTATGTATGTGTGTATATATATATATATATATATATATATATATACATATACATATACATATATATATAAAGCTTCGTGTTTAGACTGGATTTGAAGATTTTAAGCAATTAGTTACTGAGAATGGCCACTAGCATTGATGGTCAACTTGATGTAACATAGAATTGAGTCTCTGTGAAGGTGTTTATGTTGGGTTGACTATGGGTAGTTTATGAGAGGTTGTCTTAAGTCAGTTAATGGATAGGGGAAGACCCTGGCCACACTAGACTGCACCGTTCACATACAATCCACTAGCATGGGCTGTAGGAATGAAAATATCAAGCTGAGGTGAAATAGGAGGCAAGTGAGCTGGCATTCAATCTCTCTGCTTTTGACTATGGTTATGAGATATGGTTATGGTTATGAGATGACTGACTGTTTCAAGCTCCTGCCACTCTGATGTTCCCACAGTGATGATTTATAACCTGGGATTGTAGACTAAGATAAAACATTTCTCTCTGAACTCACCTGTTGTCCGGATGTTTTAGCACAGCAACAGATATAAAATTAGCGTGCTCAGTCCCTCTGTTTTATCATGGAGAACATAAAATATTGTTTCAGCTAAAGAAATCAGTGAAATCTTGTTTGGGACAACAAATATTTCATAGAAATATGGTCCTGCGACATAGATATATGCATGTATTTTGTATGGTTTCTATTAGTGTGAAATAGTGAATAATTCTGGGAAACTGAACCTTTCTAAACATGTGATTTTCATGGAGTCATGGAATATGATTGAAACAAAGCAAAAGTACATACCAAAATTTCATACACACACACACACACACACACACACACACACACACACAGAGAGAGAGAGAGAGAGAGAGAGAGAGAGAGAGAGAGAGAGAGAGATGGAGAGACAGACAGACAGACAGACAGAGTGACAGTGACATAGACAAAAAGAGAGAGAGAGGAGAGAGGAACTTGACATGTTTTGGTAGAAAACTTATTTAAAAGTGATATTCTTGTTTAGACAAGTCTAGAAATGTGATGTGGTAGTTTCACTCCTCATAGTGTGCTATGTTCCTCATTTTTCTGAAAGTCCCAAACTATGAATCGAATCACTTGATCAAATCATGATCATGAAATGTATCTGATCTTAAGGATGCATTAATGCAATATGGTGTTTTTATATCTTGGCTACGATTACTACATTAAAATTCTATAAGAAATTATCTCAGGGGGTGCTTCTGATTCAGAGGACAATTATAGTTGCTTAAAAAACATAAACACGATCAGAACTTTCTCTTCCCTTCATACTTTCTACCAATCTATTTTACTTCTACTGTCCAGGTTTAAGAACTTTTATGACCCAAACAATGAGAACATGTTTTATGAGAAGGTATTTGTGGATAGAAGTGGTCTAATGATAACCCATACAAAACGTTAATAAATCAATCAAGGAAATCTTAACTTTATCCTCTCTGCAATTCCAAACATGTACAAGCAAATACTCCTTTCATTTACCATGATAAGTAAGATGGAATCTGTCACACATATAAGAGGTCACAAACCTCAGATGACACAGCCTATGTAAGCCAAAGTCTTCTAAGAGACGGCAGGGACAGTGGTTATTGTTTTAAACTTACTTTTGAAATCCAAATCTCTGACAACCTCTTGCTTTTTGTTTTGGGTTTTTTTTGTTTGTTTGCTTGCTTGCTTTTTACATTATTTTTTCTCTTTGTGTTTACAGACTGTGTATTTCTATTATTTATTTATTTACATTTCAAATGTGGTCCCCCTCCCTGGTTTCCCCTCCATGAGCCTCCTACCCCATGCCATCTCCTCTCCATTTCACCTTAGAGGCTATATTTACCTGCCTACCCACCCACTCCTACCTCACCTCTTTAGTGTCCCCCTTCTCTAAAGCATCAAGCCTCCACAAGACCAAGCACAGCCCCTCCCACTGAGGACAGACAGGGTGGGTCTCTGCTACATATGTAGCGGGGCCACGTACCAGCCCATGTACCAGCTCTTTGATTGGCAGTTTGGTCCCTGGGAGCTCTGAGGGTTCCGCTTAGTTGATATTGTTCTTCCTATGGGATTGATATCCCCTTCAGTTTCTGAAGTTCTTCCCCTTCCATCGGGGTTCGCTGGCTCAGTCCAATGGTCGGCTCTAAGTAAATACATCGCTCTCAGTCAGGTGTTGGCAGAACCTCTCAGAGAACAGTAATGCTAGGCTCCTGTCTGCAAGCACAACATGGCATCAGGAATAGTGTTGGGGTTAGGTGCCTGCACATGGAATGGATCCCAAGGTGGGGCAGTCTCTGGATAGCCTTTCCTTCAGTCTCTGTTCCATGTTGTATCCCTGTATTTCCTTTAGACTGAAACAGTTCTGGGTTAAAAAGTTAGAGATGGGTAGTGGCCCTATCTTTTAACTTGGGCTATGTCTATCTACTGGAGGTGGTATCTTCAGGTTCTATCCTGCTATTGGGTTTTTCAACTAATGTCATCCCCACTGGGTCCTGGGAGCCTCCCACATTCTGCCATTTGGGAGTTTCTAACTCACCCAACACTGCTGCATACTTCTATTCATTTTTTCTAGCCCTCTGGGCTTCTCTTCTGTCTCCCCATCATAACTAATCTTGCCTCCTTTTTTGTCCCTCATCCTCCCCTGATTGTATTTCCTCCTATGATTACATTGTTTCCCCTTCTGAGTAGAATTGAAGCATCCACACTTGGGCCTTCTTTTTTATTAAGCTTCATATGGTCTGTGAATTGTATCATGGCTATTTTGAACATTTTGGCTCATATCCACGTACCATGTATGTCCTTTTAGGTCTGAGTTACCTCACTCAAGATGACATTTTCTAGTCCCATCCATTTCCCTGCAAAATTCATGATGTTCTCATTTTTAATAACTGAGTAGTATTCCATTGTGTAAATGTACCACATTTTCTTTATTCATCCTTCTATTGAGGGACATCTGGGTTCTTTCCAGTTTCTGGCTATTATGAATAAAATGAACATAGTGGAACATTTACCTTTATAATATTGTAGAGCATCTTTTGGTACGCGCCCAGGAGTGGTATAGTTGGGTCTTCAGGTAGAACTATTTCCAATTTTTTGAGGAACAGCCAGATTCATTTCCAGAGTAGTTGTACCAGTTTGCAAAACCACCAGCAATGGAGTAGTGTTCCCCTTTTTCTACATCCTCACAAGCATCTGCTATTGCCAGAATTTTTTTTTTAATCTTAGCCATTCTGATTGGTAGAAAGTAGAATTTCAGTGTCGTTTTTTATTTGCATTTTTCTGATTACTAAGGATGTTGGACATTTATTTAGGTGTTTCTCAGCCATTTGAGATTCCTCAGTTGAGAATTCTCTGTTTAGTTCTGTAGCCAATTATTTTTTATTGGATTATTTGGTATTCTAGAATCTAGCTTCTTGAGTTCTTTGTGTATTTTGGATATTAGGCCTTTATTGGATGTAGGATTAATGAAGATCTTTTCCCAATCTGTTGCTTGCTGTTTTGTCCTATTCACAGTGTCCTTTGCCTTTCAGAAGCTTTTCAGTTCATGAGGTCCTTTCTGTTACAAAAAACAAGCAAACAGAATCGGTAGGGGAAACCATGCTTTCCACTATTGTTTACTTTGGCTGCCACCATTCAGAGATTTACCTAAGAGTTCAGCCACCTTCCCCATCCCTGGAAGACCTTCCAGTCCTTAATGTCCTATGTTGTTTGGATGAGCAATAAACTTCCAAATTCTATCCTTCCCAAAATTTTGAAATCAGAGCCCTGGGAAGAAATGGCAGTGGTGCTGAGCTCCAATACTGTGCACTCAGCTGTGTGATTCTGCACTCATTGCCTAGAAACTCACCTGGATTAACTTTGGAAATGAAATATATAATTCAAGAGAATGAAAATAATAGGAAGTCAAAAGTTAAGAAGGTATGAAGCCTAGAATAAATTTGTAGGATTCATTTCTCACATTACAGGCATTAAAGTAACAAAATAAATAAGTTCTCAGGGAAGGAGTCTAAGGCTTTCACCCTTTTTTCTGTCCATATGTGATGTGAGCAATCTGCAGAGAGGAGAGGTGAGTCCCAGAGCACAGAGCTTGTCAGCTGACGGGCTCATGGTCAGGAAATGCACTGCTTCTTTGCAGGAATACCTCTTTCAGTACAAAATGGACTAACCTAAGTAAAAATAAATGAATATTAATTCTTTCTCATTAGCATAAGAAGCTCTTTCCCTATCAGTCATCCAGCCATAATCTTAAGCAATTTTTCACAGTTATCCCAATGACACGTTAAGTTTTTTTGATGCTGGGTAATTTGCCTAAAGAATGACTTCATGAATCTCTCAAGTGTTCCTGAGGCACAAATTCATGTGTTCACTGAGCATCTATAACACACTCTTTACTTGGTGGGAGGATTTTTTTTTGCATAAAACAAATTCTTGTAGTATACAAAAGTAATAAAATTCACAGAGAGCCAAATCAAGACACATAGCTATTACATAATGGAAGCTAAGGCATTACTGGAAAATGCTTAAAGTCATCATGTTGGTTAATATTGTCAGCTTGATTGGCTTGGGAATAAATTAGAAGGTGCGCCTCTGGATGTGTCTTATGTGACAGTGTTTCCAAAGAGTTTTAAGTGAGGATGAAGGTCCATTTGGAAAGTGGGAGCCACCATTCCATGGACTGTTGTCCCATAACAAAGGAAAAGAAAGCAGAGGAGGAAGCCACCAGAACTCACTTCTCTCCACTTCCAAACATCAGGCACCATACTCTTGCTACCATATCATCCGCTCTAAGGTGGACTGTACCCACTCCAACTGTAATCAAAAAGAAATTCTTCTTTGTTTGAGTGACTTTTGTCTAGTATTTTATCAGAGCATCAAGAAAAGCTGCTGAGGAGACATGGATGACAGGCGTCTAAATTACAGGAAAGAAATGTAGCAAAACATTTTATCCTGTAAGATTGATAAGGTTTCATTTAATTTTTGGTTCTTATAGGATAATTAATGCTGAGAAGTAGTAAGGATTTACTACTAGTGAGACATCAGTGTGGTGTCTCACTACTTGATGATGTGTTATCACTAAATTTTCTGTTATTTCTAGTTTTTAACAGTGAGCAATAAAGATGATTGCAGAAGTGGATTGATAAAGTCCTGAGAGGCTAAGAACACTACAGCTCACAACCATCTCCAGCTCCAGTCCCGGAATTTTGATGCCCTCTTCTGGACTCTGCAGGCATTTGCACTCAGATGTTACACATATGCAAGCAAAACACTCAGACACATAAAATAAAAATAATTTTTTAACTTTTCCTGAAAAGTGGATTGATAAAATGTATTATACCATATATGTAAATCATATGGTATAAAAATATATTATACCATATATGTAAATCATATGGTGTAAAAAAAAATCTTTTGGATCAGGATAAAGACTTACCTTTAAAACAGTTTTATTATGTATTAATGTATTGACTTAATTTATTCTATCAGTTTGCTGTCCTGTGAGGTTAAACCAACTGAAGCTTTTATAAATAACCATTACATGCATTTATTTGTGTGATTATGTGCACACACTTGTGCACCAAGAAACGTGTGTGTGTGTGTGTGTGTGTGTGTGTGTGTGTAGAGGTCAGGGAACAATTTAGATAAGTCTGTCCTTTCCTTCCACCATGTGGCTTCTTGATAATAATCTGGAGTCATCAGGTTTGGTGGCAAATTCAGTCCTTACTGACTGAACCCACTAACAGCCCACAGACTATCACTTTCCCATTGCTTTTGTTTATTAATAAATTTCTATATTTGGGAATTAAAAACTAATCATGTATCACAGACTCTTTCTATGTTAATTGATACATTTGTATATTCACATGTGCTTGTTTTTTTTGTACATGCTTATACCATGCAAAATAACATGTCTTGGTTCTATGTCAGCACACAAGTGTGCCCCCTTCCCCAAGCCTTTGAGTGGGAAAATTCAGACCTTGGTGCTTGCCACAACTGCCCACCTGGGGTGGAGCTTTTGGACCTAGGTGAATTATATTGTTCTTCCAGATCTGCAGCTTCCTGCGCTAAGCTGGCAACACACAGAGCAGTGGAGCCATCCATCTGCTGAGAAGCTGAGCCAGTTCTCCTGAACAGGCTCTGGAATTTGGGGGGAACAGTTTTTCCCCCACCTTTAAATTTGAAAGTCAGCCATTAAAATTTGGACCTTGATCAGCAACAGTGTTGTCTTGGTCTCAATTCTTTCTCTCAGTTCATCCCCAGTTCTCTCTCCAGGTAACCCATTCAACTTAGCAGTAAGCAACTACACACAAGTGTTGTTAACTTTACATCCAAGGATTCAAGTCACAGGAGGCTGGCAGAACACCAAACATCCAGTAATAACAATACATGTACTTATAATATTGTTGTTTTTGTTTGAATATTATGGTTTGGGGAGATGAATGTAAATGTCAGTTTTCAAGGAGCCAAATGTGCTGGATATACATACATTGTATGTGTGTGTGTGTGTGTGTGTGTGTGTGTGTTTGTGTGTTGTGTGTATATGTGTATATACATATGCACATACATATATATGTATATATATTGTTTATTCACTTTACATCTGAATCACAGCTCTCCCCCACTTCTCCCAGTCCCATCCTCACACCTCCTATCCCAATCCACCTTCTCAGAGAAAGTAGACATCCCATGGATACCAATTCCCCACCACCACCCAATATATACAGTACCAGCAGGACTAAACACATCCTCTCCCACTGATGCCAGGCAAAGCAGCCCAGCCAGGGAAAAGGAATCCAAAGGCAGGACCCAGAGTCAGAGACAGCCCTGGCTCCAGTTGTAAGGGGAGCTACATGAAAACCAAGCTACACATCTACTACAACTATGTAGGAAGTCTAGGTCCTATGTTAAACCCATGCATGCTCTTTGGTTGGTTATTTTGTCTCTGTGGGCCCCCATCAGCCCAGGTTAGTAACTCTGTAGGTCTTCCTGTAGTGTCCTTTACCCCTGTGGCTCCATAATCCTTCCTCTTCCACAAGACTGCCTGAGCAACACCTAATGTCTGGCTGTGGCTCTCTGCACCTGCTTTCATGAGTTTCTGGATGAAGCCTCTCAGAAGACAAGTTTTGCTAGAGTACTTTCTGCGAGCATTGCAGAATATCATCAATAGTGTCAGTGGCTGGCTCTCTCCCATAGGGTGGGTCTCAAGTTGGGATAGTCACTGTTTGGCCATTTCCCAAATCTCTGTTCCATCTTTCTCCCTGCACAGCTTGTAGGCAGGACTAATTTGGGGCCAAAGGTGTCGTAGGTGGTTTGGTGTTCCCTCCCTCCACTGGTAGTCCTACCTGATTATAGGAGGTGACCTCTTTAAGCTACATATTTTCCTTTGCTAAGAATCTCAGCTAAGGTCACCCCCATAATATCCCAAGAACCTTTCCTGTTCTGGGTTTCCTTGTAGTCTCAGTGATGTCTCCAAATTTCTGTTCTCTCTTGCAGTCCCACATCTCCACACACCTAATCTTCCCTGTTTCCCTCCCTACCACTTCTTCCACCCAGTTACCTCCCTCTACACACTTCCAATGTCTCTTTTATTTCCCTTCTGAGTGAGAATCAAGTATCCACCCTTTGGCCTTCCTTGTTACTTAATTTCTTTGGGTCTGTGGATTGTAGCAGAGCTATCCTGTACTTTATGGCTAATATCCACTTATAAGTGTATACATTCCATGTGTATCTTTCTGAGTCTGGGTAACCTCACTCAGGATGATATTTTCTAGTTAATTTGCCTGCAAATTTCATGATGTCTTTATCTTTTGTAGCTGAGTAGCATCCCATTGTGTAAATGAACCACATTTTCTATATCCACTTTTTAGGATTAAGGGACATCTAGGTTGTTCCAGTTTCTGGCTATTATGAATAAATAGATGAGCAAGTGTCTGTGTGTTATGGTGGAGAAACTTTTGGGGATACCCATTTCTTTAATCTGTCCTTCACATGATGACAAGTAGTTTTTGTTTTGTTTTGTTTTGTTTTTTGTTTTGTTTTTGTTTGTTTTTCAAAGAAAACTTCTGAGAATGATCTCTTGGGAAAAATAATAAAATTAGCAATTCTTGTGAATTGATATCGTTTCTTTAGAAGATGCCAGTTTAAATGGCTGAAAAAGCAGAATTCCTTGATTAGGTGTTGGCGAGTCCCAGGGAGATTTTAATATACCGAATTCTAGGAACTAACTTCATGATTCAGCTTGCAGAGATTTGTGTGTTAAGGGTGAATGTACCACTCTCCTCTCTGAATATGGATTATTACCTGCTCCTTTTCCAAGGGTATTTACTCCATTACTTTATGCCCCAAAATGCCACTAACATGAAAGGGGTAAAAAAAAATTGACAATTTTATCTGGGTCTTAGCAAGCCGCATGGTAATAACTAGTGAATATTTTAAAATAAACTACTTAAATAAAGTAGTAACTAATATGTTAACACAGCCAACTGGTATTTAAGAAATGCTGGTTAATTTCTGGGTATGATAGCACACACTTGTAATCCCAGCATTCAGGAAGTGGAGGCAGGAGGATCAAAGCCAGTTCAAAGCCAACCTGGTCTGTAAAGCTTTTGTTTGTTTGAGTGAAGGACCTTACGTTGCATAAGCTAGCCACAAATTCATCATGTACTTCAGAAGCACCTCCTAAATGCTACAATTATAGGTATGCACCATCACACTAAGTTTGATAATGGGGACTAAGATTGGAACCAGTTTGCTCATTTTAGATAAACGTTCTGTCAGCTGAGATACATATCTATCTTTCCTATATGCATTTCTTACAGACATGTACATGTCTTGAGTTAAGAGAACCAGCAGACAATGCTGTTCAGTTCTTAATGAGAGACTCCTGTACAGTAAGGAGGAGGCAGAGATAAACTGAGAACGAACAGAGACAATAGACTGTATATTTATAATATCATATGTATGACAGAGGGGGTTGCTAGATTGTCTTATAAAAAAGGTCCTGGGTAGTTCAACTGTGGCTGTCTTCATGCTAGACAACCTAAGAACCTGTAAACTGTCTATGAAGTTAGATGTTTCCATAGTCCTGATATGTCCCAAGAAATCTGAAGTCACATTGCAATCCAACACTGGAAGAGTCAAAAGTCTTATATCCAAAGAGAGCAACAGCAGGAATGATATATATGCTTGCTCAGAAAAACATGAAGGCAAGCAGATGGTATGTCCATGTCTGGGACCCTTAGACTGATGCTGCCTTCTTTTTAAAAGTGGAGAACCTGTAAGAGAATTAGCTGATCATCATGCAGCAAAACAAATTAGGTTAAGCTTTATAAGTTCATTGGAATGTGCTCTCTACTCTTATGGGAGGTTTACCCCCACCACTCAATCCTTTCTAGAAGCCCCCACATAGAATATAATCTCCTAGGTAATTTCAAACACCTTTACATTGACAAGGGATTATTACATGGCTCTGGCTGGCCAGAAACCTTTTGTGTAGATGACATTGTCCTGGAACTCATAGAGATCAGTTTGTCTCTGCCTCCCAAGAGCTAGAGTTAAATGCTTGTTCCACCACGTCCTGACCCATTTTACCTAATTTTAATAATGAGAGTATGACTTAGAATTATTTTCAGTGGGCAATTTTATAAGCATACTGTTACTAATTAATATTTTAATATGGCTATATAATACTTGTTATTTCATATATCAGTTTTCTCCCAGCTTCTGTTTTATTACATCCATATGATTTACATCTTGATTTGAATACATAGAGTTAGTAAATTCTAAATTCAAACTAGTCTGAGATAATACTCTTAAGTCCATGTTAATATAATAGTGGCCTTCCATTAGCATAATATTATCAGTATGCAAATATGTATAAATAGGAGTTTTGTGTATCAGATGTCCTTCTGTGTTTGGTCATTTCATTATCAGGTTGTTAGAGAGATTATCATTTCACTGGGATAGCGTCTCAGCTGGCCTGATGCAGATATGTACATAAACACTGCATTACATGTAATGAGATGTCTTCCCCCTGTCTAGCAAGAAACAAACAAAATCTGTGATTAAAATTAACAGTGATGGGTTGCATAAGTAGAGGTTATATAATTACAACTCTGCTTTCAAAAGGAAGTGATGAGACCACCTGAGAAAATATTGTCTCTTTCTCAAAAGACAGTTAGTTGCTTTGCTAACTCTATTGTCATTTTGGCAGGAAAATTTAAAGTTGACCTAATTGAAAGTCTGTTATATTGCAGTAAATAAAATTCAATTAAAGCAATTTTGATTAGTTGGACCATGTACTGTCTACTGAAATCCATTTAGTTTTAGATTATTCCAGGCTTGTATAAAAATTATTTTATAGGCTTGTTGAGTGCAAACAAACTGCTTCATGCGGCTTTTCACTGTAGTGAAAGAATCAGAATTTAGAAGAGTGTATAAGACAGAATGCAGTGCTGTAAGCACTGTGAGTATCAGAAGTCATGTGCATAGACAGGAGCCAACAAATTCTTTCAGTTATTGTCATTGGAAGATGGGTAAGCATTTCCTAGTGCATACAGGAATGAAAAGCATCAGACCATCAAGTATTACTAAATCATCATGAAGCTTGAGATAAAAGCAAGATTATCGGCAGCATCCCATCCAGCCGGTAGCAGGTCAGCCATACCTAGCCAACCTGCCAGGTGCTGAGACCCTGCCGGCGGAACCAGGTACCAGAGACAGCCCGAGTTTAAGACCTCTGGGGACTCAGGTCTGGGGCAGGAACTGCGCACAGCCTAGCAGTTTGGAGTACAGCGGCCGTGCCTGAGCTCTGCGCTCGCAGGCCAGACCCGAACCCCCTGCAGGCAGTGCCATCTTATCTGCAGCTTCCCATCCAGCCGGTAGCAGGTCAGCCAGACCTAGCCAGCTTGCCAGGTGCTCAGACCCTGCCCACGGAACCAGGATAAGCAACAATTCTTGTTTATTAAGAAGAGTGAGGACCAGCTATAGCGGCAGGCCTCCATATTGCAACCAGGACACAGCTGGAAAGGTGCAGATAGAGACTCCGCCTGGGGCTAGAGAAGGGAGAGCTGCTAAGCTCTCGCCCACGGGCGGGCCCAGGCGCCTAGGCTCTGCAGCACGTCCCTGCGAGCTTAGGCCGGGCACCGAGGCAGCCGGCACCACCCAGCTCCCCAGGAGCCCGGACCAGCAATAGCGGCAGGCCTCCATACTGCAACCAGAACACAGCTGGAAAGGAACAGGTAGACAGATTAAATCAGGGGCTACCACGTGGGGGGATCCGCTAGGCTCTGGCTACTAGGCAGGCCCAGCAGCACCTGCCGAGGCTCTGCTGCACTCCCACACACTTCCCGGAGACCTCAGGCCATGCACAAAGTCAGTGGGTGGCAGCCAGCTCGTGATCCAGTTGAGCAGCAATCACGCATAACCACCATTAGAGAAACAACAGGTAAGCCCAGCCTCATAGGAGATTCAAACACCAGCCAGTGACAACAAGGTCAACTAACACCAGAAATAACCAGATGGGAAAGGTAAACGAAGGAATGTCACTAACAGAAATCAAGACAACATGACAGCATCTGAACCCAGTTCGCCAACAACAGGAAGCCCTGGATACCCCAAAACACCAGAAAAACAAGACTTGGATATAAAATCACTGGTCAGGATGCTGGTAGCTGAACACATAGAAAAATCTCGTAAAGAAATAGAAGAGAAAATGGATCAAAAGTTAGAAGCCTTTACAAGGCAAATACAAAAATCACTTCAAGAAATGCAGGAGAAGATGGATCAAAAAGAAGAAGACAATAAGGAGGAAAGACAAAAATCACTTAAAGAAATACAGAAGAACGTGGGCCAACAAGTAGAAGCTATGAAAGAGGAAACACAAAAATCTATTAAAGAAATACATGAAAACACAATTAAGCAAGCGAAAGATCTGAGCACATCCATCCAGGCACTAAAAACAGAAGTAAAAACAACTAAGAAATCGCAGAGGGAGACAACATTGGAGATAGAAAACCTTGGGAAGAAATCAGGAGCCATAGATGCAAATATCAACAATAGAATACAAGAGATAGAAGACAGAATATCAGAAGCCGAAGATACCATAGGAACCATTGATTCAACAGTCAAAGAAAATACTAAATGCAAAAAGGCGGTAACCCAAAACATCCAGGAAATCCAGGACACAATGAGAAGACCAAACCTAAGGATTATAGGTATAGACGAGAATGAAGATGTACAAGTTAAAGGGCCAGCAAATATCTTCTACAAAATTATGGAAGAAAACTTCCCCAACCTAAAGAGAGAGATGCCCATGAATATACAAGAAGCATACAGAACCCCAAACAGACTGGATCAGAACAGAAATACATCCCGTCACATAATAATCAAAACTCCAAATGTACTAAACAAAGAAAGAATATTAAAGGCAGCAAGAGAAAAAGGCCAAGTAACTTATAAAGGAAGACCTATCAGAATAACACCAGACTTCTCACCTGAGACCATGAAAGCTAGAAGATCCTGGGCAGATATCATGCAAACTCTAAGAGAACACAAACTTCAGCCAAAACTACTTTACCCAGCAAAGCTCTCAATCACCATAGATGGAGACATCAAGGTATTCCATGACAAAACCAAATTTGCAAGATATCTTTCCACAAATCCAGCCCTACAAAGGATAATAGGGGGAAAACACCAAGACAAGGACGGAAACTACACCCGGGAAGAAGCAAGATAGAAACCTCCTCTCATCAAACCCAAAAGAAGGTAACCTCTCGATTATAAAAAATAAATAAAATAAATAAATATAATTTCAAAAATGTCTGGAGGAAATAATTACTATTCCTTAATATCTCTTAACATCAATGGACTCAATTCCCCAATAAAAAGACATAGATTAACAGACTGGATACGGAAACAGGACCCTACATTTTGCTGCATACAGGAAACACATCTCAGTGTCAAAGACAAACACTGCCTTAGAGTAAAAGGCTGGAAGACAATTTTACAAGCAAATGGTCTCAGGAAACAAGCTAGAGTAGCCATTCTAATATCAGATAAAATTGACTTCCAATCTAAAATCATCAAAAGAGTCTCAGAAGGTCACTTCTTGCTGGCCAAAGGGAAAATCCACCAAGAAGAGCTCTCAATACTGAACATCTATGCTCCAAATGCAAGGGCAGCCTCATTCGTAAAAGAAACCTTACTAAAGCTTAAAGCACACATTACACCTAACACAATAATTGTGGGTGACTTCAACACTCCACTCTCCTCAATGGACCGATCAGGAAAGCAGAAACTAAACAGGGACACAGTGAAACTAATTGAAACTCTGGACCAATTGGATTTAACAGATATATATAGGACATTTCATCCTAAAGCTAAAGAATATACCTTTTTCTCAGCTCCACATGGGACCTTCTCCAAAATAGACCATATAATTGGTCACAAGACAGATGTCAACAAATACAAGAAGATCGAGCTAATCCCATGCCTTCTATCAGATCACCATGGAGTAAGAGTGGTCTTCAATAACAACAAAAACAACAGAAAGCCCACATACACACGGAAACTGAACAATACTCTACTCAATGACACCTTGGTCAAGGAAGAAATAAAAAAAAAAATCAAAGACTTTTTAGAATTCAATGAAAATGAAGGTACAACCTACCCAAATCTATGGGACACAATGAAAGCAGTGCTAAGAGGAAAACTCATAGCTCTAAGTGCATCCAAAAAGAAACTGGAGAGAGCATATACTAGCAGCTTAATGGCACACCTTAAAGCCCTGGAAGAAAAACAAGTTAATTCACCCAGGAGGAGTAGAAGACAAGAAATCATCAAACTCAGGGCTGAAATCAATCAAATAGAAACAAAGAGAACCATACAAAGAATCAACAAGACCAGGAGCTGATTCTTTGAGAAAATCAACAAGATAGATAAACCCTTAGCCAGACTAACCAAAGGACACAGAGACAGTATACAAATTAACAAAATTAGAAATGAAAAGGGAGACATAACAACAGAAACTGAGGAAATTCAAAACATCATCAGATCCTACTACAAAGGTCTATACTCAAAACAACTGGAGAACCTGGAGGAAATGGACAATTTCCTAGACAGATATCAAATACCAAAATTAAATCAGCATCAAGTAGATCAGCTAAATAGTCCCATAACCCCTAAAGAAATAGAAGGGGTTATAGAAAGCCTCCCAACCAAAAAGAGTACGGGACCAGATGGTTTTAGTGCAGAATTCTACCAGACCTTCAAAGAAGACTTAACACCAATACTCTCCAAACTATTCCACAAAATAGAGACAGAAGGGACACTGCCCAACTCATTCTTCGAAGCCACAATTACGCTAATACCTAAACCACAAAAAGATCCAACAAAGAAAGAGAACTACAGGCCAATTTCTCTTATGAATATAGATGCAAAAATACTAAATAAAATTCTTGCTAACCGAATCCAAGAGCACATCAAAACGATCATCCACCATGATCAAGTAGGCTTCATCCCAGGGATGCAGGGATGGTTCAATATACGGAAATCCATCAATGTAATCCACTACATAAACAAACTGAAAGAAAAAAACCACATGGTCATCTCATTAGATGCTGAAAAAGCATTCGACAAAATTCAGCATCCTTTCATGCTAAAAGTCTTGGAAAGAGCAGGAATTCAAGGCCCATACCTAAACATAGTAAAAGCAATCTACAGCAAACCAGTAGCCAACATCAAAATAAATGGAGAGAAACTTGAAGCATTCCCACTAAAATCAGGGACTAGACAAGGCTGCCCTCTCTCTCCATATCTTTTCAATATAGTACTTGAAGTTCTAGCAAGAGCAATTAGACAACATAAGGAAGTCAAAGGGATACAAATTGGAAAGGAAGAAGTCAGAGTATCATTACTTGCAGACGATATGATAGTTTACCTAAGCGACCCAAAAAACTCCACCAGAGAACTTCTACAGCTGATAAACAACTTCAGCAAAGTGGCAGGTTATAAAATTAACTCAAGCAAGTCAGTGGCCTTCTTGTACTCAAAGGACAAGCAGGCAGAGAAAGAAATTAGGGAAATAACACCCTTCACAATAGCCACAAACAACATAAAATATCTTGGCGTAACTCTAACCAAACAAGCGAAAGATCTGTACAACAGGAACTTCAAGTCCTGGAAGAAAGAAATCGAAGAAGACCTCAGAAGATGGAAAAATATTTCTTGCTCCTGGATTGGCAGGATCAATATAGTAAAAATGGCCATCTTGCCAAAAGCAATATACAGATTCAATGCGATCACCATCAAAATCCCAACTCAATTCTTCATAGATCTAGAAAGAGCAATTCTCAAATTCATCTGGAGCAACAAAAAACCCAGGATAGCTAAAACTATTCTCAACAATAAAAGGACTTCTGGGGGAATCAATATCCCTCACCTCAAGCAGTACTACAGAGCAATTGTGTTAAAAACTGCATGGTATTGGTATAGCAACAGGCAAGCAGATCAATGGAACAGGATTGAAGACCCAGAGGTTAACCCACAGACTTATGGTCACTTGATCTTTGATAAAGGAGCCACAACCATCCGGTGGAATAAAGATAGCCTTTTTAACAAATGGTGCTGGTTCAACTGGAAGTCAACATGCAGAAGAATGCGAATTGATCCAATCTTATCTCTTTGCACTAAGATCAACTCCAAGTGGATCAAGGACCTCCACATAAAACCAGACACACTGAAACTATTAGAAAAGAAAATTGGGAAGACCCTGGAGGACTTGGGCACAGGGGAAAAGTTCCTGAACAGAACACCAATAGCTTATGCACTAAGATCAAGAATCGACAAATGGGACCTCATAAAATTACAAAGTTTCTGCAAAGCAAAGGACACTGTCAGAAGGACAAAACGGCAACCAACAAAGTGGGAAAAGATCTTCACCAACTCCACATCCGACAGAGGGCTAATATCCAATATATACAAAGAACTCAAGAAGTTAGACCGCAAAGAAACAAATAACCCTATCAAAAAATGGAGCACAGAGCTAAACAAAGAATTTTCACCAGAAGAAATTTGGATGGCCGAGAAACACCTTAAAAGATGTTCAACATCATTAGTCATCAGGGAAATGCAAATCAAAACAACCCTGAGATTCCACCTCACACCAGTCAGAATGGCTAAGATTAAAAACTCAAGAGACAACAAGTGCTGGCGAGGATGTGGAGAAAGAGGAACACTCCTCCACTGTTGGTGGGATTGCAAAATGGTAAAACCTCTCTGGAAATCAGTTTGGCGGTTCCTCAGAAAATTGGGCATGTTACTTCCAGAGGACCCTGGCATACCACTCCTGGGCATATACCCAGAGGATTCCCCTGCATGCAATAAGGACACATGCTCCACTATGTTTATAGCAGCCTTGTTTATAATAGCCAGAAATTGGAAGCAGCCCAAATATCCCTCAAAGGAGGAATGGATACAGAAAATGTGGTATATTTATACAATGGAATACTACTCAGCAATTAAAAATAATGAATTCATGCAATTTGTAGGTAAATGGTTAGACCTGAAAATATCATCCTGAGTGAATTAACCCAATCACAAAAGAATGCACATGAAATGCAATCACTGATAAGTGGATATTAATGAGCCCAGAAGCCCTAAATACTCAAGACACAAATAGCAAGTCAAATGATTCCCAAGAAGAAGAAAGGAGAGGACCCTGGGCCTGTAAAGATTGCATCCAGTATAGTAAAGAAACCGAGGGGGGAGGGGGAATTATTGGGGAACAGATGGGGGGGGGAGAGGAAGTATGGGAACTATGGTGGGTGGGAACTGGGAAAGGGGAAAGCCTTTGGAATGTAAACATAGAATATAGAAAATAAAAAAAATAAAAAAAAGCAACATTATCATTTCCATAGTTGCCCTGTAAAACAAAATGGTTGCTTTGGAAGCATGGGCACTTTCTGAAAATGGCTTGTTTATATTCATTTTTATAGAGGTGTATTTACTTTATGCATGTGTTTGCCTATGTGTATGTATCTGCACCATATTGTGGAGTACCTATAGAGGCCAGAAGAGGGCAGCAGATACCCTAGATTTCGATTAACAAGGGGTCAGGAGCCAGCACTTGGGTATGGCAAAGTAGACCCTCTAATCCTCTTCAAGAGCAGCCAATACTCTTAAACACTGCCTCCCTCCCCATGACATTCTTATTGTTTTTGTTTTAAATATTTGCTTATATTCTTAATATATCCCCTTGTATATCTCAAAATATGAGAAGTTATAGTAGCAAAATAAGGTTCCAGTTGGACGACTTACAGGCTATAACTGAATTCCAGCTATTATTAGCTTCTGGCTGTAGTTAGGATACTGATAGTAGAGACAGAATTCTGTAGAAGAATGAGAGATGTTGAATTTGATGATCCACATCCATCATCCTTTCTTCCACTTTTGGCTTTATTAACTTTCTTGGAAGCTTGATTTTCTGATTTAACCACAAGGATCATATAATAAAGGATTTCAACATACATATGATTTGCACAGTGCCTGGCACACATATGGTTCAAATGATAAGTGTTTCCTCTCTCCAAAGCATGACAGTATCCTTTATCACTTTTACGGTGAGTAATTTAAGGCATTTCCAACAGGGTCTATGAATCACTATGTCTCCTTCAGTTTAAAAATTAGCTCCATGAAACAAACTACAACTTTTTAAAGTTAATGAAGGTAAAAAATAATTTTTAATTGTGCTAACATGAATTTTATATGTTTTTAAATATATTGTCTCCTTCTAACATAGGCACTAGAATTAGAAAATCAGAAATTACAAGTTCATTTTATTATTTGATGGAAAATCTCCAGGAGACTGGTATTAAACCACCCAGTGCCATTCCGTACCCATTGGTACTTCACCACAGAGGAAGTTTGACCTCATGTTTAAAACCTGTAGGGAAGAGTCAAGGCCTATTTTCTTCCATGAGTTCCCAAGCTAAGTGAAATCTGAATTGTGCTAATGGATCCCATAACTGATACCACAACCATACTTTTAAGTCAGATAAAGAAATTTGCAATTAAGTGTTCATTTAATTAGAACTCTAAGCTATATTCTTCACAGTGTTAGTTTGGTTTGGTATTTTCCAGGATTCTACTCAGTAAAGACTTGGGATTTTATTCAGTCCACACATTGTCTCTTCCAGACCTCCCTTTTCCCTTTAGCATAAAACAGTGATATGGAACATATAGACTGTGGAAGTGTCTATGCTTTATTATAGTAAATAATTCCCAGGTAAATCCCAGGTGAAACTTGATTGTCAAATCTATCTTGATAAACTTGGGGGAATAGTTCATAGAACTTAACACAAACTAAAGTATCACCTATAAAAATTAAAATCTAAAATTAGAAGCTGTCTGTTGACTGATTAAAGAAAGAACCACTTCCCCTATTGTTCCACTGAATAGCCTCCTTCATAATACAATTTTCTTTTTCTCTTTCTTTTCTTCCTTCCTTCTTTCCTTCCTTTCTTCCTTTCTTTCCATCTTTCTTCTTCTTCTTCTTCTTCTTCTTCTTCTTCTCCTCCTCCTCCTCCTCCTCCTCCTCCTCCTCCTCCTCCTCCTTCTTCTTCTTCTGTATAGAATGGAGTTCAGGGCATGGGGAGGGGAGTTGAAAGGGTAATATAGGCAGACAGAAAGAGAGTAGAGGCGGGCCATGAGCACAGGGAGAGAGGAGGCGGGGGAGCAGGAGCACAGGAGCAAGGGGGCAGAGTAGGAGCAAGAAAGCAAGAGGTCAAGATACAATTTTCCAATGGCCAAGCCTGAGAAAAATGAGTGAATATAACAGAGAACTTGAACATCACTAATATCACATTATACTTGATTACAGCTTTCAGACTAACTACTACTGAAATTCTTCATTCCATTCTCTGATCACCTGGAGACGAGCACACTTTGTTAGTATGGACTTTGGTCATATTTTCCATGCAATATATATTGTAGCAGTCTGAGGTTGGAGGATTTCCTATACCTTCCCCTTATTTCCCTTCGAATGGCCCAGACAAACATTGCTTCTAATATTCCTGCAGAAAAGATCTCTATCACATTCAGCTCTCTATTCCCTTAAGCATGGCAACAAGATATCATGCTAGAGATTTAGGATCATATACTCATTCAAAATATAGAACCATTCATAAAATGACCCATTGAAAGGGAACAATCCAATTGGCACCAGAGAGCAGGGAGACTCCACAGACTTCTGTGCATAGCTCACAAAGAGGAAGTGATCCCCCAGCAGGCTTTCACTTCTGAGTGCAGAGGTGAGATCTCCACCTTCTCTCTGGAGGGGACCAGCTAGGAACACACAGGGCATAAGATCAGTGGAGCAACTGGTACTGAAGTCTTTCAGCCAGGGAGCCAGGAAACTCCACAGACTTCTGTGCATAGCCCACAAGGAGAGAGAGAACTCCAAGCAGTGCTTTCACTTTTGAGCTCAGAGGAGTAAGGACACTGGCTTACAGGCCCACAGGAGGAATAAACACGAGCCAAAGACAAGAATACCAACTAGCACCAGATGGGAAAAGGCAAGCACAAGAACCCTACCAACAGAAACCAAGGCCACATGGCAACATCAGAACCCAGTTCTCCCACCACAGCAAGTCCTGGATACCCCAACACACCTGAAAAGCAAGAGTTGGATTTAAAATAGAATATCATGATGCTGATAGAGAGGGCTTCAAGAAAGACTTAAATAACTCCCTTAAAGAAATACAGAGAATATCGGTCAACAGGTAAAAGCCCTTAAAGAGGAAACACAAAAATCCTTTAAAGAATTACAGGAGATCATGAGTCAACAGGCAGAAGGCCTTAAAGAAGAAACACAAAAATCCCTTAAAGAATTACAGGAAAACCCAAACAATAAAGTGAGGGAACTGAACAAAATGATCCAGGATCTAAAAGTGGAAGTAGAAACAATAAAGAAATCACAAAATGAGACATTGCTGGACATAGAAAACCTTGGAAAGAATTCAGGAATTATAGATGCAAGCATCAACAACAGAATACAAAAGATAGAAGAGAGAACCTCAGATATCTGAGGTATACCATAGAAACCATTGACTCAACAGTCAAAGAAAATGCAAAATGCATAAAGCTGGTAACTCAAAACATACAGGAACTCCAGGACACAATGAGAAGACCAAACCTAAGGATTACAGGTATATAGAGAGGGAGGATTTACATCTTAAAAGTCCAGTAAATATCTTCAACAAATTTGTAGAAGAAAACTTCCCTAACCTAGAAAAAGAGATGCCCATGAACATACAAGAAGCCTTCAGAACTCCAAATAGAGTTCTGGACCAGAACAGAAAGTCCTCCTGGCACATAATAATCAAAACACGACATTCACTAAACAAAGAAAGAATATTAAAATATTATAAATGCAGACCTATCAGAATCACACCAGACTTCTCACCAGAGATGATGAAAGCTAGAAGATCCTGGGCAGACCACATGCAGACCCTAAAAGAACACAAATGCCAGCCCAGGCTACTATACCCAGCAAAACTCTCAATCATCATAGATGGAGAAACCAAGATATTCCATAATAAAACCAAATTTACACAGTATCTGTCCACAAATCCAGCCATACAAAGGATAATTGACAGAAAATGTCAACTCAAGGAGGAAAAATGTACCCTAGAAAAAGCAACAAAGTGATCTCCCAACAATCCCAAAAGAAGATACCCACACAAACATAAAAATAAGATCAAAAGTAACAGGAAACAACAATCACTATTCCTTAATATCTCTCAACACAATGGAATCAACTCCCCAATAAAAAGACATAGACTAATGAAATATTTCTCATGTAAATCTTCAATTTTATCTGAAAATGCTTGTAATTCTCCATTTAGTAATTTTTTTATGTCTATCATTTTATCTGCATTATTTTTCATGGTAATCTTCAATTTTAATATGTCTTTCTATATACTTCCTTTATTTTATCAGAAATGTTTTCAATGTAAATCTTTGATTTTATCACAATTGTTTCTAACTCCACCTTCAATTAATTTAGAAAGTTTTTATATCTACCATTTTATATGTAAAATTTTCCATGAAATAGTCAATTCTAATATATTTGTCTATATATTTCTTGAATTTTACCAGAAATATTTTCCATGTAAATCTTTGATTTTATCAAAAAATGTTTATAATTCCACCTTCAATCAACTTAGAATTATCTTTATGCCTATCATTTTTTCTGCATTATTTCCATGATAATCTTTAATTTTAACATGTTTTCTATATATTTTTTCAATTTTATCGGAAATATTTTCCATGTAAATCTTCAAGTTTATCAGAAAATGTTTATAATTCCACTTTCAATCAACTTAGGAATACTTTTATGCCTACCAATATTATATCTATATAAAATTTTCCATGATAATATTCAATTCAATGTTTTTCTACAATTTTATCAGAAATATTTTCCATGTAAATCTTCAATTCTATAATAAACTATTTCTATCCCATATTTCAATTAATTTAGCAATGTTTTACATGTCTACCACTTTACTCTTTAATTTCACATGAAAACTGCCAATTTTAACCTGTTTATCTGAAATATTTTCCATGTAAATCTTTAATTTTATCATAAAATGTTTTTACTTCCCTTTTCATTAAATAAATAAAAAAGAAAGGAAACAATGTAGTGACGTTAGTAAGTATAAGTCCTGTCATCATAGGTAATTATAAGTATTATTCAGTCAGCTGATGTCTTCATCCTGGACATACTGAGAACAATGTGTTAGAGTGTAGGGTGAACATTGGTGACACCCTGCCTAGCATGTACAGGGGCCTCAGTTCAATCTACAATATGGGTAACATCATGAGATCATGAAGTTCTAAACAGGATCTAACAGCATCTTTGGGTCATTCTTTGAGTTCTAGAGACAATCTGATTCTCAATTACAGATATTACTTAAGATCCATTTCTATTGGTGCTCTCAAACTGGGCCATTGCAATGGCCCTCCAATTAGGAATAGTCAAGAATCTGATCACACAGTGCAACAAATAAAGAACTTCCATTAGCATTCCTCAGACATTCCTTCATTGTAGACAAGCCAGTGGTTCAATCTCTTGCATTTTTATCACAAAACAAATGAGCAAAACCAGGAATAAGACACAGGGTCTTTCACCACTGTACATTTTATTAGCACAACCCGAAGCTGACTTGATTTATTGCAAATCACAGCTAGCTGCCCTGTTGTCACTTTTCACACATCACCCCATAGACTCAGTATGACCATGAAGCTTCTTCTAACACAAAGGGGACACTTTCAGGGCAGAGTCTCAGGATGATCACTTGAGCAGAAAGAAGTGATTTCTATCTTGCCAGTCTTAGAAAGGGTCACTTTTCTGGGCATATTTCCCACAGAAAAATCCAAAACAGATCAACACAAAGAACTGTTGTTTTATTACAGTGTCACCAGTACATTGTGTGGAGAGAGTTCAAGAGGTTTGATGCTCTCTAATGCTTTTCCACAAGAAATCAACATCCTAGGGCCATGTATTAAAAAGCTTGATCACCAGGTGGCGCTCTCTAGAGGAGCTGGAATTCCTAATAGACTGGCTAGTGGGAGTCTTTCTTGTCTGGATTTGGATTCTTATAGGAGAAATTACTAGGCATGTCTGTGAGGGCAGTTCCTCAGAAGTTACTGAGGAAAGAAAGACCCACCCTGAATATGTGCAGCATCGTACCATGTGACACAAAAAATAAAGAGAAGACCAAGAAGGTACCAGCATTCATGGCTTTGTTCCTGGCTGAGGAGAACTCAATACAGCTTCCCAATCAGTTGATTACCACTAGAGCCTTTCTTACTACCAGCCATATCTTCTCCATGCTGATGAACTGTGGCATTAATTGGTAGGCCAAACCCTTCCTACCTTGAGTTGATTTGTTGGGTGTGTTGTTAGGTCAATGGAGATAGTGACTAATACAGATACAAAGACTGTGACAGTCACAGTCCTGTGTGTCAGAGTGAGGTCACCAGTTTCAGCAAATACATACCCCCACACACGTGCATACACACACACACACACACACACACACACACACACACACACACACTGGTTTGAGCTTCATGACAGAGATGCTAGATTTCATGAGCATAAATAGAAAACAATCTCCAAAAAGTAAGAGGCTTTCTCATTTCACAAAACTTTGCCTTTAGATCATGGGCGAGAGCTATGGTACGACAGACACCGAGTCACCCATTAATGACTAAATTACTGAAGGAGGGGAGCTGCCTGAGAGCCTCTTAACATCTTGCTTGGTTACTCCTCCTTCCCGTGACTTGTAGTGCTGCCTCAATTCCACTGTAAGAGAAAATTAGGCAAGAGGCATATAAACTAACTTAATGGTATTTTCATTCATGCAAAGAATATAAATTAGTTTCTATCCATCATACCAAATGCTGTATGGGGAAATAATCTGAATTTAAAAAAAATAAAAGATGAGGGAGAAAAAAGTAGAGGTAGTCTACTTTTATGTTTTGGAGTACTGTCTAAAGGTTTTGCTGTCTCATCTCTAAAGGTATTCACAAGTATTGATTGAGAAACCATCCAGGAACTCTCACTGAAAGCCACCTGCTCTCACAAGCCAGATGTCAGTGTTTTAAGCCTGGCTGAGTTGTAAATACTGCCTGATTATGGCTGATTTGTTCTGATCAGAGATGCCTGCAATAAGCAGAATGGCATTGGATGAGGGCTGTGGGAACATATTTTAAGGTGATTGTGTCTTGCAAGTTAACATTTCATAACCAGGCAGTTTACCACATCGCTGTCAAACCAATTTGCACATTCAAATGAATTAAAATTGAAGTATGAAGCAGAAATAAGAAAGAACCCACCATATGATTCCACTAACCAGAGATACTTAAGAGGAAGAAAATTGAGGTTTAAAATATTGCATCCCTTTAGAGACAGGCAAGTCCTCTTAATTGAGGCAGCACTACAAGAGTGAGCAGGGTACATGCTTCATGGATTGTAGAGGTTACTATTTACTACACCTGCTATCTGATCCTGCAATGCTCCGGGAACTTACTGGTTTTCATTAGACACAAGCTTTTGTCACAAGACTGCCCATGCAGTATCCGCTCTTTTCCAAACATACCTTTAGTTTTTCCACCCGTTTTAAGCCAAGAAAGGAAATGTGCAATACAACCAGCTACAAAGCTGGTTTACAGAATCAAAATCAAGCTATGAATGATGGTTCTGTGACAGTTCTCAGTTGAGGCACAGTGCACCACCCCAAAGTACTCTGCTTTTTTTGCAGCCCTAATTTAGTTGATCACAATGCTGGGAATCAGCCACCAGAGCTAGGCTAGTTGGTTTGTTTTCTTCTCACCTACAGCAACATGCAGAGAAGCATCTGCTTAGGTCCTGGCTGGTGATGGAGTGTCACCTGTCTGCTCCTGCTTTCTCATTTTGCATTGAGCCAGATTCATTATTTTGGATGAACTGATCAGAATAGTTATTAAAGCGGGCGCGCGCGCGCGCGCGCACGCACGCACACACACACACACACACACACACACACACACCAATTCCATGTTAGCTGATTTTGTTTACCACTATGTGGCAGGGCCCAGCTAAAAGCAATGATGGAGTGGACATCAGATTCTGCTCCTTCCCCATTCTCCAAATATAAAGGAAAAATAGAAAAAGTAGAGGTGGTCCATTTGACTGTGAAATGTTTATGAACTCATGGTGAGGTGCTTGGTAGGTGGCTTAGTGGACAGTGTGTGTGCTGAAAATCAGGACGACTGGAATTCACATCAGCAGTGCTCACCCCAGGGCAGCAAGGTGGCTCACTTTTCTAATCCCAGGGCCTTGGAGGTGAGGACAGGGGAATTGTAGAAGCAAGTAAATTGGAAAAATTAAGGAAGATGTTCTTATCAACTTCTGGCTTCCACATACACAAATGTATGCATGGTCACTGCAATCATATGTACCCCCACACATGTGTATACACATGCACACACACAAACATGCTACACATACATACACATACAAAATATATCTTGCTGGCTGCAATAATATAACTTGCTTTATGAAGGATATCCTATATATTGAGTACATATTGAACACAGTGAATCACAAAAAGCAATGTTTTATTTGTTGATTTTGTAGCAATCCCATTTAATATCAAACTGCCACCAGATCCAGCATCTAAGTATGTATGTTGTATATCTCAAGCAGTACACAAAGGAGAGACATTTTTCCCCGACACTTAGGAACTATGTACACTCCATGCTTATGAAAGACACCTTTGGCATTGCAGTCAACACCAAATGACCTTTCATTACATTCACATATTTCTTGCTGAAATTTAAATGTCATCAAGAACTAACTCACTTTATGACAGCCTTACCATGGAAACTTGTGTTTAAAAGTCACAATATTTATTTTGGCTTCAGTATGCAAACTGTGATCCTTGAACTCATGTCAAAATATTTCATTTTTCTCTGATATTAGACTACTGCCTGCTTCAATTCCATGGGACTTAACCTCAACAAAGTCTTACATAATTAAGATTTGCTATGAATGCTTTCTTCATAAATGGCCTCCACTGTGAGTCTGGGTCTGGTGGGAAGGCCACTAAGGACCTTTATAATTTCAGAGATCAAAGTCTTCCTATTTTTGTGTGCTTTCCTAGCTATGAATTGGTATATTTCCACAGGTCTGGACAATTTCAGGCAGTTCCATAACTGTATTGTAATAATAAGGAATAATTTTGCGCTTTGGAGAAGGTCATGTAATTTGCCACTAAGCCTTAGAGTTATGTTTAAAGAGCTTCCAAGATCAGAGAGTGAGTTCATGAATGTCATTTGTGACATTCAGTGAAAGTAAAACTTAAAAGAGAAAGGCCTAAATTAAACACACCATTTGATATTGTAATTTAGAGACCTATAGTGAGATATGAAAATAAGTAAGGGTGATCTCAAAATAAGATAGTTCTATATTCTAAAAGAAAAAAGACTCGGTTCCATGGACTTCTTCTTCTGTAACAGGCATGGGTATGCACACATTTGTGCTCACCTTCAAATACACACAGTACAGCCCAAATAAGTGAACAAGTCTCAAACAGCTTGAATCTCACACATGAATCTCACAGCTCCATTATGATAAACTGTCTTCTCTCCACTTAAGTCACCACTAATTTCATCTGACAGTATTGGGCTCAGTTCTTTATCTAAGTAGCACAGAGAAGGTGCTAGAGAGTTCTAGAATTAAGAGGAGTTGAAATAGGAATGCAAGACCTAAACTAACCTCAAAACAAGCATGCACTCTTTGTGTGCTATGTTAATTATGAATCTTATAGCACTGACCTCTTCATACCTGGTTAGCTAGATATTTTAATAATGTTCCCTTCAGAGTCTCAAGAATGAACTGTGTTTCAGAAATGTAACTATTTTCAATTAAGCTAAACTTATTTAAGTTCTTAGGCTGACTATTATGCAGATTTTATGTTATCAGTTCTTAAACTAGGGCATTTGGCAATGATTATTTTAATAGAGATTTGGAATTCTATTCAGTTGATTTTACATATTTATAATATATTTCATAAACTTTTCAAGATGAAGTATTAGCATCTCCTGACTCTTAAATAGATGCTGAAAATTAATTTGATCCCTGTACTATTTTTCTCCTTTTTACCTAATCTTGGTGCTGAGTTACAAATTTGTGTTGGAAATGATACATTATAATGTTGTAACTACTATATATTTTGTTTTTAGCTGTAAGTAAAATGTATTTATTTTTACTTATTTTTATGGTGTCAATGTTTGAACCCAGAGTCTCACTTAGGTAAGTATGCTCCCACTTGGTTTCTTTGTAGCCCTGAAGAAGAACAAAGTGTTTGAAATTTAAGGTCTTTGAGATAATGTAGGAAGTGGTTTCCATCAGTTAAGAGTAGCCTAAAGTCTCAAAAGAATACCCATGGTATGCACTCACTGATAAGTGGATATTAGCCTAGACTCTTGGGACACCAAAGACACAATCCACATATCAAATGATATCCGACAAGAAGGAAGAAGTGGACACTGGAGCTGGAAAGGATCAAAACATCAGTGTAGGGGAATACCAGAACAGGGAAGTGGGAAGGGGTGGATGGGGGAACAGGGGGAGCGAAAAGGGCATGTGGGACCTTTGGGGGATGGGGAACCAGAAAAAGGGAAATGAAATGCAAATATAGAATATATCCAATAAATTTTTTTTTCAAAAAGAGTAGCCTAAAGTAAGCACAGGATAATCAAGGACTGAAGGGGTGGGAGCTAGACAGGTTAGAACTCATCCATATTACCTTTCTTCTTTTTACGTGTGTGTGTGTGTGTGTGTGTGTGTGTGTGTGTGTGTAACAGTGGAACCAGTATCCTAGCCAAAGCCCAGGAAACACTGACCAGACTAAAACTTTCATGTTACTCCTCTGTGGGCTTTAGGGACATGGCTATCCTACAATGAGTCAACTCTAATACTGTTTATTTTGACCCAAACCCCATAATCTAGAACTGAACAATACTCATGTCAAGATGTTAACTATTGAAGGAATGAAAGGTTCCAATCCAAAACCCACTGCATCATACAGCTGACACTATGAAGCTTAACAACATCCAGAAACACTCCACAATTAAATTACCATCCTTAATATGCTATAAGGACAGTGAGGTCTGGGTAGTTAAGAATACAAAATTTAAAAACAATTTAGAAAGAAGGTAGAAATGCGCACACTCAGATGGAATGTGTTTACTTAGTGCATAACTAAACTTGGGCTGAACTGCTCAAAAGAATGTCTTACCTGTGCCAAGAAGGAAGGACAATTTATTCATCATCGTCTATCTTGTTTTAATCCTCCATGGTGACAGTACCTAGATATGAAGTATTGTGTAAAATGTATCAGTGCATAGAGATCAAATGATATGCAGAATATAAATAGGAGAAATTAAGCTAGCACCAAGACAGAATAGCAAAACACAGTTTAATTAATATGTACATATATTTTCAGTAGTTTATCTGATATTTTAGACATTTAAATAGAATCCTCAAATGGAAATAGTTTGAGTTATTATTTATTTTTATGTCTGAAAATATCAGCAAAGTTAAATATCTTTCATATTCATGTTGAAGATTTTCATACACTGTTTTATAAAACACATATTTGTATTTATGATCAACTTACTTCTGAGAGACCCACTTTTCTCTTACTAATTTAAAAAATTTAATGTTAAGCCTATTATTTCATTTTTGTTATATTACTTTTATGGTTCATATAATTTTAACAGAATTTTTTTCTTTTATTAAAAGTAGATAATTTTTTTACAATATATCCTGATTATAATTTCCTCTCTCTTTATTCCTTCTATTTCCTCCCTTTCTCCCCTCCTTTCCTGGCATACTCCATTTCTGTCTCTTATTAGCAAAGTACAGGGTTCTAAGAAATAACAACCAAACATAACAAAATATAATATAATTATGAAGCAAAAAACTATTATATTGAAGTTAGACACAGAAACTCAACAGGACAAGAATCCTAAGAGCAAGTACAAGAGTCAGAGACCCACACATTCTCAAGGTGAAGAGTCTCATATGACATACTAAGCTATTATCTATCACACACACACACAGAGGACCTGGTGTAGATCCATATAGGCATCTGTGCTTGCTGCTTCAGTCTCTATGAGCTCATATGGACCTTGCTTATTTGATTCAGAGGACTGTGCTCTCTGGTGTCCTCCCATCCAGCTCTTAGAAGGGTGAGTGACATGTCCCACAGAACTATGTGTCTTGGCAACTTCATGCTGTTATGGAGATTTGCTCTGCTTGCTGCCCTCAATTCACTCTTAATCTAAGAATTCACTCTATGGGGGCTGTCAGTCTCTCACTGGACAGTATATCTGGCACTCACAATAATAATAGTTGATCTCTTTCAGGCATTGCTGCTGAAACAGATAATGATTTAATCACCACCCTAAGAAAGAACTTAGAGATGTAGATTGTCAGCAATGACCACCACCCGTAGAAAACATCTGGAAAAATAAAATTGTTAGTGAAGCTAGGTTGAGATGTTTTTAACTGCTGGCTCTGATGTAGAAAATCTTAGGGAGCAATTTAAAGTTCAGAAAGGCACGCTCAAATTAGTTAACCTAGAGACCTTTTATGGTCAGGAAACAAGAACAACAACAGCACTAGCAGACGTGACTCTTACTGAGGCTGGAATGGTGATTGTTGATTTCTTACACCCATTTTTGTCCTCAGCTTCCTGGTATGATTCATTCAGACCTGCTGATGAGTAGCTATGCATTTGAGGATTTAAGTTAGATATGACAGATTTTTAAATAAAAGTTTAGATTTGTGATTCCTTTAAGATTCTTACAAGATTACTTTTAAAGGGACCATCTTCTGCCACAGTGTGCCATATCCAAGTGACACAGGAAGGTAGCTAACCACCCAGCTGCACAGAGAAGACAGTCACCACAGGCCAAAGATCACATTCTGCACCCTCTGGCAGAAGACTTCCTGTTCCTGTCTCTGAGTTGGAAACATCCTTGGTCACAGTTCATCATAAGCAAGTTGGCTCAGGGAGGTATCTAACCACCCAGGAGTGGGGAAAGGCCTGACAACACAGACAGAACCACCCCTAGAGCTCAGAAGATCACGTCCAGAAACCTCTGGCAGAAGCACTCTGGTGTCTGTCTCCAGATTGGGACCATCCTCTCCCACAGCTTGTCACACCTAAGTGTCACACAGAGGTAGCTAAGCACTCAGTAGTGCAGAGAGGACAGTCAGCACAGGTGGGATCACCTCTGTGGCTCAGAGGAAGCAGCCAGAAACCTTGAGGACAAAAAAGCCTAAGAGAAGCCTGGCACAAGAGTCTCATGATTTCTGCCCACACCCAGTACTGATCAGAGCCACAGAGCTACATACCCATAAGCAACCCACAAGAGAGCAGGTCTCACAGGAATACATACATACCTGTGTACACAGAAGGAACAGGTCTCCCAGGAGCACAGATACAGAGGCTTGCATGATAGACAAGCCACCATCAGAGACAGCAACACCAGAAAACACCAGAGATAACAACATGGCAAAAGGCAAATGCAAGAACATTACCAACAGAAACCAAGGCAACATGATACCATCTGAACCAAGCTCTCCCACAACAGCAAGTCCTGGATACCCCAACATACCAGAAAAACAAGATTTGGAGTTAAAATCACATCTCATGAGGCTGATAGAGGATTTCAAGAAGGACTTAAATAACTCCCTTAAAGAAATACAGGAGAACATGAGTCAACAGCGAGAAGCCCTTAAAAAGGAAACACAAAAATCTCTTAAAGAAATACAGGAGAACATGGGTCAACGAGTAGAAGTCCTGAAAAACAAAACACAAAAATCCCTTAAAGAATTAGAGAAAAGGTAGTCTGCAGGGCTGGGCTTGCTCTGAGAGCCTGGTGGAAGAGGGCATCTGTCCAAAAAGGTTTGCTTCGACACCCTTCGTCCTTGCACCAAGGCGGCTGGGAGCAGCCTGCCCCGTGGTTCCTTACAGCAGCGGTTGGTCTCCATATTGCCACCAGGCCACTGCTAGAGAGACCCAGGTACACAGACTTAATCGGGGACTACTATCGCTCCAGTGGATCAGCCAGGCTCTCACCACTAAGCAGGGCCAGGGCTGAGGCTCAGCGGGACATCTCCATGCCCTTCAGCCTTGCACCAACTTGGTTCGGAACTGCCTTCCCTGAGGTCCTCTCAGCAATCGCAGAGGCAGTATCTATCTTGCAGCCTGGTCATCAGTAGAGAACCAAGAGGTCGGCCCAGCCTCACAGGAAGTTCAAACACCGGCCAGTGACAACAAGGTCAACTAACACCAGAAATAACCAGATGGCAAAAGGAAAACATAGGAACGTTACTAACAGAAATCAAGGCAGCATGGCAGCATCTGAACCCAGTTCGCTGACAACAGGAAGCCCTGGATACCACAACACACCAGAAAAACAAGATTTGGATCTAAAATCACTGGTGAGGATGCTGGTAGCTGAACACATAGATAAATCTCTTAAAGAAATACAGGAGAAAATGGATCAAAAGTTAGAAGCCCTTACAAGGCAAACACAAAAATCACTTAAAGAAATTCAGGAGAATATGGATCAAAAAACAGAAGCCAATAAGGAGGAAACACAAAAATCACTTAAAGATACAGGAGAACATGGGTCAACAAGTAGAAGCTATAAAAGAGGAAACACAAAAATCTTTTAAAGAATTACATGAAAACACAAACAAGCAAGTGAAAGATCTGAGCATATCAATCTAGGTTCTAAAAACAGAAGTAGAAACAACTAAGAAATCACAAAGGGAGATACCTTTGGAGATAGAAAACCTTGGGAAGAAATCAGGGGCAATAGATGCAAGTATCAACAATAGAATACAAGAGATAGAAGAAAGAATCTCAGAAGCCGAAGATACCATAGGAACCATTGATTCAACAGTCAAAGAAAATACTAAATGCAAAAATATTGTAACCCAAAACATCCAGGAAATCCAGGACACAACGAGAAGACCAAACAGAAGGATTATAGGTATACATGAGAGTGAAGATTTACAAGTTAAAGGGCCAGCAAATATCTTCTACAAAATTATGGAAAAAAACTTCCCCAACCTGAACAGAGAGATGCCCATGAATATACAAGAAGCCTACAGAATTCCAAACAAACTGGACCAGAACAGAAATACCTCCCATCACATAATAATCAAAACTCCAAATGTACTAAACAAAGAAAGAATATTAAAGGCAGTAAGAGAAAAAGGAAAAGTAACATATAAAGGAAGACCTATCAGAATTATACCAGACTTCTCACCTGAGACCATGAAAGCTAGAAGATCCTGGAGAGATCTCATGCAGACTCTAAAAGAACACAAATCTCAGCCAAAACTACTTTACCAGCAAAACTCTCAATCAACATAGATGGAGAAACTAAGGTATTCCATGACAAAACCAAATTTGCATGCTATCTTTCCACAAACCCAGCCCTACAAAGGATAATAGGGGGAAAACACCAACACAAGGAGGGAAACTACACCCCGGAAGAAGCAAGATGGAAACTCCCTCTCATCAAACCCAAAAGAAGATAACCTCTCAAATATAAAAAATAATTTCAAAAATGTCATGAGGTAATAATTACTATTCCTTACTATCTCTTAACATCAATAGACTCAATTCCCAATAAAAAGACACAGACTAACAGACTGGATACAGAAACAGGACCCTACATTTTGCTGCATACAGGAAACACATCTCATTGTTAAAGACAAACACTGCCTTAGAGTAAAAGGCTGGAAGACAATTGTACAAGCAAATGGACTCAGGAAACAATCTGGTGTAGCCATTCTAATATCAGATAAAATTGACTTTCAACCTAAAGTCATCAATAGAGACTCAGAAGGTCACTTCTTGCTGGCCAAAGGGAAATTCCACCAAGAAAAACTTTCAATGCTGAACATCTATGCTCCAAATGCCAGGGCACCCTCATTCACAAAAGAAACCATACTAAAGCTTAAAGTACACATTACACATAACACAATAATTGTGGGTGACTTCAATACTCCACTCTCCTCAATGGACTTATCAGGAAAGCAGAAACTAAACAGGGACACAGTGAAACTAATTGAAACTTTGAACCAATTAGATTTAACATATATATATATATATATATATATATATATATGTGTGTGTATATATATATATATGTGTGTGTGTGTGTGTGTGTGTGTGTGTGTATGTATATATGTATATACATATATAAATATAAAGAGAGAGAGAGAACATTTCATCCTAAAGTAAAAGAATATAAAAGAATGTACCTTTTTCTCAGGAGAACATGGTACCTTCTCCAAAATTAATCATATAATTGGTCACAAGACAGACGTAAACAAATACAAGAAGATAGAACTAATCCCATGCCTCCTATCAGATCACTATGGAGTAAGAGTGGTCTTCAATAGCAAGAAAAACAACAGAAAGCCCACATACACATGGAAACTGAACAATACTCTACTCAATGACACCTTGGTCAAGGAAGAAATAAAGAAAGAAATCAGACTTTTTAGAATTCATTGAAAATGAAGGTATAAACTAGCCAAATCTATGAGAAACAATGAAAGCAGTGCTAAGAGGAAAACTCATAGCCCTGAGTGCCTCCAAAAAGAAATAGGAGAGAGCATATACTAGCAACTCAACGGCACACCTGAAAGCTCTGGAACAAAAAGAAGCTATTTCACCCAGGAGGAGTAGAAGACAGGAAATCATCAAACTCAGGGATGAAATCAATTAAGTGGAAACAATGAGAACCATACAAAGAATCAACAAAACCAGGAGCTGGTTCTTTGAGAAAATCAACAAGATAGATAAACCCTTAGCCAGACTAACCAAAGGGCACAGAGACAGTATTCAAATGAACAAAATTAGAAATGAAAAGGGGGATATAACAACAGAAACTGAGGAAATTCACAAGATCATAAGATTCTACTACAAAAGTCTATACTCAAAACAACTGGAGAATCTGGAGGAAATGGACAGTTTCATAGACAGATACCAAATACCAAAATTAAATCACGATCAATTAGATCAGCTAAATAGTCCCATAACACCTAAAGAAATAGAAGGGTTTATAGAAAGCCTCCCAACCAAAAAAAGTATGGGACCAGATGGTTTTAGTGCAGAATTCAACCAGACATTCAAAGAACACTTAAAACCTATACTCTTCAAACTATTCCACAAAATAGAGAGACGGGATACTGTCCAACTTATTCTATGAAGCCACAATTATGCTGATACCAAAGCCACACAAAGATCCAACAAAGAAATAGAACTACAGGCCAATTTCCCTTATGAATATCAATGCAAAAATACTAAATAACATTCTTGCCAACCGAATCCAAGAGCACATTAAAATGAGCATTCACCATGATCAAGTAGGCTTCATCCCAGGGATGCAGGGATGGTTCAATATACGGAAATCCATCAATGTAATCCACTACATATACAAACTAAAAGAAAAACACCACACGGCCACCTCATTGGATGCTGAAAAAGCATTCAACAAAATTCATCATCCTGTCATACTAAAAGACTTGGAAAGAGCAGGAATTCAAGGCCCATACCTAAACATAGTAAATGCAATATAGAGAAAACCAGTAGCCAACATCTAACTAAATGGAGAGAAACTTGAAGCAATCCCACTAAAATCAGGGACTAGACAAGGCTGCTCTCCTCCATATCTTTTCAATATAGTACTTGAAGTTCTAGCAAGAGTGTTAGGCAACATAAGGAAGTCAAAGGGATACAAATTGGAAAGGAAGAAGTCAAACTATCATTATTTGCAGATGATATGATAGTATACTTAAGCGACCCAAAAAAACTCCACCGGAGAACTTCTATAGCTGATAAACAACTTCAGCAAAGTGGCTGGTTATAAAATCAACTCGAGCAAATCAGTAACCTTCCTATACTCAAAGGACAAGCAGGCTGAGAAAGAAGTAAGGGAAATAACACCCTACACAATAGCCAAAAACAACATAAAGTACCTTGGTGTGACTCTAACCAGACAATTGAAAGATCTGTATGACAGAAACTTCAAGACCTTGAAGAAAGAAATCGAAGAAGACATTAGAAGATGGAAAAATATGTCATGCTCTTGGATTGGCAGGATCAATATAGTAAAAATGGCCATCTTGCCCTAAACAATCTACAGATTCAATGCAATCCCCATCAAAATCCCAAATCAACTCTTCGTAGACCTAGAAAGAGCAATTCTCAAATTCATCTGGAGTAGCAAAAAACCCAGGATAGCTAAAACTATTCTTAACAATAAAATGACTTCTGGAGGAATCAATATCCCTGACCTCAAGCAGTACTACAGAGCAATTGTATTAAAAACTGCATGGTATTGGTACGGCAACAGGCAAGTAGATCAATGGAATAGGATTGGAGACCCAGAAATGAACCCACAGAGTTATGGCCACTTGGTTTTTGATAAAGGATCTACAATCATCCAGTGGAATAAAGATAGCCTTATCAACAAATGGTGCTGGTTCAACTGGAGGTCAACATGCAGAAGAATGGGAATTGACCCACTCTTATTCTTTGTACTAAGATCAACTCCAAGTGGATCAAGGATCTCCACATAAAACCAGACACACTGAAACTAATAGAAAAGAAACTGGGGAATACCCTGGAGTACATGGGCACAGGGAAAAGTTTATGAACAGAACACCAATAGCTTATGCTCTAAGATCAAGAATTGACAAATGGGACATTATAAAATTTACAAAGTTTCTGTAAGGCAAAAGACACTGTCAGAAGGACAAAACGGAAACCAACAAATTGGGAAAAGATCTTCACCAACCCCACATCTGACAGAGGGCTAATATCCAATATATACAAAGAACTCAAGAAGTTAGACCCCAAAGAACCAAATAACCCTATTAAAAATGGGGTACAAAGCTAAACAAAGAATTTTCACTAGAAGAAATTCGGATGGCTGAGAAACACCTTAAGAGATGTTCAACATCATTAGTGATCAGGGAAGTGCAAATCAAAACAACCCTGAGATTCCACCTCACACCAGTTAGAATGGTTAAGATTAAAAACTCAGGAGACAACAGGTGCTGGCGAGGATGTGGAGAAAGATGAACACTCCTCCACTTTTGGTGGGATTGCAAGATGTTACAACTGCTCTGGAAATCAGTCTGGTGTTTCCTCAGAAAATTGGGCATGACACTTCCAGAGGACCCTGTCATACCACTCCTGGGCATATACCCAGAGGATTCCCCTGCATGAAATAAAGACACATTCTCCACTATGTTCATAGTAGCCTTATTTATAATAGCCAGAAGTTGGAAGGAGCCCAGATGTCCCTCAAAGGAGAATGGATACAGAAAATGTGGTATATTTATACAATGAAATACTACTCAGCAATTAAAATTAGTGAATTCATGCAATTTGTAGGCAAATGGTTGGATCTGGAAAATATCATCCTAAGTGAGTTAATCCAATCACAAAAGAATACACATGAAATGCAATCACTGATAAGTGGATATTAATGATCCCAGAAGCTCTGAATACCCAAGATACAATTAGCAAGTCAAAATATTCCCAAGAAGAAGGAAGGAGATGACCCTGGGCCTGAAAAGATTGGATCCAGTTTTGTAGGAGAGTACCAGAACAGAGAAATTGTGTGTGTGGGGGGGGAGGTGATTGGGGAATAGGTGAGGGGGGAGAGGACTTATGGGACATATGGTGATATGGTGAGGGGGAAACTGGGAAAGGGGAAAGCCCAAATAATTGAGACTGAAGTAATATAGTTATTTATTTATCAAGCTTTAACGGCACAAAAACTGCACAGTATTACTTTATTTTAATCCTTTAAGATAATCTGGGTACCTCCCAGGCAACAGTTTGCATTTTATGGCTTTCTCTACTCCAGGTGTTTGTCTCATTATGTCTCCTAGACTCACTCCCCTTGACTAATCCCCACTTTCTCTTTCTGGCTCTCCATCTCCTGGCTAGGAGCAAGTCCAGCCCTATTCTTTCCCCTGCTCAGTCATTTGCTGATTAGCTAGCATTATTGGGCAATTATGTAATAACTAAGGAACAATGTTTTCTTTGAAACAGATTCTTAGAGTATGGGTTGCACCCAGATATGGAGGCACAGGAATCAGCATTTGAATAATACAAGTATAACCTTTACACTGGGCACAATAGCATTATACCTACAGATGCTAGTCCTAGAAAACAAGATACTGCTTACTGAATCTCTGAGAAGGTACTCAGCCCTCTCTATAGTATGAAAGACTTTCTAATGAATCAACACTACAGTGTTGCTTGAGAAACCAACACATGGAAAGCATCAAAGAGGAAGAGCATAGTTTAGCAGCTAAAGACACCTGTGTACAAGAATAAATGACCTGAGTTACTAGAACCAAAGTGGTGTGTGTGTGTGTGTGTGTGTGTGTGTGTGTGTGTGTTTGTGTGTATGTGTGTAATTAAAATTATTATTTTAACAAGAGAAGAAAACAAAGCCAAAACTTGTAGGCCTACATGCAAAGAATGAGCTGAAATACCTAGTAATATTCAAGGATTTTATGATCTATAGAAAGTATACAGTAAGAAAAGCTGTTTATATATAAAATCAATACTTCAATGTATCATATTTTTATCATACCTCCTTCTTTTTACAGTATTAATTATGAACATCAAGCCTAAGGTCTTCCACACAGAATCTATGTCACCTATTTTTGTTAATGTTAAGAAAATAAATATGCTTCCATTCCTACCTTATTTTCTGAAAACTGTTATTTCAATTTAAATCTAGACAACAAAATCTTTCCCATAAAAATCACCTCTCTCATGCTTCACTTTCACTTTTCTTGAAATCCCTTGTGTAGGTTTAGATAATTCCAGTGTTTCTTAAAACAAAATTGGATTTGTTCACCTGATGAAATCATGGCACGATATATTACAAAGGAATTAAGGGACTGGAATAGCCACAGCACTGGGGAGCTGGCATTATCTGGTAGAATTGAAAGCCAATCCTTTGAGCATTTTTCAAAAAGCCACTTCATCTTGATAATACTTCAAACTCAGTTGTTAAGAGTCAGAAAGAAACAAAGTAATGAGGACCTAGTAAGGGGAGGCAACTGACATTTCTGCACCTGTTCATTTGCTTTACAAATTCGGCAAGAAATAGGCTACTTTTAATTAAAGGATTACTTTGATTCTAGAATCAACACATCCTTCATTATTTCCAAAGCTGCCTTGGATACCAGGGTTTGTGTGCATGTACATACACATGACATAGTAGTTGCCTTTCTAAATGTGAACTTTAATTAATTAATTAGATTTCTGTGTTTAATTATGTGTATGTATTTTTACACATTATTTATGTGACTATGTTTATGCTTGTGCTGGGGTGGTGCACATGTATCTGTAGAAGCCAGAAGTCAACCCCAGGTCACATTCTTCAAGATCCTTCCATTGTTTTTAGGATTATTTGGTTTTTTTAAAGTTAGGTCGATTTGTTTACAGGTAGGTAGGTATGCACACAGGAATGCAAGTTCCCACAAAGACCAAAGAAGTCAGACAAAGTTAGAATACCAGGAGGTTATGAATCATCTGAAGTGAGTACTGAGCTATCTTTCCAGCCCTTTTTCCTTTGTTCTGAGATCAGCTCTCTCATTGGCCTGAGTCTCACCAATCCCACAAGGCTGTCTGCCCAGAGAGCCCCAGAGATTGTCCTGTTTTCCCTGTTCAGCTCTGGAAGTACAGGAATACTCCACCATGCTTAGCTTCATTACATGGGATTGAAATCAGGTCCTCATGCAGGCATGGCACATGTATTACCCACCAAGCAATCTTCCCAACCTCATTCCTCAACTGAAAATGGGTAATGCCTTTCCTCCCCAGCTATTGGCTGCTGGCATTAGGTTTACCTCTGTCCTCTCTAGACCCTAAATCCTGAGCACTATCTCTGAGTCAACAGTATCCATTCTTGTGAAAGCAGCCTGATGTACTTTGTAAAGAATCTCATTGTAAGCATGTCTTTACAATATTGCGCCCTGGGGACTGAGTTGTTTGTTATAAAAAAACAAGCTTTTCCCCCAAAAAGTATCCTGTGCTTAAATATAGCTAAAGTAAAATGATCTAGGTGAGACTCTAGGAGTCATAGACCAGCACTGGTTGCCAAAATTGGGCTCATCTATTCCTTTCTTACTTTGTCCAGGTTGTTTTTCCCTGCCTGCTCTAAAGCCTTCCTCTCACTGTAGAGAAATTGGGATCAGGAGCTAAAGGCCACCTTGGCTACAGAGTGAGTTAAGGGTCAACCTGGGCTACATGAAAGCCTCTCAAACAAAACCAAAATTAAAAAGGTGCAGAAATTCTGTGATCTACTTAATAGTAGGCTGGTTTGACTTCACATTTACTGTATAAAAGCAGAGGTTTAAATATTAACAGAATTTTTAATAAGTAAGGGTGATTTCCTGATATCCTCAAGAAATTGATGCTAACATGAGGAACATGAACCACTTTAACTGCAAATTAGAATAAAATCATTAGCGAGGCCCTAGAAGAACACCTTTACCCACTTGGTAATGGTGACTTCACTACATTAAATGCTGCTGAGTAACCATGCTGCTTTCTAATTTTTTCATAGAAACTGATTAGTCATTGTCTTAGTCAGGGTATTCCTGCACAAACATCATCACCAAGAAGCAATTTGGGGAGGAAAGGGTTTATTCAGCTTACACTTCCACATTGCTGTTCATCACCAAAGGAAGTCAGGACTGGAACTCAAGCAGGTTAGGAAGCAAGAACTAATGCAGAGGCCATGGAGGGATGCTGCTTATTGGTTTGCTTCCCCATGGCCTGCTCAGCCTGTTCTCTTACAGAACTCAAGATTACCAGCCCAGGGATGGCACCACCCACAATGGGCCCTCCCTGCTTAATCACTAATTGAGAAAATGCCTCACAGTGGAGCTCATGGAGGCATATCCTCACCTGAAGTTTCTCTGTGATAACTCCAGCTTGTGTTAAATTGAAACACAAAACAAGCCAATACGGCCATGGTGGGCAGAACTGAATGAGAGAAAGTTGAGAGTAGGAAATCAAACTAGCTTTCAGATGCTATCTTTGCAAACCAACACACTTCATGAAGACAAGCCTGCTAGAGTGCCCAAAACATTAGAGGAAGATAGTGGGAAGAGAGTATATTAAATGACTCCAAATGCAAGGTGTGTTCTTAAGAAAGCTTGAGGTGGCATTGATTGTGCAGAATGTCCCTCAGAAGCTTACAGCATTGACATTTAGGTGTGTGCAGGAATCCTAATTAGAATTAATGAGGCTCCGTTCTCTTTCACAGTCCTGTTCTCTAGAGTACAAACTTTGAATTACATATTTCTGTAAGATTTACAGTACCTCCATCATGGGTTTTGTTTTTATTGGTTTGTGAATATTATCTTTAACTCCCAAAAGTTTATCTACACATTAGTTTTTTTTCTTCCTAATTACTGTATTATTTTAATTGATATAGAGATTTACTCATACCCAAATTAATAACTGTTGCTATTAATTTCATAAAACATACAAAATGAATCTTGCCAAACATCCTATTTCGAGATAAACTTGGGAAGAAGAGAAAAACTACAGAAAAATAATCAGTAATAGGAGCCAGCGTCTGTAACACTGGGCTGTGGGTGTTCATACTGAGCCAGGTGATGTCTTCTTTAACACCTAAACTATGGGTGTTCATGCTGACCAAGGTGTTGTCTTCTTTAACCCCTGTACTGTGGGTGTTCATGCTGACCTAGGTGTTGTCTTCTTTAACACCTGGACTGTGGGTGTTCATGCTGACCTAGGTGATGTCTTCTTTAAACCCTGGGCTGTGGGTGTTCATGCTGACCTAGGTGTTGTCTTTCATTCATTTTTTCAAGTAAAAATCCAGTCATCTCAATATTTTAGATAGTGTTAGATTTGTTGAGAAAAGAGGGAAATTTTTTAGAAAAAAAGAAAGGTTGACAAAAATGTAGTAATAACTCTAAAAAGTCTTAATAGGCAGACTAGGGTTGACTTAGCTTTTGGGTATTCCTGAAGCTCACTGTTCTCTAAATGGCTGAAAAGCCTAGACTAAGGTCTGACCTCAGTCATTTAACAAGGGCTTGTCAAGTTGCAATTACATTATTATGATTAATTACCATAAAATGGAAAAAGCAAAAGCACACAATGATGGTAAGAAAGCATTAATTATAAAATACAAGAGTTTGCAAGTGCTAGAGAAATAGTTACATGGCTAAGAATACTTGCTGCTCTTCTAAGAATCCAGCTACTCACACTGAGCAGCTCACAGCTGGGAGATTTGGTGCCTTCTTCTGTCCTCCATTAGCACCCATATACATGCTAAATATACAGAGATTCATCCACAGACTCACACTCATACATACAAATAAAAATAAAAATCATGTGTGTGTATTTGTAGTATAAGAGTTATTTGTGTCATCATATAAAAAACAGCAAGTGCAACTCAGCACAAAAAATATTTTTTCTAGATGGTATAATGTGGGAAGAGTCCTTGGACAATACAATAGTGAAGAGCCTGTTGTCAATACAGATCAGGTTTCTACTTGTAGAAAACCTTCACTCATTGCAACCAAAACCAATAAGAAGTTACAGAGCAAACCTCAAACAGTGCAAACCTACTGAAAGTTGAAGGGGTACAAAGAAACCAGCAGGGGCTACATTCCAGAAAGATGACCTTCTCCAAGGGAGCCTGCGTCTCTTTGCTCTGTACTAGATGCTGTAGGTGGAGAAGGGTCTGTAAAGACAGGGAGAATGGTCAGAGCCCTTGCTCTGAGAATGCAGAATGGAACATGTTAAAACCTTCATGGGGCAGTGCACCAAATGCAAATCTGTGTCTGTCTCATGATGACTGCAGTTAGATAAAGAAAAAAAAAACAAAGGAAAATCTCCAAATATCTGGACAGGAGGAGGAGGAGGAGGAACAGGACGAAAAGAAAGGGATAGCTCCTGTGTAGTAAGCTCTGCCATTTTATCACCTGCTTAGCTTAATGTGACCACTCCCGCAGCCCAGATTATGAGGAACTTCAACAATGTAATACTGTATGCTTCTTCTTTTGTAAATTCATCTTTGCTCTCAGAGTATTGAATCTAATATCTGGTAACCTGTAGTCTTTCAGTTCATAAGTTCTTAAAACTGGTACACTAAAACTTGGTTTACAATGATTAGCATAATATTAAATAAAGAAATACACACAAAATACACACACACACACACACACACATATACATTCCATTTATTGGATGTACATATATATGTGTACATTCCAATAAAGGACAAATGAGAAGATTCAGCAGGAAATGGCATTTGTGGCCAAGTTTTGGGGTCTGAATTTAATCTCCGGGGCTCAGCTATTAGAAGGAGAAAACTGACCCTGAAGATATTTTCTGTGCATGTAGGCATGACTGGATACATATACATACATACATACACACACAAAACAGTTGTAATTAAGACAGTCTAATTGATACATAAATGTACAGTAAATTCAATATCGGGTTCAAGAGTTAAACAAAAAACAAATCTGAGCAAAATTTTGGAAGATGAAAATTTTTGTAACCAGGAAGCAAGCTCCTTCAAAACCTACCTAGAGGAGACACATTTAACAGGGAAGAGCTAGATGTCTTCCCATTAATATTAGAGCAAGTAAGAGTACCCTCTTTGCAGCTCATTTAACTGTTTCAGTATAGCCCAGTCAGAGTGGGAAAACAAACACAAAATAGTGAAACGTGATAATTGGAAAGAAAGGACAGACACTAGTGCTGGAAACAGGATGGGCATGGAAAACATCTCAGCCTGGATTTTAATATAACGAAAACTTACCATTAAAAAAATACAATTATAAGAAAAATTACATTCAAGAACCAATTATAAATGACCTGGGAATAAACTCATTAGAATGTGTGCAAGGGTTTACTCAGGGTTGAGGGGAGAATGAAAAAGACAAAACAAACCAGTCAATTTTAGAAACTATATCAGGAATGTTATCTAGATGAAAGTCCACACCAAAGTCTATCAATGAATACAGCCTATTAAAATAAAGCTTGTTTTTTGGCAGAACTGGAATGGCTTCATTTGAAACAAGTATGGAAATGGAGGGGGTCTACAGAAACCTTAACAGAGATTAAAATATTAAACAAAACAGAGCGAGATTAACAAAGTCCATGGTTTCTTCTCTTAAGAAACTTAAAGGCCCCTGACAGTGAAAGGCAGACAGGAGATAAACTGAAAATGTCAGAACTGTCACACTCTCCTGTACCTGTCACTCATCAGGCAGGCCTCACTTGTGTCAATCAATAAACCGTCCACAGCTGTGGGAAAGGATGCTCTTAGGGGCTGCACCATTGTCAGTAAAAGTGTTGATTTCCATTGGATTAAATACGTAGAGTGCTATTGTAAAACCTTTTGCAACACATTAAATATGCCTTTTCTTTTGAGCTTAGGATCCAATTTAGACCATGCTAGACATGTGCTCTACTACCAAGCTACATTCGTAGTCACAAATAATTCCGACTGACTCCTTTGTAATGTCCCTGCAACCTCCCCCAAACAAAATTTTATGGATGCACACTCAAGATTAACACTTAAACCTGAGTCCTCTTTCCATTTTATTTCTTTGGCCTTTTTCATCTGTTGTCAATGACTTCCAGTAACATTTCTATGATTTCCAGTAACATGACAACTCTCACTTATACATCAGAAGCCCTGAACTTTCCTCTAGACTGCAGATGGCTCGTAACACCTTTCTTCCTACATGGTGGAAGGGCATGCCAAGGTGTCTGTGGTGATTTGAATAGGAGCATATATTTGAATGTTTAGACATCAAAGAGTGGCACTTAAGAGTTATAGCCTTGTCTAAGTAATGTGGCTTTGGTGGAGAAATTATGTCACTGGCGGTGTGAGCTTTGTTCAGAAGCCTAAGCCAGACCCCATTTTCTCTCTCTGTTTCTGTCTCTGTGTCTCTGTGTCTGTCTCTGTTTCTCTTTGTGTGTCTCTCTGTCTCTCTCTCTCTGTCTCTCTGTCCCTCTCCCTCCTCCCCCATCTCCCCTTACCCATTCTCCCTCTCCTCCTCCACCCATTTCTCTCTCTCCCTGCTGTCTGCAGATCAGGACATACTCTCAGCTACTTCTCCAGTACCTTGTCTGCCAGGGTATCACCATGTGCTCACTCCCTCCATGATGATAATCAATTCAACATCTGAAACTGTAAGCATGTACCCAATTAAATGCTGTTCACAAAGTCACTTTACAGTAGTATAATAGTAACTAAGATAGCAACCATAAAAATTTCATGATCCATTTCAACAGTGATATTCACTCACAAGTCACTAGCAACTTTATCCTTTCCACATCCCAGACCAAAACTATACAGCTCTTGGCTGCTGTCCTTCACACACAAAATATAATTGTAGGTGCCAGGTTATCACCATTCCATATGTTTGAGTCCACTGGACAAAACATTCATGCTTAGTGTCAAGGAACAGATGGACACAAAAAACTGAATGATTGAATGTGCATATATATTCCAAGCACAATATGAGGGAGACTGAGACAGGGGATCACAGGGGCTTTTTGTCTACCAGCTATGATCACTACTTCATTGAGAAATGCTATATAAATAGAGGGGAGAAAGGAGTGATTGACTAGGAACCCCAATGTCCTCTTCTGCATTTTAGAAGCATGCATGTCTACATACCATGCATATATTTCATCTTCTCTCTCTCTCTCTCTCTCTCTCTCTCTCTCTCTCTCTCTCTCTCTCTCTCACACACACACACACACACACACACACACACACACACACATACACACACACTCAGGGAGGGAGAGAGAAGGGGGAGGGAGCAAGGGAGAGTGTGTGAGAGGGAGAGTGAGGGGGAGGGGAACAGGAGGGGGAGAGAGGGATCCAAGGGCTTACTGTGGCAGCCCTGCATACTTTCTCTTTACAGAGTGTCAGGAAAATAATTCAAACCCTCTATAGACTTGTCTAGGGCTCAGACTCCCCACACCCAAGGCTCATTTACTCCTAGACATACATAAAGTTCCTTTGTGTATTTCTGCAATTTTGTTCATCATAATATCACCATTCTACCAAAATTAACTGCACTAGTAGTCTGTGTGGAGATTTGTATGTGCAGAGAAAAATAAAAATAATCTGATATAGTAAATAAATGCTAATGAATCCTTGGTAGCTGAAATAAACTCTAGATATGAATAGCTTAATTATGTAAATTAATAAAATGTAGAAACCTATGAAGCTAGAAAGCCATATGGCTGGGGGAGCCAGTCTGGAGCAAGAGTAAGGTTAAGACATGTCCAAACCCTGAAAATCTTATCCTAAAACCCAAAGGAGTAGGGCTCTTTTCTTCCCTGTGCTGGACTTGCATGACCCAGTGCACATAGTCTTTAGATCTCCTATCTCCACCACCTTTCAGGCAGTGATGTAGTCTGGTGGCCAAATTAAAGCTTAAATTTGCTCTCTCCCTATAAGGACATGTTCAGCAAGCATCTGGAATTCCTCTTCATGCAAATTAAGGGTTTCCAGCGTCTCAGCACCAGTCAATATTGTACACTCATCCCCAAACCCTTACTCACTCCCCAGGTTTATAGATCCCATGTTACTCCCAATATAAGAAAGCTGTTTCACTAAAAACCCATCATCTTCGGAGAAGGCTGTTTCTCCTGGCATTCTCACAAGGAAGATCCTGTGGAACCACCAGCCTGAATAAGCTTCATGTCTTCCAGTCCTAGCAGGTGTGCAATGGTGCCTGGATACCCCAAGGGCAGAAGAAGACCAAAGCAACAGAAACTAATTTTTAAAATGAACAACAAAAAGCAGAACGAGCTAATTTGTATACTCTAAGCTTTTGACATTAAAACACTGCAAAGGTGGACCTGTGAGTGGAGGCATCTCTCTTCGACAGTTAGGAAGTGCCACTGTGTGTTCCTGGGTGAAATCATGCAAACACAGTTTAGTACTTTTTAAAAAACGTCACTCTTTTTAATTTTACTTTAGCGTATGTTCCTTTCAGATTTCTTTTATACTTATGCTCTAATAAGGTTATTTTCATGGTTCATATTAAGCAAGCAGGATTAAACTGGTTGGCATAATTAGCCAAGAAGAGCTAAGGAGGAAACTTCCAGGTCAGGTGGGTGCTGCACTCTCACAATTCCTCATTTAGTCTTAGTTTCCAAACAAACTCCTTCCCCATTCAGCTACTGCCATATTGCCCCCTTCACTAGACCACAGGCATCTGTCGCTCTTACATCCCTTCCCCCTCCCCCTCGTCTCCTTTCCCCTTCCTCTCCTTCTCCCCTCCTCCTTCCCTCTTCCTCTTCCTCATCTTCCCCTTCTGCTTCCTGCTCCTTTTCTCCTCCAACTCCATTTTGTCTTCTAAGACAATTATCACATGCTTAAACTATATGTTCTTACTATATAACTTGATGCTTATTTATACAATTTAAAACAAATACCACAAAATGGAAAATACTCCAAGGTTCCTTAAAATGACATCTTTTTGAAAAGAGAAATGGACACTATAATTTAAAGTGATTGCTGGAGATTTATCATTTACTTTTCTGCTGATTGTTTACAAAAATTAAAGATATACACACACACAAGAAACAATCCTTTCTTCATAAATGGGACCCTCAAGTTCAGCCTCAGTCCTGCCTCTCAGGGAAACATCTAGTAGGACTAAGAGCAGGCACAAGATCAAAGTTCTCTTTTATCTCTTCTGCTCTTTCTTGGGGTTCTTGGTTCACATAGATCCTGCAAGTCTGCTCACAGTGAAGCCTTAGTGGGTACATATTAAAATCCTACTTGAGTGAAACCACACCTAGTACATGAGGATGGGAAGCCAAGGGGACGGAAACAGAACAATTTCTTGCTTTTACTAAAAACAACAAGGGGCAAACCAAGAATAGTGTGTGTGTGTGTGTGTGTGTGTGTGTGTCTGTATGTGTGCTCACATGCACACCTTACTAAAAGGCTACTAAACAAGTAGTAAGGTTGAGCTTTGTAGTGTGCATCTATATTCTCTGTGCTTGAAGGTGTATGGAAGCAAAGGAAAAGTTCAAGGCTACCCTTAGTCATATAACAAACAAAAACAAAACGATAAGATCAGGCTATTGAAGAAGCTGTCAGTCATCCATAACCCTGGGAAAAACTCCTTGGTGTGGTATATGAAGTTTGTCACATGCAGAAAACAGGGCACAAGGCTGGTACTGTTCCTTCCTTCTGGTCATTATTGAAAATACAAGGGTAGTCCCAGTGTCAGAGTGCAGCAGCCTTGGTTGTTGCTTTCCATGGCTGAGGGATTCTTTTGTTTTATGTAAATAAACTACTGTAAGCTTGCTGGTTCTCAACTGAGTGGTACATTCCCCAAGTCAGACATTACCAATGACATACTCTAGGTGTATTTGTATCATTTTCGTCAACTTGACACAATCTAGAACCATCTGAGAAAAGGGAAGCTCAATGAGAAAATGTCTCCATCAAATTTTCCTGTATGCAAACCTGTGGTGCATTTCTTGATTGACAACTGATGATCAAGAGCATACCCTAGGGTATTCAATACTACCCCTGGTTTCTGCTTCATTTCTTGTCTCTAGGTTCTTGACCTGACTTCCCTAAATGATGGACTACAACAATAAGCTGTAGTCCCATAATACCTTCAAGTTATGGTGTTTTCTAACAGCAATAAAACACAAACTTGGACATAAGTTTATGCAAGAACCCTGCTAAACTCATGATCCAGAACCTCTGAGGTCTAATACGAAGTAAGCAATGGAGGGGTAGTGAAGGAAATATTTCAGACATGAGCACTCTGTGTTCAGGAAGGGCCTGCAGTACACAGCAGCCAGGACGTTCTTGGTGAACTAGTTTATGTCCAGCCTATAAAGCAGAGTTCTTGTTTCCCAGTCTGGAGTGTGTCAGGTTTTGCAACTTCTGTCAAAAATGTTTTTATTTTGTATCAATCTTCTTCCAAATTATTACTATTTTATTTCACATATTTGATGCATAGTCATGGCTTCATAAATATATTTTAATCCACATATATTCTAAAGACTCCAGCAAAATGTCTTAGAATTAATACATATTTTCAACAAACTATCAGGGCATTCAATTAACATACAAAATCCAGTAGCTTTCTATATACCAATAATGAACATGCAGAGAAAAGCAATCAGAAAAACAGCCTATTCACAGCAGCTTCAAATATCCTTTAGAATAAGTCCAAATGGAGATAAATGACAACTACAGTGGAAACTTTTAAAACACCCAAAAAGATGGGCAGAAAAATAACTGGATTACATGATGTCAGCTATAAATTCAGTGGGATGCCAACAAAATTCCAAAATACCCTAAAATAGAAAAAAAGAATACAAAAATTCACATGGAAGCAGAAAATAATGCAGAACCAAAATTTTTAACAACAATGAATGGTACTGGGGATAACCCAATACCCCATAACCAATTATATTAATAATATAACCAAATGTATATCACAACAAAATTAGCATGATATTGGTACAAAAACAGACCCATCGACTCATGAGATAGGATCAAAGACACAGAAATAGACTAAGCAAACTCAGTTATGCTTTCATTTTCAAACTTTTAGACTGAGTATGAAACTAGTGGTCACTTTATATCAAAGCCTAGATGTCCAGTATACCTACAAACAGACACACAAACATTGGCACACCCATGCATCCATACTCACATATACACACACACACACTTTCATGATCACTGTTGAGAGAAAACTCTGGGCAAACAGAAAGAATAACTCGACAGCTTTGTACCCTTTAGCCCAGCAATTCCTTCACTGTCTGTAAAAAATATATTACCTCCACTGATTCTTTTGTGAGGCTGCACTGTCTGCACCACAGCTAAGTCAGGACAAGAGCATATCCTCAACCATTCATATCTATTCAGAGACCTGAGATTTAACACATATTATGAGACTACATTCTAGAAAATTTAAAGATAATCTGTCTTTTAGGACATTGCCAGGATAGAATAATTATGGTATGGTTCCATGGTCATCTAAATAATTGATGTTGATTTTTGGCTTCCAGACCAGGGACAAGGGACTGAGATGCATATTTTACATACCAAAACAGAACTGGCTTCCAGGTTCTCCCAGCATCCCTCACCCTATCTGGCATACCCGGCCCCCAAGCAAGAAGTTTCCAACCCACAGCCTGGGCTGCCCTTTCCCCAGAGTCTCCTCCCTATATAATCCTGACATTTTTGGTCTTCTGCTCTTTTCTCTTATTCTCTTCTTTCTCTGTGTGCCCCTTTATCTCTTTCTCTGTACCCTATCTACCCTCCTTTTTCCATGCGCTTTCCTGACCTTGGTCCTTGGGGCCTGTGAACTCACTGGAGTGCAGCTTCTCAGTAAACCTGCCTTTAATATAATCTAATCTGCTCATTTTAGTGGTGGAGAAATAACCTATCATATGGTGGCATCTAGATTTTATATATACAGATTCAATACAATCCCCATCAAAATCCCAACTCAGTTCATAGAGTTAGAAAGAGCAATTCTCAAATTCATCTGGAATATCACAAAACCCAGGATAGCTAAAACTATTCTCAACAGTAAAAGAACTTCTTGGGGAATCAATACCCTGGACCTCAAGCAGTACTACAGAGCAATAGTGTTAAAAAACTGCATGGTATTGGTACAATGACAGACAGGTAGATCAATGGAATAGGATTGAAGACCCAGTAATGAACCCATACACCTATGGTCACTTGATCTTTGACAAAGGAACTAAACCCATCCAGTAGAAAAAAGATAGCCTTTTCAACAAATGGTGTTGGTTCATCTGGAGGTCAGCAAGCAGAAGAATGCAAATCGATCCATTCTTATCTCCTTGTACTAAGCTCAACTCCAAGTGGATCAAGGACCTCCATATAAAACCAGACACACTGAAACTAATAGAAAAGAAACTGGAGAAGACCCTTGAGGGGAAATTTTCCTGAACAGAACACCAATAGCTTATGCTCTAAGATCAAGAATTGACAAATGGGACCTCATAAAATTACAAAGTTTCTGTAAGTCAATTGGACAAAATGGCAACCAACAAGTTGGGAAAAGGTCTTAACCAACCCTACATCCAACAGAGGGCTAATATCCAATATATACAAAGAACTCAAGAAGGTAGACTCCAGAGAGCCGAATAACCCTATTAAAAATGGGGTGCAGAGCTAAACATAGAATTTTCACCTGAAGAATTTTGAACGGCTGAGAAGCACCTTAAGAAATGTTCAACATCATTAATGATTAGGGAAATGCCAATCAAAACAACCCTGAGATTTCACCTCACACCAGTCAGAATGGCTAAGATTTTAATCAGGAGACAGCAGGTGCTGGCAAGGATGTGGAGAAACAGGAACACTCCTCCACTGCTGGTAGGATTGCAAGTTGGTACAACTGCTCTGGAAATCAGTCTGGCGGTTCCTCAGAAAACTGGGCATGACACTTCTGGAGGACCCTGTTATACCACTCTGGGCATATACCCAGAGAATTCCCTGGCATGAAATAAGGACACATGCTCCACTATGTTCATAGTAGCCTTATTTATAATAGCCAGAAGCTGGAAAGAATGCAGAGCTCCCTCAATGAAGGAATGGATACAGAAAATGTGGTATATTTACACAATGGAATACTACTCAGCAATTAAAAAACAATGAATTCATGGAATTTTTATGCAAATGGTTGGTATTAGAAAATGTCATCCTAAGTGAGGAAACCCAATCACAAAAGAATACACATGGAATTCAGTCACTGATAAGTGGATATTAGCCCAGAAGCTCTGAATACTCAAGACACGATTAACATATCAAATGGTTCCCAAGAAGAAGGAAGGAGAGGACCCTGGTCCTGGAAAGGCTTGATGCAACATTGTAGGGGATTACCAGGACAGAGAAATGGGATGGGGTTGATTGGGGAATGGGTGGAGGGAAGAGGGCTTGTGGGACTTATGGGGATGGGGGAACCAGGAAAGGGGAAATCATTTGGAATGTAAACAAAAAATATAGAAAATTAAAAAATAAATTAAAATAAAGAGAAGCCTCTTGGGGAAGGGCAGCCCAAGCCTGGGAAGTTCAGGTTGGAGACAGAGAATGCCATTTAGGGACTGAGGGATGCTGGGAGAAGATGGAGGCCAGATCTGCTTTGGTATGTAAAACACATACCTCAGTCCCTTGTCCAAGATCTGAAAACAAACAGTTGAAAATGTGATCTCCAGAGCAGCAGCACTGAGAAGTGATAAACCACAGTGGGAAGTCTACAAGTCATCATCAAGGGTTAGCCCTTGAAGAGGACAAAGGAAGCTTTCTGAAGCTTTTTCTCCTTTATCTCTTTCATTTCCTAGTTGAGTGACTTGCTCAACCAACACATGCTTTTGCCATGATAAACACAGTAACACTGCTTTTCCAAATCTAAAGAGCTAGACTCTCTAAAACTTGGAGTCACAATAAACCTTCCTTTTTTACAAATGGACTGGCTCCCTTAAATCACAGTAGCACAAAATAGTACATCCTAAATGTCATCCCTATAGGTCTGTTGGTATGCTAACATGACTTGCCTACTGCATGCTGTTGACTGGGGATGTGAGAGAGCCATCAGGGTAAACAACTTACTGTAGAGAAATGCAAATCAAAATGACCCTGAGATTCTACTTTACACCAATCTGAATGGCTAAGATCAAAACCTCAGTGGACAACACATGTTGGACAGGATGTAGAGAAAAAGGAACACTCCTCCATTGCTGGGAGGATTGCAAACTAGTAGTACAACCCCTCTGGGATTCAGTCTGGAGATTCCTCAGCAAATAGATCTACCTGAAAACCCAGCTATACCACTCTTGGGAATATACCCAAAAGATGCACCACCATGCCACAGGGGCACATGTTCCACTAGGTTCAAAGCGGCCTTCTGTGTGATAGCCAGAAGCTGGAAACAACCCAGATGTCCCACAACAGAAGAATGGATACAGAAAATGTGGTTCATTTACATAATGGAATACTACTAAGCTATTAAGAACAAAGATATCCTGAGTTTTGCTGGCAAATGGATGGAACTAGAAAAATATCATTCTGAGTGAGGTAACTCAGACCCAAAAGGACAAGCATGGTATGTACTCACTAATAAGTAGATGTTAGCAAAAAACAAAAAACAAAAAACAAAAAACAAAAAAAAAAAACAAAGCAAAAAAAAAAAAAAAAACCAAACTAACAAAAACCAAAACAAAACAGAGTTCCTAAGATATAATCCACAGAACTCAGAACTCACAAAGGTCAACAAGCTGAAGTGCCCAAGTGAGGATGTCTCAGTCCCACTTGGGATGGAGAACAAAGCAATCATAAGTGGGGAGGAAGGATGGGACCTGGGAGGGAAAGTGGACTGGTGGAGTGTGGAGGGGAGAGGGGTACCTGATCTGGTATTGGAGAGGGAAAAGGACTGAAGCCCTGAAGGCCAGCAGAAAGAATAGAAACAGGCAACCTCAGAGATAGAAGGTTGGGGGGACCCTCCAGAATGCACCAGAAACCTGGGAGGTGAGACTCTCAGGACTCAAAGGGAGGAACCTTAGATGAAATGCTTGACAGTAGGAAGAGGGAACTTATAGAGCCCACCTCCAGCAGGAAGACAGGGCATCAAATGAGAGAGAGGGGGCCAACCCACAATCACAACTCTGACCCATAATTGTTCCTGTCTGAAAGAATTACTGGGATGGAAATGGAGAGGAAACTGAGGAAAACAAGGTCCAGTGACAGGCTCAAAGTGGGATCCAGCTAAAGGGAGATCCCAAGGCCTGACACCATTACTGAGACTATGGAACGCTCACAAAAAGGCATCTAGCATGACCGTACTCCGGAAGACCCAACAAGCAGCTGAAAGAGTCAGATGCAGATATTTGCACCCAAGAAATGGACAGAAGCAGCTGATCCCTCCTTTTGAATTAGAGAAGGCCAAAAGAAGCTGAGAAGGCGAATCCTGTAGGAGTACTAGCAGTCTCAATTAAAATAGATTCCTGAGATCTTTCAAACACTGGACCACTAAACAGGCAGCATACAACAGCTGATATAAGGCCCCCAATACACCTACTGTAGAGGACTACCAGGTCTGTGTTCGTTCAGAGATGATGTACCTAACCCTCAAGAGACTGGAGGCCCAAGGGAGTTTAGAGATCAGATGGGGTGGGAGGTGGGAACATCCACGTGGAAACAGCAAGTAGGGAGGAGATATGGGATATGGAACAGGGTGGAGGGGGGCACTAGAATATTGAGTGTAAAAAAATTAATTAATTTAAAAAACATTAAAAAAAGATCATGGCTAGCCGGGCGGTGGTGGTGCACGCCTTTAATCCCAGCACTTGGCAGGCAGATTTCTGAGTTCGAGGCCAGCCTGGTCTACAGAGTGAGTTCCAGGACAGCCGGAACTATATAGAGAAACCCTGTCTCAAAAAACCAAAAAAAAAAAAAAAAAGAAAAAGAAAAAAGAAAAAAAAGATCATGGCTACACAAAATACATTTTATGCAAAGTGCCTACTCATGTACCTCTGATAGAATAAGGCATAAGACTGAGCCCAAAATTAGTGAAGAGACTTTAGTCAGCATTTATGTACAAGGCATGGACATGACATCTTTGAAACAACAGACCATCTTCCCACTGTGTGTGTGAGAGGATGATGAAGGATGATGATGATGAGAAATGATGACTGACATACTTGTTTTCCAAAATACAGATTAAAGTCGGGAGATGTCTCTGAATCACTCTGCTGACAGTAATCAAGATGGTTGAATTTTCCTGATTGGTGATTAGCACATAGATGGGTCTTAAAGCCAGATGAGCTGATGAGGCTATCTACATGCATCCATCAAGATAAATAAAGGAGCAGAGAAGGAGAATGGCAGTTTGTAAAGCTTGAGCCAAGTTTAAAGCAGTCAAAGTAATATGGATGGATTGTGTCCACTGCTTGATTAAACAGAGGCTGGGAGGCTCAGCTGATACAATCACTCAGCCGTCAGCAAGCTCTCCTAGCTTAACAATAATAAAACATTTTCCTAGTCATGGTGAATCATGTTTGTACTTCCTATACCCAGGAGGCTGAGGCAGGAGCATTGGCATGAGTTTGAAGCTGCTCCGAGCTATATAGTGAGTTCTAGACTAGAAAGCTACACTGTTAAAATCAAAGTCCAATCTTAAGATAATAAAATAATTTATTACTGCTTGCTTTATCTCTAATTGATAATGCTCCAGATCTACAGAATACCAAGGGTAATTTGTATCATTATAAACCTATTTTGAGTTAAGAAATGCATGCCCTCCCTCCACATGACCTCCTGTTATCAGCTACTCATATATTAACCTCTGGGGAAGACAGTCTCTCCATTATTTCTGCCAGTCTGTATCTTTTTTCTAATTAAACCACAAAATCCAAATTTCAAGAAAATTCAACTTCTTAACTGAAAGCCCCCTTTTTGATGGTTCCATGCAGAAAAAATTTTATTAATAAAAATTAATCCAGGCATAACTGCTCACGTCTGTCCTGCTTAGTAATTTGGATGTTGAGGAAAGATGTCTGAGCTTTATAGAGAATTCTGGGCCAGCCTGGGCTACAGAGACTGACTGAGATCTTATCTCAGTCAGTCAATCATGAAAATAAATAATCAATATTTCTTCGTGTTAAATTCGGGATCAGGCTCACTCAATTTTTTTTCAGATACACTAAGGAGACACTTATGAAACATATCCATTTAAATAGATCAAAGAATGCTACAGAAGAATTGTTAAACTTCAGAAAGAAATAAAAATCATTGTAAATTATAGGTTTTGCTCTGTACATGGTTTATATTAGGAAAAATCATATATATATATATATATATATATATATATATATATATATATATATTCTTCACCTTTAGTTAACCTAAAAATAAAAAATCACACGCAAATATCATGGCTCATTATAGTGAATCAATAATCCTTGTTTTTGTTTAGGGTTTTTGTTTTGTTTTTTGTTGTTGTTTGTTTGCTTTTGGAGGCTTTATTTAGACAGAGGCTTATATTGCACTGGTTAACCTCAAGGTCATATATAGACAGTATGGCCTTGAATCTCCCTTCCCAATCCTCCAGTTGTCCATAGTGAGATTACAGGTATGAAGCTTTATCAAATATGGAAGATTCAGTCCAGAGTTTCTTGCATGCTAGTCCAGCACTCCAAAAATGGAACAACATTGTCAGCAGCCCACATTATTTTTAAAAATAAAAATAACTCAGTAATTATCCTCACATACTCATAATTGATACTACTTTTAAATGATGTTTCCCTCATTAAGACAATAGAATGTGAAGGATGTGGTTCATTTTAAGCAAGTCTCCTCTCTGTGGCACAATGAATTCAAACATGTATAAGTGTATAATGTCATCTCAGGGCTCATTATTATTGGAAGTGAGCATGAGAGCTAGCTGTCTGTGTAGCAGTTTTACATTTAATTAAGCGGTGTGAATTGTTCTCAACATTGTCATCTAATTATGCCTATGAAAAGCAAGTCGCACCACATGGATTCTTCCTTCATGTTTGAACAATGTGTTTCTTCCTGGTGGAGACAGACATTATTAAAAAACCTGCCCCTTAGTCATGGGTTTTGCCCTCTGCTTTGAGGGTCATACTTGGACGATGGAAATTATAGGAGTAATGAAAAGCTTCATGTTCTAAATCTACGAGGGTTTACACAGATGCTAACTGACTGCCTGTGAGCACGTCGGAGTGGGAGCATGAGTGTTACCCTTGGTGTCTCCTCTCTTCTCTTCCCCAGCCTGGCCCTCTAGGCCACTGTATAAATATGGAAAGAGAGTAAAGAAGTTTCTGAAGGTTGCATCATCACAGCTATACCCACCACTAAGCACTGTGCATAGCTGCAGGAACAGCTAAGGTGTCATGTGAGCATTTTGCTGAAGCCAAGACATGACCAATATTGATCTAGAATCATCTAGACAATCTAGACAAGCTCTGGGTAAATCTGTGAGGAAGTTTCTATACTTGGTAAATAAGTTTGGACAATCTCCCTAAATATGGAAAATACCACTCCATGGACTAGGTTCCTAGACTAAATAAAAAGGACCAACATCCATCACTCTCTGCTTCCAGACCATGGATATGTGACCATCTGCCTCATATTCCTGCTGCCATGCCCTTCTCACCATGATGGACTGTTTCTTCATACATGAGCCATAGCAAAACCTCAGGTATTTTGACACAGCATTAAAAGCAAATATCTAATAGAACATACGACCACCCTTCAGTTGTTACACTATGTCTGCTTTGATTATACCAAAAAAATAAATGAAACTTATTCCAGGACAATATTTCAAAATAATATTCCTTCTTAATTTTAATAAAAATATTATTATTTATGTCTATGTATTTATGTATGAGGAGGTCAGAGGGGCATCAGATCTTCAGAGTAATAGTTATAGACAGCTGGGAGCTATGGATGTGGGTGCTACACACAAATTCAGGTCTTCTTCAAGAACAAAACACAGTCTTAACCACTCAGCCATCTCTCCTGCCACCTCATCTCCTCCATATATTCTACAGTAGTCACTTAGGTATCTTTTATATGATATTTGATGCAAATTATAAATATTCTCTCAATGTCCTCATTTATCCATTTTTATTATAACAAATGTAACTGACAAGAAGAGAATTTGAAATTGGATATTGGTAAATACTGTTAAAGCATCTGTACATAGTCTATGTGTTCACAGAACCACAAACTGCAAAGTACTGACTCCAAGTTCCTGTCTAGTAAACACCACCACTGACTTGGTTTCACCTAACATTACTAGATATGTATAAATACCATGCCAATGACACAAACTTGTGGGCAACTTTGTGTGTGTGTGTGTGTGTGTGTGTGTGTGTGTGTGTGCATGTGTGTGTTTAGAAGAGAATTGTCTGAAAATATTCTATTAAAGGACACAGCTGCTTTCTGTTCCAGTGTAGAATAATGTTGGCCCATCTGCCAATGTTGGCATGGGTCCCCATATTTTTTAGGACAGCACAGTTTTGTGAACCTTATAAATACCACCAATCCCCAGGGAAATCAGCATATACAGATTGTTTCTGTTCTGAACTACAAAGACTAGGGGTGGTCCTCACTTCATCTTTTAAAAGCAGCCAAGGAATTACGATTTATGGTGAAAACCAATGTGAAATCTGATGAGGATGAGGAACAGATGAACAAATGAGTAAATGAAGAAAGGGAGAAAGGGTGGAAGGGAGGGAGGGAGGGAGGGAGGGAGGGAGGGAGGATGGAAGGAAGGAAGGAAGGAAGAAAGGAAGGAAGGAAGGAAGGAAGGAAGGAAGGAAGGAAGGAAGGGTGCAGGGAGGGATGAAGAGAAAAGGGAGAAGGGAGAGAGGGAAATAGGAAAGGAGGGAGGGAGGAGGAAAGGAAGAGAGAAGAGAAGGAGGAAAGGAGGAAGGAAGGAAATAACTGGCAAACATTTAGGTTTGGAAAACATTCTGTAAGATGCTCAGGACTACTGACCCGAGAGCCAGGCAAGGTCATAGAAATTCAGACAGCTAGAGAGATTAGTGAGTGTCTGGGAAACTGACTACTCTCAAGTTACTTATTCATGGTAGAATTGCCCTCTGGTCTTTGCTTGTTTCTTTATCTTTTGGAAACCCAATAGATCACATGACTAGTCCTCATGCTTCGTCTGATCATATCTCTGGCAGGCCAAGTCTTCTAAAGAATCAAACACCCTTCTGCTCAGTCTTAAAGATGATTCTTCTGGGATTTTGACAAGGCATATAAAGGTTGAATTGACATGAGCTTATTGTTTATAGTAGAGTCTATTATTAATAAAACAGTATGCCAGTGAGGATGAAAACAGTGCCCTATAGATCTTTTCTGCTAGTTTATATGATTTTCTGATGCTCAAATTAGATAATGAATGTATTATTTAGAGACAAGAAATCAAGATTTAGAGATCTTTTTGTACTAGCAGAGGACCTGAGTTCAATTCCCTATACCCACATCCAGCTCACTCTGGCCTATGTGAGCCAAACATACACACATTTGCATGCACACACACCCACACACTCAAATATTCACACATATACATAACTAAAAATAAAACATAAAAATGAATATCTGGCATCGGGAAAGGATATTTAATATATTCAAGATATACATTTCGGCTCAAACACAACTAAAATTGATATCCTCATGATATTGATTTTAATTGCCTCTCATTCTTTGTAATTAAGATTACAAAATTAAGCTTAACCTGTTTCTACTTGCCTGATTCCTAAATGAATGGAACTGATGCAATGGCCAATGGTACACTGTTCAGAAGACTCCTGTAGAGTGAGGCCAGGAGGGAAAGAAATACAGAGACATAAACTGGTAGAGAGATAGATGCTTGAGCCCTGGAGCTTCACTGAGAACCCAGCAAGGAAAGCAGCACAACTAGAATTCAAAGGAGCAGGAATTTAAACCTAGGAAGTAGCTGGGCTTGAAGATCAGGTTAATTGTCTAACAGCAATGGGACCTTCCATATGCCACAGGGACCTATGAACAGAGGCAGAACCTCTTTCCCTAGCACAGGAAGTTCCAAAGTCATCGATAACATATGGCTAACAGTACATTGAAGAGGCACATGGCTGTGACAGAGTAGCTACTTAATATGCACAAGGTCCTGGATTTAATTCTCAGCAACCCCCGAACAATGGGCAACCACTGTGATACACAGCTTATATTTAATATTTAAATGTGGTAATACATATGCATATGCACATACATATGCTTTACTTCAGTGCTTGAGTTTTAAAAAGCATCACTAAATTTATAATGATCTAATATATAAGAATTATATTGAAACTGGTAAAATATATGTGTATATAAGCACTCGAGTACACACAGATACATGCATGTATATACTTCCCTTAGACACTGTGAACAAAAAGTAATTTCCATTCACTAGGAACTAAAATTTACCCCCAATTTCAATCCTATTGTATTTTTCTTCATACTATCCCAAGCTGCACAGTAACAAATCTTAATGCATATAAATTAAAAATATATGAAAACAATTAAAGTATTTTATTGGCTATAAATTTATGGAATAACAGAAATACTGACTTTCAAATCCTCAAAAAAATCCACAGTTATGCATACAGACACTGCTACTGTGAATATATAAAGTCTTCTCTTTATAATATAAGTAGCTATATCTGCATGTAAGTTTTTGTAGAACATAACCCTCTGCTGATAAGACTACAGTTTTAATTAAATAAAGTTTTATTTAAAGAGAGGCCAAAGCGAGCTTTTTTTTATATATAAATAATGAAGAACACAGATTTTTTAGAATATCTGCATGCAGTATAATCTCTCCTTGAAATTCAACATGAATAAGTCTTTTCTGGGTCCTAAATTAAAACCCGAAGAACATTTTCTGATGTGAAGTAGCCAGTGTTCAGTGGCTCTTGAGTCCGGCCCATTCATGTATCCAAGTTATTACTAGAAAGTAACACTAAAACCACAAAACATTATCCAGTATGAAAATGTCTGAGACACATGAGAGGGATGTTTATTGGTAAGGCTTTGGTAATATACCAAACACTGTTCTTGTAATCTCTCCTTAATGTAGACCTCAGCCCTGTTGTGAGAGAAATTTTAGAATGTCTGTTTCATAAGTGAGAAGGCACAAACTTGGGTAAAGTTACCAACACTGGGACTGGGGATGACCCAAACTGAATACACAGCCAGTTTTCCTTCAAGAACCTACAGGACCGGGACAGTCACAAGCAGGTACAAGTTTATGATGGATGGGCTCACTCCAGAGGCAAATGCTGTAAACCAACCATCCTAATGGTGTCTTCTTCATACACACTGCCTTCCCATGATGCAGGCTGTGTTAATGCCACCGACCTGCTTAGTATAAAGTCCTACCATTTGGCATCCGATTCTGAATTTGTTTTTTGACATTCTATCATTATAGTCTTAAAATTATCTGACCTAAGGTATCTGACCAGATATTTGGAACCATAAATCTAAACACTCTAGCAACAGGAAGTCCATGTCTATCATAGCCTTAGACCCACACACACATGTTCATACACATCACACACACACATACACACACACACACATACACACACACACATACACACACACACACACACACACACACACACACACACATGCAAACTGCACTCTCTCTGTTTGCACAAGTCCTCAGAGTAAAAGCAAAATAGGTTCACCTCAGATGAATCAGGTGTGACAGCACATGCCTATAACTCCAGCTGCTCTGTAGGCAGAGGCAGAAGGATTACAGGTTTCAGATTCTCCTCACTATATTGATTTGTTAGATTGACTCTTGCAAAGTTTCCAATGCATCTAACTGTATAGCAATTACCAGGGTTGGGCAGAAAATACAGATTTCTTAGTAGGTGCTCAATATTCATTTATGTTCCAGTAAACACTTGAAAATAAAAACACAAGCCATCCTAGTACTGTTTCTCTACCCAAGATAAGCTTGTGTTACACAAATTGAAATCTATTTCTCTAAAATATTATTTTTAGATTAAAAAGCCATTGGATTTTTTTCACCATCTGTATTAGCCACCTTTCTTGTTGCTATGGCAAAATTCTCTGACAAAAAGAACCTAAGGATTTATTCGGGTCTATAGCTCCAGGATCCAGTGCGTCACAGAAGAGAAGGCGCAACAGTGGGAGCATGAGCCAGATGGCCAGACTGCACCTGCAGTCAGGAAGCAGAGAAAGCAGGCAAGGTTCACCGTGATTCACACCAGAACTCTAGGACCTGCGTCTAATTATCATGTAACCTAATCAATACTATCCCTTAGACATCCAAAGGCTCAACCCCATCTAGATTCTATCAAGTTGATAATCAGCACTACCCAATCACAGCATCCTTTTGGACTTCCCTTCTGCTAGCATATATATTTTCTGTACTTCTTATTGTCAGTGGGACAGGCTACCTGGCAGAAACAAGGGGCCCAGGATTTGTTTGAGGGGATGCAGTCCACCATGGTGGGAAAGCATCTCAGAGGGAGCAGCTTGAGGCTGTGGCAGACCAACGTGATAAGGTGGGATATGCTGTGTCCATGGTCAGGAAATGGGCCAGGTCTAGGGATGGCATGTAATAACCCAAAGGCTTGCCTCCCCACAGGCAATGATCTGCAGGTGGAACCTGCCTCCTCAAGATCACACAAGCTAGCTACATAGTCCCACACTATGGAGACCAAGTGTTGAAGGACATAAGCCTGTAGCCGACTTTTTCCTTCCAAACCCTAGAAGTCAGAAGGTGACTTCATCTGTCTTATGTATTCATGAAATCAGATGCTTTCACTTTTCAAGTGTTGTTCATTATTGTGCAAACAACATAAAATCAATTATGCAAAAATCACTCCCTCATTCAATTGTTTCATTACTAAATCAGGCTGGCTTAATTTTCTTCATCTCAAAATAGCCGCATAAATTAGTATAGCTTCTTATAATTACACATTTGCCTCATAATGAAAGCAGAAGTTGTAAAAGAGAAAAAAATTAAATATCACATCAGTTAGGTATTTTGAATGTGAAATGAATTAGTTTACTGAGGCACTGACATGCAAAACTGGGAATATTTTCTCCCTTAAACTGTTCTCATTGTAGCATTGGGTTTTAGTTTGAATTTAGAATAGGCTCATTTAGATGATATAATTACTATTAATCTCACAAAAATTGCCATTTTTAGCTAGCTGAAAATTAAAATAAATTAGATCAGTCTTCAAGAGGTTTTGCTACAAAAAAATAGATTTATCCAGGCAAAGGTTAATATTCCATTGCACAAAATACTGAAGTTTCAGGAGAGTAAGTCAATACAACACACACAACCAACTTACTATTGTTACATTAATATTAAAAAACAGAAAAATGGATTTTTTGTCAATAGTAAATGCATTTTAAAACTCACATATGAGAGTCTGTGTGTGGAAGCATAAGGTACTGTGTCATTTCTGTGCTGATGTTAAAGGACTCATTTTTCTAGAAAACAAAGAGGAAGAACTGAATGTGTCTTTGAGTTCTCAATGCTTCTGAAATAACCCAGACATTATATCCATGTAGCATTTATACAGATATATGTAAATATATTTGAATGTTAAGAGTTGACTTTTATATAGTTTTATATTGTAGCCATTTTTGTTAGGGTTGAACACATTAAATTTTTCTCCTCAAGTAGTAGGTTTAGGAAGATAAATTAGTTATGTGTTTGTTTGTTTGAATAGGTATATTTTAATAGTTCTTTATATTTTCATAAAATATCTATTGGTCATATCATATCCCCTCTCCCAACACTTCCCAAATCTACTTGCTCTCCCCTTTCCATCCAAATACGTATTTCCCCATATACGTCAGGTTCAATTTCTACAGCTCAACTATTCGTGAATATTCTTCGTAGTATGAATCTACCACTTATGTGTTGCCTAGTTAAAAAGAATTTCAGCAGACACAGAAGGAAAAGAAAGTCATAGATGAACTCAGATGTTAAGGTTTCCATGTGCCTCTGACCATTCTCTCAAAACTGATCTAGTGAGCCACAGGGTGCATGTTACTTTGTGTGTGTGTGTGTGTGTGTGTGTGTGTGTGTGTGTGTGTGTAAAATGATTACAGTCTGCACAGACTGTTTTCTGGGGCTGGGAAGAATGCTCAGGTAGAAATTGCGAGACCCTCTTCAGAACACATTCTCCAGCTCCTGATCAGTCTTGAGAGAGAGTAATTTTAGTTGCTATTCATCAGAAATTCAAACCACTAGAATCACTTTCTGCTGGGAGAATGTGGAAAAGCAGAGGAATCATCTTGCTGAAAATACAATGTCTAAGCACAAGCAGAAAATCATAAGCAATCCCTAGCCTGGAGATGCAGTGTCAGGGTGGGAAAAGTCAGCCCAGATCACACAGCCTCGTGAGATGCAAACTCTCTTTGGACCCCTTTGTATCAACGTACTGTAACATCATTCCAGAACATTGTGCATGTGTTTAGAGAAAACTGGGAGTGCTCAGCTCTTTGTTACTTGTGACTTACCAACCCTCATTGAAGGCAATGGGCAAGTTAGAAAAGATATGAATTAAGTTGAAGGTAAAAACATATCTGTACTAATAAGTCCCAATTGATAGCTTTTTAACATGGAAGAAAGTTAGGAATAAAGAAGATTGTCTCACCCATAAGAATAAGGATGTGTGGGAAAAAATTGCTTCAGTAACAAGCAACAGTGATAAATTTAGGGGCTGTCAACAGATAGAAAAAGGCAACTTAGTAAAGCACATTTGAGTGCCTTAGAAATGTTGCTGTATGCAAGGGAATCCTCTGGGTATATGCCCAGGAGTGGTATGCCAGGGTCCTCTGGAAGTGACATGCCCAATTTTCTGAGGAACCGCCAAACTGATTTCCAGAGTGGTTTTACCATTTTGCAATCCCGCCAACAGTGGAGGAGTGTTCCTCTTTCTCCACATCCTCGCCAGCACTTGTTGTATCTTGAGTTTTTAATCTTAGCCATTCTGACTGGTGTGAGGTGGAATCTCAGGGTTGTTTTGATTTGCATTTCCCTGATGACTAATGATGTTGAACATCTCTTATGGTGTTTCTCGGCCATCTGAATTTCTTCTGGTGAAAATTCTTTGTTTAGCTCTGTACCCGATTTTTTGATAGGGTTATTTGGTTCTTTGGGGTCTAACTTCTTGAGCTCTTTGTATATACTGGATATTAGCCCTCTGTCGGATGTGGGGTTAGTGAAAATCTTTTCCCACTTTGTTGGTTGTCGTTTTGTCCTTCTGACAGTGTCCTTTACCTTGCAGAAACTTTGTAATTTTATGAGGTCCCATTTGTCAATTCTTGATCTTAGTGTGTAAGCAATTGGTGTTTTGTTCAGGAACATTCCCCCTGTGCCTATGTCCTCCAGGGTCTTCCCAAGTTTCTTTTCTAATAGTTTCAGTGTGTCTGGTTTTATGTGGAGGTCCTTGATCCACTTGGAGTTGATCTTAGTGCAAAGAGATAAGATTGGATCAATTCGCATTCTTCTGCATGTTGATCTCCAGTTGAACCAGCACCATTTGTTGAAGAGGCTATCTTTATTCCACTGGATGGTTGTGGCTCCTTTATCAAAGATCAAGTGACCATAAGTCTGTGGGTTAATTTCTGGGTCTTCAATCCTATTCCATTGATCCACTTGCCTGTTGCTGTACCAATACCATGCAGTTTTTAACACAATTGCTCTATAGTACTGTTTAAGGTCAGGGATATTGATTCCCCCAGAAGTCCTTTTATTGTTGAGAATAGTTTTAGCTATCCTGGGTTTTTTGTTGCTCCAGATGAATTTGAGAATTGCTCTTTCTAGATCTATGAAGAATTGATTTGGGATTTTGATGGGGATCGCATTGAATCTGTAGATTGCTTTTGGCAAGATGGCCATTTTTACTATATTGATCCTGCCAATCCAGGAGCAAGAAATATTTTTCCATCTTCTGAGGTCTTCTTCGATTTCTTTCTTCAAGGACTTGACGTTTCTGTCATACAGATCTTTCGCTTGTTTGGTTAGAGTTACGCCAAGGTACTTTATGTTGTTTGTGGTTATTGTGAAGGGTGTTATTTCCCTAATTTCTTTCTCAGCCTGCTTGTCCTTTGAGTACAAGAAGGCTACTGATTTGCTTACACATGCTCCACTATGTTTATAGCAGCCTTGTTTATAATAGCCAGAAATTGGAAGGAGCCCAAATATCCCTCAAAGGAGGAATGGATACAGTAAATGTGGTATATTTATACAATGGAATACTACTCAGCAATTAAAAATAATGAATTCATGCAATTTGTAGGTAAATGGTTAGACCTGGAAAATATCATCCTGAGTAAGCTAACCCAATCACAAAAGAATACACATGAAATGCAATCACTGATAAGTGGATATTAATGAGCCCAGAAGCCCTAAATACTCAAGGCACAATTAGCAAGTCAGATGATTCCCAAGAAGAAGAAAGGAGAGGACCCTGGGCCTGTAAAGATTGGATCCAGTTTTGTAGAGAAACCATGGGGGGAGGGAGAATAATTGGGGAATAGTTGGGGGAGAGGAATTATGGGACATAGGGAGGCGGGAACTGGGAAAGGGGAAAGCCTTTGGAATGTAAACATAGAATATAGAAAATAAAAATTAAAAAAAAAAGAAATGTTGCTCTATGAGGGAAATGACTGCATGCAGAAGTGATAACACACGCTACATTACGGGTTAGCAAAACACAGCTCATAGACTAAACCCACCACCATCAGCTCCTGTAAATAAAGTTTCATTGTTACACAACCTGTTTGTTGATTTGCATATTGTCAGTGGTTCCATACTAAGAACAACCTTGAGTTACTTTGCATCTGAGACTGTATGGATCACGATGGATCATGAGTCCTGGAATACAAATTATCTGACCTTTAATAGGAAAGGTTTTATGGGACTAAAGGTGCTTGAACTACAAGGGCCAACTCTATATTGTATACATAAACTTTAGTGGCAATAATAATTGATGTATTTTCAATAATTTCTGACTTAGTTTGTAAATGTACTTTGCCTAAAACTACTTAACTCTGAGCATTTTCTTTCTCCAATTCAACCAATGGGAAATACCTACGAATATGTTAGATATTAATTGCGCACAAAAGCCAGAAACATTCAAGCCCTTCATAGCAGTTGTTCTCAAAGTTCCTCATGTGCTGATGACCCTCAATGAACCTCAATTACTTTCATAGGCAACACCTGGAAAAGGATTATTTGAGGCTTAAAGGGGCTGTGCCCCACAGGTGGTGAAGGGACTTTCATAAGCTGTTACCCTAGTCCTCAGTTCCTCAGAAGGCAGCTCTACTTGTACAGAGGGCCTTTCTGCCAGTAAAGTTGAAGTGAAGTCTGCCCTTGGGATAACTCCTAGTCCATATTGGCATCCTTATAAAAAAGGAAGGCCGGGCGGTGGTGGTGCACGCCTGTAATCCCAGCACTTGGGAGGCAGAGGCGGGCGGATTTCTGAGTTCGAAGCCAGCCTGTTCTACAGAGTGAGTTCCAGGACAGCCACGACTGTACAGAGAAACCCTGTCTTGAAAAAACCTAAAAAAATAAAAATTAAAAAAAAATTAAAAAATTAAAACCCGTATGTTAAGGGAAAAAGAAAACAAAAAAAAAAAAAAAAAAGGAAAAAAATTGAACATACACCAAAGATCACACACACACACACACACACACACACACACACACAATACTTGGAGCACACAAAAAGGGTAGTCAAGGGTTCATGATATTACAAGCTGCAGATGCTGTGGTCTTGAATTTCTAATCTCCAGGGAGTGTACATATATTTCTGTTGTTTAAGTAACCATGTCCATGTACTTCCTGCTGTTGTCATATAAAAGATATTATTTAGATCTTTAAGAACTAATTTAATACTGTTCAAATCAATGTCACATTTTCAAATGTAAAGCAAAACGCTATTAGTCACTATATATATGAATAATATATATGAATATATGAATAATATATAAAATGGAACCAGATGTGGTAGTATACACCTGTAATCACACCACTTACAAGGTACAGATAAAGAGGATCAGATCACAGCAATTTCAAGGCCAGGCTAGCCCAAATAAGACATTGTCTTAGATTTAGTCCTCAGCTCCAAAAATATAAAGAAAAAGAGAGGAAAGTACTAGGAACAAATCATTGAATTAACTGAATTTGAAATTTGAATTTATGCTAATTTCCTCAAAATATATTAAAATTTTAATTATCAAAATTGCTCCTAAGTTTACCCACATATCTAAAACGCTTCTGAAATTAAATATACTACATTTTTGATGTGTTTATTAAATAAATATTTAAACTATAGTTTGCTTATAAGAGATAGATACATGATCTATATAATCCCACATTTTGATACTTATTGTTATAATCATATGAAATCTTTTTAGATTTAACACATTGTTTTCTATGTTTTTAATTTGAACATAAGCCTGTTTGATGTTAGCTTCATAGGAAAATGGAAAACTTTAGGAAGATTAATTATTATCTAACCTATTTCATTCTTTTGAGAAGACTCAGATTTTCTTTCCCTGTCTTCAAAATAGTTAAACATTTTACATATATTTAAATATAGTATCTAATAGTTAAAGAATATTAGCATATTCAAAAAGTTTAATAATGAAAAAATTTAATGATACAAGTTAGTAAGAAGTACTTTTACATGTAAATCATCATTTCTGCACAAAATATCACCTATGTGAATTTACTGACCCTTTGTTTACTTGATGTTCAATTAAACACAAACCACAGAGAATCACTAAATTAAAAATTCCTTATAGACACATCTTATTTTGGAATCTCTTCAAGTCTCAAATCAGCAAAAGCAGTAGCATATGGCTAGAAAGTCCACATCCCAAACTCTTAACCACATGTAAGCCTCCAACAAAATAACTAATGAAAACAGTGGTCCTAAGCACTCAGAACGAAGCATGAAAACTCAAAAAGGTCAAACGATTCTTCTCCTACACACAAGAACCCAAGTCATCGCACAGAATGGCTTACTTGAGCTGGGCGGTGACTCCATATGAGTTGCCACACAAGTATCCGGACCAGAATTTGGATCCTCAGAAGTCATGTGCACCCAGGTGCAGAATTGTGTGTCTATGACCCCAGCATTCCTATGGTAAGATGAGGGGCAGAGTCTGGAGAACCTACTAGAGACTGAGGGACTGCTGGCTTGGCACCCAAGCTGAGTAACAAGAGGCTCCTTTACAAACAAGTGCAAGGCAAGGGCTAACACCTATGGTTGACCTCTTATGTCTGCACATGTAGCAACATGTATTCTCTGGTACACAAGCACCATGCACACATGTGCACACACACACAAACACACATACACACAAAGATAAAAATGGAAGAATTTACTTTTTAAATTTAGCTCAAAAGAAAACCTTATTAAACTTCTTTATTGTTCTTACTGTTGAGATTACATTACTTTTACATTAAGTGTTGAAATTAGGAAATATAGCACTTGGTTTACTATATTTCATAAAAAAATAATTGCTTTTATGTGTATATATATATAATTGCATGTATCTTCTTATGCACATATTTACATACTATTTTAATACAATTTTCTTGTCTTCTCAAAATATCATGTTACCAAGAAGTAAGCCCATCAAACTTGCTGGGCTTTATCATATTAGAATTTTGAATTTATTTAGATACAAGTTTATAAAAAAAGATAATGCTACCTTTGATGCCTGGTAAACATGTTGTTTGAGAAAATAAACCTCTTCTGTAGGCTATTATTCAGTAAATTTATCACCCTAATATATTTTCTGTTTCATTTGTTAATAAGATAAAAAAAATCCTGGTAACAAAGGAAAAAATTCCTGACTGTAGCATATATAATTTATACAACACACTGAAAGTGTAATGAATATAAAAATTAAGGAGTCAACAGCCACCTCCAAGTGATAGGTAAAGAGATACCTTTTTGTTGGTGTTGTTCTTATATCAGTCAGGAGCAGAGCAGACAGCAGTCCTTTGTTCTTCATAGCTTGATGCCTGGCTTGATGACAAAAGCTGGTTTATGCTTAGGACATATTATAATAATTAACTGTCCAGATGAATAGAAAAAAGAGTATGCTTTGAAATTAAAACATTTGTTTATCGAAGACATTATTATTTAGAATAAATAAAATTTATAATCCCAGCACTTGAGTGCCTAGTAAAGAGAAAATGGGAAGTTCAAAGCCAACCTGTACTGTGTAAGGAAGGACACAGCATTAGAAACAAGGAAGACTGACAAAGAAATGAAGAGGAAGACAAGGGGGAGGAAATGTAGAAAGGTAGAGAAGGAAAGGAAACTGATGGTTTGTATATGCTCAGCCCAGAGAGTGGCACTATTAGCCTTGTTGGAGTAGGTGTGACCTTGGTTGAGTAGTTATAGCCTTGTTGGAGTAGGTGTGTCACTGTGGGCATAGGCTTTAAGACCCTCACCCTAGCTGCCTGTAAGTCAGTATTCTGCTATCAGTCTTCAAATGAAGAAGTAGGACTCTCAGCTCCTCCTGCACCATGCCTGCCTGGATGCTGCCAGGCTCCTGCGTTAATGATAATGAAACCTCTGAACCTGTAAGCCAGCCCCAATTAAATGTTGTCCTTATGAGAGTTTCCTTGGTCATGGTGTCTGTTCACAGCAGTAAAACCTTAACTAAGACAGAAACCAAGATGGAAGATAGGGCAGATATAAGGAGACTTTGATGTCCAACTGAAGTGACAGGAATCTGATCTAAAGAATGCACAAGGGATTCTGGAAGAGCTCCTGGTGTCAGGAGTGGAGTTTGACTAGTTACCCATGGCATGCACAAGATCACAGGCAGAGGAACCAGGGAAGGACAGCAAGACTCCAGCTGCTGCTGATACACCTTATAATTCCAGGCTGTCTGTGAACTGTTTTTAAAATGTTATCTTAGATTTTGGTAGGCCTCCCTAACCAGTGTTGACAGTCTCTGACACATCTCTTCATGAAAATAAAACAAAAACACATCACACAGTGGGAGCAAAACAACAGAGGGGAAAAAACAGGTTGAATCATCATAACTGAACATCTACGGGACTTTAGAAAGAGTACAATTCTCTCCAAAGGGTTTATGTTGTTTCAGGAAAGGTCAAGTTGACTATAAGAAGATGAAAATTAGTTATATTTAAACTGCACATTCTCCTCCTCATTTCTTAGATTCTAACGTCAATGCATTATAAATTATTACTTTGTATGCACAGCTTTCCACAAACTGTAAGAATTATAAATATTTGTCTGTCAAATCTTTTTAGAAATATAGAAGGATTTCTAAAATATAAATACCTCATATCCTTCAATATTTTAAATGCTTATTTTTTTCCACAAAGAAAAACTACTCTAGTAAAATTGTAGAAGAGTAAATGTGTTTTTTTTAAGCTGATTTAAAGGTTTTTTTTGTTTGTTTGTTTGTTTGTTTTTTTGGATAAAGAATTGTCTCTAGTTAGCATGCCAATGGGCTCCTGTTGAAACAAATTGGTTTATAGCAACTTTTGCTCAGAAAGTCTCTGTAATGCCTAATTTATAGACAGAGGGTTGAGACCGGCTCTTCAGACTGGCCATTGTAGCCTTTGTGGAATCCCTTGAGTCATGAATGTTCCCTTTGGTCTTACTGGATTCTCACACTGCTATGCCAGATTACAGAAAAAATTGTCCTGTATGCCATTGATCTATATGCCAGGAAAAGATAAATAACCTGCTTCTGTCTCATCATGCCTAAACCCACTTTTTTGTAACTTCTCCTTCATAGATCTAGAAGAAAGTCCCAGAAACTATTAGGGGATTAGGAAGTGAGAGTTGAGGTGAAGAGGATGGGCCAGAAATAATTTATTTGGAGTAGTCTATAGTTTGATTTGATGATGGGAAACATAGAGGTTTTGTTGCATAGTTTCTATGTTATAGGGAAGTGACATCCAAGGTGACACATTGCTAGAACCCTGTGCTTCTGGAATGGCACTGGCTTGATTTTTAAATCCCTTCACCCATGATGATCATCAGCTGGCAGTGTAGACCCTGAGTCTCACTTTTCTCACAATAAAGATACTTTTCCATCCAGAGCAATCAGCTCTGTGTCTGCTGCAGCTCAGTGCTCTATAAATGGTTCTTGCTCAATCCTTAGATGAGGCAGGGGGCTGGGAGAAACTAGCTTCGGAATTAAGCTATAATTCAAGAGCTGAGGTTGGAGGACCTTTATGAAAATGAACCCGTTGCTTCTGATTATCATGTCAAGGCAGATCACTCCTGGATCTGTTCTTTGCTGAAAGTTTTCTTGTTTTATTTTTAATGTTTGGTTGTCACCGTATCTGTGTCCATATTTGCGCAGTCCAGGTAGAGACCAGAAGAAGACATCAGATAGATCGCAGGCAGTAGTTAGCTGACCCGCCCGGCTACTGGGAATCAAGTCCTTTGAAGGGGCAATATTTGCTCCTAATTTCTGAGCCATCTCTCCAGTCCTTGACATCATTACTCTTTTTGTTTTGTTTTTGAACAACTGTATTCTGTTTCAATCATAAAACCTAGCAATCTATAGGAAAATATTTAGCCTGCTTTGTAGTAGATATACATTATAAAGTGAATTAGGGTAGATTAAATAACAAATACAATAACTTAACAATAAATTTGAATTTAGGAATTTGCACAGCCAGTAGCTTACTATGTGACTGCCATTGCTATATGTGTCCTATCAGTGGTAAGACAGCAGAAGGGAGGGAGGGACTCATGCAGAGGGCAGGAAGTAGCGTTAGGTCTCTTCCTACACTGTGAAGCAAAATAAAAGAAAGCAAAATCAAAACAGAGACCTTCCTACGGTCCTTTAACCCCTTCAGTCCTTCACCTAACCCCTCCACTGAGGTCCCTGGGCTCAGTCCAATGGTTGTCTGTAAGCTACCTCATGTGTGTGGATCAGTCTCTGGCAGAGCCTCTCTGGGGACAGCTAAACCAGGCTCCTATCAGCAAGCGACTCTTGGCATCAGCAGTAGTATCTGGGTTTGATGTCTGCAGATGGGATGGATCCCCAAGTAGGACAGTCTCTGAATGGTCTTTCCTTCAGACTCTGCTCCACTTGCTCTCCCTGCATTTCCTTAGATAAGAACCAGACCCTGTCCCCAGAGTTCCCAGGGTCTAAACCACCAACCAAAGAGCACACATGGAGGGACCCATGGCTCCAGCAAAGGATTGCCTTATTGGGCATCAGTTGGAGGGGAGCCCCTTGTTCCTATGGAGGCTTGATGCCCCAGCATAGGGCAATGCTAGGGCAGTGAGAAGGGAGTGGGTGCAGGAGCACCCCCATAGAAGCAGGGGGATGAGAAACTGGGAAGGGGGACAACATTTGAAATATAAATAAATAAAATAATCAATTAAAAAAACATAAGTGGATATAAGCACAAAAGCTAAGAATACCCAAGATACAATTCACAGACCACATGAAGCTCAAGAAGAAGGAAGATAATTTGGTTCTTCTTAGAAGAAGAATCAAAATACCCATGGCTCACAGCCAACCAATAAACTGAGCACTGGGTCCCCAATGGAGAAGCTAGAGAAAGAACTCAAGGAGCTGAAGAGGTTTGCAGCCCCATAGGAGGAACAATGAAATGTACCAACCAGATCCTACCCCAGAGCTCCCAGGGACTAAACCACCAACTAAAGAGTACATATGAAGGAGGGAACCATGGCTCCAATTTCATATGTAGCAGAGGATGGCCTTTTCAGATCAGTGAGAGGAAAGGCCAGAGATATCAATGAAGGCTCGATGACCCATTGTAGGGGAATGCCAGGTCAGGAAAATAGGAGAGGGAGTTGGTAAGCAGGGGGAGGGGGAATGAAACAGGAAGCTTTTGGAGGGGTAACAAGGAAAGGGGATAACATTTGAAATGTAAATAAGCAAATATATATTTAAAAAATAGAAAAAAGAAAACAAAAAAATCAAGGACCTTTCTTCACATCATGTGTTCCCTCATCTCTCACAAACTTCATCCCTGACACTTTACAACACAAGTAGTAGTCAAATTTTACATGCAGATACAGTGAACTCTCTTCTGCTAGTGTATCTACACTTCTTCAAAGGAAGAACAAGGACTCTTCTGCAGAAAGGCCTTATGTATTCCATTCTAGGATGGTCTTCAGAATTCTATAAAAACACAACCAATATTCTTTAACCCCGTTATTATAACCACTCCTTATATCATCCAAAATGTCAATTTCTAGCACATTCCACAAGGCTAAACTTCGAAATTTCAGCATTGAACCAACAACTAGGTCATATTTCCTTATTGCCCTCCATGTGTCTCCTGGAGGATGCATAGCCACCAATGGGATTGTCATTCTAATACCTGCAATTTTTAGGCAGCCATCTTTGCTTAGGTCACATGCCTTCTGTAGGGCAAAATTTGAACACAGGCATCATGAACTTTCCTCAATCTTGTTTGTATGCAAAAAAAAATAGTCTATAGATATACAGGAAAAGTAGAAATTACACTGATTGTCCACCTCATGCCCACCCTCATTGTCTGACTGCTTTTAAATGCAGGCTCTTCTCCAATGGGCCATCCTTGGAGACACCTCATGAATTACCTCTTGATCCCATCTTCTGTTTCTTCATTTGTGCAAATAAACATAAATCTATTTCGGAATTCAAAGATAGTGAAATATATCATAAAACATTTGGTGAGTATGAATGAAATAAAAATGAGATAGCATGATGGGACTGAGGTAGGAGTTAGGATTCCTTCATGAACATGATGGTTTGAATGAAATGAGCCACTTGTAAGAAAGAGCAAGGAAACACTAGATCAAGGAGCATGTCTCACCTTCTGTTGATCCTTCCTATAACACTTTCAGCCTGGCAAAGACATATTAAAAATGTGTTTTCTATTGGTGTTCTGTTCAGGAATGTTCACCCTGAGCCCATGTCCTCATGGGTCTTCCCCAGTTTCTTTTCTATTAGTTTCAGAGTGTCTGGTTTTATGTGGAGGTCCTTGATCCACTTTGGGTTGAGCTTAGTACAATGAGATAAGAGTGGATCTATTTTCATTCTTCTGCATGCTGACTTCCAGTTGAGCCAGCAACATTTGTTGAAAAGGCTATCTTTTTTCCACTGGATGTTTTCTGCTCCTTTGTCGAAGATCAATTGGCCATAGATGTGTGGGTTCAATTTTGGGTCTTCGATCCTATTCTATTGATCCACCTCCCTGTCACTGTACCAATACCTTGCAGTTTTTTAACACTACTGCTCTGTAGTATTGCTTGAGGTCCAGGATATTGATTCCCCCAGAAGTTTGTTTACTGTTAATAATAGTTTTAGCTATCCTAGGTTTTTGTTATTCCAGATGAATTTGACAATTACTCTTTCTAACTCTATGAAGAACTGAGTTGGGATTTTGATGGGGATTGCGTTGAATCTGTATATTGCTTTTGGCAAAATTGCCATTTTAACTATATTAATCCTGCCAACCCACGAGCATGGAAGATTTTTCCATTTTTCTGAGGTCTTCTTCCATTTCCTTCTTCAGAGACCTGAAGTTCTTGTCAAACAAAGCTTTTACTTGTTTGGTTAGAGTCACACCAAGATACTTTATATTGCTTGTGGCTATTGTGAAGGGTGTCATTTCCCTAATTTCTTTCTCAGCCTGCTTATCCTTTGAATATAGAAAGGCTACTGATTTGCTTGAGTTGATTTTATAACCAGCCACTTTGCTGAAGTTGTTTATCAACTGTAGGAGTTCTCTGGTGGAGTTTTTTGGGTCACTTAAGTATACTATCATATCATCTGCGAATAGTGATAGTTTGACTTCTTCCTTTCCAATTTGTATCCCTTTGACTTCCTTATGTCATCGAATTGCTCTAGCTAGTACCTCAAGTACTGTATCGAAAAGATATGGTAAGAGGGAGCAACCTTGTCTAGTCCCTGATTTTAATGGGATTGCTTCAAGTTTCTGTCCATTTACTTTGATGTTGGCTACTAGTCTGCTGTAAATTGCTTTTACTACATTTAGGTATGGGCCTTGAATTCCTGTTCCTTCCAAGACTTTTAGCATGAAAGGATGCTGAATTTTGTCAAATGCTTTTTCAGCATCCAGTGAGATGACCATGTGGTTTTTTTCCTTTGAGTTTGATTATGTAGTCGATTACATTGATCGTTTTTCCATATATTGAACCATCCCTGCATCCCTGGGATGAAGCCAACTTGCTCTACTAATAAGAATAGACAAATGGGACCTCATAAAATTACAAAGTTTCTGTAAGGCAAAAGACACTGTCAAAAGGACACATTGGCAACCAACAAATTGGGAAAAGATCTTCACCAACCCTACATCTGACAGAGGGCTAATATCCAACATATACAAAGAACTCAAGAAGTTAGACCCCAGAAAACCAAATAATCCTATCAAAAATGGGGTACAGAGCTAAACAAAGACTTTTCACCTGAAGAACTTCATATGGCTGAGAAGCACCTTATGAAATGTTCAACATCATTAGTCATTAGGGAAATGCTAATCAAACCAACCCTGAAATTTCACCTCACACCAGTCAGAATGGCTAAGATTAAAAACTCAGGAAACATCAGGTGTTGGCGAGGATGTGGAGAAAGAGGAACACTTACTCCACTGCTGGTGGGATTGCAAGTTGGCACAACCACTCTGGAAATCAGTCTGGTGGTTCCTCAGAAAACTGGGCATGACAAAAAATCCTGCTATACCACTCCTGGGCATATACCCAGAAGATTCCCCAGCATGTAATAAGGAAACATGCTCCACTATGTTCATAGCAGCCTTATTTATAGTAGCCCGAAGCTGGAAAGAACCCAGATGTCCTTCAACAGAGAAATGGATACAAAAATTGTGGTATATATACTCAGTGGAATACTATTCAGCCATTAGAAACAATGAATTTATGAAATTCTTAGAGAAATGGATGGAGCTGGAGAGCATCATACTAAGTGAGGTGACCCAGTCTCAAAAGAATACCCATGGTATGCAGCAGTATGGATCATATGAAAAACTGAAAGCCATACATGAAAGAAGTTAGTGGATGCATATAAGCACATTTGTAGTCTGCATGGCAGAAAATAGCTGTGGAAAAACCAGCTGTGCCTGCCCTGTGGTTTGGTCATTTGTCTATCTCCATGTTACTGTTTTCTCAGTAAATGGAGTTGGTATGCAACTAGGTATTGTAAGTGAAGAGAGACAGAGCTGGTGATTGAGATCATACTTGACTTAGAGAATGCTCCATCTTATTCCTCCTGTGGTCCAGTCTCTTGACTCCTTGGAAAAGGTCCAAAGTGTAACCCTTTGTCATAATGGCAAAGGCACAGATGGAACATCCAGGCTTCTAAATCAAGTCAGGAACAGGTGATTCATGTCTACCTGGATTATCTGTAACTATAAAAAGAAATGTTTTTGTTCCTTTAAGTCACAAAAATGTGAGGCTATTGTGGTTTGTGTTATTTCCCAGAAAGAAACTTAGGAAAAATATCTGTCTTCTTGGTGAATAATGTAAATATTCACATACTGACATTGAAGAGCACACACATTATTCTAGCAGATGACAAAATGCAAAGTTCAAGGCAGCTTGATCAATTAACCTTTATTAAAAGACATATAAATACATACACATATGCATTAATTTCATGAATATCCACAGACAGACCAATAGATGTAAAAAAAATCTATGACAATTCAATGGAGATTATATTGAATAATGATTAGTTTTACTTTATATTAATTTGCCAGTGCAAAAACACATGCACAGGAATATATTTATTTTTGAAAAATTAAATAATGTTTTAAACAACTTTGCTAATTTTATTTTCATGATTATTTTATTCAATTTAGGTTATTCTCATAATATATTGAAAGATAAAATTACAATTTAATTGTATTTGAAATACTGAGTGTCAACCAAACCAGTAAGATTATAGATGATTCATTCATATTTTGATATCATCATCATCAGAACATAGGATCTAGGGCTTGATAAAGATAGGAAGCTTCTGTGAGACAGATGAGCAAGGCACAGATCTATGAGTACAGGAGAATATCATCAGGAGTCTGTTTATTGCCGTTTCTTGAGCAGAACAGTAGTGTTTCATTTTCTTGTAGGTCCCTATCCTATCTAGTTTTAGGTTCTTGGCCAATAAAGTACTCTTGGGTATGGGTTGCATTTCCTGGAGTGTGCCTTAAGTCAGATCAGATATTGACGGGTTACTCCAGCATGATTTGCACCACTATTGCACCAACAATGAAACTGAAAAACTTCTTTATGGCAAATGACACCAACATTTAGATAAAGTAGAAGCCTATAGAATGGGGAAAGAAGTTTACCAACTACATTTCCAATAGAGGACTGATAGCCAAAATATGTAATGAACTAAAAAAAAAACTGGACACCACACATATCAAATAACCCAATTTTAAAAATTGAGTACAGATCTAAACAGATAGTTCTCAAAATAGAAATCTTAAATATCTGTGAAATGTTCAGCATCTTTAGCCATCAGGGAAATGCAAATCCAAACTACTTTGAGATTTTTATCTTACACCAATCAGGGTGACCAAAATCTATAATACAAAAGACAGCTCATTCTGTAGAGGATATGAAACAAAAGGAACACTCCTCCATTGTTGGTAAGAGTGCAAACTTGTACAGCCACTATGGAAATTAATGCGGTGGTTCCCCAGAAATATGGGAATTAACTTATCTCAAGATCCAGCTTTAGCACTCTTGAGAATATACCCAAAGGCTACTTTAGCCTACTGCAGTGAGCCTTACTCACCCATGCTCATTGCATTATTATTCATAATAACCAGAAATTGGCAACAGCCTAAATGTTCTTCAATAGTAGATTGAAAACAAATGTGGTACATTTGTACAATGGACTATTACTCAAACATTGTGTATCTTTCTTGATCTTAGGGTTATATAGACAATTGAATCTCCTTGAACAGAATGCAAAGATCACTTGATACTTTTTGTTTCTATTTTATGTAAAGGTTAAATAATAGTAGGTGAGTGCTCTGGTTTCCAAAATGTTGTTCTCCTGTATAAAGAGCTTTTATGGAAAGTGTTAGATAAATGCTCATAAATGTTGAAGTTTCTCTGTAAAGTTGAGCTCCCTTCTCCTGATGGTAGATGACAACTTGTATATATGCATCATGAGACAGACTCAAATGCATCTACAATAGCAGTACGTTATCAGATAAAAGATTTAAAATATGTGAATACAACCACTTGAATATCATAGAGCCCTCAGGGGTGCCAGAAACAATATGGTCTACTAACACTGTTCTCATTTACCCACCAAAACAATATGTTAAGACTCTGCTTCTCAAAACAGTAGGCTTTTAATCAGAAATAAAGGGGTTTGAATTGTGTGATCTTTAACATTTGAACTTTGGAAATTGTTGGTGTGTTGTAGAGCATACTTTTGGGATGTAAAAGAACTAGATATATTTATCCTTTGTGTATAGGCAAATAGCCACACTCACATGGATGATGAGGTTTCAGCTTAGATACATGCTCTTCAGTAGGCAGCACCATCTCCATTTAGAGTTATAACCATGGTCCTTTTCCTACCTGATCCAAATAGGAAAGCATCATCCCTTTTCCCAGTAAAACCTGCATTCACCCCAATAACTGCAGGATCCAGTTGACATAGAACATTAGGGCCAGAGATACCGAGTTGGATTCAAATTTTGACTATAGGAGCTGTCAGGGATTTGTTGAGATGGGGCACACTAATATGCCACTATCTAGATGTCTTCACTTGACAGAAGGTGGCAGAGGAAGAAAACTCAGTCCTGCACAGAGCCTCTCTTCTGTGAGAATGTTGGAATCACTTACTAGACTGTTACACTCTTGACCTTGACATCCTGGAAACATGATAATTTTCAATATTAACTCATTCGCCTTTAAATTTAATGTCTAGATTTCTGATGAGATACAGTAAAACCACAGCATGTGTTTTCTAGACTTCCAAATGAGATTAAGTTCAGCAGCCTTGGGAACGCCTGGCTTACTCAGTATTTCATTAAGGATGATTTCTTCCTATGACGGCCTGCAAGCTAAGTCACTTTTTGTGAGTTTTTGTTTTATCAGTGTATCCTTGGAAAATGTAGTTGAGGACTTATTCATAGCAATTATAGATTTTCTATAACTAAAGAGACTATTCTAAATGGTATAGATAGCTTTATGTCATAGGTAGTTTACCCACACCAGGATTTTATCATGAGGAAACTTATTTCCCTTAATGTTTTACCCCTTCAGTAACATCTGCATAACACAAATTAAAATGCCAGATAGTACTGCAAAAATTAACAAGAGCAGTAGAGCATGTCAAATTTCCACATGCAAAACATTCAGATCACAAGCACTTACATGAGTAGTTGCTTTAAGGCATGACTTTTAAGCTCATGGTGTCTGAAAGTATATTAATGCCATAGGATGCATATGCTTGTTCAATTACAAGGTAACATGATTAGACTTCATGCCCATATGTAGAAATGTACATTGGGATGGCTGAGATTTTGTCTGAAAGATGAAAAAATTGCTTTGATGATCAAATAATATGTTCAGAGAGAGCTGAGCTTTTCTTATCTGGCCCTTCTAATGGCATTTTTTCAACTTGAAGTATTTTTTGATAACTAAAGCACTTTAATGGAATTAGCCCTATATAAATGGGTGTTTTATTTTATATAGTATTCATTAAAATACTAACCATGTTGGAAAAACCTGGGCTTACTTTGGATTTATGCAAAATTGGTATTGAAATTAGTGTTGAGTCTATAATGACAAGCACTCTAAAGTCTATTAAATCTTATATAACCATATCAGCTTGGCTGTAGATAAGTCACAAGAGTGAAGAGCTGAAATAGTCAGGCCATGATTCTTGAACTGTGAATTTTACATCATATTTTACTTGGCAAATGGAATTATAATGTGATTGGTGAAAACTCTTGATCTCTTGAATAAACATTGGGTTTAGATAATGATATCAGACTTATTTGAAACTGCCTTAGCTTCAACATATAGGTCTACCTAGGAGTTCAGGAAGTATCCAAAGTCAACATCAGTTTCCATTCACAATAGATGTATGATTTGCCTTTCAGGAGAAAGCATCAACACTAATGGTGGAATACAAAGTTCAATTCAGATCATTTCCTGCTTGAACTTGTGAAATCCTTTTTTTTTTTTTTCTATTTCCAAATGAGGATTCTTCTGAACTTGGAAAATAAAGTAAGAATTTTCTTTCCTTGATGTCCTTTTCACTGACATATTCTTTAAATTTCACTGGAACATCAAAGGATATTTGCTGATTTGACTGGCCAGGCAGTTTTGGCCCTCATCCACTAACAGCACATGAACCCTGTTCATCTTCCCCCAACTTCACTTTCTCTTAAGAAGTGACAGGTTTCATGATTAATAGCTTCAGCTCATCCTGAGTCACTGCTATCAACTGCCTTATCTCATTATTACAGTAACATAGGGTATCTGCCAGACACTTGAGAAAATCAGAAAACTTTAGACTAGATTTGAGTAGTGACCCGAATCCTTGTAGCTTCCTAAAATTCTTTCCTCTAACCACATGGAATAGATTTTTCCTCTTCCTGCAAATAAAGCATTCTCAGCACTTCAGCCCCAGCTAATAATGGACACTCTGCTTGAAAACCCCTACCTACTCCCCCAAGGTTTATGTAGTCCTTGTTGCCCCCGAATAAAGAGAGGTACCATGTTACAGAATATCATCAGAGAGAGCTATTACACTGACTATCCTCTAGAAGAGCTGTTTCACATTCCCCAGAAAGAAGTACTAAAACACTGAAAACCTCAGAGAAGGCCTTCTTCCTGGTACTCAAAGATCCCAGGGCCCCACCCACTTTAGCTCTGCTTCATTCTTTACACCTGGTGTGCAGTGGTGTCTGGAGACCATAGGGAAGAATCAGGACACACAACCACAAGTGAATATTATGGGTTGAATATAAATTATCTCCAATGGGATTTTAAAGCACTTAGTCCCCAGCTAATGGTACTGTTCTAAAAGGTTGTAGAACTTCAGGGGCATGGTGGTGTCTAGTTGGAAGACATAGGAAAAGAAGCAGGATTTGGAGGCTTATTATCTGACTCTGCTATCCACATCCTGATCCTATAAAATGTAAGAAGTGGCATTCATAAATGTCTGCTACCTCAGTTAAAGTGTTTCCACCATGCCTTCCCTGCCATGATAGACTGACTGTATCCCATGATGCTATGAGCCAAATTGATGCCTCCACCGGTGAGTTGCTTTCGTGAGATATTCAGTCATACTGAAGAACAAAATAATACAATATATATCCTTATTTTCTCTTAAAGAATGTTGTTCTTAAGAATTTATAGAGGCTGGTGAGATGGCTCAGTGGGTAAGGGCAATTGATATCAAGACTAATGATCTGAGTTGTACCTCTGGTACTGTGTATTAGTTAGGGCTTCATTGCTGTGTAGAGATACCATAATCAAACAATTTCTATAAAGGAAAACATTTCATTGGGTCTAGTTTATGTTTTCAGTGGATAGGTCCTGTGTCATCATGGTGAGAAGCATGACATTGTCCAGTCAGACATGGTGTCACAGAAGGGGCTGAGAGTTCTACATCTTTATCCACAGGCACTAAGGAGCCTGCCTTCTGCAAACAGCCAGGAGGAGTCTGATTCCACACTGGGCAGAGCTTTGGCATAGGAGACCTTCAAATCTGCCCTCATAGTAATGCACTTCCTCCAGAAAGGCTACACCTATTTGAACAAAGCTACAGTTCTTAATAGTGTCCTTTCACATGGGTTAAACATTTCAAAAGAATGAGTCTATGGGTTCAAACCACCATATACCCATGCAGTGGATTCAGAGATTTGATTCTTACAAAATGTCTTCTGATATTTACCTATGGATCATGGCACATATGCACACACATGCACATGGACACACACTCATACACACACACACACACACACACACACACAAACATAAATGTTAATAAAACCCTACCACTACTATTTTAATTTGTTGGTTTGAAATATATATATATATATATTCATTGGTTGCACATTAATTCCAATGGCAAAGTAAACTGTTTAGTTCATAGTTTTTACTACCTATTCTTATTCTAATTTAAATCCAAGTTTACTTGTGTGAAATTGCAATTGAAAGTAGACAATAAAACACTGAGGCCTGCCCATTCCTTCTGATGTGGCAGACCCCCTGCCAGTTCTGCCACAGGGAAGGCCCCATCTTCTGATACTTTCTAGAGAACCAGCAGCATGCAGGGCATTTGACCTTGACAGGTCTGTCACAGGGAAGACTCCATCTCCTGATATTTCCTGGAGAACCAGCCGTATGCCAGGCATTTGAGAGAACTGGAATCCCAGGAGTACAGATACACAGATGTGCAGGACAGAGAAGCTACAGTCAGAGACTACAAGACCAGCTAACACAAGAGATAACTTGATGGCCAAAGGCAAACACAAGATCACTACCAACAGAAACCAATGCAACATGGCAATATCAGAACCCAATTCTGGCACAACAGCAAATCCTAGATACCACATCACATCAGAAAAACAAGAGCTGGATTTAAAATCACATCTCATGATGCTGACCAAGGACTTCAAGAGGGACATAAATAACTACCTTAAAGAAATACAGGAGAATATGGGTCAACAGGTAGAAGCCTTTAAAGAGGAAACACAAAAATCCCTTAAAGACATACAGGAGAACATGGATCAATAGGCAGAAGCCCTTAAAGAGGAAACACAAAAATCCCTTGAAGAAGCACAGAAGAACATGGGTCAACAGGTAGAAACACTTAAAGAGGAAACAAAAAAATCCCTTAAAGAATTATAGGAAAACACAAATGAACAAATGAAGGAACTGAACAAAACTATCCAGGATCTAAAACTCAAAGTAGAAACAATAAAGAAATTACAAAGGGAGACATTTCTGAAGATAGAAAACTTTGGAAAGAATTCAGGAGTCATAGATGCAAGCAACAACAACACAAGAGATAGAAGAAAGAATTTTGAATGCTGAAGATACCATAGAAAACATTGACTCAACAGTCAAAGAAAATGAAAAATGCAAAAAGCTTGTAACCCAAAACATACAGGAAATCTAGGACAAAATGAGAATACCAAAACTAAGGATTATAGGTATAGAAGAGAGTGAGATTTTACATCTTAAAGGGCCAGTCAGTATCTTCAACAAAATTATAAAAGAAAACTTCCCTAACCTAAAGAAAGAGATGCTCATGAGCATATAAGAAGCCTACAGAACTCCAAACAGACTAGAGCAGGACAGAAATCTCTCCTAGCACATAATAATCAAAACACCAAAATCACTAAACAAAGAATGAATATTAAAAGCAGTAAGGGGTAAAGGTCAAGTAACATATAAAGGCAGACCTATCAGAATTACACCAGACTTCTCACCAGAAACTATGAAAGCTAGAGGATCCTGGGCAGATGTCATACAGACCCTAAGAGAACATAAATGTCAGCCCAGAATATTATACCCAGCAAAACTCTCAATTATCATAGTTGGAGAAAACAAGACATTACATGACAAAAGCAAATTTACACAATATCTCTCCACAAATCCAGCTTAAAAAGGATAATGGGTAGAAAATACCAACACAAGGCAAGAAACCACACTATAGAAAAAGGAATAAAGTAATCATCTTTCAACAAACTCAAAAGAAGATAGCCAGACAAACAGATTTTCACATTTAACAAAGAAGATAACAGTAAGCAGCAGTAACTTTTCCTTAATCTCTCTCTCTCTCTCTCTCTCTCTCTCTCTCTCTCTCTCTCTGTGTGTGTGTGTGTGTGTGTGTGTGTGTGTGTGTGTGTGTGTTTAAGACAGGGTTTCTCTGTGTAGCCCTGGCTATCCTGGAACTCACTCTGTAGACCAGGCTAGCCTCGAACTCAGAAATCTGCCTGCCTCTGCCTCCCAAGTGCTGGCATTAAAGGCATGTGCCACCACTGCCTGGCTTCCTTAATATCTCTTAACATCAATGCTTTCAATTCCCCAATGAAATGACATAGACTAATAGACTGGATACATAAACAGGACCCAACATTTTGCTGCATACAAGAAACCCTCCTGAATGACTCCTTCAGAGTCAAAGGTTAGAAATCAATTTTCCAAGCAAATGTTCCCAAGAAACAAGTGGGAATGGTCATTCTTATATTGGATAAAATTGACTTTCAATAAAAAGTTGTCAAAAAAAGTTAAGGAGGGACACTTAATATTTATCAAAGGAAAAATCTACCAAGATGAACTCTCAATTCTGAACATCTATGTCCCCAATGCAAAGCCATGTACATTCACAAAAGAAACCTTACAAAAGCTCAAAGCACACAGTGCACCACACACAATACTAGTGGGAGACTTCAACACCCCATTCTCAACAAAAATGGACAGATCATAGAAACAGAAATTAAACAGAGACACAGTGAAACTAACTGAAGTTATGGACCAAATGGATCTAACAGATATTTATAGAACATTTGATCCTAAAGGAAAAGATTATAACTTCTCAGCACCTCATGGTACCCTTTCCAAAAATGACCATATAATAGGTTACAAAACAGGTGTCAACAAATATAGAAATGCTGAAATTATTCCATGCACCTTATCAGATCACCACGGTCTAAGGCTGGTCTTAAGTTCCAACAAAAATAATGGAAAACACACAAACATGTGGTCTTTGAACAATGCTCTTCTCAATGAAAGCTTGATCAAGGAAGAAATAAAGAAAGAAATTAAAGACTTTTTAGAATTTAATGATAATGAAGACACATCATAACAAAACTTATGGGACATAATGAAAGCAGTGCTAAAAGGAAAATTGATAGCTCTAAGTACCTCAAAAATGAAAATGGAGAGCTTACACTACCAACTTGACATTGTACCTGAAAGCTCTAGAACAAAAAAAAGCAAATACACCCAAGAGAAGTAGACAGCAGAAAATAATAAAACTCATGGCTGAAATCAACCAAATAGAAACAAAAAGAACTATATAAAGAATCAACAAACCAGGAGCTGGTTCTTTGAGAAAATCAACAAGATAGATAAACCCTTAGCAAGAATAACCAGAGGGCACGGAGGCACTATCCAAATTAATAAAATCAGAAATGAAAAGGAAGAAATAACAACAGAAACTGAGGAAATTCCAAAAACTCATCAGATCCTAATACAGGAGCTTATACTCAACAAAATCTGGAAATCTGGATGAATTAGACAACTTTCTAGATATATACCAGGTGCCAACATTCAAACCGGATCAGATAAAGCATCTAGATAGTCACATAAGTCCTGAGGAAATAGAAGCAGATGTTAATAGTCTCCCATCAAAACAAAAGCTCTGGCCAGGCAGTGGTGGTGCACACCTTTAATCCCAGCACTTGGGAGGCAGAGGCAGGCAGATTTCTGAGTTCGAGGCCAGCCTGGTCTACAAAGTGAGTTCCAGGACAGCCAGAGCTACACAGAGAAACCCTGTCTCAAAAAAACAACCAACCAACCAAACAAACAAACAAAAAACAAAAGCTCAGGACCAGATGGGTTTAATGCGAAATTCTATCAGATTTTCAAAGAAGAGCTAATACCTTCATACTCTTCAAACTCAAGGAACACTGCCCAACTTATTCTATGAAGCCACAATAACACTTAAACCTAAACCAAACAAAGACCAAACAAGGAAGGAAAACTTCAGACTAAACTCCCTTATGAATATCAATGCAAAAATACTCAACAAAATTCTGACCAACTGAATCCAAGAATTCATCAAAATGATAATAGACCACCATCAAGTAGGCTTTATCCCAGGGATGCAGGGATGGTTCAATATATGGAAATTCTTCCGTGTAATCTACTACATAAACAAACTCAAGGAAAAAAAAACCACATGGTCGTTTCATTAGATGCTGAAAAGGCTTTTGACAAAATCCAGCATTCCTTCATGATAAAAGTCTTGGAGAGATTGGGAATCCAAGGCCCATACCTAAACATAGTGAAAGCAATATACTGCAAATCGGTAGTCAATATCAAAATAAATGGAGAGAAACTTGAAGCAATCCCACTAAAATCAGGGATCAGACAAGGCTGCCCACTCTCTCCCTATCTATTCAATATAGTGCTTGAAGTCCTAGCCTGAGCAATCAGACAACAAAAGTAGGTAAAAGATACAAATTGAAAAGGAAAAAAATCAAACTATCACTATTTGCAGATGATATGATTGTATATTTTAGAGACCCCAAAACTTCCACAGGAGAACATCTAAAGCTGATAAACAACTTCAGCAAAGTTGCTGCATATAGAATTAACTCAAACAAATCAATAGCCTTCCTATACTCAAAGAATAAACAAGCTGAGGAAGAAATTAGGGAAATGACACCCTTCACAGTAGTTTCAAATAATATTACATACCTTGGTGTGACTTTAACCCAGCAAGTGAAAGATCTATGTGACAAGAATTTCAATCCTCTGAAGAAATTGAAGAAGATCTCACAAGATGAAAAGATCTCCCATTGCTCATGGATTGGCAGGATTAATATAGTAAAAATGGCCATCTTGACAAAAGCAATCTATAGATTCAATGCAATCCCCATCAAAATTCCAAATCAATTCTTCATAGAGCTAGAAAGAGCTCTGGAATAACACACACACACACACACACACACACACACACACACACATACACACACACACACAAAGAAAAAAAACAAAAAAACAAGATCACAAAAACTATTCTCCACAACAAAAGTTCTCCTGGGGGAATCACTATCCCTGTCCTTAAGCTATACTACAGAGCAATAGTGATAAAAACTGTCTGGTACTGGTACAGAGATAGGTAGGAAGATCAATGGAATAGAATGGAAGACCCAGAAAAGAACCCACAGACATACAGTCAGTTGATATTTGACAAAGAAGCTAAAAACACCCAGTGGAAAAAGACAGCATTTTTAACAAATGGTGCTGGATCAACTGGAGGTCAGCATGCAGAGAAATGCAAATTGACCCATTCTTCAAGAAGTTAGACTCCAGAGAGTCAAATAACCCTATTAAATATGGGGTACAGAGTTAAACAGGGAATTCTCAACTGAAGAAACTGGAATGGCCCTGAAACACCTAAAGAAATGCTTATCATCCATACATAGTCATTAGGGAAATGCAAATTAAAACAACAGTGAGATTCCACCTCACACCCATCAGAATGGCTAAGATAAAAAACTCAAGGGAGAGCAGATGATGTAGAGGATGTGGGGAAAGAGGAACACTTCTCCATTGTTGGTGGGATTGCCAGCTGGTAAAACCAGTCTGGAAATCAGTTTGGTGGTTCGTCAGAAAATGAGACAACATATACCTGAGGACCCAGCTATAACACTCCTGGGCATATACCTAGATGCTCCAACATGTAATAAGGACACGTGCTCCACCATGTTCATAGCAGCTTTATATATAATAGCCAAAAGCTGGAAAGAACCCAGTTGTCCGTCAACAGAGGAATGAATACAGAAATTGTGGTATATATATAGAGTGGAGTACTATTCACAGATTAAAAACAATGAATTCATTAAATTCTTAGGCAAAAATGAATGGAACTAGAAAGTGTCATCCTGAGTGAGGTAACCCACTCACAAAAGAATACACATGGTATTCACTCACTGATAAGAGGATGTTAGCCCAAATGTTCACAGTAAACAAGTAACAATTCGGAGACCACAGGAAGTTCAAGAAGAAGGAGTACTGAAGTGGGTTCCTCTGAGAAAGGAATCAAAATACTCACAGGAGCAATAATGGAGACAAAGTGTGGAGCAGAGCCTGAAGAAAAGACCACCCAAAGACTGTCCTAACTTGGGACTCATCCTATAAACAGTTACCAAACCCCAACACTATTATGGATGACAAGAAGTGCATACCAAAAGGACCCTGTTATCGTTGTCTTTGGAGGGGCCCTGCCACAGACTTACAAATACAGACGCAGATGGCAGCAGCCAACCATTGAACTTAACATGGGGTCCCCAATGGAGGACTTGGAGGGCAGACTGGAGGAGCTGAAAGGGTTTATAGCCCCATGGGACGAACAATGATGTCAGCCACCCAAACGCCTCACAGGACTAAACCATCAACCATGGGGTACACATGGTTCCAGCCAAAAATGTGGCAGAGGAATGTTGAGCATCAGTGGGAAGAGAGGTCCTTGGTCCTGTGAAGGCTCAATAGATGCCCCCAACAAAGAGAAATCGAGGAGGGGGGAGTGAGTCAGGTGGAGGGGCATATACTTGGAGGCAAGGGGTGGGAGGAGGGGTTGAGGGTTTTCAGGGAGGGGGAAACTGGAAAAAGTTTTAGCATTTGAAATGTAAATGAAGACTGTTCAATAAATAAAAGAAACACTGATTAAAATCAACAGCAGATTGAAATGACATTTATAGCTCTATAGGTAAGGGATTATAATTAATTATATCTGGACTTTCACATCCAATGGGAAACTGGAGTTCTTAAGACACTAATATTTTTAAATTAACTTTAAACTAGAAATGGTATACTATTCTTTGGGGCAATACTTGTACACAATGGTATATTAATTAAGAATAAATTACAATGAATTTTCTTTGGAAGTACAAGTGATATTAAAGTTTAATGTTACTAGTTTCCCATAATTAAAATTATTTCATCTTATCTTACTAACAACAGTATTATTAACGTATATCTGTACATGTTTTTGCTTTGTCCTTTAGTTTGAGAGGAGATTTTTCTATTGCTTCTCTCATATGGTAGGGCAGAAAATATCTCAAAAGATGATGATATTCTGGTGTGCTAATCCTATCAAGTTACAGGGGCTTAGAGCTCATCATGCTGAAAGGACTCTTCTCGTGCACCTCTTTGGTTGCTCAAGTTTGGGACACACCAAGAATGATAACTATTACTTCTAGTTTAGTCGCAGTTTGGATATAAAATATCCTCAATGGCTCTGTGTTGCTGACTTGGCCTCTCTATAGTAAGTGTTCAGAGGTGACTCTATGGAGAAGTAAATGGATCCTGAGGGTTCTGAGCCCAGCATGATGTTTCTTTTCAATAGTGTAGCCTGGAATAGCTGTCCTTGCTAAATGCCCTCCCATCCGTGCTTGGGTAAGTACTTCTAACTAACTCTGGGTGTCCCACACAAAGAAGACATGGAAGTTGGAGGCCTTGTTGAGAAGAGAGCTGTTAGGATAGAGAAGAGGTTGAGTGGAATTGGGGATGCAAATGACTGTTAATTATATGAATCTTTCAAACTGTCAAACATTTTTTAAATTGTCAAATATAAAGTAAGTGAATGTTATGGGTATCCCAGCAGAAATGACCACTCAGACACAGTTCATAGCCAATTGAAAGTCTTTATTCCAGCCAGATGGGGCCATACTCAGATACGTGGGAACCTGAGTGTGACACTGAGTGTCCAGAGCACAGGGTTTGTTTTTTTTTTTTTTTTTTTTTTTTTTTTTTTTTTTTTTTTTTTTTTTTTTTTTGGTTTTTCGAGACAGGGTTTCTCTGTGTAGTCCTGGCTGTCCTAGAACTCACTCTGTAGACCAGGCTGGCCTCGAACTCAGAAATCTGCCTGCCTCTGCCTCCCAAGTGCTGGGATTACAGGCGTGCGCCACCACGCCCGGCTCGAGTACAGGGTTTTAATGGCAAATCCCAGGTCTTATCATGTGTACAGTGAGCTTCAGTGAGGCTCTGCAGAAGCAAGCAGTTTAACAAAAGAAAAGATAAGCAGTTTGCTGTAAGAGGTTCTGCTTAAACAGGCTAATTAAGGTAAGTTAGCTAGGCCATACCGACCTGGGCTTCCTAGGAAAGAACTGGGCAATTTTCCATGGGATTCTCCACCAAGGAGATCAAATTCTAGTTAAACGTGAAATGGCCTCAGTAATACAAGAATGAGGAAATTTTATATTGTCTTGCTTTGTCATATAAAAAGACCTTATATAAAACTTTTAGAATTTGCTTTTCTGATAGAAAAATTTCTGAAACAGTTGTTTCCATGAAAATTTTATCCCATCCCAGGGGAGGAAAAATAGTCAATAAATCATAAATTCAAAGGAGGTGTGAAATGTTTATTGTGAACAAATAGGAGTTTAGAAACAGAGCACTCAGCTTGGAGAAATTACAGTGCAAAAAAAGCTACATCTCATATGCTCCAGGATACCACTTAAATGTTGTCATAAAAGCTATTTCTTTCATGTGTCCATGGCCAGACTCACATCCTGATTTGCAGCTATTTGATTACCTATGCATCCATACTTGTGCAGGACTGTCTGTCCATAATTTCACTGTAACAACCCTCCTGCTGTCAACAGGAGAAGTGATGGAGAAACCAACCACACATTTACCTTTCTATTGCCCATTCTCTGGTGTTTCTCCTGACACCTGGGAAGAAGATAACAATCACAATTACTTGAAAACAATTACAGTGGAGCTTATATGTGGAGGTTCCCAAGGAGCATAGCACTGTAAAGTGGTGAATTAGAAAGAGAGCAGAGCTGAGCATTGCTGGGGTTATGGAGGGACCTGGTGCAAGGAAGCAGCCTTACAGACACAGCAGGAGACTAGCTGCCAGTAAGAGTTTAAATGACTTGCACACAGCCTGGAAGTGGAGTCTGGAGATTTGTGTAGGTTAGGAACTGGGAGAACAGGAAAGAAATCAACAAGATTCTGAAGGAGACAGATAAAATTCAGAGCTGCAAATGGAAAATCATCTGAAATGTAGGTGAGAAGAAGGAATGTGGCCCCTGGAAGGGCAACCCAGTAGCATCTTGGGCAGCAAAAACTAGGAAGCCAACCAGAAGGAGCCAAAGCAACCAAAATAAAATATAGAATTAGAGGGCATTAAGCCAGGACAGAAATGTATGCTAACCATGGGAAGGATTAGAAGTACCCAAAATTTGAGCTAGCCAAAGCATTTTAAAATTAACTGGTGTGTGTGTGTGTGTGTGTGTGTGTGTGTGTGTGTGTGTGTTTTATTTGCAAATCCAGACTGCTCCTGGATTGGTGCCTGCATGAGACCTGATGGGAGACAAAATGTTGTAGCCATTACAGTGGGGAGATTGGAATGCTGAGAGTGTAGATGCTAATTTTCTTATCTCCCTAGCTCTAGCCTCCTAGAACAGCCATTCCTTGTTCACCTCTGTGTCTGTAATAACATCTAATGAGAACAGACTGAAACCTTTTGGAGTTTCTGAAATAAACAGAACACTAGCTTCCTCTAACCCTGAAAGCTAAGAATATCATCAGATAGCATCTCGGGCCTATAGAAAAGCTTCCCTCATCTTGTTGTATGCTGCCTCTCTGATGTACCCACTAAGAATTTTAATTTTTTCTTGATTTATTTCCTTGTTCCCTAAAACTCTACGAGTTCATCAAACTGAATCCAGGTTCTAACCTGAAATTTGGTTTAACCCAAATCTGAGTTTCCCAAACCATGACCACTCAAAATTGCTTCAGAAGCCAGGTGTGGTGGCACATGCCTTTAATCGCAGCACTTGGGAGGCAGAGGCAGGCGGATTTCTGAGTTCGAGGCCAGCCTGGTCTACAAAGTGAGTTCCAGGACAACCAGGGCTACACAGAGAAACCCTGTCTCGAAAAACAAACAAACAAACAAAAAGCTTCAGAATAGACTTTCTCTTATTCCTTTTAGGATGAGAGCTGCAGTCTCTGCCTTGACACTACAATACCCAAGATAGATATACATCTCAGGTACTCATTATGTTTAGACATTAGGCTTTTACTTATGAGTAATGATCAATATCATAATGTGAAAATCTACCACTACCACATACTGGATGTTTTCTGTCTCACAAGTTCATGAACTACTTCTGATCCAAGGATGAAATAATAGTTAATAATTCAAAGACTTCAGATGCTTATCTGTATATTTTTTTACTAGTAACAACTTCACTTTAACCTCAGTCTAAACTGAAGTCAATGCCTCTGTTCTACTCAAATAGAAATCACTCTCTCCTGTTTGTAAGGACCCAGCCTAACACTAGAACGTTCCATTCAGTTTAGATAGTAAGAAGTACAAAAAGACCTAGTGTTATGAGATGTAATTCGGTGGTGACTGGAGTAAGGAAGTACCTGGCAGGCTCTTGCCTGAGAAATCATGCCAAAGGACAGACCTGATATAAGGAGAGTTTATTATGGGAGAGAGGAGAGACCTAGAAAAGGGGTAGAGGCAGAGAAGGAGGCATGGATAGAGAAGGAAAGAAAGAAAAAGAAAGAAAGAAAGACAGACAGAGAGAGAGAGAAAGAAGGAAGGAAGAAAGGAAGGAAGGAAGGAAGGAAGGAAGGAAGGAAGGAAGGAAGGCCTGCCAAGAATATGTGAGGAGAGAGAGAGAGAGAGAGAGAGAGAGAGAGAGAGAGAGAGAGAGAGAGGAGAAGGAGCAGGGGTCCCTAGAAGCCCTCTATGTGCTGCAGCATTTGGCTAACACCTAGCAGGCAGTGGGGAAAGATGGTGAAGCAAGCAAGCCATTGCCAGGTCACTGTTGGAAGGAGCACTCCTAGTAAATCTACCATTTTCTTTTATTTTTGTTCTCTGCAAGTGAGGTTCCTAAGTAGTTAACTTAAAATTAAAACAAAATGTTCAAGAGGCAAAAGAGGTAGTTCAGTGGTTAAGAGCAGTTATTGTTCTGAGGACCCAAGTTCCCTTCAAGCACCCAATTAGCAATCCATAACCATCTACAACTCTGACTCCAGGAGATCCAATGACCTTTGACCTCTGCTATCATTAAACACACATGTGGTATACCTATATAATGCAGGCAAAATGCTTATAGACATAAAATGGAAATAAATAAATGCTTTTTAAGACATCCAAGTCTATAATTGTATAGATAGGCCAATCCTTGCCACCAGCCAGAGATATTATAGAAATAGACCACATTTCTGAAACAATTTTACATTCCTGGGTATTAATAATATACACAAAATTATGTTCTCAATACAGTATAGGCACAGCATAGTACTTACATGTTTGAAAACTGGGATTTGAAAATCTGAAAATATAATTTCCACATGAAAACTAAGATATATCTAATAGTAAAACTGGCTAATACATATATACTTGTGTGAATGCACACAGTACATTAAAATAAAACAAAAGAAGAGCTGAGTTTACTGTGTGAACTAAAGAAAATATGCTCAAACACCTGGGAAATAAGCATGCTGAATGGAAAGGTACAAATGAATAAAAGAAATCTGAATCTCTCAACCAATAGTAGAAATCATCTCCAAACAGCTCAAAGATTTTGTGCTTCTCAACTAAAAACTTAGTGCCTAACAATTTAGCCATTACGTGTGTAATATGAGTTAGACTCCCAGGAAAGAGATTGCTGTGAAAATTAACATCTGATGAACAATTCACAGGCTGCTGCTGCTTTGCTCGCTGTCCTCTGCCTGTCTCCCTCAGAGTGGAAATGTCTGCAGTGGTAGGGTATGGTTTGTTCTAGGATAATTGCACAATGTCTTCTATTGAAGTGTTAAATTATGCTTCAGAAAAAAAATGCTCGGTGAAAGCTGCTGGGCTTTGAAAAGTCATGAAGCATGCAGAGTGAATGTGGGATAGTGGAAATTTAATTTAGAGGAAGCAATTCAAAGGTTTTATTTTGTTGTTGATAAGCAAAGGTATTTGGTGTACCTGGCTACATCTAGGCTCTAAAATCTATTTTCTTCCTGAAGTAAGTCTCTGAATTTTAGTACATGCTCAAATTCTGACTTAACAGCAACGTAGCCACCCGTGGCTACGTGCTAATGGCCTGGGTTCTCTGGAAGGAGTGAAGGGGATAGGAAGCAGGGTAGCAAGAGAAACACATGGAGACAGGCAGGATATCTTACCAATTACTCTGGCAGCTAGCATGCTTCTGCAACATTCTGTGGAAAAAACATAGACATGCCTTCTTCCCCTGTATTAAGTCAGGATCATGTCATATGCCAGTAAGTGAATTCTTCTCTCTCATCTAGGCATCAGTATGCCTAGTTATAGGATGCTATATACACACAGCAAGGAGTTCCTTGGCATCCAAATTTTAAAATTTTCTTAAAAATATACAAGCACAGTTTAAATGATATGAATGGGGATACAATTTCCCCTCTCTTTTCCTTTTTAAAGAAGGTATTGTTTTTTTTAAAAAAAAATATTACCTTGTCTTTGAGAATATTAAAGAATTAAATTAATAATTAATAAATCAGAGACATCTCAAATGCTTGATAATTTTTATTCATTAAATGGCCAGTTCCATTGGCTGTTTTAATTTAAGTTGGAACACCAAGCAGATACCATAATATAGGCAATAACTATGTGATTATAGAAAATAAATATAGCATTTTTAGTTGTTTTTTCTGTTAGAGCAGTTGTAACTAGAAAGCCTAAAAATGAATCATTAGTTACATGCACATATTTTAATTTTCTAAAGTAGAAATATGAGAATCATTTATCTGTAATAATTACTTAAGTCCTCTAGAATTAACACCATTATGTGGTAGAGGTAGAAATTGAGGATACCAAGAACAAATCTTTATAATTTGATGTGCACAAAAATATAAAATTATTTCTTAAGCCATTACACTTTTGATGATATAAAGAATATGCTTTTATGGCCAATTGTTTCTATATAGTCTGCCTGGGACACAAATTTCATGTGCCTTGCCTTAAGGGGTCTTGTCCAGGCACCTTTTTAAAGATTAATTATATATAACTATACTGTGATTCACTTCAGACACACCAGAAGAGGGTGGCAAATCTCAACACAGGTGGTTGTGAGCCACCATGTGGTTGCTGGGATCTGAGCTCTTATATTTTATGATTGAGAGCCTAGCTTTTAATGGCTGAACCAACTCTCCAGCCCTTGGATCAGCTCTCAAATATCCAGAGGATAGTCATTTAAAGAACATATCTTTTTTTAACTTGAATTACATTCACATAAAAGTTAAAGAATTAGCAGTATCAAGAGGGAGAAATTTTAAACCATTACTATTACTAAAAGCTTGATAATAGCTATTACAGCACCCAAGTCAGTTATCTGTGCTGAAGCAGGGATAGAGAACAAACATGTGATCTAATTATATGAGCTTTACTCCCACAATAGATGTAATCCTTATAGGATGTATGTATAGAAATACAGAAGCAAATTGCAACAAATTATCTTTAAGATAACAATTATTAATTCTGTCTAAAGAGGTTTGCCATGTAATAGATCAACCATCAATAATAATCAATTTAATTGCTGCTTGAAGCAAGGAACTAATGTTTTATTAGGTTCTTAAATCATTCCTTTAAAATACCTTCATGATTTTGTCTTATAACATTTTATCAACACACCAGTATATTTATTGAAGGATGTAAAAACTTTATTTGGAGAGGGAAAAAAGCTGATTTCTACATTAATGTTCTCCTTGCCCAGGAATTGCAGTGAACACACATTTTAAATTGTGGAGAAATGCTTACAGTAGCTTTCTCTGAGTTATGTCTCTTAATAATTATTTTGAAAACATCAGAGGCTTAAATCCTCTTTTGGCAAGCTTAAAGCAATGTCTTAGCCAATTAATTTATCTTAACAACTTTTGAAAATGATTTACTTAAAAATTTTAAAAGCCCATAGTTAAGAGCAAAGGCCTGTAATAAAATTCCATGAATAATATACTCTGAAAAAATCTAAAATCCTAGCTTCTTGTATTGAATCAGAGACAAAACATTTTTTCTCACATAAGGAAAGACTATATCTGAACTGTATTTAGACCCTATAGGTGAGACCTGCAAGCCACAAGCAGCATCTTATAAGCCTCTACTAAGGCAACTCTGAGCCTACAACTTAAATGCAAATATCTCTATTGTCTCCAAGTCCGGATCCACACCCACCAATTGAGCATGGCTAGAGCCTGTGGCCAGGCCTCATTGTGTGAGCATTAAAAGAAATTTTTTTCTTTTTTTTTTAATCTTGGGGGGATGGTTAAATTTTGCTCCCACTGTATCAATAAACTTGTGAAAAAATGGCAACAGGCCCATACTGTCCATAGCTGTTTTTAACCTTTATTACTCTTAAAATCATCTTAACCATAAAGTATGTTAAGAATCATGAGTCTTTAACCAGACTGCAAACTGCAGTTAATGGCACACTGGCAATCCTTATTGTAACTCTTAATTTTCTCTTGCAACACCAGAGCACAACCACAGCTTTGAAAAGAAAACCCAATTTTAAATAATCTATTTTCTTTAAAATCAATGGCAAACACATTATTTTTACAGCACAAGGTTTGTCTGCCAGTTTTTATGTTCAAATGTATGACTGTATAACTTATTTAAGAGACATTATTTTAAATCTTATTTCTTATGTCTAATTTCTAGGTTAAGATTCACACAAAACAACATGCAAATTTAGCAGCATCATAGAGGCCTGTATTTTATGAGTTGTAACATGCCATGTGTCCAAGATGACTACAACCCTGAGCTACCAGCTCTAAATTCACCTTTTATTATCAACATTATACCTTTTAAATCATAACCAATAACTTATAACTCTATAGTCAAGATATGTAAAATCTTATACTATTAAGACCAATTAGAAACAAGAATAAAGCAATTACACGACTCTCATAAGTTAAACCAAAATTTTCCCAAAACTTGAGGCTGCTGGCCCTTTAAGAAGCAGCATTTTTTTTTTCTCCAGCCATTTTTTGACTCCCAGTTGATCTGTGGCCAGATCAAGAGATAGACCACCAGCATATGAAATCTTCACCAATTTTTCTTTTTAACATGAAACAAATAAGCAATCATTCAAACAAAGACACAAAGAGGACACAAACATACATGTGGACACAGTGTGCACCAGACACAAAATAAGATACATAGAAAGGGAAGCATACTTTAAATCCATTTTTCTTTTCTCTTTCTCTTTCATGTCTCTAGAATCTGTTTTTTGTTTGTTTGTTTTTTGTTTTTTACTCTTTTTATTTTGCTTTATTTTATTTTATATCCTATTTCTCTTGCCGGATGCAATTCTTAGAATGCAGACAAAATGCCTAATTGAATTAATTCCCTGTTCCATTTTGCTGTCACACCCTAGCTGATATCAGCGTTGGTCCTAAACTGACCCAGTCTAGCCTGTATCTCTTCACACCCCTGCAACACCAGCCCTTAAAAAATGACAGTTAGTGCTAAAATTAATACTCTGTTGCTTACCATGCCGGATACATAAACTTTTTGTTTTTCCATGGAGTTCCACCCAAGACAGTGTCCCTCATTCAGCCTCATCCCGGTCCCATCGGCTGGGTGCCATTGTGCAGCTGCCCAAGGCTACATGCTAACAGCCTGGGCTCTCTGGAAGGAGAGAAGGGGATAGGAAGCAGGTGGCAAGAGGAACACATGGAGACAGGCATGATTTCTTGCTGAAGACTCAACCTTTAATAATTCTCTCCAAAGATAAATAGGCAGGCAAAGACCCTCCCCTGAAGGCTGGAAACTGGTTCTGCTTGTTCTGTAGGAGGCTGGCAGTCAGGTGGCTGGGCTGCTATTCTTTGAGAACAATGGGCTGGGGGAGGTCACACAGCAACCCCCTCAGCAGTCACAGTTAATAACCCTGAGTTTGTGACATATCCATTTATTTTATTTCTGTCATAATTTGCACTATATTAAGAGTAATGAGGAATGACATCAAATAATGCAAAGTGCTACGGTTAAGCCATCTGTTAGCAGTGAGACTATTTTTAAGGTTTATTTTTATTTTTAGTTGTATATATGTGTGTGTATACATCTGCCTGTGGTGCGTGCACGTGTGTACAGAGGCCAGAGGCATCAGATGCCCTGGACTGGATTACCGAATGTTATAGGTGAAGGGAACTGAACTTGGAAAGTCTGGAAGAGTAGCTGGTGTTTTTAACTTCTGAGACATCTCTCTATCCCTAATGGAACATTTAATCAGAAATTAGTAAGACATTGCTGCTTATAAGTCATATTATTTTTGTGATTGAGTACAACTGGAAAAAGCAGTAAGGTACTATGACACTTCAAAATGCCACATGATTAAAAATATTAAGTAAATTCAGTATCCATGTTTCAGATGTGAGTCTGTTTTATACTAGAATATTGATGTCATCTTTTTAAAATGTTGATTTTAAAGATTTTTGTTTACACTTGTTTGCTGCTGTGGGTTTGAATGTGTTGCATGCATAAGTATTTGCAGAAGAGGATATTGGATGTCCAGGAAGTAGAGTTGCAAATGGTTGTGAGTCTTTCCACATGGATGCTGGGGGCTCTTACCTGATGAGGTGTCTCTCCAGTCCCTTCATATGTCTTGAGCTGCTTTCATATGTATGAGTTCAGAATCATGTAGTGATTGTGAGTGGGCTGTTTTAACTTCCCGAAAGATGTTAAGAGGACTTAGAAAAGAGATGATCGAATTCATGTAAGTCAGAGAAGAAGGAAAGCTGATCATTTATCTTTTGTTTTTAACACAGAACATTGTGACACTAACTCTCACTGTCAGTTTCCAATTCAGACACACAATATTCACTAATCCCAAGACTCTTCCATTAGAGAAATCCTGTTTTCGTTGTACCCAAATAGACCAATTGCAGATCGTAGAACAAAGTCAATTACATTTTAGTAAGTATTTTCTTCTAACAACTGTTTTAGATGTTCAGTATTCAATTAAATCTATGCAATATGATTTCAATATTTATTTTCCTTGAAAGAAATTTTTCAGACCTTATCAGCTCCTCATCCTCATCCTCCTTCCTCCCCTCTTTCTTAAAGAAAGAAAAAAAACTCCTATAACTCAGGCTGGCCTCAAACTTTGCTATGTAGTAGCTAATGGTGAACTTAAATCCCTGATTACTCTGATTCCACCTCACAAGTGCTGGAATTACAACACACACTCAGTGTATGCTCTGTTGAGACTACTGAACCCAGGGCTTTGCAAGTGCCCTTCCAACTTAGCTACATCTCAAACCCATAGTACTTTTTCTTCTGTTTATTGGTGTACATTTTTGTACATTCCTGTAATCTTCATTCCAAATTATTAATGCTTTTTCTTCAGCATCCTTAATACAGACACAGCCTATATTTCCTATTGTAGTTAAAATTAGTATCTATTGGGTGTTTCTGCCTTGCCTTAGATCATTCAATTCCCAGATCAAAGACACAAAACTTTTGTATTTATAGTAAGCCTTAATAGCACTACAGGTGGGCAAATATCAACCCTCTAAGCTATTTTGTCCACTTTTCTGTCAATAACCCCAAGATATCACCTAACATGTTCCTCCTGGGCTGCTTTTATTCTGGAGATAAATATGAATAACTATGTCATGTAAACATGGGGCATTCCCAAATTCTGTGTTCCAAAATGGCAAAAGTTTCATGAGGTTCTTAAATTCAAAGATCAATACAACTATAAATCAACATATATTAGGGTTTTATTGCTATGAAAAGACACCATGACCAAGGTAACTCTTATAAAGGACATTTTATTAGAGCCGGCTTACAATTTCAGAGTTTTAGTCTATTATCATGGCAGTTAGCGTAGCAGTATTCAGCCAGATATGGCATTGGAGGAGCCAAGAGTTCTAAATTTTGATCAGAAGGCAAACAAGAAGAGGTTGTGTTTTGCAGAAAACCAGGAAGGAGGTCTCTTCTGTACTTGGTAGAGCCTGAGCACTAGGAGATCTCAAAGCCCACCCATACAGTGACACACTTCCTCCAACAAGGCCACACTTATTCTAACATGGCCACACATAATAGTGCCACTTCCTATGAGCCAAACATATTCAAGCCACCACACAACATAGTTTCCAAATACATTTATAAGTACATCAGATAAGCAGGTTATAGCAAAGATGCAATTTGCTATAGACCTCAGGTGCTATATGATGACACTCTCAGCTTCTAGGTTAATTGGAGTTGTGGTCAGCTAAGTTCATATATCCCAAAAGGTTATAGCTGATTGTCCAAAGAATGCCAGATGGAACATAAAATTGAGCTGTGCTTGCTCCTAAGGAGCTACATATAGTCCAAGATAACTTGGCTTTGGATATGCCACATGTGAAGCTCTTCACACTCACTGTTGTTCCAATCAGTCCAGAAGCCTTTGTAGAATGTTCAAGATGCAGCTACTTTTTGGGCACTTTAGTTGAGAGTTGATCCAGCAGCAACTGTTTTCAGTAACCCTTCTACAATATTTGCTCATTTACACCAATCAGGAGAAAAGCAGCCTTTCTATCAGACCAGGTGAAATCTGCTGAGAAAGAAGTACAAAAAGAAAATAAAAGAAAGAAGGAAGGGAGGAAGAAAGAAAGAAAGAAAGAAAGAAAGAAAGAAAGAGAGAAAGAAAGAGAGAGAGAGAGAAAGAAAGAAAGAGAAGGAAGGGAGGGAGGGAGGGAGGGAGGGAGGGAAGGAAGGAAGGAAGGAAGGAAGGAAGGAAGGAAGGAAGGAAAGGAAAGAAAGCATTGCTATTTTATTATAGCTCACTCATGCCTGAAAAACCCAATTCTCAGCAGCATATGCAAAATGATACCTTGCTCTGCCATAGGGGTCAGGCTGCGGTATGATGATTGTTAATCTCCAAATAGAAATGCTTAAAATGTTACTATTTCCTTTCTTGGTAGGAAATATATATATATATATATATATATATATATATATGTATATAGATAGATAGATAGATAGATAGATATAGATATAGATATAGATATAGATATAGATATATAGATATATAGATATATAGATATATAGATATATAGATATGTAGATATATAGATATATAGATATATAGATATATAGATATATAGATATATGTATGTGTATATATATATATATATATATATATATATATCGAGTAATAGTGTAATGACCATGTCCAATATTCTAATTCTATCCATTTATTAAGTATGTGACATTGGTAAGTCACTTAAGTAATCCAATTTGCATTCTTGTCTTGGGGGGGGGTCTATTGCTGTAAAGAGACACCATGACTAATGGTAATTCTTATAAAGGAAATCATTTAATTGGAGATGTCGCACAGTTTCAGAGGTTTAGTCCATTATCATCCTGGCAGGAAGCACGGTAGCACACAGGCAGACATGGTGCTGGAGGAGCCCAGAGTTCTACATCTAGATATATAGGATGCAGGAAGAGGAAGAGACAGTAGGCCTGGCTTTGTCCCTTGAGACCTGAAATCCTGCCTCCAGTGGCACACTTCCTCCAACAAAGCAATACCTACCTCAACAGGCACATACCTCCTAATAGTGCCTCTCCCAGATGACAAGCTATTCAAATACATGAGCCTATGGGGACCATTCTTATTCAAGCCACCACAGACCTTGTCATTTACAAATTGGAATCACACTTTTATCTAAAGGTTAGGTGAAATGAGAGAACAATGCATATTAAAATGTCTGTATAATTATAAAGCTAAACAATGTGATTAAATATTATTTGTTTAACTCTGGGAATACCTTTTTCTCTTTCTGTATTATAGGATGGAGTAGGAATGAGTTGTTGGATACTTAGCAAAAGCTGCTAAAGACCAGAAAATGGAGCTTACAAGATACAAAAGTAAGACTTTTCCCCATTTGCCCTCAAAAGATAATGAGGTCTATATCTATTTAATTTGAAAGTATTTGATGATTGCTTGGGGTGGGAAAGAGAGACATTTCCTTAGTTCAGAATAGCCCTGAAATGTGTCCATGCTTCTGTGATTAACCCTTCACCCATGTGTCTGGAAGTAGCCCAAGGGAAAGACTTTCTTTGTCTCTGTCTCTGTCTCTCTGTATTTGTCTCTCTATCATTCTCTGTCTCTTGCCATGTTCTACCAGGACTGCTCTTACACACACACACACACACACACACACACACACACACTCACAGGACTTTATTTTTTTGTTTATGTGCTTGCTCGTTTGTTTGTTTTTGAGGCTTGTTTTCTCTGTATAGCTGTGGCTTTCCTGGAACTCACTCTGTAGACCAGGCTGGACTCTATCTCAGAAATCTGGCTGCCTCTGCTTCCCAAGTGCTGGAATTAAAGGTATGTGCCACCACTGCCCGGCCAAACAGGATTTTAAAGAAATGCACAGGGAAACTAGTTGAAAAGGGCAAGGGGGATCGGCAGTTTGGTTCCCAACACACACAGGTTAGCATGCAATCCAGTAACTCTAGTTCCAGGAAATCCAAGTTTCTGGCCTTCACATGTGGTGCACACACATGATGGACTCACACACATGGAGATAAAAACTCATACATATAAAATAAAAATAAATAAATCTTAAAAACATATAATAAAATTCATTACACATAATTACTATATGTTAAAAAATATTTGAAAGGCAAAATGGAAACATTGCAGAATAAATAGAATATAAAATATAAGTAATAAAATATATTCAACCTGGCATAGCATATGCAGGGCCAAGATGAAAAAATCAGAAACTTTAAAAATAATGAGTGTAGGAAGTTATATCTGAGCTTGGGGATGGAGACCAGATGATATAGGAAGACATTTAGATACAGAATTTAAAACTATTCATGAGCAACTGGGTATCTGGATAGAAGGATAAGAGAGAAGACAAAATGACTGAGGATCGAATTAAGAAACAAATTGCGATAGCATCTATTATAAATAGAAAGATTTCGAGGAAGACAATTATGTACAGAATGATTAGAGTTTATATATAGTAATGCAGGCAGAAAACAGAGCTGATATCTTTTTTAAAAGGAAGTCTGGATAATCTAAAATTTTAAAATTCAATAGGATATTGTTGGACTCCTACAATAAAATCATGACAACATGATGATGGTTTAACTCATTTCAATTTTAATTTACTAGCCTTCTCTTGACTTCTTTGGGACATTATTCATATGAGATCTCAAATTGATTTAGCTGTCATTGAGCTAGAAGACAGAGCAGAGAAAGCAGGGTATGTGTTATTTGCAAATAAAAACCACAAAGATGAGCACAGAGGAGGCAGCCTGCACAGGTGAGACCTGCCCTGCAGATCAGAGGATCCTATTCAGAGGCCTCTAGCAAAAGCCTTACAGTTTCTTACTCCGGATTGGAAACATCCCCTGCCATAGCTCACCACCTCCAACTGGCACAGGAAGCAAGATATCCACCCAGCAGTCAGTGCGGAGGAGGCAGTCAGCACAAGTGAGACCTGCCTGGCAGATTGGAGGATTCTGTCCGGAGGCCTCTGGCAGGAACCTTCCGGTTTCCCCATCTGGATCAGGAACATCCCCTGACACAGCACACCATCTCCAAGTGGCTCAATAAGCCAGCTATACACCCAGCAGCACAGAGAAGACAGCCAGCACAGCCTGCATCCAGAGTGGATCAGGGCCACAGAGCTACATAACCAAATATAACTACAAGACAGTGGGTCTCAGCTGCCATCTTTGCTCCTGTGACTGTGTAACAAATTGGTAGGCAGGGATCATCAGAGTAGAGGATCACTTGGTACACACCCCTCCAGGACTCCACCTGTACCCAGAAGCTCCACAGCAACACAGCCAGCCAGCTAGACAGCTACCCTGCCTGGAGTCCTGTGCTTGGAGGTGAGACCGCCACATCTGTGCTCTGGTTACTGTGCAGAAAGACAGAAGAGTAGGCAGGGATCACTAGAGTAGAGGATCACTTGGGACACACCCCACCAAAACTCCACCTGCACCCAGAAACTCAGCAGCACCACAGCAAATTGTACCAGGGGAAAGCAGGTCACCCAGGGTTGCCGAGATAGGCCTGCAGGCACACAGGAGAGACAAGCACTAGCTATTGACAGCAGGACAACCAAACACCAGAGATAGCAAGATGGCAAAGGGCAAATGTAGGAACTCTGCTAACAGAAATCAAGGCAATATGGCACCATCTGAAGCCAATTCTCCCACAACAGCAAGTCCTAGATACCCCCAACATAGCAGGAAAGCAATATTTGGATTTAAAATCACAGGTCATGATGCTGATAGAGGGCTTCAAGAAGGACATAAATAACTCCCTTAAAGAAATACAGAAGAACACAAGTAAACAGGGAGAAGCCCTTGAAGAACTAAGGGAAAACACAACAAAACAGGAGAAGGAAATAAACAAAACCATCCAAGATCTAAAGAAGCAGGTAGAAACAATAATGACTGCTGGGCGTGGTGGCACGCGCCTGTATTCCCAGCACTTGGGAGGCAGAGGCAGGCAGATTTCTGAGTTTAAAGCCAGCCTGGTCTACAGAGTGAGTTCCAGGACAGCCAGGACCACACAGAGAAACCCTGTCTCGAAAAACAAAACAAAACAAAACAAAAAAAAAAAAGAAAGAAAGAAAGAAAGAAAGAAAGAAAGAAAGAAAGAAAGAATAATGAAATCACAAAGAGAAACAATTCAAGACATAGAAAATCTAGGAAAGAAGTAAGGAGACATAGATCCAAGCATCAACAACCAGAATACAAGAGAAAGAAGAGAGAATCTCAGATGCAGAAGATACCATAGAAAGCATTGCTACAACAGGCAAAGAAAATGAAAAACGCCAAAAGCTCTTGACGCAAAACATCCAGGAAATCCAGGACAAAATGAGAATACCAAAACTAAAGTTTATACATATAGAATAGATTGAATATTTCCAACTTAAAGGAACAGTAAATGTCCATCAAAATTATAGAAGAAAACTTCCCTAATCTAAAGAAAGAGACGCCTATGAACGTACAAGAAGCCCGCAGAACTCCAAATAGATTTGACCAGAAAAGAAATTCCTCTTGTCACATAATAATTAAAACACCAAATGTACTAAACTGCTGCGATAGCCCTAATAGCTTCTGTAAGATAATATTCTGCAGAACGGAGGCAGGAAAAATGCCTCTTAGGGCTGGCAGAGTTCCCACAACTTAGAAGCCATAATTTTTCATTTGGCACCTTTCTAATCTCTTTAATTCCTGGTAGCCAAGACGTGTAGATTAGAGAGAATAATTTGTAACTCACTCTCTGAAGTTTTATTACTGGCCAATGACCTTCTTTGGAACCATGATGCTTTGATATAACCATATTTAGTTTGAGACAGAAGTTCCATGGAAAGTATGACACCGCATATGGAGAATCCTCTAGGATTCATAAGAGTACAGGAATTCCTTTTTTGTTATTTTGATAAATCTTTGCAGAATACTCAGGTTCAAGTCTAGTCTGAGACAATGGGCCCAGACTAGAAAATCTGCATCTGAGTAGGCGCTAAGCTCAGAACTTCCTCAATGGAGGCTTACAGAGCTACCGCCTTTTGTCTTCCTAAATCGGGACTTTGCCAGCCATCCTGAAAGCCACAAAAACATTTCTGGCTTACCCAGGTGTGGCTCAGATATCAGCTCATGAAATATTAATGAGGCTATGTGACACCTAAGGATGCTGGTTGTTCTTGCTTAGCTAGCCACATTTTTTAGTGTGTAATTGTCAGAGTCTGATGCTCGAGTAAGAGGCTCTAAAAGAGGACTCCTTATTAGCGAAAATACACACTTTTTTCCACAATGTAAAGAATCCTGTCTGTGTGTCTTCATTTCTTGCTGATTCATACCTTCCTGGCCCAGGGATCATGGTTCTCCTGCAACTGAAGCTCTACAAGGGGCAGGGGTTTTCGGCACTAAACAAAGAAAGAATATTAAAAGCAGTAAGGGGAAAAGGTCAAGTAACATATAAAGTCAGACCTATCAGAATTACACCAGACTTCTAACCATAGACTATGAAAACCAGAAGAAACTGGGCAGATGTCATGCAGACACTAAGGGAAAACAAATGCCAACCCAGACTGCTATATCCAGCAAATCTCTCAATTACCATAGAAGGAGAAACCAAGGTATTTCATGACAAAAATAAATTTACAGTGTCTTTTCACGAATCCAGCCCTTCAAAGGATAATGAAAGGAAAACACCAACAAAAGGAAGGAAACTACACACAAGAAAAAGCAAGAAATTAATCTTCTTTCAATAAACCCAAAAGAAGGTAACCACACAAACATAAAAATTACATAAAAAATAGTTGGAAGCAATAATCACTATTCCTTAATATCTCTTAACATCAATGGACTCAATTCTCCAATAAAAAGACATAGACTAACAGACTGGATTCCAGAACAAGATCCAACATTTTCTTGCATACAGGAAACACATCTCAGTGTCAAAGACAAACACTACCTCAGAGTAAAAGGCTGCAAAAACAGTTTTCCAAGCAAATGGTCCAAGGAAACAAGCTGGAGTAGCCATTCTAATATCCAATAAAATAGACTTTAAACCAAAAACCATCAAAAAAGATACAGAAGGAAACTTTATTCTCACCAAAGGAAAAATCTACCAGGAAGAACTCTCAATTTTGAACAAATTTGTATTCCACAAATACAAGGGCACCCACATTTGTAAAGAAAATTTTGCTAAAGATTAAAGCACATATCACACCCCACACAATAATTGTGGGTGACTTCAACACCTCACTCTCCTCAATGGACATATCAGAGAAACACAAACTAAACAGAGACGCAGTAAAACAAACATAAGATTTGGACCAAATGGATTTAATAGATATCTATAGAACATTTCATCCTAAATCAAAAGTATATATCTTCTTCTCATGGTATATTCTCAAGAAGCACCTCATGGTACCTTCTCCAAAACTGACCATGTAATTGGCAACAAAACAGACCTCAACAGATATAAGAAGATCAACTACTTCCATGCCTCCTATCTGAACATTATGGAGTAAGGGGTGGACTTCAATAGCAACAAAAACAACAGAAAGTCCAAATACACATGAAAGCTGAAAATGATACCTTGGTCAAGGTAGAAATAAAGAAAGAAATCAAAACTTTTCAGAATTTAATGAAAATGAAGGGACAACATACACAAATTTATGGGATACAATGAAAGCAGTGCTAGGAGGAAAACTCATAGCTCTGAGTGCCTCCAAAAAGAAGTTGGAGAGAGCAAACACTAGCAGCTTAGGAGCACGTCTGAAAGCTTTAGAACAAAAAAAAAAAAAAAAAAAAAAAAAAAAAAGCTAAGAGGAGTAGAATCCAGGAAATCATCAAACTCAGGGCTGAAATCAACCAAGTAGAAACAAAAAGAATTATACAAAGAATCAACAAAACAGGAGCTGGTTCTTTGAGAAAATCAACAAGATAGATAAACACTTAGCCAGACTAACCATAGGGAATAGAGATAGTATCCAAATTAACAAAATCAGAAATGAAAATGGAGAAATAACAGCAGAAACTGAGGAAAGTAAAAAAATTAGCATATCCTACTACAAAAGACTATACTCAATACAACTGGAAAATCTGGATGAAATGGACAATTTCCCAGTCAGATGCCAACTACCAAAATTTAATCAGGATAAGATATAACATCTAAATGGTCCCATAGCCCCTAAAGATATAGAAGTGGTCAACGGTGCGGCTGAGAGCTGCATGCCCCACAGTTCTCCCAGGCCCCTACACCGAAGGTCTCCAGCTTGCTCCCGAGTCACCGGCAGAGAGGAGCAGGTAACCAGGCCTACTCAGCGCCTGCCATTGCTCGGGTGGGAAACCACCAGGTATGGGCCAGGAGTGAGAGTCGGGGTGGATCGGTGGAACACCTCCACTGCGCAGCTGGGAGCTGCGTGCCCCATGGTTCTCCCAGGCCCCTACACCAAAGCCTCCATCTTGCACCTAGGTGACCCAGGGGCAGGTATCCAGACCTAATGGGGCCTGCCATTGTTCGGGCTGGAAACGGACAGGTGTGGGCCAGGAGCCAGTGTCAGGGTTCTCCCGCGGTTCTTCCAGGCCCCTAAAAAGACCGTCTTCCCTGAGCCAGAGGACCTGGGCAGGAGATCTGTGCACCCAGAGCTCAGTGGCTGGTTGCTGAACACTGGAGACCAGCTCGCCTGCTCACAGCAAGGCTCTATCTTGCCTGGGGCACCGCGGACTGCTGGCGACTGAGGTCAGGTGCGTAGACAGAGACCTAGCTTAGCTTAGCATAGACAACCAGATCAGGCCCTTGCCGGCACCCAGAGCCAGAGAATCTTGGCAGGAGATCTGTGCACCTACAGCACAGCTGCTGGTTGCTGACCTCTGCAGACCAGCTTGCAGGCTCGCAGCGAGTCCGCCATCTTGCCTCGGGGCACTGTGGACTGCTGGCAGCTGAGGTCAGGTGCGTGGAAAGATACATAGCTTAGCTTAGCATAGACAACCATATCAGGCCCTTGTCCGCGCCCAGAGCCAGAGGAACCCAGCAGGAGATCTGTGCACCTACAGCTCAACTGCTGGTTGCTGACCACTGGAGACCAGCTAGCCGGGCTTGCAGTGAGGCAGCATCTTGCCTCTGGACACCAGGGACTGCTGGCAGCTGTGGTCAGCAAGGCTGTCATCTTGCCTCAAGTCACTGCTGACCACTGGCGGCTGGGGTCAGGAGCACAGACGCCCTCTACTACAGCAGAACCAAAGGCCAGGCTCGCAGGAGCTTCAAACTCCAACCAGTAACAATAAGACCAACTAACTCCAGAGATAAACAGATGGCAAAAGGAAAACATAGGAACGTTACTAACAGAAATCAAGGCAATATGGCACCATCTGAACCCAATTCGCCAACCACAGCAAGTCCTGGATACCCCAACACACCAGAAAAACAAGAGTTGGATATAAAAGCACTGGTCATGATGCTGCTAGAGGAACACAAAAAAGACATAAACAAATCTCTTCAAGAAATGCAGGGGAACATCAATAGGGTAGAAGCTCTTACAATGCAAACACAAAACTCACTTAAAGAACTCCAGGAGAATATGGGCTAACAGACAGAAACCAATAAAGAGGAGAGGATGTGTTGGAGAGGATGTGGAGAAAGAGGAACACTCCTCCACTGCTGGTGGGACTGCAAGCTGGTACAACCACTCTGGAAATCAGTCTGGCGGTTCCTCAGAAAACTGGACATGATACTTCTGGAGGACACAGCCATGCCATTCCTGGGAATATACCCAGAAGATTCCCCAGCATGCAATAAGGATACATGCTCCACTATGTTCATAGCAGCCTTATTTATAATAGTCAAAGCTGGAAAGAACCCAGATGTCCCTCAATGGAGGAATGGATACAAAAAAATGTGGTATATATACACAATGGAATACTATTCAGCCATTAGAAACAATGAATTCATGAAATTCTTAGAGAAATGGATGAAGCTGGAGAACATCATACTAAGTGCGGTAACCCAGTCTCAAAAGAATACCTATGGTATGCAGTCACTGATATGTGGATATTAGCCTAGAATCTTGAAACACCAAAGACACAATTCACGTACCAAAGGATGTCTGACAAGAAGAAAGGAGTGGACCCTGGTTTTGGAAAGGATCAAAGCATCAGTGTAGGGGAATACAAGAACAGGGAAGAGGGAAGGGGTAGAAGAGGGAGCAGGGGGAGGGAAAAGAGCATGGGGGACCTCTGGGGGATGGGGAACCAGAAAAAGGGAAATGAATTGTATATATAGAATATATCCAATAAAAAAACAAAGAAAAAAAAAAAAGAACCCTCTTCAGGAAGGCCCTGTCTCCTCAGGTTGCTCTCTTATTAAGAGCAGTACTTTACATTCTCCATCAGCTTGGGGTCCATAGCTGTTCTTGTCTTTCCACCAACTACCACTGGACCCTGCATAGTGGAGAAACGTGGTCTAGAAGGGTGTGTGGTCATACACTTCTGGGAAGCCAACCATATTCCTAGAAAGACAAGACATTTTTAAATAACCGTAATGAGAACTTACTCACAAATGCTCACTTTATTTTTTTTCTCTACCATGAATTTTTTGTTTGATTGCTTTGAGGGTTTTTTTGTAGTTGATAAGTGCTACAGAATAGTGTGAATCCTCTGAGTAACAGAAAATTCAACAAAATTTCATAAAATTTCAAGAATTTCAGATTGATTTTAACTGACATAAATGTTTGGAGTAAAGCATACAGAATGTGTTGATTAAATCAGCCTTCAGTGAAAAATAAAAGATATAGAAGTGGTCATTGACAGTCTCCCAACCAAAAAAGAACAGAACCAGATGGTTTTCATGCAGAATACTATCAGACCTTTAAAAGAGCACTAATACCAATACTCTTCAAACTACTCTACAAAGTAGAAGCAGAAGGAACTTTACCCAACTTGTTCTTTGAAATTACAATTTCACTGATACCAAACCACACAAAGATCCAACAAAAAAAGAGAACCTTAGACCAATTTCCCTTATGAATATTGATGCAAAAATACTCAATAAAATTCTTGCCAATGGAAACCAAGAACACATCAAAAAATCATTCACCATAATCATGTAGGCTCCATCCCAGCGATGCAGGGATGGTTCAGTATATGAAAATCCATCAATGTCACCCATGACTTAAACAAACTCAAGGAAAAAAAATCACATGGTCATTTCATTAGATGCTGGAAAAGCATTTGACAAAATTCAGCATCCTTTCATGTTAAAGGTCTTGGAAAGAACTGGAATTCAAGGCCTATAAGGAAACATAATAAAATCAATATACAGCAAACCAGTAGACAACATCAAACTAAATGAAGAGAAACTTGAAGCAATCCCACTAAAATCAGGGACTAGACAAGGCTGAGCCCTCTCTCCATATTTATTCAATATAGTACTTGAAGTTCTAGCTAGAGCAATTAGACAACATAAAGAGGTCAAACGGATACAAATTGGAAAGGAAGAAATCACATTATCACTATTTGCAGATGATAGGATAGTTTACTTAAGTGACCCCCCAAAAAAAAACCCACCAGAGAACTACTACAGCTGATAAACAATTTCAGCAAAGTGGCTGGATATAAAATGAACTCAAGTAAATCAGTAAAGTTCCTATACTTAAAGGATAAACAGGCTAAGAGAGAAATTAGGGAAATGACACCCATCACAATAGCCACAAACAATATAAAGTATCTTGGTGTGACTCTAACCAAACAAGTGAAAATATGTATTATAGGAACTTCAAGTCTTTGAAGAAAGAAATCGAAAAAGACCTCAGAAGATGGAAAAATCTTCCATGCTGTTGGATTGGCAGGATTAATATAGTAAAAAGTAATATACAGATTCAATGCAACCCTCATCAAAATCCCAACTCAATTCTTCATAGATTTAGAAAGAGCAATTCTCAAATTCATCTGGAATAACAAAAAACCCAGAATAGCTAAAACTACGCTCAACAGTAAAAGAACTTCTGGGGGAATCAATATCCCCAACATCAATCAGTACTACAGAGCAATTGTGTTAAAAACTGCATGGTACTAGTACAGTGACAGGCAACTAGATCAATGGAATAGAATTGAAGACCCAGAAATGAACTCATACACCTATGGTCACTTGATCTTTGACAAAGTAGTTACAACCATCCAGTGGAAAAAAGATAGTCTTTTCAACAAATGGTGCTGGTTCACCTGGAGGTCAGCATGCAGCAGAATGCAAATTGATCCATTCTTACCTCCTTGTACTAAACTCAAGTCCAAGGAGATCAAAGATCTCCACATAAAACCAGACTCACTGAAGCTAATAGAAAAGAAACTGGGGAAGACCCTTGAGGACATGAGCACAGGGGAAAATTTCTTGAACAGAACACCAATAGCTTATGCTATAAAATCGAGAATTGACAAATGGGACCTCATAAAATTACTGAGTTTCTGTAAGGACATTGTCAAAAGGACAAAACAGCAACCAACAAACTGGGAAAAGATCTTTACCTACCCTTCATCTGACAGAAGGCTTATATTCAAGATATACAAAGAACTCAAGTAGGTAGACTCCAGAGAGCCAAATAACTGCATTAAAAATGGGTACAGAGCTAAACAAAAAATTTCACCTGAGGAATATGGAATGGTAGAGAAGCACCTAAAGAAATGTTCAACATCATTAGTCATCATGGAGATTCAAATCAAAATAACCCTGAGATTTCACCTCACACCAGTCAGAATGGCTAAGTTCAAAAACTCAGGAGAAAGCAGGCACTGATAAGGATGTAGAGAAAGATGTACACTCCTCCACTGCTGTTGGGGTTGCAAGGTGGTACAACCACTCTGGAAATCAGTTTAGTGGTTCCTCAGAAAACTCGGCATGACACTTCCGGAAGATCCTGCTATACCACTCCTGGGACTATACCCAGAGGATTCCCTGGCATGTAATAAGGTCACATGCTCCACTATGTTCAGAGCAGCCTTATTCATAATAGCCAGAAGCTGGAATAAACCCAGATCTGCAATGTAGGAATGGTTACAGAAAATATGGTGTATTTGCACAATGGAATACTACTCATCAATTAAAAACAATGACTTCATGAAATTCTTATGCAAATGGTTGGAAATGGAAAATTTCATCCTAAGTGAGGTAACTCATTCACAAAAGAACACTAGGCAGTTAACACTAATTCTATTCTTTGGGCAATGTAACCAAACTCATCTGATATATTCAAATTCTACTGGACTTGAATTCCCAAATGAGCTTTATGGTATTTTTTCAAGTTAATAAATTCTACAAAAATAGAATACTCTCGAACCAATACTTTCAGATGTGATTCTCTTAGCAATGAGTTCATAGCAGGGTCATAACCTGTTATTGGTTACATCATCAGAAAAGTTCCCAAAATAGGAAACAACATAAAATCAAAAGTAGATCATGCTTACAAACTACATTACATTGTCATTCTAAAGAACCTGAAACTTTCTTACCAAAATTTAAAATTTTTCATTATTTCTCTAGAATCATTAGTGAACATGTAAGGTACAGTATTTAAGTACAGAGCCACTTGGACTTTTAAAGTCTTAACAACATAGTCTAAATATTCATCAAAGAGGTAGGCATTCCTGGTAGATAAAGAAAACCTAAGCCAAACACAACAGGAATTATATGCCCTAATCCTCATCCCACTCCTAGTTTCTCTCCAGAGGACGCTGACCTGATTCCAGGCACAGCACAGTTTGTTAGATGATTTGCTATAAGTTGGGAGTAAGTTCTTCTGAGGACTGTATGAATCTCTACCACAGAAGGAAATGATGGTAAGAGGGACAGTCTGAGAGTCTTAGGAAGAAAGCTTAACAAGAACTCTCCCTGGCCAAGTATCTATTGAGTGACAGTAGTAGATAGGTCATAGAGAAACTTTCTCCCTGAGAAATTCATGTGTGAGTATGAAATGGAAGGGAGGAGTGAGAGGATGAGGCTATTTAGCAAAAATAAGCTCACTGTTTGAATGAATATATTACGGCCCAATAGAGAAGAGGAGGAGGATGTAACATTGCTAAGGCACAGAGATACTACATTACTTTCCAGTTCTCTCTAGCTATAAAACCCCAGAAAACCCCATGGAGACTATTCAATTTAAATATCCAAAACTGACAGATTAATCTTTGAAATATGATTAGCATATGAAATGAGAAGCAGCTTGGGTGAAATTGGCACAGAATGAAGTTATAACTTCAAACAGAAATGCCTGAAAATACCAGTTCACAATGTCAGAACACGTAATCTACTAAGTCATAAAATGAATAAAATACACCAGAAATACTACTAATACAGCACAAGGAAAACATGCCTCAATTATGACACTTTAGCAGTGTAAAATATTTAATGACATTCTCAGATACATGTATTGCAAGCAATATAACTAATATTCCAGTAAATACAGATATTTATCCAGTGGATATAGCCTTCAAGCTATAGAATTACTGAAAGTTATTTTTAAAAGACATTCTTTATATCTCCCTCTGAATCTGTATTTATGAGCATGAACATTTTAGGACATTTTCAAAAATGAAATTTATTCTCCAGAAGAGCAAATGAAGAAAAAATGTCACGTAAGTTCTACCTCATAAACATTCAAGCTTGAAATGTATTTAAAAAATAGGAAAGCTAAAAAATGTTTGATGTGAAAATGATGCCAAAGAACCATGCATGAAATCAACTTATGAGGTGTTTTCAGTCTTGATAACTGAATTTTGTTCACAAAGTCATCTCGCATATGTGCCAAATCTTCTTTGGACTCCCTATGTCCCCCTGCCCTGAGATGAAGCAAAATGGAACACTGGACAGCCAGCCATACAATATTTTATCCAAGCAATTTCATTTATCCAGTTATAATTGATCATTTCTCACATCAATATGTTGCATCTGTAGCTGAGAACAGTCAGTTATAAGATGCAGTAAACTACCCTGTAGGAAAAACTTTTAGAGCTTAATCTACTGACAAGATGAACATTGCATGGGAGATATTCCATTTCTCACTGGCATACTATAATACCTCATCATTTTTCCCAGAGTGTTTTATTAATTATTAATGATTAATAAAAACATGATTATAAATGATTATTAATGAGTGGGCATGCCTTTTTCCCTATGGCCACATAACTAGACTAAAGAAATCAGTATGCCATTAGTCACTGCCATTACATTCCCACTCCTAACATACCATAGAAAAGTTTTGAGGAAAGGGAACTTTAAGCTTATGTATGTATGTATGCTTTACCTGGAAAGCAATCAGAAATTGTGGTGATCAACAACATATCTTTCCAAGTCCAGGCATGAAAAAATATCTGTAAGATGTATGATATTCTGGTAAATCATGTCTTTTCCACAGTGTGGTAAACCTTAATATGCTCTTTGCACAATGTCTATATGTTTTGTCACAGCAACAGAAATGTAACTAAGACAGCAGCCTTAATGACAGTACAGAAGCATCCTGTGGAAAATAGATGTCAAGAAGAGAGAAAAAAATGAGAATCTACCTATGTTTACATATGCCCCCAACTTTCACTGGGAAAAAAAGGAACTGCTCTCCCAGATACCTTACATGAATCTTTTCCTATAAAAATAAAGCTTTATATATCATGGAGATAAAAGCCTCAAGCCTGTTATATCGTTTTATATAGCAAGATGGAAAGGAGATGAAAGTGTATTTTGTGGGTCTCTGAGGAAAGTATTTAAGACAGTTATGTAAAATTATTTCCAAAAGGTCTGTGTGGTGAAGATTTTTAGAGGACAAATAGTAGACATTTAATGTGTGAAACCTAGATCTAAACTTCTGATACTCACTTTTTAGTCAAGAAGGCACTGGAGAAGAAAAAGACATTCCTGCTGTTACCTTGAGACACATACAGAAGATGAGTCCTCAAAGGCTTGGGTCTGATGAAGCCCACTGTAGTTTTAAAGCTCCTGTGAATGGGGCCTGGGGAAGATGTTAGGAGAACACATGGACTTGAGGTGTGCCAGGGAAAATTATATAATGAGAAAGATCACTTAGGGACACTGCATGCTTGCTACCTAGGGAAAGTGTTCATCATAATCACCTCTCTTCAGCATGCACTAAGTAATTCACAGGTAAACACTAGAGACATTTCACAGCATTGGTTCCATACATTTATTCCAAGTATAGCTTTTCACTAAAATCACACAGACTTCCAGTATTCTCCCTAGTTTAAATCTTATTTACATAGTATATTATGAGCAATCTCTGTTTAGTTGGGTTTTGTTTTTGAAAAATATCCATACCTATAATAAATACTCACTAGCTCAATCATTTTCTCTACTGTCTTCCTTTCATTAACACACAGAACTAATTTACCATATAATATTGCCATGAACATCGTTTGGGCATATCCATCAATATATATGAAGTAATTTTCATTTTTATAAGGATTGACTTTTTTTTCATTTTAGCTCTATACATATTTGCCTTCATGTAAGTATATGTATCAATGAGAACAGGCCTATAGAGAAGAGGCCATAAGTTCTCCTGGAACTGGACCTATAGATGCTTATAAGTTGTCATTGAAAGAGGAAACTTACATCCGCACCATCTTGGATCCTGCAGTTCAACCACGGAACCTTCCAATCTACAGAGACAGGGCTCTGCAGTTAGACAGGGCTCCACTGTCTGACACTCTCTTGGGGAGAGAAGCTCAACCACAAGGAGCCCTGTGGACTGAGAGAGCCACCATCTAGGCTTCAGCAGTCCAGCCAGGGAAGCCCCAGTCCTGCAGGAATTACCACGGTTAGGCAGATCCCTGAGACCTGCCACCATTTTAGAGCTGGTAGACTAATCAGGCAAACCAGGAAGAGATGACAGGAGGCCCAATAAGCGCCTGGAGGCAAGCCTAGAGGAGACTTGAATCCAGCCCAGCAGAGCTGAGGAGGTAATTCAGAGCACAGTGGTGGAAACCTCTAGTTTCTGCCTCAGGAGCACGGATGACCTCTGAGACAGCAGCACCAAACACCAGGCTCTCAGGAGCTTTAAACACCAACCAGTAATAATAAGACAAACTAACTCCAGAAATAAACAATGGCAAAAGGCAAATGAAGGAACGGCACTAGCAGAAATCAAGGCAATATTGCAGTATGCAAACCAAGTTCCCCTACAGCATTAAGTCCCGAATACCGCAAAACACCAGAAAAGCAAGAATCAGATCTAAAATATCTGGTCAGGATGCTGTTAGAGGAACACTTAGACAAATTTCTTAAAGAAATACAGGAGAAAATGGATCAAAAGTTAGAAGCCCTTACACGGCAAACACAAAAATAACTTAAAGAAATTCAGGAGAATATGGATCAAAAAACAGAAGCCAATAAGGAGGAAAAACAAAAATCACTTAAAGAAATACAGGAGAACATAAGTCAACATGTAGAAGCTATGAAAAAGGAAACACAAAAATCTCTTAAAGAATTACATGAAAACACAAACAAGCAAGCAGAAGATCTGATCATGCCCATCCAGGATTTAAAAACAGACATAGAAACAACTAAGAAATCACAAAGAGAGACAATTTTGGAGATAGAAAACCTTGGAAAGAAATCAGGGGCCATAGATGCAAATATCAAAAATAGAATACAAGAGATAGAAGAAAGAATCTCAGATGCTGAAGATACCATAGGAACCATGGACTCAACAGTCAAAAAAAATGCAAAATGCAAAAAGATTATAGCCCAAAACATCCAGGAAATCAAGGACACAATGAGAAGACCAAACCTAAGGATTATAGGTATAGATGAGAAGGAAGATTAAAGAGCTAGCAAATATGTTCTACAAAATTATGTAAGAAAACTTCCCCAAAATAAAGAGAGAAATGCCCATGAGTATACAAGAAGCCTATAGAACTCCAAACAGACTGGACCAGAACAGAAATACATCCCGTCACATAATAATCAAAACCCCAAATGTACTAAACAAAGAAAGAATATTAAAGGCAGTAAGAGAAAAAGGCCAAGTAACTTACAAAGGAAGACATATCAGAATTACACCAGACTTCTGACCAGAGACCATGAGAGCTAGAAGATCCTGGGAAGATATCATGAAGACTCTAAGAGAACACAAATTTCAGCCAAAACTACTATACCCAGCAAAACTCTCAATCACCATAGATGGAGAAACGAAGGTATTCCATGGCAAAACCAAATTTGCACATTATCCACAAACCCAGCCCAACAAAGGACAATAGGGGAAAAACACTAACACAAGGAGGGAAACTACACCCCAGAAGAAGCAAGATAGAAACCTCCTCTCATCAAACACAAAAGAAAATAACCACTCAAAGATAAAAAATAATTTAAAAATGTCAGGAAGTAATAATTACTATTCCTTAATATCTCTTAATATCAATGGAATCAATTTCCCAATAAAAAGACATAGACTAACAGACTGGATATGGAAACAAGACCCTACATTTTGCAGCATACAGGAAACACATCTCAGTGTCAAAGACAAATGCTACCTTAGAGTAAAAGGCTGGAGGATAATTTTACAAGCAAATGGTCTCAGGAAACAAGCCAGAGTAGCCATTCTAGTATCAGATAAAGTTGACTTTCAACCTAAAGTAATCAAAAGAGACATGGAAGGTCACTTTTTGCTGGTCAAAGGAAAAATCCACCAAGACTAACTCTCAATACTGAACATCTATGCTCCAAACGCAAGGGCACCCTCGTTCACGAAAGAAAATTTACTAAGGCTTAAAGCACACATTACACATAACACAATAATTGTGGGTGACTTCAACACTCCACTATCTTCAATGGACCAATAAGGAAACTAGAAACTAAACAGGGACACAGTGAAACTAATTGAAGCTTTGGACCAATTGGATTTAACAGATTATATATATATATATATATATATATATATATATATATATATATATATATAGAACATTTCATCCTAAAGCAAAATGATATACCTTTTTCTCAGCACTGCATGGTACCTTCTCCAAAATCGATCATATAATTGGTCACAAGACAGATGTCAACAAATACAAGAAGATCAAACTAATCCCATGCCTCATATCAGATCACTATGGAGTAGAAGTGGTCTTCAATAGCAAGAAAAACAACAGAAAGCCCACATACACATGGAAATTGAAAAAATACTCTACTCAATGACAACATGGTCAAGGGAGAAATAAAGAAAGAAATCAAAGACTTTTTAGAATTCAATGAAAATGAAGGTACAACCTACCCAAATCTATGGAACACAATGAAAGCAATGTTAAGAGGAAAACTCATAGCCCTGAAGGCCTCCAAAAAGAAATTGGAGAGAGAATACACTAGCAGCTTAACGGCACACCTGAAAGCCCTGGAACAAAAAGAAGCTAATTCACTCAGAGGAGTACCGGACAGGAAATCATCAAACTCAGGGCTGAAATCAAGCAAGTGGAAACAAAGAGAAACATACAAAGAATCAACAAAATCAGGAGCTGGTTCTTTGAGAAAATAAAAAAGATAGATAAACCCTTAGCCAGACTAACCAAAGGGCACAGAGACAGTATCCAAATTAACAAAATTAGAAATGAAAAGGGAGATATAACATCAGAAACTGAGGAAATTCAAAAGATCATCAGATACTACTACAAAAATCTGTACTCAACACAACTGGAGAATCTGGAAGAAATGGACAATTTCCTAGAAAAGATACCAAATACCAAAATTAAATCAGGATCAATTAGATCAGCTAAAGAGTCCCATAACCCCTAGAAAAATAGAAGGGGTTGTAGAAAGCCTCCCAACCAAAAAAAGTATGGGACCAGATGGTTTACTGCAGAATTCCATCAGGCCTTCAAAGAAGACTTAACACCAATACTCTTCAAACTATTCCACAAAATAGAAACAGAAGGAACACTGCCCAACTCACTCTATGAAGCCACAATAATGGTGATACCAAAACCACACAATGATCAAACAAAGAAAGAGAACTACAGGCTAATTTCCCTTATGAATATCGATGCAAAAATACTAAATAAAATTCTTGCCAACTGAATCCAAGAGCACATCAAAACGATCATTCAGCATGATAAAGTAGACTTCATCCTGGGGATGAAGGGATGGTTCAATATATGGAAATCCATCAATGTAATCCACTACATAAACAAACTAAAAGAAAAACACCACATGGTCCTCTCATTAGATGCTGAAAAGGCTTTTGACAAAATTCAGCATCTTTTCATGCTAAAAGTCTTGGAAAGAGCAGGAATTCGAGGCCCACACTTAAACATAATAAAAGCAATATACAGTAAACCAGTAGCCAACATCCAACTAAATGGAGAGAAACTTGAAACAATCCCACTAAAATCAGGGACTAGACAAGGCTGCCCTCTCTCTCCATATCTTTTCAATATAGTACTTGAAGTTCTAGCGAGAGCAATTCGACAACATAAGGAAGTCAAAGGGATACAAATTGGAAAGGAAGAAGTCAAACTATCATTATTTGCAGATGATATGATAGTATACTTAAGCAACCAAAAACACTCGACCCAGAGAACTCCTACAGCTGATAAACAACTTCAGCAAAGTGACTGGTTATAAAATCAACTCAAGCAAATCAGTAGCCTTCAAGTTCTCAAAGGACAAGCAGGCTGAGAAAGAATTTAGGGAAATAATACCCTTCACATAGCCACAAACAATATAAAGTATCTTGGTGTGACTCTAACCAAACAAGTGAAAGATCTGTATGACAGGAACTTCAAGTCCTTAAAGAAAGAAATCGAAGAAGACATCAGAAGATGGAAAAATATTTCATGCTCTTGGATTGGCAGGATCAATATAGTAAAAATGACCATCTTGCCAAAAGCAATCTACAGATTCAATGCAATCCCCATCAAAATCCCAAATCAATTCTTCATAGATCTAGAAAGAGCAATTCTCAAATTCATCTGGAGTAACAAAAAACCAAGGATAGCTAAAACTATTCTCAACAATAAAAGGACTTCTGGGGGAATCAATATCCCTGACCTCAAGCAGTACTACAGAGCAAATGTGTTAAAAACTGCATGGTATTGGTACCACGACAGGCAAGTAGACTAATGGAAAAGAATTGAAGATCCAGAAATGAATCCACAGAGGTATGGTCACTTGATCTTTGATAAAGGAGCTACAACCATCCAGTGGACAAAAGATATTTTTTCAACAAATGGTGCTGGTTCAACTGGAGGTCAACATGCAGAAAAATGGGAATTGACCAACTCTTATCTCCTTGTACTAAGATCAACTCCAAGTGCATCAAGGACCTCCACATAAAACCAGACATACTGAAACTAATAGAAAAGAAACTGGGGAAGACCCTGGAGGACATGGTCACAGGGGGAAAGTTTCTGAGCAGAACACCAATAGCTTATTCACGAAGATCAAGAATTGACAAATGGGACCATAAAATTACAAAGTTTCTGTAAGGCAAAGGACACTGTCAGAAGGACAAAACGACAATCAACAAATTGGGAAAAGATCTTCACCAACCTCACATCTGACAGAGGGCTAATATCAAATATATACAAAGAACTCAAGAAGTTAGACCCCAAATAACCAAATAACCCTATTAAAAATGGGGTAAAGTGATAAATAAAGAATTTTCACCAGAAGAAATTTGGATGGCTGAGAAACACCTTAAGAGATGTTCAACATCATTAGTCATCAGGAAAATGCAAATCAAAACAACCCTGAGATTTCACCTAACACCAGTCAGAATGGCTAAGATTAAAAACTGAAGACAACAGGTGTTGCTGAAGATGTGAAGAAAGAGGCACACTCCTCCATTGTTGGTGGGATTGCAAGCTGGTACAACCACTCTAGAAATCAGTCTTGCGGTTCCTCAGAAAATTGGGCATGACACTTCTAGAGGACCCAAAATTGGGCATGACACTTCTAGAGGACCCTGGCATACCACTCCTGGGCATATACCCAGAGGATTCCCTGGCATGCAATAAAGACACATGCTCCACTATGTTCATAGCAGCCTTATTTATAATAGCCAGAAGCTGGAAGGAGCCCAGATGTCCCTTAAAGAAGGAATGGGTACAGAAAATGTGCTATATATATACAATGGAATACTACTCAGCAACTAAAAATAATGAATTAATGCAGTTTGTAGGCAAATGGTTGGATCTGGAAAATATCATCCTAAGTGAATTAACCCAATCACAAAAAATATACATGAATTACAACCACTGATAAGTGGATATTAATGAGCCCAGAAGCTCTGAATACTCAAGGCACAATTAGCAAATCAAAAGATTTCCAGGAAAAAGGAAGGAGAGGACCCTGGTCCAGAAAAGACTTCATCCAGTTTTGTAGGAGAGTACCAGAACAGAGAAATGGTGGTGGTTGTGGTGGGGTGATTGGGATAGGGCTGGGGGAAGAGGACTTAAGGCACATATGGTGAGGGGGGAACTGGGAAAATGGAAAGCCTTTGGAATGTAAATAAAGAATATAGAAAATAAAAATTAAAAAAAGAAAGAAAGAAAGAGGAAACCCAACCTCATTCTTCTGCAAGAGCAGGCACTACTCTTAATTGTTAAAGGTCTCTAGTCCCAGATCTTCATTTTCTATTGTTAGATTATATCTTTTTTTAACAATTTAAAGTAGAAAATGCAGACTCGCTTTGCACGGTGGAAATACGAGTGAGGCTCTATAGAGATGTATAATGATTTCTGCAAATTTATTTCATTTTAAGACCAATACATACACATCAGTGATTTGAGATATTCATTTAAGTTAAACTCAGTGTGTCACAATAGAAAAGAAAAAAAACCACAAGCATAGGAAAGGGACTCTTAAGGAGAAGAGGTGGTAACAAGGCTCAGAGGGAGATAACAGGTAGTATGGTTTAAGAGTAACCAGAGTGTACTGTATTAATACATGAAATTGTCAAAGAAATTCAGTTAATTAAAAATGTCACTGATAAAAAGGTATCTATTTTAAATACCAGTTTGTCAAGCAATATATGAAAAGTTACATGAGTCAATTCTGCAACTCAATGAAAATTATAATATGTGTTATCTGATTTTTTTTCTAGTAGTGCGCTGGGGGTTGACCTTAAAGCCTTGCCCATGCCAGGCAAGCTCTCTCACAACCACTGGGATACAGGCTCAGCCCTTTGTTTATGCTGTTTGGGCTGGCAAGCTTTTTTCTCAATGGGAGATGAATTTGCCACCAAATATTTTCATCAAATGACTATATATATATATATATATATATATATATATATATATATATATTCCAATTAGTGTTATATATGTATATATGAGTATGGGACTAATCTTTAAATCATGGGTAAACGATCAGGGCTCTCAACTTTAAAGAAAACTGACCTAGCAGCCAACAATTTATTGTAGCTCCTCAAGGAGAGTTGGTGCCTTGTTGGTCCCTCCTTTGCCTCTGCTGAGCACTAACTGAGGTGTTCTTAAACAAATCTTGTTCAGTCAATAGTACTGTTGAGAGATCATGATTGCCATATTCTTGTCATGCCATAGCAATCTTCTTAAGTCTTCTGATTTTCACAGTCCTCTCTTCCGTCTCCCCCTCCTCCTTCCCCTTCCTGTCCTCTCTTCCTCCATGACTCTCATCTCTGTCCCCATCTCTGTTCCTCCCTCCCTCCCTTACTCTCTCTTTCCCTCCCTCTCGTTCACTCATTCTGGCTCTAGGTTTCTCTCTCTCTCTCTCTCTCTCTCTCTCTCTCTCTCTCTCTCATCTTGGATATGGGGGTTATTTCATAGTTCACATTTTGAGACATAAAACAAATCCTAACAGATACAGGAAAACTGAAGTGCCTCTTTATTATATTTGACTATAGTGGATAAGATTAAAATTAGGAGCAAAAGAATCTTCAGACCGACAGTGGTGGTGCACGCCTTTAATCCCAGCACTTGGGAGGCAGAGGCAGGCTGATTTCTGAGTTCGAGGCCAGCCTGGTGTACCGAGTGAGTTCCAGGACAGCCAGAGCTATACAGAGAAACCCTGTCTCGAAAACAAACAAACAAACAAACAACCCCCCCCAAAAAAAAACAAAAAGAAAAAAAAGAATCTTCAGAAACTACTACACTTGTAGAAATTAAATATTATACTGCTGTTGAATGAAGAATGAACAAAAGAGGAAATAAAGATGGAAACCAAATATATTCTGAAACTAAATGAAAGTAAAAACACAATATACATCCTCCTCTCCCTCCCCCCAGGAACACATTTAAAGCTGTCATAAGAGAGAGATGTAGAGCACTAAGGACGTGCATTTAAAACACATAAATAACTTAATATCAGCATATAATCTCACACCCACATGTGAGATTTTCTATTTCCTTTATAAGTTTTAAGATTCAGGTTCCATCTCCCTAACTATTATAGAGGTATAACTTCTTGATTACTTTTGGCTACTCACAGTACTGTGAAGTACTTTGCCCACTACACACATCAACCATTATCATTATACACACTATTCTTTCCATCTCTATAAGATCACATTTCCAATTGCCATCTCTTCCATCCTTGTATATAAGAGCCTGTTCCCTTTTTTTGTTTGTTTGAATAAATTTATTAGTAGTGTTACTTTAGACATGTTACTTAGATGAATTTTATTTTATTACTTCTAATTGGTTTATATCAGTAACATAGAAATACAGCTTTCTTTTTTTTTGTTTTTTGTTTTATTGGATATATTCTCTATTTACATTTCATTTCCCTTTTTCTGGTTCCCTGCCCCCCAAAAATCCCCCATGCCCTTTTCTCTCCCCGTGTTCCCCCATCCACCCTTTCCCCCTTCCCTGTTCTGGTATTCCCTTACACTGATGCTTTGAGCCTTTCCAGAACCAGGGTCCAGTCCTTCCTTCTTGTTGGACATCATTTGGTATGTGGATTTTGTCTTTGGTATCCCAGGATTCTAGAGCCTGTTCCCTTTTAAGTGCATATTCATGAGCCTGTATCTCAGACTTGAGATTTTCAAACATTGTACAAATGTAACTACACAAAAGTATTACAACTTTCCATTTTGTTGTTGTTATTGTTGTTATTGTAAATAATGTAAAATAGACAATCATCAGTACTCCAGAATTAGCATTTTATCACTAAGTGATTTAGCATAGAAATGCCAAGAGATGCCATTTCAATGTATTACATAAGGTAATATTTAGTCTTACTGTTAACAGTTTTGAAAAAATAGCAAATGACACTTAAGAAACCATTTCTTCACACCAAACTAAACTGTTAGGTTAGAGTTTCTTATTGAAATATTTCAATCTGAGAATTAAAGAAGCTTGGTGAGCTGATGCCTTCTCCCTGATGTAATTATTTCTAAACTTCACTGAATATAGAATCAGGACATGTTTGCCATAACAGAGAATAATTGAAAAATATTTAATAAAACATTTGAATATTTACTCTCCTTTATAAACAATGATAAACAAAGAAAGTGTGTATGATCTAGCATAAACAAATTCTCCCCCTCAAAGGTGAATATTTTGAGAGATTAGCATTGGGCTTACATCTGATTTCTTACTGACTTTCTGCTTGCCCATTTGGCAGATTTTGAATTCTTTCTCCATCTTTGAAGATTTGAAACTAATTATTTCCTTTTATCTGGCCACTGGATGCTGCAGTTGAGTAGTTTAATCTCAGTCTCTGGAAGCACACCCAAATCTGTCTCCATTTCTATCCTGAGTCCCTTGTGACAGGGCTTTGCATCTGGGTTTCCATCTGTCAGGCAGTGCCCTGACTGTCTTCATTCTTTTCAGGGAAGCTGCCTGAAAAAATGAAAATGAGAAGAAATAGACAAGGAGGGGAGGAAGTGGATGAAAGATGGAGAGCAGGAGGAGAGAGAGTCGGGGGAGGGAAGGAGAGAGACATTGAAAGAAAGGGAGGGAGAGACAGAAAAGAGGAAGAGAGAGAAAGGGAGAAGGAGAGAAGAGGAACAGGGAGGGAGGTAGGGAGAAAGGGAGGAAGGGAGAGGGTAGGAGAGAGGAATGGAGGGCGACTGAGAGAGAGAAAGAAAGAGAGAGAGAGGGAGAGAGAGAGAGAGAGCACAGCAGACTTGAACAATACAGTCATAAAGAATATTATGATTTCAGTGCTCGTTCTTGACAAATGACAAATGAGATTGAGATATGAGGGCTGAAAGCTTGGCCCATGAGGTAATGTGTTTATGCTGTCAGTGTGAGAGCAGGAGTTTGAATTCTCAGCACCAACATAAATGCTTGGCAAGCCTGGTGACCACCAGGTCATTTCAGTATTTTGAAAGCAGAGGCATTGGATCTCCAAGACAAGTTGGCTACCTTCACAAGCTGCAGTTAGAGACCTGCATCAGTTCTTATTGTAGAGAACAATCTAGGCAGACACCAAGATTAATTTTTGATCTCTAGGAACACATATTCCCATGTGTCCTCACTAATTGCAAACACATGTAAGCTATGACTGGATCAAGGAATCAGTCTGTTCTGTGTGTCACTACATGAGACTCAATCTCTCATTCTTCCTATAAATAAAGCCTACATTTTGAGCTGGATATTTTAAATTAATGTATATCTCATTAAAGGTTAAATAAGATAAGTGGAGCAGTGAGGACAGGAGCCTTCCAGTCACCATTTACACTAAGGGCCAGACAGCTCAACAGACTTTTGTGTACAGCCTGCCAGGAGAGAGTGATCTCCCAGCAGAGCTCTTCCTTCTGAGCTCAGAGGTGAGATCTCTGCTTTCTCTCCAAATCTCTCTGGATGTGAAGAGCTAGGAGTGCACAGGGCATACCATCAGTAGAGCAGCTCGGGAAGGAGCTTTTCAGTCACCATTTGCACAAGGGAGCTAGGCAGCTCCACAGAGTTTTGTACACAGACCTGCAGAAGTGAGTTGGTCTCCCAGGAGTATGGACAGAGGCTTACAGGCCCACAGGAGGGACATGCTCCAGACAGAAACAGCAATATCTACTAACACCAGAGATAACCAGGTAGTGAAAGGCAAACACAAGAACACCACTAACAGAAACCAAGATTAATTGGCAACATTAGAACCCAGTTCTCCCACCACAGGATGTCTTGGATACTCCAACAGACTGGAAAAGCAAGAGTTTGATTTAAAATCACATCTCATGATGATGATAGAGGATTTCAAGAAGGACATAAATAACTCCCTTAAAAATATACAGGACAACATGAGTCAACAGGTAGAAGCCCTTAAAGAAGAAACACAAAAATCCCTTAAAGAATTACAGGAAAACACAAACAAACAAGTGAAGGAACTGAACAAAACCATCTAGGATCTAAAAATGGAAGTAGAAATGAAAAAGAAATCACAAAGGGAGACAACTCTGGAGATGAAAAACATTGAAAAAAATCAGGAGACATAAATGCAAGTATCAACAACAGAATACAAGAGACAGAAGAAAGAATCTCTGGAGGAGAAAATACCATAGAAAACATTGAATCAACAGTCAAAGAAAATGCAAAATGCATAAAGTTTGTAACCCAAAACATCCAGAAAATCAAAGACACAATGAGAAGACCAAAGCTAAGGATAATAGGTATAGAAGAGCGCAAAGATTTCCAACTTAAAGGGCCAGTAATGTTCTGCAACAAAATTATAGAAGAAAACTTTCTTAACCTAAAGAAAGAGATGCCCATGAACATACAAGAAAGCTACAGAATTCTGAACAGACTGGAGCATAACAGAAATCCCTCCAGGCACATAACAATCAAAACACCAAATGCACTAAACAAAGAAAGAATATTAAAAACAGTAAGGAAAAAAGGTCAAGTAATTTATAAAGGCAGTCCTATCAGAATTACACCACACTTCTCAACAGAGACCATGAAAGCTAGAATATCCTGGGCAGATCTCATATAGATGCCTAAGAGAACACAAATGTCAGTACAGACTATTATACCCAGCAAAATTCTCAATCACCATAGATGGAGAAACCAAAATAATTCATGATAACACCAAATTTATACAATAACTTTCCACAAATCCAGCCCTACAAAGGATAATAGAAGGAAAATGCCAACAAAAGGAGGGAAACTACACCCTAGAAAAAGCAAGAAAATAATCTTTCAACAAACCCAAAAGAAGATAACAACACAAATATAAAAATAGCATAAAAAATAACAGGAAGTAACAATCACTATTCCTTAACATCAATGGACTAAATTCTCCAATAAAAACATAGATTAACAGAGTGAATATATAAACAGAACCCAGAATTTTGCTGCATACACGAAACACAACACAGCGGTCCCCTGGAGCAGTGGTAGCGGCGGGCCTCCATATTGCAACCAGGACACAGCTGGAGAGGCCCAGGTAGACAGACTCCAGCCGGGGTTACCGACGCCCGGGGGGATCCATTAGGCTCTCGCTGCCAGGCAGGCCAAGCGACACCGAGGCTTTGAGGGACTTCCCCGTGCCCTCCGGCCTTGCACCATGGCAGCAGGTGGGAGCCAGCTCACGGTCCCTTGGAGCAGTGGTAGCGGCGGGCCTCCATATTGCAACCAGGACACAGCTGGAGAAGCCCAGTTAGACAGACTCCAGCTGGGGCTGCCATCATGCGGGGGATCCACCAGGCTCTCGCCACCAGGCAAGCCAGGCACCCCTGAGGCTCTGCAGGATTTCTCCATGCCCTCCGGCCTTGCACCTAGGCAGCAGGTGGCAGCCAGCTCGTGATCCCTTAAAACAGCAGTCACGCATAATCACCAGTAGAGAAACAACAGGTGAGCCCAGCCTCGCGGGAGATTCAAACACCAGCCAGTGACAACAAGGCCAACTAAAACCAGAAATAACCAGATGGCAAAAGGAAAACGAAGGAACATTACTAACAGAAATCAAGGCAACATGACAGCATCTGAACCCAGTTCACCAACAACAGGAAGCCCTGGATACCCCAAAACACCAGAAAAACAAGACTTGGATATAAAATCACTGGTCAGGATGCTGGTAGCTGAACACATAGAAAAATTTCGTAAAGAAATAGAGGAGAAAATGGATCAAAAGTTAGAAGCCTTTACAAGGCAAATACAAAAATCACTTCAAGAAATTCAGGAGAAGATGGATCAAAAAGAAGAAGAAAATAAGGAGGAAAGACAAAAATCACTTAAATAAATACAGAAGAACGTGGGCCAACAAGTAGAAGCTATGAAAGAGGAAACACAAAAATCTCTTAAAGAAATGGAAACACAAGCAAGCAAGCGAAAGATCTGAGCATATCCATCCAGGTTCTAAAAACAGAAGTAGAAACAACTAAGAAATCACAGAGGGAGACAACATTGGAGATAGAAAACCTGGGGAAGAAATCAGGGGCCATAGGTGCAAATATCAACAATAGAATACAAGAGATAGAAGACAGAATCTCAGAAGCCGAAGATACCATAGGAACCATTGATTCAACAGTCAAAGAAAATACTAAATGCAAAAAGGTTGTAACCCAAAACATCCAGGAAATCCAGGACACAATGAGAAGACCAAACTGTCACACACCCCCTGCGGACACTGTGAATTCCACAGGTAAAACGAAAGTCTCAAGTGGACACTTTTGAATAAGCACTGTCTAAAGCGCAAGGTTCAGTGTACACCTTTTGAGTAATCGCAGTCCCTGAGGGAACAAAGCTGTGAATTTCCTGGCTGGAGAGGATGCTAATCTCAGGGCAACCCTATCTTTGCCTTTTCTTTGATCTTTTTCTCAGGTATTTCTGATATCCGGAGCTATATGCAACCAGGCAAGAATGTTTATTAAAGGTTCATTCTTTGAACTACAGTACTGGCCAAAACACCTCGGTTCTAGGCGCCATTGCTTTACTTAGTAGTTTACATACTTCCATTGATCTTTTATGGCTATGCTAATGAGAGTGGCACTGACATTGGGAGACTCTGACTTAACACTAAGATCTCAGGTTCCCTCAGAGAGAGCCAGGTGATAATTAGGTTACTCACTGAATCTCATTAAGACCTAAGGGGTCCGGTTTGCAGTCCCTGTTTATGGTTTGCAGTCCCTGTTTACAGATGTCACACAGAAATGTTTTCTACCTGGCTGATTTTACATTTCCTCATTCTTTGATATGTAAAGATCTCATGTTTATAATGCTCTGGCTGACTGCTGCACAATACATTCAGATCCCAGCCTGTCCCTGTGTTTGGTGTTCTGTTTGTCACGCGCCTGGAACTTGTACTTTCCTGCTTAGAAAAAGAATCCTAGCCCCGACCTCGAGAGAGTGTGGCCCGCAACACCAAACCTAAGGATTATAGGTATAGATGAGAGTGAAGATTTACAAGTTAAAGGGCCAGCAAATATCTTCTACAAAATTATGGAAGAAAACTTCCCCAATCTAAAGAGAGAGATGCCCATGAATATACAAGAAGCCTATAGAACCCCAAACAGACAGGACCAGAACAGAAATTCATCCCGTCACATAATAATCAAAACTCCAAATGTACTAAACAAAGAAAGAATATTAAAGGCAGTAAGAGAAAAAGGCCAAGTAACCTATAAAGGAAGACCTATCAGAATAACACCAGACTTCTCACCTGAGGCCATGAAAGCTAGAAGATCCTGGGCAGATATCATGCAAACTCTAAGAGAACACAAACTTCAGCCAAAACTACTTTACCCAGCAAAACTCTCAATCGCCATAGATGGAGACATCAAGGTATTCCATGACAAAACCAAATTTGCAAGATATCTTTCCATAAATCCAGCCCTACAAAGGATAATAGGGGGAAAACACCAAGACAAGGACGGAAACTATACCCGGGAAAAAGCAAGATAAAAACCTCCTCTCATCAAACACAAAAGAAGATAACCTCTCGAAAATAAAAAAATAAAAATATAAATAAATAAATAAATAAATAAATAAATAAATAAATATAATTTAAAAAATGTCTGGAGGTAATACTTAGTATTCCTTAATATCTCTTAACATCAATGGACTCAATTCCCCAATAAAAAGACATAGATTAACAGACTGGATATGGAAACAGGACCCTATATTTTGCTGCATACAGTAAACACATCTCAGTTTTAAAGACAAACACTGCCTTAGAGTAAAAGGCTGGAAGACAATTTTACAAGCAAATGGTCTCAGGAAACAAGCTGGAGTAGCCATTCTAATATCAGATAAAATTGACTTCCAATCTAAAGTCATCAAAAGAGACTCAGAAGGTCACTTCTTGCTGGCCAAAGGGAAAATCCACCAAGAAGAGCTCTCAGTACTGAAAATCTATGCTCCAAATGCAAGGACACCCTAATTCATAAAAGAAACCTTACTAAAGCTTAAAGCACACATTACACCTAACACAATAATTGTGGGTGACATCAACACTCCACTCTCCTCAATGGACCAATCAGGAAAGCAGAAACTAAACAGGGACACAGTGAAACTAATTGAAACTTTGGACCAATTGGATTTAACAGATATATATAGAACATTTCATCCTAAAGCTAAAGAATATACCTTTTTCTCAGCACCACATGGTACCTTCTCCAAAATTGATCATATAATTGGTCACAAGACAGATGTCAAGAAATACCAGAAGATCGAGCTAATCCCAAGCCTCCTATCAGATCACCATGGAGTAAGAGTGGTCTTCAATAGCAACAAAAACAACTGAAAGCCCACATACACATGGAAACTGAACAATACTCTACTCAATGACACCTTGGTCAAGGAAGAAATAAAAAAAGAAATCAAAGACTTTTTAGAATTCAATGAAAATGAAGGTACAACCTACCCAAATCTATGGGACACAATGAAAGCAGTGCTAAGAGGAAAACTCATAGCTCTAAGTGCATCCAAAAAGAAATTGGAGAGAGCATACACTAGCAGCTTAATGGCACACCTTAAAGCCCTGGAAGAAAAAGAAGTTAATTCACCCAGGAGGAGTAGAAGACATGAAATCATCAAACTCAGGACTGAAATCAATCAAGTAGAAACAAAGAAAACCATACAAAGAATCAACAAGACCAGAAGCTGGTTCTTTGAGAAAATCAACAAGAGAGATAAACCCTTAGCCAGACTAACCAAAGGACACAGAGACAGTATACAAATTAACAAAATTAGAAATGAAAAGGGGGACATAACAACAGAAACTGAGGAAATTCAAAAGATCATCAGATCCTACTACAAAGGTCTATACTCAAAACAACTGGTGAATCTGGAGGAAATGGACAATTTCCTAGACAGATAGCAAATACCAAAATTAAATCAGCATTAAGTAGATCAACTAAATAGTCCCATAACCCCTAAAGAAATAGAAGGGGTTATAGAAAGCCTCCCAAACAAAAAAAGTACCAGATGGTTTTAGTGTAGAATTCTACCAGGCCTTCTATGAAGACTTAACACCAATACTTTTTAAACTATTCCACAAAATGGAGACAGAAGGGACACTGCCCAACTCATTCTTCAAAGCCACAATTACGCTAATACCTAAACCACAAAAAGATCCACCAAAGAAAGAGAAGTACAGGCCAATTTCTCTTATGAATATTGATGCAAAAATACTAAATAAAATTCTTGCCAACCAAATCCAAGAGCACATCAAAACGATCATTCACCATGATGAAGTAGGCTTCATCCCAGGGAGACAGGGATGGTTCAATATACGGAAATCCATCAATGTAATCCACTACATAAACAAACTAAAAGAAAAAACCACATGGTCCTCTCATTAGATGCTGAAAAAGCATTCGACAAAATTCAGCATCCTTTCATGCTAAAAGTCTTGGAAAGAGCAGGAATTCAAGGCCCATATCTAAACATAGTAAAAGCAATCTACAGCAAACCAGTAGCCAACATCAAAATAAATGGACAGAAACTTGAAGCAATCCCACTAAAATCAGGGACTAGACAAGGCTGCGCTCTCTCTCCATATCTTTTCAATATAGTACTTGAAGTTCTAGCGAGAGCAATTAGACAACATAAGGAAGTCAAAGAGATACAAATTGGAAAGGAAGAAATCAAACTATCATTATTTGCAGACGATATGATAGTTTACTTAAGTGACTCAAAAAAACTCCACCAGAGAACTTCTACAGATGATAAACAACTTCAGCAAAGTGGCTGGTTATAAAATTAACTCAAGCAAATCAGTAGCCTTCTTGTACTCAAAGGACAAGCAGGCTGAGAAAGAAGTTAGGGAAATAACACCCTTTAAAATAGCCACAAACACCATAAAGTACCTTGGCGTAACTCTAACCAAACAAGCGAAAGATCTGTATGACAGGAACTTCAAGTCCTTGAAGAAAGAAATCGAAGAAGACCTCACAAGATGGAAAAATATTTCTTGCTCCTGGATTGGCAGGATCAATATAGTAAAAATGGCCATCTTGCCAAAAGCAATCTACAGATTCAATGCAATCCCCATCAGAATCCCAACTCAATTCTTCATAGATCTAGAAAGAGCAATTCTCAAATTCATCTGGAGCAACAAAAAACCCAGGATAGCTAAAACTATTCTCAACAATAAAAGGAACAATATCCCTGACCTTAAGCAGTACTACAGAGCAATTGTGTTAAAACCTGCATGGTATTGGTACAGCAACAGGCAAGTAGATCAATGGAATAGGATTGAAGACCCAGAAATTCACCCACAGACTTATGTTCACTTGATCTTTGATAAAGTAGCCACAACCATCCAGTGGAATAAATATAGCCTTTTCAACAAATGGTGCTGGTTCAACTGGAGGTCAACATGCAGAAGAATGCGAATTGACCCACTCTTATCTCCTTACACTAAGATCAACTACAAGTGGATCAAGGAACTCCACATAAAACCAGACACACTGATACTATTAGAAAAGAAACTTGGGAAGACCCTGGAGGACATGGGCACAGGGGGAAATTCCTGAACAGAACAACAATGGCTTATGCACTAAGATCAAGAATTGACAAATGGGACCTCATAAAATTTTAAAGTTTCTGCAAAGCAAAGGACACTGTCAGAAGGACAAAACACCAACCAACAAAGTGGGAAAAGATCTTCACCAACCCCACATCTGACCGAGGGCTAATATGCAATATATACAAAGAACTCAAGAAGTTAGACCTCAAAGAACCAAATAACCCTATCAAAAATGGGGTACAGAGCTAAACAAAGAATTTTCACCAGAAGAATTTCGGATGGCCGAGAAAAACCTTAAGAGATGTTCAACATCATTAGTCATCAGGGAAATGCAAATCAAAACAACCCTGAGATTCCACCTCACATCAGTCAGAATGGCTAAGATTAAAAACTCAAGAGACAACAAGTGCTGGCGAGGATGTGGAGAAAGAGGAACACTCCTCCACTGTTGGTGGGTTTGCAAAATGGTAAAACCGCTCTGGAAATCAGTTTGGCGGTTCCTCAGAAAATTGGGCATGTCACTTCCAGAGGACCCTGGCATACCACTCCTGGGCCTATACCCAGAGGATTCCCCTGCATGCAATAAAGACACGTGCTCCACTATGTTTATAGCAGCCTTGTTCATAATAGCCAGAAATTGGAAGGAGCCCAGATATCCCTCAATGGAGGAATGGATACAGAAAATGTGGTATATTTATACAATGGAATACTGCTCAGCAATTAAAAATAATGAATTCATGCAATTTGTAGGTAAATGGTTAGACCTGGAAAATATCATCCTGAGTGAGTTTACCCAATCACAAAAGAATACACATGAAATGCAATCACTGATAAGTGGATATTAATGAGCCTAGAAGCCCTAAATACTCAAGGCACAATTAGCAAGTCAAATGATTCCCAAGAAGAAAGGAGAGGACCCTGGGCCTGTAAAGATTGGATCCAGTTTTGTAGAGAAACCGTGGGAGAGGGGGAATGATTGGGGAATAGTTGGGGGGGAAGGAATTATGGGACGTATGATGGGGGGGAACTGGGAAAGGGGAAAGCCTTTGGAATGTAAACATAGAATATAGAAAATAAAAATTAAAATAATTAAAAAAATTAAAAAAATAAATACAGAGGCTTAAAGTTTAAGAAGATAGGTTGAAGGTTTGAAGTGGTCACTGTGAATAAATAACTAAAAATCATTTCAAAATATTTACAATTTTGATGGGTGGACCTTGTGTTTCAGGATGATTTCTGCATGAGGAAGTTATATCTATGTTATCACAGAGACTTGTTAAGCAAAGGGTTTCCCTGGACTGATGAATGAAAACCAGTCAGAGTAGGATTGCCATGAACATGAGCCAACTTTTCTCTCTAGGTCTTTACAGGTGACTGAGGGCAATGGGTAACTTATGAAGTAGAGAGGAGTGTTGGTTCCTGTGACATTATCCCCTAGAGTTCATGCAATGGCACGCATGTGAGTATACCTGCCTTGGGAGCTGAAAGACTTAGCAGTCCCAGCATTCCCTGAATAGTCCAAATCAATGTCCTGCCACCTTATACCTCAAAATGCCTGCTGGAAAGCGAACACCTCAGAAGGCTCCAATTGCTTATAGAGGAACTGCTTACCAGAGTGTGAAGGGCACACTGGGATGTCCTCCTCATCCTTAGGAATCTGTAAGACAGGCTCTACAAAGAACAAGTTTTCTGAGTTTTACTATTTTCTTTCTCTTTTTTTCGGTGTATGTGTGGGGGGAGGTAAGTCATTTATGTGTGGGTGAGCATGTGTTTACAGAAGCATGTATGTGTGCACATGAATAGGGACACCAAACCCAAACAAGGTTGGTTTGGAAGGTAAATCACCCTCTTCTATTTTATTTATTGAGGCAAAGTATCTCTGTGAAAATGACAGCTCATGGGTATGGGTTAGTGTAGCTGCTCAGCTTGCTTGACAGAGCTACTCTCTTCCAATTACAGGCAGACTACAATGATTACAGAGTGTTTTTGTGACTGCTTAGGACCTGAGCTCCAGTTCTCACTCATGCCAGATAAGTGCTTTAACTACTGGATCATCTTCCCCGAACTCCTGTGTATCATTGTTAATGCTATGAATTCATAGCATAGCACAATCGACTGCCTTTCTGTCAGGGACCTCGGTCCTTATGGATCCATCAGAGAACTCAGTAGTATAAAGGATCAGTACATAAGATTTACTTTAACTTCTATACAAATTTACTGGCCTCCCATCTTCCCCCACGCACATATAGCAAACAAAACATGACAAAACAAACAAAACTACTAATACTGTTTTTCAGCAATAACTTTTAAAATGTGCAGAAATAATCCACCTAAGTAATTACAGTAGAGGTCAAACCTTAGAAACATGCTTAATTTAAAACTGGTTGCTGCTCAGACCTAAATTCTCAATTGCTTTCCCCTAGGGACAAAGGAAATAATAAGAAAAACTTCCTTGGGCAGAAATACCCACTGATTTTTGTCTGGTTCTCTATATAAGAAAATAGGTCAGCTTTATTTATACCTTTTTCTCTAATAGGCTGATTTCCAAGAAAATGTTAATAATGCCTCAAGTGTAGAATTGTCAAGGTTTCAACAAGAACTGGAAATCTCTTGCACTCTTCCAGTGGGTGCTCCTGTGTGTAGTCTCTCTGATAAGAGTGTGGGCTAGCCTGAGAGGATCCACAGGCACACACTGGAAATGAACACACTGCACAGGGTCTCCCAGTGAATGGTCAGCAGTGGTGCATGGCTGTGGGCTTTGAGCTCTGAACTGTTGCAAACAAAACCCTAGGATTTCTGCTCAGTGCATTGCATTTAAAATTCAAAAATATGCTTTGAGCAAGTAGTCCCGTATCTTGCTTTTTACTAGAAGTCATATAGAATGTTTCCAGGAGCCTTTCTTTGTTCTGTGATTGAGGTGCACTTTCTGGGCTTTTTTCTACAAAGTTGGATACCTACCTACCACAAAAGATTGGAGTGCCAAATGGCTCTTTATAAATACTACTGTGTCCTGGAAATAAGAAATGGAGTGTTAAGGTTGACAGAAAATAGTCTCTCTTCTTATGGCCTGTCGGTTGTATCCTAGGCATTCTGTACTTTTTGGCTAATATCCACTTATTGGTAACCCACAGTCAAAATTTCTGACCCAGAATTGTTACTGCTTAAAAGACCTGCAGAGACAATAATGGAGAAGAGACTGAAAGAAAGGTGGTCCAATGACTGGCCCAACTTGGGATCCATCTCATGAGCAAGCACCAGTGCCTGAAACTACTACTGATGCTATGTTATGTTTGCAGACAGGAACTTAGCATGGCTGTCCTCTGAGGACCTGCCAGCAGCTGATTGAGACAGATGCAGATACTTATAACAAACTATTGGACTGAAGTTGGGGACCCCTATGGTTGAATTATAGGAATGATTAAAGAAGTGAAAGAGAAGGTAACCCCATAGGAAAACCACCAGTCTCAACTACCCCAGAGACTGAGCCACCAACCAGGAGCATACACAGGCTGTTCCAAAGCCCTACAACATAAATAGTGGAGGACTGTCTGGTCTAGCCACAGTGGGATAAAAGGCTTGAGGTGCTAGGTTTGGTGAGGGGAGCACCTTCTGGAAAAAGGCCAGGGGAAGGAGTAATGGCATGAGGTACTTTAGGATGGGGGACAGGAGGGGCAGCAACTAGAATGTAAGCAACTAAATAATTTTAAAAAGAAAGAAAATAGGTTATCAGGCTTCAGGAGACGTCAACACTGTGAGGATGGTTGACACATGAATCTCCCCTCTCTCTCTGTCTCTCTGTCTCTCTTTCTCTTTCTCTCTGTCTCTGTCTCTCTCTTTCTGTCTCCTTCTCTCTTTGTGTGTTTTTGTGTATGTTTTGCATATATATGTGTATGTTCATGCATGCACTCACATACCTATGCTGTAGTATGTACTAGTAAGTGCGGTCATCTATGGAGACTAGAAGAGGATATCAGATCCCTGGGAGCTGGATTAAGAAGAATTTGGAAAGCTCTTGACCAAATTTATGAACTGAACTTCCTGGGTCTTCTTCAAGGGCAGCAAGCGTTCTTAACCAATTAGTCAAGTCTCTACAACCACTGATATCAAGTTTTCAAACATTTATTGGCCATTTTTAACTAGGGAATTTTGAGCTATATTAATGTTCACAGGACAAGGCCTATATTTGATGAATCAGTAGAAATTAGCAGCAGGGAACACATCATGACTTCCTACAGTGTGCTTGTTGGCACTATTCCTCTTCATAGAAAAAGCAAGGCAGTCCAGTTATATTCTGCTGTGTAAGGTCACTAAATTCGTTCCATCCAGAAAGACAATAAATCAACTGACTTCCAAAGTTTGAAAATGAATTGCTCAAGAATGGGGCATATATTACAGATTGAAAATAGATACAACAGGCTGGAGAGATGGCTCAGCAATAAACAGCATTCACTGCTTTTACAGGGGACCCAAACAACTATATCTGGGGTTAACTCCAGCTCTTGGGAGTCTGGTACCCTCTCTGGTCACTACCAGCACCTGTACTAATATGCACATGCCCACACAGTGTACAAATGATTAAAAACAAAAATTAATTAAACAATAAACAGAAGAGAGTGACAAGGAAGTAGAATGTGGAAAGTCAAGGCCACTTGCTTTTTCTGGTTAGAAGACAAAGAGTTCCTGACATTTCGTTGGTTTTCTTTTTGGGTTTGTGTTAGATGAAATGCCTATAACCATATAACTAGAGGATATAAAAGTAGAAGTATCAAGAGTTAAGTTTAGTATTCAGAACTGTATGCTCTCTCAATACAATTGGAACCAGAGTGCAGAATCAAGTTGCGAAGAGACAACACACACTCCATGTATACCAGGTGGATAGAACCTAGGAAAACAGAAGTGATCATGGAGAAACTCAGTGTTGAAGTCAGGAAATAGAAACCACTATTGGGAAAAAAAAGAAGACACTATGCAGCTTAGCCCAAGCCTTTGATTTATAGCTACACAATAAAAATTCACCTGGGTATCAGGGAAACCCCTGTAAACTCCAGCCTTGGAGTAACAGCTATAGAGAGAGGGGACACTTGGATTTTATAAGCATTTTTGCTTTGATGATAAGTCAACTCGGCAGGTAACAGCCAAACAACGGCAGTTTTCAATATAACCTTCCTTTACGTTAGCCCTGCCAGCTCCTATTTATTCTGATTGATCCTATGTCCATTCCTGCTTAAGTCTTTGCACACCAGTATTCCAATTCTCACTTGATATTTATTCACAATCTGATACATTCCCTTAATTGTATAACCCAAAGGCCCTTTTCCCTTGTTGTGCTGAGGAGCTATTAATGGCTGATAGGTGTTGGGGGAGGGAAAAGCTTTCTGGGTTTTTTTTTTTTTTTTTGGTCGGTTTTTGGATTTGTTTTTTTTCGAGACAGGGTTGCTCTGTATAGCCCTGGCTGTCCTGGAACTCACTCTGTAGAACAGGCTGGCTTCGAACTCAGAAATCCGCCTGCCTCTGCCTCCCAGAGTGCTGGGATTAAAACAGTCATGCACCACCACTGCCCGGCTTGGTTTGTTTGCTCTGATGTGTGACTGCTGACAGATTTTCCATGCTCCAGGAAGCTTAAATTAGAACGTATAGGTGATATTCTAAACAGCCAAGCAATTTTGGATGACACAAAATACACTTTCCTGGAAAAATAGAATTGTGTCATTAGAGTGGAGCTCAATTGCCATGCCCTGGTCTAGTCTGTAGTTATGGTCTAATCAATATTCAATGATGGTTCAATCTGTTGAAATACCAAATGGCAGTAGGAACTAGGCTGGGAAGAAGCCAGGGCAGAACATGCCTGTCCTGTTGAGACATCTTCCAGCATTTAGTGCACTGAACTCCTTCTTGTCAGATGGATTTGTCAAGTGAATATCAAGTTCAAAATCAAAAGGAAAATGTTTTTTCTTTGTGATATCATCCCAACACTTTGGAGTCCTTGGCATAAGCAAGATCCCAAAGATTTGGGAATATGGAAGCAGATGACAAAGGTATTCTTCACCACTCAGTCAATAAAGGTTTGTCCACAGATAGTAGAACCCCACAGGGGTGTGAATGTCAGAAGGCTAAGCTAACTCCTTCCCACCAGGGGTTGCAGAAATAAAATTTGAACCCGATTATTCCTGTGCTTGTGCCTCAACTCTCTGCCCCATGACATTGTGGGCCATGCACTGGTAGGCAATGGCTGACCTATTTTTATCTCAAGGAGACTCTCTAGCCCAGAGCTTCCAAATGTCTCTACCTAACATGCTAAGTTCCCACTGGCGGGTTGCTACCACACCAGCCCCATGCTTCAAATCTCCCATGGCCTTTGTCATGTACCTCAGGCAAACCCATACTTTGCCATGTTCCTTTCTCTCTTGAAGCCAAGGAGGAAAACACAACACAAACTTAGCTCAGAAACACTAACTCAGTCCTTGGGCACAGCAACTAAAATCCTAATCTTGTAAGCCTTATTAAGTCTCTGGTAGCACTTGTAGCTACTTCATGTCCTCACACTATCCCTGTCCAAAAGGACCTAACTACCTCCTGCTTCCTCTCTTCCTCTGTCCAGCCCGGAAGTCCTACCTACTTGTCCAGTGATTGGCTCCTTTATTCATTAGGGGATGGTTCCCAAGAAGTCACCTGAGCATGTGACCTCAGTGTTCAGCCTCTCCCTGGAGAGCGGAAATAGCATCAAAATACAAGCAACCCCAGGGCTATTGCAACAACCAGACTGAAGTACAAAAGACCCAATTCAACCTTGTGCCTGGCCTTCTCCTCTAGCACAAGATACAATCTAGACTTCTTCCATATGTATATTTGGATCTGCAGCCTCACACCAAAGTCAGGGCTTCTGAAGAGCATACTCATAATGCCAACACAGCAGCTTTGAAAGAAATGATAGGAACCCATAATCTCAAGAGAACAAAAATAGTGGCCCTGGCATCTGAATTGTGATATCTTGTTTGTGTAATAATTTAGCCTTCTGAAACATATCAGCAGGGTGCTAACATGACATTGGGCTAGGGAAAATAGCTCAGTGGGTAAAGTACCTTTTCAAAAGCATGGAGACCAAAGTCGGAATCCCCAGAGTCTACCTAAAAAAGCTAGGAATGACTGTTCAGTTCCCAGTGCTGATGGATATAGACAGAAGGCACCCTGTAGCTCATCGGCAAGCCATCTTAAGCCAAATCAAGGAACTTCAAGTTCAGAAAGAGACCTTGTCTTAAAAAACAAAAAGCAGGTGAAAGTTATAGGTGCAGTCAACCACTATCTTACTGTATTAGGAGCCTATTCTACAAGAGGGGATTTATGTCTGATTCTGTAAACTTGGCCAAGAGTCCAAGTCTAGGGAGTCAAAGTGGTTCTAGGGGGTAACTTAACTATGTTGTTGTATTAAATGAACATACTGTTAAACTGCTTTCTAAATGTGTATATTTATACCCATAGAATGGTACTGCTCTTACTTGGCCAGAGAAGCCTCATTCTGCAGTGGGCAACACTGAATGTAGATACAGAATTGGGCAAAATGCTGAGAATAAATGACCACTGAGCACTCAGCTCTAAGTGTGATAGTTGTATCAACATCTCAAGGCTCAGGACATACTGAGGCAGAGGGGACAGAAACAATGTAAGCCAGAGGAGTTCTGTGAGACACTGTCTTCCAGACGTGACAGAGGCCTTGAACTCATGAAATGGCTGCAGCAATAGTTAACTGCATAAGGTCAAGCAGTAAGATTGGCAGGCAGCACCAACCAGGTTCAGTAGAATACAAAACAAACAAACCCCATAAAAATAACTAAATGACTTGAAGGTTGGAGAAAGATAATTTTGTGACAGTATCCATCTGGGTGCAGATGTGAAAAGACAAATTAAGGATAGGGATGATCAAGATACATTATACACATGTACACAATTGTCAAAAAATAATAAAAGATTTTTTAAAATGAAGATACGATAGAGAATAACAAAAATGTCTGATGTCAACCTCTGGCCTTTACATAACACCTACACACATGTGTACATACACACATATACATACACACAAACACACACATATCTCTATCTGTATATAGATTATATATATATATATATATATATATATACATATATATATATGTGTGTGTGATATAGAGGACATAGTTATAGAAATACATATAGATTCACATGTACATTCACAAATAGGAGATTACTTGGTAAATAGAATCTAAATGATATTTAAAGCTACACTCACCAAAATGTTAAAATAAAGTTTCTCAAATAAATTGTCTATGCCTGTTTGCATTTTTAACTAATCAGAACCAAAGGGCAGATAAAGAGCTCTATTTAAAAATATTTAAGGGGCTGTGGAAATGTCTCAGTGGTCACTCACTGTTCCTTCAAGGACTCCAGTTCAGTTCCTAGCACATATAAAGAAGACCATGATTTCCTTTAACTCCAGCTTTCTGGGATCCAATGTAGTTTGTCAGGCTTCCACAGGCACCCACATATATATGCACATGCTCACTCACAGATACACACACCTCAACTAAAAATAATATTTAAAAATTAAAATGGCACCACTCTTGTTGACCTGAAGTATTTTTTTAAATAAAGCATTGAAAGGATGGGAATATTTGTGTCAGTTCAAAGGGTAATATGGATAAGATAGCTATGCATGAAGTCACAGTATCTCACCACTCTTTGAAGATTTATTTATAACCTGAGACAATAGTTTAGCTGAAGTTTATTGGCCAAATTATCATAATAAAAATTTAGATGTTGTTCAGCTGACTTGAAACTTTGAGATATTGATGCAGGAAGAATCATGCTACTGTGGGCATGTTCTTTTCCAAACATGGAATATACTTTGTTTTGCAAGGAAGCTCTCAATTATTCCATTTTTTGTCTTCTCTCTATTGTCCAAGCACAGCTTCAGTCTCTTCCTCAGTTAGACTTGTATGTTAAATCCTAGGAATGGTAATGACCTTTGAGGAGGCATTCCCCCCTCCTTGATGGACAGGAAAAGTTCAACATTTTCCCCAGGTCATTTAGCCCAGAAGAGTCAGGGGTGGAATTCGACGTGAAGCTCCTGTCCTTTCCTAAGAACAACACTGCTTAGCTGAATGGAAGCTGTGCAGTGTTCTCCATAAGCCTTACCCAGTTGTGCTACTGAGTAGAGCTCTTGTTAAGATTTAAGTTTGGTTTGGCAAAGCAGCTAAGCAGAAAAAGGAGTTTGCTTACAAGCCTGATGAGCTGAATTTTATTCTTAGGATTCAAATGATGGAAAGAGATAAATAACCCCTCAAATTTACCATCTGAACCTTCCAACACACACACACACACACACACACACACACGCACACGCACACGCACACGCACACGCACACACACACGCACACGCACACACAATGCATGCATGAACATGCATGTGCACATTCACATGCACACACATGCACATATACAGACATGTGCATGAAGACAAATAAATGTCAAAATATATGAATAAGTATCTTGAAACTGGAGAAAAATGGAATAATGCAGAGGTGACTATACACAAGTCTAAATCTCACTTCCCTCATCTAAATGGTTTGTAATTATTTAGGCATAAAAAACCAATTTCCCTTCTCTCCTTTTTTCTTATCAGTTAATAGAGTATACAGGAATGGAGGGGCTGTAATTAACCTTCTCTAGAGCGTACAGTATAGAAATCAAGTCTAGCTAATTATCTGAATTTACATTATTAAAATTACCTATCTGAATACTAAGTGGACACAAATTCACTAATCTGTTCCATACTACCAGCTGGACATCTTAAAATGAAGGCTAAACAACACATTCCCACTGACTCTTACTTTGCAGTGACATTTCATACTTTGTCAATGTGCTTCCGGTGATGTTGAAAATGTTAAACTTAGCATTTCTGATGTCCATAAAAGAATGTATGCAGTTTCTTGTTTATGGGGTGAATCAGCCAGGTACCATGTAATGCGATGTACATAGGTATGCCTTTGCTTTGAGTCTCCAAGATGCTTCCTTCCCCTACAGGGCCTTCACTTAAAACGTCACTGTGTGCAGTCTCAAGAATGGTATCTGCACTTTAGAGTGGGCCTCCTGTGGGATCTAAAGCAAACTCAGAAGCAGAGAACAGAATGCTGGTTATAGAAAGTGGGGGCATGGGGAGATGACGGGAAAGGATCGAATATTGTATTTACGCATGGGAAAAATACTTGGTAAATAATCCAAATGATGGCTGAATTAGCTTGATTCAATTATTTTTTTTATCGCTGTGTGTCCATTCAGTTTGAGCTTAATTCATAAATACATATTATTATTGAATACCTTTTTAAATAAAACAAAACAGACCGGGCATGGTGGTGCACACCTGTAATCCCAGCACTTGGGAGGCAGAGGCAGGCGGATTTCTGAGTTCGAGGCCAGCCTGGTCTACAGAGTGAGTTCCAGGACAGTCAGAAACCCTGACTCGGGAAAAAAAAAAAAAAAAAAAAAAAAAAAACAGACCCTAATAACAAAAATACAATGTTCTGTGAATTGAAGTTGTTGAGAAAGACAGTACCTCCCACTAAACTTTCAACAAATCTGATAAACTTCAACAGCTCATGGCTTTGGCAAGAGTGTCAAGGGAGACTTTAAATCAACAGAGTGCCGTTGTTGTTACCCCAATGATTCCCCTGACTGGCTACCTTGAGAACTGCTGAATTGTTAATACTCAGAGCAGCTGTAGAGGTTTAAAACTAAGCAGATATTTTAAAAGTAATTTCTTTATCCTGAGAATTTTTCAAAAGTTCACCAAAGCTATCTGATTCTAAGCATGTAACTATTTAATGGTTAAAGAAGTAAATATTCAATTAGGGTAAAAGTTAGCATGCATATCTCTGGAAATCTCAACCACCATCTGTGCATTTACTTATGTCCTCCTCAATGAGTTCCAGCAGCCATTTTGAAGACTTGGCTCCTAGCTGGTGATGGTGAACATGCACAGAACCCATTCTTTGTCTGGAGGATAATGAGTCTACCTAGCAAAAGTTAATTCAAAAAATTTATACATTGTAGAAAGATATTCAATGTATATTTACAACTGTGTTAGCTTTTCAAAATGTGTTTGGAAACAAAACATAAGATTTTCTCACCATATATCTACCAATGATTTCTCTAAGTATCTCATGTTTGAAGTTTATTCAGAGCAAACTCAGAGCTGATGTGGAAATTGCAGAGCTGCTGTGATTGTTGATATCCCATTTCTAACTGTCACCGGAGGAAGTTTGAAGAGACTATTATAATTTTGTCAAGTTGGCAATGAAATTTTTGAATTGCATTTTATTAAATACAAGAAGATAATACTTAAAAAAAGAAACTTCAACAGCTGTAGAGAGATGGAGTGTTTTATGTTCAGAGACAAATTTTGTTTCATCAAACTGTTAGCACAGTGGATCGTGTAATTTCAGACAATATAAATCTGTGTTCTCAAGCCACAGTCACTCATATTTGGCTCCAGAATAAACCATTTCTTACCCCTTTTGAAGTGAGAGTTGTATTTTTGTGTCAAAAGCTCTTCTGGGAAAATGCAACAGGGATCAGATGTTCCCTGCCATGGTTTTAGTCAGAATAAATTCCCTGTCTTCCTCTTCCTCCTCTTCTTCTTGTCAATAAAACAAAAGTACACATATTTCCATTGACCCCCCCCTTTGCACTTGAATCCTGAACACCTCTGATAATGCTGTCATTTACTTGCAAATTCCAGGAATATTTTACATCACACACACACACACACACACACACACACACACACGTGAAAGACCCATGGTGAAATAAAAGACATTATATTTGATTTTCTAACTCTGTCATATTAAACTTAATTGGATAATCTCCAGTTGAAACTATATTTGTTTAAAAAAATCAATTTTGTTTTTCTTTATGGCTAAATCAAACTCAAATAATGTATGTATTATATTTTAAGTATATTTATATATATTATATATTTAAAATAAAGCCTCTGTGCTCTGGAGCATCAAGAACAGTCCCATATCACTTGCTATTCTCAAGTTTTTATGAAAAATGCTATATCCTTTCTTAACTTTTAGTTACACATCACATTTTAATCCATTCACCTGTTGATGGACACCTAGGCCAACTCCATTCGTGGACATAATGAATGGTGCTAGAGTAAACATGATGTGTAAGCATCTGTAAGCTATGTTGACTTGAGTCCTTCAAGGGTAACACAGCTGGACAATGCTTTAATCCTCAAGTTGTGGTCAGTAAGTTGGCTCAGAGAGTCAGCGTGTCTGTAACCAAGTCTGGCAGGCTTAATTTGTTCCCTGGGACTCACATGGTAGAAAGAGAAAACTGACTCCTATAGAACATCCTGTGGTCTCCTTACATGGCATGTGCATGCTGATACAGACAGACAGACAGACACCACACACACACACACACACACACACACACACAAACACATAAATGAAAGTGAAAAATATAAGTAAGTACTCTGTAACAGGATAAATTAACTAGAGAGAGTAAATAAATAAATAAATAAATAAATAAATAAAACAAGAGCCTAAAGCTCACTTTCTTCTTTTTGAGTATTAGCAATCATTAAGACATAAAAATTAAATTTCTCTTCTCAATTATTTATTCCTATCCATTAACAAAAGACATGGAAACTGGGTATTGCTGGTCCAGCTAGGTTATGTTGTACTTGATTCAGTTTTCTGAGCTACTTGCACAGTGATTCCACAATGCCATCACTTGCCAAATGAATCAGCATTGTGTCAAGGTTCCCTTGTGCCCTTACCTTTATCAGCACCTCCTACATGAATGGCTTCTCCTGAATTTTCCTCCTACCTGATAGAACTTTGTAGAGCCTGAGTATTGAAGAAAGAAACTTTCTTGATCCAGATAGCTTGACTCTCCCTAATTTGGCCTGTTGTGTGGTAATCAGATAGATTCTGGTCTGATGAAAATGTGAGAAATGAACAGTGGTTTTGTTCACCCACCATGATTAGTCAGCACTTCCAATATGACAAGTGTTGGGGAGGGGACTTAATATATTAGTTATTGTTTCATTTCAATTTATCTAAATCTAATTAGACATGTGGCAGTTCATGAACAACAAAAGGGAAGGTAGGATGCTCAGAAGGTCTGGGCGTAAACACATGTGTATAAGACAAAGATTTACGTTTCCAAAGGATAAAAGGAATGTGTAGGAAACCAGACGTATGACAGGATGGCTAGAATCAGCTTTCAGTGATCTCCAGGGAGAAATTACCCTTCTGTACCTCTAACTGCCCATGGTCAACTGCAGTCGAAGAATATTAAAAGGTAAATTTCAGAAATATCTAGTCATGAGCCAGAAAAATGCACAGTGGCCCTGTCACCATGGCTTTACCCCCAAAACACTGGTATAGAGATTATTAGTAAAGTAAAGCCACATTAGAAAAACTTATCCATCATTATTGTCATTGTACACATGGACCTTGGTAGTCTATTGCTATTTATAGAGCATATCCTTCTGCTCTATAAATATGGTAGAATCCACAACACTGAGATGGAAATGTTCCTTCAAGGTTGCATGGGTCAGCTGAAAACATCCAGTGGAAAAAAGATAGCCTTTTCAACAAATGGTGCTGGCTCAACTGGAGGTCAACATGTAGAAGAATGAGAATTGATCCACTCTTATCTCCTTGCACTAAGCTCAACTCCAAGTGGATCAAGGACCTCCACATAAAACCAGACACACTAAAATTGATAGAAAAGGAACTGGGGAAGACCCTTGAGGACATTGGCTCAGGGGGAAAATTCCTGAACAGAACACCAATAGCTTACGCTCTAAGATCAAGAATAGACAAATGGGACCTCATAAAATTACAAAGATTATGTAAGGCAAAAGACACTGTCAAAAGGGCAAATTGGCAAACAGCAAATTTGGAAAAGATCTTCATCAACCCCACATCTGACAGAGGGCTAATATCCAATGTATACAAAGAACTCCAGAAATTAGACCCCAGAAAACCAAATAACCCTATCCAAAAATGGGGTACAGAGCTAAACAAAGACTTTTCACCTGAAGAAATACAGATGGCTGAGAAACACCTTAAAAAATGTTCAACATCATTAGTCATTAGAGAAATGCAAATCAAAACAACCCTGAGATTTCACCTTACACCAATCAGAATGGCTAAGATTAAAAACTCAGAAGACATCAGGTGTTGGCGAGGATGTGGAGAAAGAGGAACACTCCTCCTCTGCTGGTGGGACTGCAAGATGGTACAACCACTCTGGAAATCAGTCTGGCGGTTCCTCAAAAAACTGGACATGATACTTCTGGAGGACCCAGCCATACCACTCCTGGGAATATACCCAGAAGATTCCCCAGCATTCAATAAGGATACATGCTCCACTATGTTCATAGCAGCCTTATTTATAATAGCCAGAAGCTGGAAAGATCCAGATGTCCCTCAATGGAGGAATGGATACAAAAAATGTGGTATATATACACAATGGAATACTATTCAGCCATTAGAAACAATGAATTCATGAAATTCTTAGAGAAATGGATGGAGCTGGAGAACATCATACTAATCGAGGTAACCCAGTCTCAAAAGAATACCTATGGTATGCAGTCACTGATAAGTGGATATTATCCTAGACTCTTGGGACACCAAAGACACCATTCACATGCCAAATGATGTCTGACAAGAAGAAAGGAGTGGACACTGGTGCTGGAAAGGATCAAAGCATCAGTGTAGGGAAATACCAGAACAGGGAAGTGGGAAGGGGTGGATGAGGGAGCAGGGTGAGGGAAAAGGGCATGTGGGACCTTTGGGGGGTGGGGAACCAAGGTTGCCTGGGTCTTGAACAAATTAAAAACTTAGCCTGCAAATGATGTCACTGTTGCTATCTCCCATGGAAATGTAGGAACAGCAAGTGTTTCTGAACTATCACTAATAGCCTAGGACACACAGACTTTATTAGCAATAAAAACACATGGCTGCATCTATTCTTAGGCTGACCCTGCTATCCTGTGGTTTTGGTGTTCGTGAATCTGAAGCTGACATCTCTAAGAATGGGTAGATACAAGTATGGGTCTTTCTGATTTACAAAATGAATATGAAGTAACCATATGCTGTTGTAATCAACATAGATTCCTCTAAACTACTAATAGTCAGAAGAAGTACAAAGAGCTCCTAAGTAGATTGAGACAGGCATGTAGTGAGAACATTCTGCAAAGCCTACCCACATTAACTCCATCTTGCTGGAAGCCACCATTTAACTGTTGCTCTTGTCAGATAGAAGCAAAATAAGTATTATCTTCCATAGCTCGACAGTATTCTGAGACAATTGAGATTTTTAATAAGAACAAGAACAAAATATGAATAAAGATATATTTTTCAAGCATTGCTTTAACCTATCTAATATTATTTGAATTTGTAATCACCTCTTTCTACTGCTTTAAAACTAACTAGTAACCCAAATACAGTTCATATGCATATCAACAGGGTAGGCTTAGAGCCATATAAAGTAGAAGGCGAGCAGGAGAGAGGTGGACAGCATCAGGAAAATGCAGCTCTCTGCAGCCATCCATCTCTCTGAAGACAGCTCTAATACACTGTTTGCTCAACAAATTGAACTTTCTATTGGTGTGAACCCCAGCTATGGACAACTGTTAATTTCAAATCTACCTTAAAGTCATGCATTTAAAAAAAAAGTCTACCAACCTTGACACAGCACATGTACCAGTTTCTGAATTGAATGGTGACAACATGAAAGAGATTAGGGCTAAGATACTTGGTTTAAGAGAGAGATGCTTGCCCTTGTAGATGGGAATCTAAATGGAACTATTTGGGGCACTGGTTTGCATCTTAACATCTGTTGCAGATACTTTCTCAGCTCTTGGTAGTGTTAGTTGGGGATGGTAGTAACCCATATAGTTCCAGATATCCAATACCCATCAAAGACATGATGAAGCAGAGTGGTTTTCAAGTTTGTCAAACAGAGAGAGTGAACCTAAGGAAAAGTGAGAAAGAACTCTCTCGAGTTACAGTGACCTCAGGAGGGAAATACCAATGTGTCACCTTGCCAAGTGGACTTTTATAGGTCTTACTGAGTGAATCAGATGAAGGCTGAGGTGATTTTTATTTGAATTAGTCATATGGTGAGCACACTGTAGTCTAAGCCAGTAAGAAGTCCACATACTCTATGTATACTCCTTCTTAAACATAGAAGCGGGCACCCATTCAGCAGAAGTGATGTGTGCTTTGACTACTTCACAATTCATCACAGGCCCTGTTTTTCCTTCCTAGGGTAACTTAACTCCTCTCTTACTGACACCAATTCATTTCTTCTGCTGATCTTCCAAGAGTATAAATCAGTGGTTTTGATTGATTTTAGCAAGCCAAGTAGAGTTTATGATTCTCAAACTCTACCTGGTGATTATATCTACTCTAGTCAAGATCATTACTAAAACCTGCTGAAATGCACTACCAGGCTTGGAGTAGAACTCTCTATGGGAAACAAAGTAGGCTTCAGCCTCAAAAATATGTCCATCAACATGTTTCTCCTGGCAACAATGCTGTTTACAGCTCAAAAGACTCACCAGTGGGAGCAGCTGGCTTTACCACAAGGTGATTATCCTGATCCATCCAGTCAAAATAAGCGCTGGCAGCACTCCTGGCCTGGACCGTGACACAGTTCACAGTTGCTTATTTGTTTGCTGAGTCTCAAGAGGAGACGGATCATCCTTCTGGTAAGATGCTGGAAGATGGTACTAAATAATTGACAACAGCAGCAGTTGCTGCCTTTGCTGCAGCTCACAGCGAGCATATACATACTTCTCTGCCTTCTTCTGGGTCAATTGCTATTCATGCCATGGAAGAGCCCAATGTAATAGATAACATCAAAACAGCAAGTTGGTCTTTTGGACCTTGTAAATTACCAAGACTTCCCAGAAATCTCAGAAGGCTAAAGGAGCACTTTGCCAAACATGTGCCACCCTAGTCTTAACCAATGGTGAAAGAACATTCTCAGAATGGCTCATTTCAGTTTAGAAATTGAAATACTTGTTAGTACTAACAATGCAACATCATTTTTTTCCTTTTCAATAAATAAAAAAAAAAGTGAATGTGTGTAGTAACTTATACAATGTGGTGAAGAACATCATAGACTTTGTATCATCTCCTCCTGTCCTGTCTGAGATGTAAATTGTGCATCTGGCTCTCCTCCTCAGTTATGAGGACAAATGGTGTGGTTTCTTGGACATAAGTCCTTGTTCCTTAAAGACCAGGTTCGTGATTCTACTTAGTAGAAAGGTTAAACATTTTCATGGCTAACAAGGAAAGAAGAGATTGTGGAATAGAGTTGCTGAGATCTGTGATCATAATAATTTTTTCTGTGAAAAAGAAAGCCATGAAGGTTTCACATGTTCCTTGTGCTGGCTAGTCCTGTCAAGTTGACACAGTCTAGAAGCACCTAGGGGAAAAGCCTCAATTGATAGCTTGTTGGGAACTGAATTGGCCTGTGGGCCTATCTGTGGGCAATGATCTTGATTATGGCTGAGGTTGGAGGATCCAGCCACTGCAAATAGCACCATCTCCTAGGCAGAGGATCCCGAGCTGAGTAAGTAGAGAAAGAGAGCTGTGAACAAGCAGGCATGCACCCATCTCATCTGCTCTCGCTACCTGGCTCCTCCAAGTTCCTGCCACATAGACCAAGCAGGGACTAAGCTAAATCACCCCTTCCTCCTGGGAAGTTGTTTTTGTTGAGGTATTTTATCACAGTCACGGGAAATAAAACTAAGAGAAAATGATAACAAAATAATTTATATAATTAAGCAATAAATTATCCTTAATCACCTTAGCAAGTACATATATAATTACTTCCCACTGTGACCGTCTCATAAAAACACATTACTCCAGGATATGAGTTCTAGTTTGCTTCTTCTGTAAACGTCAGCAGAATTAGTTTGTTTGTTGGCACATGAGTTACTTCTGTCTTCCACCAAAAATCAAAACAGTGAATTTCATGAAGGTAGAAAAGTGCTTCTATTAAATCCCTCACCTGTCCATCAATAGCTTTAGTTTTTTTCAAAAAAAAAAAGTGAAATGCATCAATAAAACAATCAATTGGTCACCTTTAGGCTCCCTAATTAATAATGTTTAGGACTAGGATATCAATGATTAGCTAAAATTTGTGTTAGTATCATGAATAAACTGATGTGAAGGTCTTGCTGGATGATACCCAGTGGCCCAGTATGTTTCATGTTGGTAGTGAGGCCAAGGTGCAGTTGCTGCTCATCACTGTCACAACTTCAAGTGTCTCCTGCAAGGTCACTGATTTGCTTTCTTTGCTCACCCTGCTGGGGCAAGTCTTTAGGTACTCTGTTTCAACAATCTGAGAGCCTCTTTAGAATACCTTCCTCCTGGGTGGTTAGTTGTATTTACTTACTCTTCAATTTACATAAATTTTATATATTATCTTCAATTGTAGTAAACTCAATAAAAGTTGAAACATGTTTAAAAGCACAGATGGTATGTAATAACTGAATTAACATCCCCCTGGGGATTTATTTCCTCATTAAATTCCTTCAGGCTGATGGCAAGTCATTTATTGTTCCTCTGTGGTCGGAAATAAAACTTCAAAGGCATCCTCAGCCTAACTCCCCTCTTTGAGCTTTTAGAGAAGCTTCTCTTCAGCTATGAGGTCACTAAGTCAAGGCCTTCCTCCCTTCCTCCTTCCCCCTGATTTCCTCCCTCATTTCTCAGGAGGATTGGCTTCTGTTCTGACCTTTTCATCCTCCAAGGCTTTCAGCCTTGCTTTTGTTGCTAAGAGAATTCTAATGGAAAATACCATGCAGCCTGAACAAAAAAAAAAAAAAAAAAAAAAAAACCTGGCATTCAAAGAAGGCTTGGCAAGCATCTCTTGATACTAGGATGTTTTTGTGGTGGGCTAGGTGGAAGACATCCCTGAGAGACAGGAAGGCAAGGGAGAGAGACAGATTCAACATAGATTAATGTGATTTTCAGTTAAAATTCAAGGTGGCTGGCCTCTCGATTCATCTCTTTAAGTCAAAGTCTTGGTAAGCGTCTTTTCCTACAGGAGGGAACCTTTCAGCAGGATTTTCAAATCTCCCACCAGAAGACTCATGAGGTGGAAACTAACGAGCTTCCTGTCTTGGTCTAGATTATCCCATCCTTTCCTAAAACCAGCCCAAACCAGCCAACTCACAGGGAGAGAGGGAACTCATCTCATCCCTAAACAAATAAAAGCTGCAACTTTCATAGCTGCCTCACTTCTTAGGTCCTATTTTATTCCAAAGAATCCATTCCTGTGACCTTTGACATCATCCTAACAGCATAATTTGCATTAGGAATAGGCTGAAGAAATGAGTGTTGTGATGTGAATTCATCACTCTGTCTCATTGCTATGGCAAAATATCCAACAAAAGCAACTTCCTTAAGAAAGAGTGCCTTTTGACTTACAGCTATCATGTTGACTTGAGGTATCATGGCAGGAAAGTCACAGCCATGACAGAAAGCCATGCCTGCTACCAGGAAGCAGAGGAAACTCTGGTGCTTAACTCACTTTCTTCTTTTTATTCAGGTGAGACCACAAACCCACAGGATTATGTTACCCAAAAGCAGTATGGGTCCTCCAACTTTAGTTGAACCTGTCTGGAAATATCCTCCAGACTCACCAATAAGCTAGGTTGTTCTAAAAACTGTTCAGTTAAACCTCTGGGTGGAAGCTGACATCCAGATGACAATCAAGATCTTCACCACATTATTCTTTTTTACTGTACCCTAAATTTCTAACTCAGAACTCCCCAGGGATCCTATGGCTAAATAGTCATACTTGTGCAACTGTATAGAGCAGTGCTCTCCACCTTCCTAACATGGTGCAACCCTTCAATACTGTTCCCAATGATGCAATGATTCCCAATCATAAAAATCATTTCATTGCTTCTTTATAACTGTAATTTTGCTACATGATGAATCCTAATGCAGATATCTCATATGAAGGATATCTTATATGAGGCCCCATGGGGATTGCAACTCACACAGTTTGAGACCACTGATATAGGGCAACACCTCAGCTTCTTGGCTATTGAATATTATGTACTTCAGACATGGTATTCCCAGGAATTTTCTGCTCTTGAAATCAATGCATCTAGAGGAAATAAATGATTTTTGACCGACTGATATAAAACAAATGTTAGATGTTTGGCTGTCCACATAGAAACTAGACAAGTTAATGTTTGTTTTCTGTAGTAGGGAAACAGATTTCTTCCGTGAATCTAATAAAGATAAACTGCGTCTCTAGGCTGGTGAATATCTCTGTGGCAGCTTCAGAGTGTGGAACCGCTGTTCCCTGCCCAGCTTGCAAAGGAGCCTGTGTTCCCTGGACAGTCTTTCCTGTCACTTAGGGCTCATCCTACACAGTCTGATTAAGACTGAGCTGATCCATTTCCAGCTGAATTTATTTCCATTGTAGCACTTAACAATACCTTCAAATTATCTCCATCCTCCATACTTCTTCCCCCATAGGATTTTCAGAAAAAGAGAGATGGCAGACTAGCAAATGCAAAAACACTGTGCTAAGAAGTGTTTACCTGCTTCCAACTTCTCCATAGCAACACTTGCTGATACCTGCCAGCCCGTTAATAAAAACAACTCTGCATCTACAGGTCTGATTAACTTACTCCCTGGCAAATATCTCTATGTCTTGTTAAAATGGAAAACTCCATTTCTTAGTTTGAAGGGAAGACTCTTTCCTTGATAGAAGAGCACAAGGTGATTCCTTCAATCAAGACTCTTGATTAATAGCACTCAGTCTCGGGTTTTGTTCAGGTGATTAATGCAAATACCACTGTACATTCAATTCAAGAAGAGCTGACTATACGATACTGCTAAGAAGAGACAAAGAAGACATTCAAAGTCTAAAATTGTTTCATGCATTTATTGTGAAAATTTATCTTTTGTTTCTCTTTCAAAGAACCCAGTGTAATTGAATCACATTTTGATTGATAAAACTCCATCTCAAGTCAATTTAAAATATATTGTTCAGGGACTGGCATGATGTCCCAGCTGCCACCCAGACTAAGAGCCTGAGTTCAAACCCTGAGAACTACATGTCGGATGGACACAATCAACTTTTCATACTGACAGCTGATTCAAACTTCCATATGTGCCCCCTAACATCCACACATAAACATATACACATAGTAAATAAACTTTATTCTTTAAATCTCAAAATAATCTCATTTTTAATATATATCCTGAATTCATGTTGAATTTCAAACTGTTTGTTTGTTTGTTTGTTTGTTTGTTTTAGACAAAGAGATCATAATGGAAATACACATAGTCAAATTAAGACAGCTGGTATTTTTATGAGAGAATTCACTCATGACCAACACTTTCAGAATTATTAGAACAAATGCTGCTTTATTTATTGAGGGGGAGAAAGCCTAGCTACAGAATTGATTGTCTTCAACAATAAAGACAAAGTACTGACTAGTGACATATTTGTGGACCTGATATTCAGGTGTTAGGGTGCTAATGCACATTCTGGGATATTCAGGAGAGACCTTTTATCTTGTGTGGTCTCTTAGCAACCACATTTGGTTTGAGGAACAGTTGAATTGAGATCTGAGGATTTCTAATAAAGCATTCCAAACTTGCACATAAAGTGGCTGATAATTTATTATTTAAGGTTTTGAGTTATCTTTCTTTGAATTTACTGAGCCTAGTTTTCAATCTAGCATTAATTAAATGCAAATCAAAACAACCTGAAGAGCCCATCTTACTCCAGTAAAAATGACAATGGCAAATATCAATGAACTAACCATCAAGGGTAACCAGCAAGGAGAGGGTGTTGGGAGACTGCAAACGTTAGCCTCCATACATGTCAGCATGAAGAACTCTCAAAATGGCAAAAATCAATCAACTATATGATCCATACATTCCACTCCTTGACATATGCCCAAAAGACTTGATCAGGGAAAGCATATGCTCATCCATATTAACTGGTTCAGTTTCAACTGAACCAGAGGATGGATGAGGAAAATGTGGCACATAAGCACTATGAAATACTATCCAGAATCAAAGAAGGACAAAATCATGAGCTTTAAGTAAATGGGTGGAACTAGAAAAGAATAATATTTAGTCAGGCAACCCAGACTCAGAAAGACATGTGTCAAATGTTCTTTACCATTGAAGGATCCAAGCTCCAAATTTTCAGATATGAGGACAAGTCCTAGATAGGCAGAAAGAAGGAAAGTCAATAAGAACTGCTGCCAGGGAGGGTTGGTGAGCAATAAAGAGGGGAATAGCAGGGGTCACCTGATCTGATCAGGGAAATGGGCAAAACAAAGGTTCTATTTAGAGGGGGAAAGATGAATATAGGAGTGAGGAGAGCAAAATAATAGTAAGGATATCTCAAAAGTTCTTATGGAATCACAATATTAACTGTTTACCTAAAGATATATATAGATATAGATTAGATATAGATATAGATATATAGATAGATATAGATAGATATATAAAACAAAAACATCTGATGGAGGCTGATAATGGATAATGCTCCCTCCAAGAATCAAATATCACCTAACAAAAATCCCAACACTGGGCATGAGAATCCCTCTTTGGAATTGTTCGTGGTTGTCCCTCGGCCTCGCAAAACATACAGTCTTGATATTTCACTTGTTTGGCTCCCAGGTGGAAGGCAAGTATTTAATACTCAAGATATCATATACTCCAGACATATTTTAGAAGGTCTATCTATCTATCTATCTATCTATCTATCTATCTATCTATCATCTATCTCTATTTCTTCTAAAGATTCCAGATTTTGTTTATATTATAGTAATGAGAATTGCCTTGGAGTACTTAAAAATAAGGTGGTCTATTATCATTATCAGATACACCCTCCTAACCTACTATTAAATGTATTGCTAAATTCTCGCTCTCTAGAGAGGGCATAAATAGATCTGCAGGCCTAGATTTAGGGATTATAGCTCTTAATGAAGTCCAAGTTTAAGGGATTAACAATTGCAGTGTTTATGCACAGCTCCCATATTCGAACTTGGGTGGAGACGAGAACCAGTCTCTTACCACATGTGCACATATAACTAAGATCCACTGCACTGAGATTAATACATCACCTTTGCTTCTCCTGGTTGGTACTGTGGAGGAACTCAAGGATTTAGAAAGCAGATAGAGGTCAGCAAGATCTTGTTCATGAGTCCATCTTTCATAACTGAGGATGCTTAATAATCTTCAAAGAATAGCTGCCATGTTAGATAGTGGATACCACAAGTATTCTCCATTTGTACACACACACACACACACACACACACACACACACACACATACACACAAACCTATGATTTAAGGGATGATTACACATAATTTATCAGTAAGTAATATTCAAGTTGTTATTTTTCCTTTTGTTATGATTCACAAAATTTTAAAAACTATTCCATAAGTTCATTTCATCTTCTTTTTATTTATGTGTGAAATATATGCACCTATGCCTTTTGACATATGTGTAGAGTGACTGTGTATATATGTGTTTTTGCCTGTGGAGGTCAGGTGTCTTCTTTGAATATTCTTCATCTTATATATTGTGGTGAGATCTCTAATTTGAACCAAGAGCTTACTGCTTTAATCTAATTAGCTAATTTGATCCAGGGCTCCTCTTTGGAGTCTCCAGGAGCCACTACAACCACCTGGTATCTGAATACTACTTGTTATATTTTCATGATAAACACCATACCTGCTCAGCCATCTGCCCCTTTTATTTTTAGTAGAAAACAAAAAATATGGTTTTCTGTTAAATCATCTTTTTTTAAAAAAAAATTCCAATACAACAGTTATGGTAAGAATACAGATAAGAGTTGAAAACTTTCAATAAAAAAAGTAACTTCGTCCAATGTTCTCATTTCAAAAGGCATCGAAGGTTTGTCTTAGGTCACATAGCCAATCATTGCTCATTGGAGTTATACTTTTTAAAATCAAGATTATTTGAAATCAGGTTTTTTTTCTTAAATCTTTCCCACATGAATAAACTGCCCCCTCCAGTTATTCCAAATCAACAGGCACTTAATTCACTGTAGAAATCCCAGGATTTGTAGCACAATTAAGCATGCCTTTGAAAACTTGATACTCTCTCCTTGTTTTCAAATAAATCTTTAGGAAAGTTTCTCACATAGCTTTAATTGTCACTTCTTACAGCCTGAAGTCACCTGAGAAGGGACTTTTCAATTGAATGATTACTCAAATCAGCTTGGGTTGTGGTCATTTTTTTGTGGAGGATTGTTTTGACTTTCAGTAGATGTAGGAGGGCCCTGCCCACCGTGGACAGCCCCATTCCCTGCTCAGGTGGTCCTAGGTTGGGAAAAGGCTACTTAAATGTGAGTATGCCTGTGTGCCAGGAAGAGGAGTTTATTTATGGTTTCTGCTGCATTCCCTTGGCTGTGAGTTCTCTGGTTACAGTTCATGCTTTGTTGAATAGCAAGCAGGCCTGCCTCCAAGTTTCTGCTTGACTTCTTGCCCTGACTTCCCTCAATGATAAACTATGACCTCAAGTGCAAGCCAAATAAAGCATTCCTCCCCTAAGTTGCTTTTGGTGAAAGTGTTTTATCATAGCAACAGAAGGGAAAGTAGAAATGAAATATTAATATAAAACACAACCAAAAATGATGGGGGTCATCACTTATAAATGTTGGAAATGAACAGTCACCAAGCCCACAGAAGCACATCCTTCAGCCTGCCTGACTATTTGCACCAAATAGAATAAGGAGTTTAGAAACTGCTCACAGACCTGCCTTAAGTTCAGAACAAATAAACAGCCTAAATTTCCATAATAATAAATATGGGGTAGAACCCAGATATAATTAAAAAATTTTTATAACTTTTCCTCATGCTAAATTTCATTTTTTATTCCATTCAAAGTGCAGTAGGCTCTGCTTTCTACTGTCCCAGATGTCTCAGTTTTTTGTTTTTTTTCTAATATCAAATAGAAAATAAGAAAATTTCAAAGGTATAGTTTGTGCCCTGGCACCAGCTATAATGCAGCAGCATCCTGACCACACCTTTAAAATAATACTTTATCAACAACCCACATCAGGATCACAGAGGACACTGCTGTGTGTCTCTGAAGCATTGCAGAATCACCCCATTCTGCTGTGTAAGAAATGAACATCCATCTTTAATTAGTTCTAACCAAAAAGGATCAGGAGAACATCCTTGCGTGCTAATGAGCCCTGAACTCAACTGTGAACTGAATGGTACTTCTTACCATCTGACTTCTTTGAATGTCACATGGCTCTTTACAAATCATTTACTCGTTTCCGAGAGTGTACATACACTGGTTCTGTTCTTCACCTTAACTCTATATGTCAATATAGAGACCCTAAGTTGTAATAGTCTGGCCTCTACTCATCCAATACTATCATTATGGAAAAATGATACTTACTTGGTAGATGTCATACTTCAAGTTTGGTCCTATCCTGTCCAATGGAAAAATAAATACCAAAATGCTCTCTTGGGTTGCTAGTTAATAGCAGGGGGACCTAGCTTCCTGTTACTCTATATTGATGAAGGTACACAGTGGCAGTCTGCAGTGCTCTGTGTGCTGAATGCTGTTATTCAGAAGGTTAGACATTTTACAGAGATATTGCATTCCAATGGGTTTAATCAGGAGGCAACACCACTGAATGTCAAGGAGCAGCTGTACTTAGAATTAATTTTCACACATCTTAACACTATACTGTGTATGATTGAAGAATCAGAATGAAAATGGTTCTCATCACTTTGCAAATCCTTAAGCTAGAAAATTAAAAACTCGTTGGCTCATTTTGAAATTATTTGAGTAAATTGTGAAGCAAACATAAAGTTCAGTAGAGCATAATCATGGTGTATTCAAATTATGTTATGACATTTATTTAAGTTTAAAAGGATGCTCAAGTTTGCATTTAGTGGAAGCCACTCTAGCCTGGCTAGTCTGCTGTGAGTGCTGAAGGTGCATGAGTGAAAGAAAGCTCAAGAAAATAACTGTAGAAATAGTCACCATCCTGGGGATGTGGCTCACATTGCTAGAGTGTCCGCCTACCAAGCACAAAGCCCTGAATTCATCCCCTAGCACCATACAAATCTGGGTGTAGTTGTACATTCTTATCATTCCAGCACTGGGGGAGGTGGAGTTGGGAAGGTTAAGAGTTAAAGGTCATCTTCAGCTATATGACCAGTTTGAGGCCAGTTTGGAATACATGAGATGACACCAAAACTAACAAGTCGCCATCCATATCAAGAGCCAGAAATTCTGTCTCAGTTGCTCAGGTCCCAGCATTCTTTCAGTGAATACATTCCCATATTTAAAGCCTCTAAGGAGACAGTGTTTCTAGAAATCAAGTGAGAGTTGGGAATCTAGTTCAACATACTTCCTTCTACTTTTCATTTCTTTTTTTCAGTTCTATTTGGAACATTAAAAATGATAGAATTAGAAAAAAATCTTTTATGACATCCTCTAAGAAAGGAAATTGTGACAGTTTCCTGATTAAACAGAAACCATTCCATATCCAAGGGAGAATAAACAATGTAACTGTAGCCTCGTAGAATGAATTGGATAATGTTCCTTCTGTTTCTATTTTGTGGAATAGTTTGAAGAGTATTGATATTAGATCTTCTCTAAAGGTCTGATAGAATTCTGCATTAAACCCATCCATCTGGTCCTCGGCTTTTTTTTTTTTTTTGATTGGGAGATTTTCAATGATTGATTCTCTTTATTAAGGGGTTATGCGACTGTTTAGATGGTTTATCTGATCCTGGTTTAACTTACATATTTGGTATCTGTCTAGAAAATTGTCCATTTCATCCAGATTTTTTTCAGTTTTGTTGAATATAGGCTTTTGTAGTAGGATCTGTTGATTTTTTGAATATCCTCAGTATCTGTTGTTATCACTCCCTTTTCATTTCTGATTTTGTTAATTTGGATACTGTCTCTATGCCCTCTGGTTAGTCTGGCTAAGAGTACATCTATCTTATTGATTTTCTCAAGGAACCAGCCCTTTGTTTTGTTGATTCTTTGTATAGTTCTTTTTCTTTCTCCTTGGTTGATTTCAGCCCTGAGTTTGATAATTTCCTGCTGTGTACTTCTCCTGGGTGTATTTGCTTCTTTTTGTTCTAGAGCTTTCAGGTGTGTTGTTAAGCTGGCAGTGTATGCTCTCTCCAGTTTCTTTTTGGAGGCACTCAGAGCTGAGTTTTCCTCTTAGCACTGCTTTCATTGTGTCCCATAAGTTTGGGTATGTTGTGCTTACATTTTCATTAAATTCTAAAAAGTCTTTAATTTCTGTCTTTATTTCTTTCTTGACCAAATTATCCTTGAGTAGGGCATTGTTCAGCTTCCATGTGTATATGAGATTTCTGTTGTTTTTGTTACTATTGAAGACCAGCCTTAGTTTGTGGTGATTTGATAAGATAAATGGGATTATTTCAAACTTCTTGTACCTGTCGAGGCCTGTTTTGTGACCTATGATATACTCAGGTTTGGAGAAGATACCATGAGGTGCTGAAAATAAGGTATATTCTTTTGTTTCAGGATGAATTTTTTTTCTAAGTAATTTTTTTTCTTTTTTTTATTAGATATATTCTATATTTACATTTCATTTCCCTTTTTTTGTTTCCCCACCCCCCTAAGGTCCCACATACCCTTTTCCCTCCCCCTGCTCCCTCATCTACCCCCTCCCACCTCACTGTTCTGGTATTCCCCTACACTGATGCTTTGATCCTTTCCAGCACTAGTGTCCATTCCTTTCTTCTTGTCAGACATCATTTGGTATGTGAATTGTGTCTTTGGTGTCCCAAGATTCTAGGCTAATATCCACTTATCAGTGACTGCATACCATGGGTATTCTTTTGAGCCTGGGTTATCTCACTTAGTATGATGTTCTCCAGCTCCATCCATTTCTCTAAGAATTTCATGAATTCATTGTTTCTAATGGCTGAATAGTATTCCATTGTGTATATATACCACATTTTTTGTATCCATTCCTCTGTTGAGGGACATCTGGGTTCTTTACAGCTTCTGGCTATTATAAATAAGGCTGCTATGAACATAGTGGAACATGTATCCTTATTGAATGCTGGGGTGTCTTCTGGGTATATTCCCAGGAGTGGTATGGCTGGATCCTCCGGAAGTATCACGTCCAGTTTTCTGAGGAACCGCCAGACTGATTTCCAGAGTGGTTGTACCAGCTTGCAGTCCCACCAGCAGTGGAGGAGTGTTCCTCTTTCTCCACATCCTCGCCAACACCTGATGTCTTCTGAGTTTTTAATCCTAGCCATTCTGACAGGTGTGAGGTGAAATCTCAGGGTTGTTTTGATTTGCATTTCTCTAATGACTAATGATGTTGAACATTTTTTAAGGTGTTTCTCAGCCATCCGAATTTCTTCAGGTGAAAAGTCTTTGTTTAGCTCTGTACCCCATTTTTGGATAGGGTTAATTGGTTTTCTGGGGTCTAACTTCTTGAGTTGTTTGTATACATTGGATATTAGCCCTCTGTCGGATGTGGGGTTGGTGAAGATCTTTTCCTAACTTGCTGGTTGCCGATTTGTCCTTTTGAGTGTCTTTGCCTTACAGAAACTTTGTAATTTTATGAGGTCCCATTTGTCTATTCTTGATCTTAGAGCATAAGCCATTGGTGTTCTGTTCAGGAGGATGAAATGTTTTATAGATATCTATTAAATCCATTTGGTCCATAACTTCTGTTATTTTCAATGTGTCTCTGTTTAGTTTCTGTTTCCATGATCTGTCTATTGATGAGAGTTGAGTGAATTCTCCCACTTTCATCGTTTGAGATACAATGTGTGTTATGAACTTTAGCATTTTTTCTTTTATGAATGTGGGTGCCCTTTCATTTGGAACCTAGATGTTCAGAATAGAAAATTCTTCTTGGTAGATTTTTCTTTTGATGAGTATAAAGAGTCCTTCCTTATCCTTTTTGATAACTTTTGATTGAAAGTTTATTTTATTAGATATTAGAATGGCTACTCCAAAATGTTTCTTGGGACCATTTGCTTGGAAAATTGTTTTCCAGCCCTTTACTCTAAGCTAGTGTTTGTCTTTTCTACTGAGGCATGTTTCCTGTATGCAACAAAATACTGGGTCCTGTTTATGTATTCAGTCTGTCATATATTCAGTATTTTTATTGGGGAATTTTGTCCATGGATGTTAAGAGATTCTAAGGAATAATGATTGTTGCTTCCTGTTATTTTTGGTGTTATTTCTATGTTTGTGTTGCTATCTTCTTTAGGGTTTGTTGAAATATTACTTTCTTGCTTTTCCTAGGGTGTGGTTTCTTTCCTTGCATTGGCATTTTCCAGCTATTCCTTGTAGTGCTAGATTTGTGGAAAGATATTGTGTAAATTTGTTTTTGTCATGAAATATCTTGGTTTCTCCATCTATGGTAATTGAAAACTTTGCTAGGTATAGTAGCCTAGACTGGCATTTGGGTTCTCTTAGGGTCTGTATAACATCTGTCCAGGATCTTCTAGCCTCTAGTGAGAAGACTTGTGTAATTCTGATAGATCTGCCTTTATAGTTATTGATCCTTTCCCCTTACTGCTTTTAATATTTTTTTTGTTTTGTGCATTGGGTATTTTCACTATTATGTGACAGGAGGAATTTCTTTTCTGGTCCAATCTATTTGGAATTCTCTAGGCTTCTCATATGTTTATGGGCATCTCTTTCTTTAGGTTAGGGACCTTTTCTTCTGTCATTTTGTTGAAGATATTTACTAGCCCTTTAAGTTGTGGACCTTCACTCTCTTCTATATGCATTATCCTCAGGTTTGATCTTCTCATTGTGTCCTGGATTTCCTGAATGTTTTGCTTTAGGAGCTTTTTGCATTTTGCATTTTCATTGACTGCTGAGTCAATGTTTGCTATGATATCTTCTGCATCTGAGATTCTCTCTTCTCTCTTGTATTCTGTTGGTGATGTTTGCTTGCATCTATGACTCCTGATCTCTTTCCTAGGTTTTCTATCTTCAGAGTTCTCTCCCTTTGTGATTTCTTTATTGTTTCTATTTCCATTTTTAGATCCTGGATGGTTTTGTTCAATTCCTTCACCTGTTTGATTGTATTTTCCTGTAATTCTTTAAGGGATTTTTGTGTTTCCTCTTTAAGGTCTTTTCAATGTTTACCTATGTTTTTCTGAATTTCTTTAAGAGAGTTATTTATGTCCTTCTTAAAGTCCTCTCTCATCATCATGAGATGTGATTTAAATCAGAGTCTTGCTTTTCTGGTGTGTTGGGGTATTCAGGACTGGATATGGTGGGAGAACTGAGTTCCCATGATGCCAAGGAGCCTTAGTTTCTGTTGCTTATGTTCTTGCCCTTGCCTCTTGCCATCTGGTTAACTCTGGTGTTAGCTGGTCTTGCTGTCTCTGACTGTGGCTTGTTCTTTCTGCAATCCTGTGTGTCAGTACTCCTGGGAGACCTGTTCTCTCTGGAATTTGGTATAGAGAGCTGGCACAATGTCAGTTCTGAGGTGCAGATAGAAACCAGAAGGATCCTATTCCTGGTTCTTCCTTGGTTTCCTTTGTTGCTGGCTCTGGGTGGGTCCCTCGGAACAGAAGTGGTGGTCTTGCTGGTGATCACAGGTGTTTCAGCACTCCTAGGAGACCAGCTCTCTCCTGGAGGTATTTGGGTATCTAAAGTATAATGTTTTAAGAGAGAAGTTTGCTAAGACAAAGGAGGTTTCCATGCATGAATACAAGAATTGGGGAACAAAAAAGTGTGGATGCCTTTGATTAGAAGCACAGGGAAGGCAGAGTTTAAGTTTCCATAAAAAAATGGAAATGATAGCTAAAGGAGTCCTGCAAGAGCAGTTCTCTGCATGAGGAATTTGTGTATGGAGAGCTCTGGCACAGAGACATAGGGTCAATCAGCTCAGGTATGCAAACAGAAACAGGAAAGATCCTGTGCTTCAATGTTCCTTGGTTATTGTGTCCTGATGGCTCTGGGTTGGTCCCTCTCTGGCCAGGAATTTGAGCAGAAGTGGTGGTCTTACCTGCGCTCATAGGTGTGTAGGCACTCCTGGGATTTAAGCTCTCTCTTGGGTATGGAGGGCTCTGGCACAGGATCAGCTCCTAGAGCAGTCGTAAAGATGAAGGATCCTGTCCCAGGCTGCTCCTAGGTTCCTGTGTCCTGAGGTCTCTGGGCAGGTCCCTCAGAGCAGAAATGGTGGTCTTACCTGTGTTCACAGGCGTGTCCGAACTCCTGGGAGACCAGCTTTCTCCAGGCAGTATGGAACACTGTGGCACAGGATAAGCTCTCCCTTCTACTTTTTAAAGAATAAGCAATATCCACCCTCAGAACCTGTGTTCTTGGTAACTTGAGATAAGAGCTGCTTCAAACCTTTTTATTTCCTGTTGGAATTTTGAAAGTAAATATAATTAGGCTTGAAGTTACACTACAAATAGAAATAGAAGTCTTTTAATTATGTGTCTTGGTATATTATATATACTGAATTCATTAGCATAGAAAAGGATGAGTGCCCAGATTAAGACAGATAACTGTGAATGGTCCATTATGATTTTTTTATTTTGTTACAGAATAGCAAATATGTCTTTCTACATGCATTTACCTTAATGTGTGTTAACTGAGGTATCAAGGGATATAAACTATTTAGAGTCAAAGCATTTTCATACTATTCTGTAGTTAAGTGAACAAAGCAATTTTCAAACATCTAAGTACCTAAGGTATGTTGTTTTTGGGGACTAGCAATGATTATGGGCAAAGCTGTGGCTTCCTTTGTATCTTGTAACCATCTCCAGGTTCTCGGTACTTCTTGTAACTTCTGTGTTATTGTACCAATTTGAAAATGATTTTGTAGGAAATTTTCTTACCTCTGTTTCATTTTTGTTGCTATGACAACTAATAAGGGTGAAGTTTTTCAACATTTAAATTTTATATTCTCACCACAAAATAACAGTGGCAAATTTTCTATAACCTAGGTATGTCGACTGTCATTAAATACAGCAGGTTCTTCTGTTTGGCAATTGTCAAATGCTTCCAATGTCTTTCACTAAACACAAGAGAAAAGCAAAAACCCACTATCTTAAAAATGGTCAGAATTCTCTTCAGAAATATTATTTTCCATCAGTAAATCTTTTGATCAAATAACATTTTAACAATTAAAAATTCATAATCTCTATGCATTTTATTAAATGTATCCATGGTTGACTATAAGAAATATCAAAAGTGGGCTGGTGAGATGTCTCAATGGGTCAAGAAACCTCCTGCCAATCATGACAACGTGAGTTTGAGCCCTTATCTCTGTTTGGTATGAAAATAAAACCAAGTTGTCTCTGGCCTCCATATGTGCCACCTACATGCATATCTGCACTTCAAATGTGAGGTGGCATATGTATAGACTTCAAGTTTAGATAGATGGATGGATGGTAGATGGATGGATAGATGGACAGACTGACAGACAAATAGATAAAGCAAATGATAAAACATTAATACTTCCTCCATGAGAGTCAGTTTTGGCCATGGGTATTTGTATGGCTTGCTTTTTATGTTTTACAATGTACCACAGACAAAGCCTTTTATTCATTCATGTGTAGATGTGGTTGTTTGGCTCTTCTCAAAGGGAAAAGAAAGAAATTCATATGGTGTTCTTGGTAGATGTTCACAGAATGAGGACATGGAACAGTTTTGAGATTGTCAGGTAGGCTCTGATTTTACAACTTTTCAAGATATGGATTTCCCTAAAAACATCCTCTAGGGATAACCTTTGCCAAAATTTAGCTGCATTTTGCAGTACTGGGATTTCACCCCTGCTCTGAGCTGCTCCTTGAACATCTGTGTTGTTTTCTTCTGATACACTCTTCATAATCATATTAACTACTATGTTCCTTCTTTCTTTCTTTCTTTCTTTCTTTCTTTCTTTCTTTCTTTCTCTTTCTTTCTTCTTTCTTTCTTTCTCTCTTTCTTTCTCTCTCTCTCTCTTTCTTTCTTTCTTTCTTTCTTTCTTTCTTTCTTTCTTTCTTTCTTTGTATTTTCAGGACAGGGTTTCTGTGTATAGCCCTGGCTGTCCTGGAACTCACTCTGTAGACTGGTCTGTCCTCAAACTCAGAAATCCACCTGCCTCTGCCCCCCAAGTGCTGGGATTAAAGGTGTGTACCACCACTGTCTGGCAACTACTATTTTTCTATTTGTATCATTTTGGAAGTCCAAACAGTTTTAACTTTTCAAAGTAGGCCAAGGGAGTCTGAAAGGAGAAAATGTTGAATCAAGAAATATTTAAACAGTGATACATTTAAACCAGACAGTATGATTACAATCGCCAGATAAGTCATAATTACTGAGTCTACAATATCAAGTTATATCACCATGCAAAGGCACAAATGTAGAATTGTTCTCTTGACAGTCTGATGGATGGTTGTCAAGGTGTTAAAATAGGAAAACTAAATGCTTTGGTGAAATCTAAATATCGCAGTACTGATATATGTCATTGATCTTAAAACAAATGAGACCCCATGAAATAGAATAGACATTGTGGATGAAGAGGGGGTATACAGGATTTAAGAGACTAGAATGGGAACAGATCCAGCAGTAAGGTGGACAGAGGAAGGATGGAGAACGTACTGGAAATTTGGGGCAAATGGCAGCAGAGGTGAGCTAGAAGCCCAGAATGAAAACTTCCAGGTATCTATGAAGGTGACTTCAGCTAAGGTTCCCAGATATGAGTGAAATGGAGCCTGAACAGGCCATCTCAAGCCACACAAGGCTTCCAGTGGAGGGACTGAGACACCAACCCAGCCACAAAATCTTTACCCTGATATTTATCCTGCCTACAAGATGTACAGAGTAAAAATGGAGCGGAAATTGAGAAAATGGCCAAGCAATGACTGGTCCTGTTTGAGAGCCATGCCATGAGGCTTTACTCAGCAGCTGATGGAGACAGATGTAGAGATCCACAGCAAAACATGAGACAAACCTTGAGGAATCCTGTGGGATCTGAGAAGGGAGTATTGAAGGATGCCACGAGAAAACCTGCCTGGGCCCATAGGGTCTCACAGAGATTGAACTTAACTGCCAGTGAGGGAGCCTGCTCGGGACTGATGTAGGTCCTCTGCACATATGTCACAGTTGTGTAGTTAGTCTTCATGTGGGGCCCTAACAAAGGGGCCTTTGGGACCCTTTTCTCCTAATCGGCTGCCTCTTCTAAGCTCAATAGGAGAATATTCACCTAATCTCACTGCATAAGGCTGGTTTATATGCATGGGAGACCTTTCCTTTTCTGAAGAGAAAGGGAGAAGGAGAACAGTGTGGGGAGTTGGGGGTGGGACTATGAAAAGAGGAGAGAGGGAAAACTATTGTCATGATGTAAAGTAAGTTAATTAATTAGTTAAAATATGGTAAATACATTGTATTAACAAATAGATTTTCATAGTCTACAAAAAATGGGTGCCCACTGGGCTGGGGAAATGGATCAGGAGCCAAGTGCTTATCACATCTTCATGAGAAAAATTCCAATTTTCAGCACATACAGGTAACACTGGACAGTCTGATGTCTCTGTAATCTTACACAGGATGACAGGGACAGGCGCATCCCTGGAGCTTCTGGACACCCAGTCTAGCAATCAGTGAGTACTGAGTTCAGTGAGATACTTTCTTTAAAGGGAAGACAGACAGCAATTTAGGAAGATGGACAACATGGACATTTGGCCTCTGCATGCCTCCACATACACATTCACACATGTATACTCACAAATACATGCACACTAAAACATAATGTGTAATGTTCATAATTATATGGATATGCCAGGTTACTATTTTATGCTAAGGTAACATGAGAGCAAAAAATATAATATGTCCATCACAGTTGATTTGTCGATTGCAGGATGTGAGTCACATTCATCTCCCTATTTCTAATGGCTAAGCAATGTATTCCTCCCTCAACAGAAAATCCTGACTCTATACTTAATATATATGAGTAACGTAGTTTTGACATTTTTTACTCTGCCTTGCATGGATTAAGGGAGATTCTTTCCTATTATTGCCATTTTCAGGCCTTTTGAAATTTGGCTCCATTCTTGAAAGATAGCCAAACATAGGAAGCAAGCACAAAAATGTGAAACTGCACAACATAATCGGTTTGGCTCAAAATGCAAACCTAGAACCCAGTTAGCCACTGGGATTGGTCTCTTTCCACTGCACATACAAGAGATTGGCTTCCTGAGTGATGAAAGCCTGATAACATTTCCAAAGCAGGACTCCTATTAATAATTCATCTCAAAATAAAAACATGTTAAATAAATCTCTCATAAAGCAGATAAATCCAGATATCAGAATTTTTTAAATACTCATTTGCAAATTATCCAAATTGAGATATGGAAAACATTGTACCATACGGTGGGTTTCCAGGCGTCTCCTGGCACTGGTCATGTTTTCCCAGCAGTGTTTACCACTGAATGGAGAAACCATTGATGTAGATCTCAAGGTCTTTAAGCCACTCACATTACTGTTCTGGTTTGTTTGGGAGGCCATTAGCATGTGAACTCCAGGGTTAGAACTGACCTCAAGTGAGTGAGAGCTATTTAGTTTTGTTTCTCCAGGCAAAGAAATATTTGGATTATGCCAAATATTCATTTCACTCTTTATTCTGGAAACCCAAAGAGATAGCCAGAATGTTAAGGTCACCAGCTCCCCTCAGTCTATACCTTTCAGGTTACTGGGAACTAATATACCTCAGAACTTTGAACTCTGTTAGAACTTAGGTTTCTTGTACTAACTGTGCTGCCTGTGTTCTCTATATCTTTTCACAATTCATGGACAGCAATTCCACTAAAACAAACAAACAAAAAATAAACAAACAAACAAAAACCTGAAGGGTGAGAATTCCATTTTCTGGAAAGAATCTAACAAATCTTTTCAGCCATGAATAGTGTACGCTTTCTTCAAAGTTGCTTGTTCTGTCTCTCTATCTCTCTGTCTCTCTCTCTGTCTGTCTCTCTGTGTGTATGAGTGTGTGTGTGTGTGTGTGTGTGTGTGTGTGTGTGTGTACTTCTATTTGTGTACACTTATACATGTGGAGTCCAGAGATTAACACCCTGTGTCTTTTTCTATTGTTCTTTGTCTTATATTGTAAGACAGGGTCTCCTGCTCAACCGAGAGCTCACAGATCTGACCAGTAAGTAGGACTGTCCAAAAATCCCTGAGTCTCTGATTCCTGAGTTCTAGGATTACAGGTACACACCCTCATGTCAACTGTTTCACATACATTCAGGTTCTCAACTTATATCTCCCGTTGCCCCAGCATTGATTTTAGTGTATGATCCATTGATATGTTGCCTCTATGTTCTCTCTTTTAATCAAAACTCATGGTTTTGTTTTCCCCTCACAACTCATACTGATACATATATTATCAATTTTGAAGACCGATTAACATTTTAATGTGATCTCCCCCAAATGAATGAGTCTTAATTAGAAAACAAATCACTTCTCATTGCATTAGTTTAAAGTAGAAAACAGCTACATATTACTATAACCATGAATATTTCATATATTCACACATCATAGTTTTGCATGTACTCTGCATTGCATTGATTCAACCCTGAAGAATGGCTGGAGGCAGAAAAGGAAATGTCATCAGGCACTAGGGGAGAGCACATGTTATTCATGTCGATGTTTAGTTAATAACCTGAATGCTATTCCTTTGCAGCTAGGTTAGAGTGAAACTCAAACTATAGTATATCTTTACAACTTTTTTTACAATTTCAATAAAAAATGCTTGGAGACTGTGAGTGGAAGAACGTGGCCACAATATCTGAAACTCATTTGTCATAAATGGGGTGTTTTAAGAGACTATCATTTGACACCAGGTGAATGGAACAGATTTAAGAGATTCATGAAACCAAACAAGTTTTCTAAAATATGCAAGCAAAGTTTTTTTTTTAAAAATGCACATATCATTATGAGTTACTGAGTGAAACTTACACTCTACTTTCAGGTCTAAACTTCCATCAGCTTCTTGAAGAATTTTCAGTCGAATGACCCATTCACGAGGATCATGTTCAACCACCAGAAAACACAGACTTTTACATTATGATTCATAACAGTAGCAAAATCATAGCTAGGAAATAGCAAGAATAATAATTTTATGGCTAGGGTCAACACAGCATAAGGAACTGTAATAAAGGGCTGCAGAATTAGGAAGGCTGAGAACCACTGCATCTAACCCATCACAAGCAGAGTTAGAGAGAACGATATGACATGATCTGTGCTCCCCATATCTGAAGGACCCTTTAGTTGGGAGCTCAACTTATCACATTTTACACATTGTCAAGACCAATAATCAGTAGCTGTGGTCTTGTCCTCTTACTTAATTTATGCACCTGCCCTTGCCATTTGGTAATCACCTATGGCAACCAAGGATTCAAGATAAGGTTACTTAGACTGATTGGCATCACATGTAAATATTATAGTAAATGACTGTGGTTTTCATTAATTATCTTAGATTTAAAACATGAATTTCAGAATACTGAAAGGAAAATTTATATTTCATTTAGAAGTGGGAACTGTTTGTATTGCATATATTAATTGTATACATCAAAGGTTTCAATATAACAGTTTCATGTGTATCGTGAAAGACGACTTAGCTGGTTTAGGCTGCTTGTGCAAATCTAAATTTAAGTATGCCTTCTGACGATTATAATAAAGGGATAAGAGACAATAATATAAGCATGTTGGTGCCAAAATATTTGCTTCTATATGGATATCCCTGAGAAATTATTTTAATGAGTTATTTTACTGTTTAAGTCTGTGATGGATTCAGGAATTCAAAATAATTAACTTTTTATAAAATAACTAGTTCATCATTAAATATGGAGTATTAATGATGAAGAATAAAACTTGATTTGATAATAGAAAAAAATTATGTGCTAAACAACTTTCTGAGAGAAATGAGCTGAGAGCACTGTCCTGATCTGATGGGAATATGGAAGCCCCAATTCTGGCACACAGAGCTCTAAGTCAGACCACACCATCATTGCAACTCTTGATTGAGCTGGGGCCACATGTCTCACTGGGCTCAGTAAGTCCCTCTATGATCACAAAGATCTATTTTTCTATAGTCAGTTGTGTAAAAAAAAACCATAGTGTTGTGTTGAACCTCTGCAAGGGGTTTTAGATGAAAATAGAATTTAATCAGTTATTCAATGTGCAAATGAGAAAACTTTTCTTCAAAACAAAAAAAAGAAAGTAGGAAAGAAAACAAGGCAGAAAGTTCTTATGCAATTTTGATGTTTCAACTTAAGAAGATAAAATTCTAAGTAGAATGAATTCTACAGGATTCAGACATGGTTTATAGCAATGCCATAAATGAAGGAGAAAAAACACATGAGAAAATATGGAAAATCATAAAATCACAGTGTGCATGTGAAATGTGCCCCTCACACCACTATTAGGTCTTCTGTTTAAACACTCATGTGTTTTCAACTGGCAATTCTGTTGTGGAATGTCATAGAAACGTGTGTGAGCATCCCTGTAGAAAGTGGGTCACTCCTAGGGGCCTTGATGTAGTGTACTATTGCCTCACTTCCTGTCTCTTATCCTCTTCAGGACTGAGACTATGAAATGACCAACCATTTCACACCTCTGCCACCATGCCTTCTTTACAGACAGATTGTTCTTCCTCAAAATATAAGCCAAACAAACTTTTCCTTCCACAGGCTTTTTCTGTCAGATATTTAGTCATAAAATACAAGTAACATAATTAACATAGTAGTAACCTCACATCTGATTCTGGAATGTGATATGTAAAAATGGGTATAAACTTTTTCAATAAATAGGTAAGTAAATTGGAAGGAACTGACCTAGAGAGGAGGGTCAGCAGTTAAGAATGATTCCAGACCTGGAATTCAGCTGCTAGCACCCACACACTTAGAGCTCACAATAACTTATAAGTCCAACTCCCCGGCATCTGATGCCTTCCTCTGCCCTCCATAAACATATGCACAGAAGCAGCATGTGCATACACATGCAAAGTAAATACAATCTTATTTTTAAAACTCACAAGGTCCATGTCTCATTGTTTTGTGGGCATTTGGGGAAGAGAAGTTGATACAGTGATTCTGCCCATACAGACACGAAGACTGGGGTCATGGGGGAGACTACAACATACCCACCCTCATGCATTTACAGATGGAAATCAGGTAGAGTGGGAAACTACAGACCTACCCCCCCTCATTCATCCTGTTCTTGTCTGTCACGCACACTTCAGGCAATGTCTATGCTTTCACATTCTTCTGAATTATTTTCCTGGAAGTTGACTTAATACTTCTGTAAATGGTCAAATTATGCAAGGGCTTTCCTCCGTGTCTACATAAGCATGGACCATTCTGCAGCCCTACTGATGCTGTTTAAAATCTCTTCCAGCCATACTCCTTAGAACTGTTCGGTTATCCCAGTATGATTTACTGAGGCTGAGCATTCTCCTTCAACAATGACGCCTTTCTCAGTCTGTTTTATGTTGTAACCCCATGTTCACTTTCCATTTTAATTACCCCCAATCAATTTAAATGACAGGATATAAGAATTTTTTCCTTAAAATTAAATCCCAAGTCCCATCAGCTCCAGCATACTTTTTGCCTTTGTATCTTTTCAGCTTACAGCCACAATTTTTTTCTTTTCCACTTGAGATTAGAAATGTATTCTCTTATCAATTAACTACTTATGACAAATTGTTTGTGTATCTGAGTTGACTTGTGCATATGTAAATGTGTGTGCCTGATTATGTTCACTTATATATAATTGTGTGTGTCTGAGTAAATGTATGTCTGTGTAAATGTGTGTGTCTAAGTCAATGTGTCTCTCTGTGTATAAAGGTGTCAAGCAAATTCACACACACCTCATTTCTCATTTGAAAATGGTGGTAAAAGTCCATCAGAAAGTAGCACATGAAAAGAAACTTCATAGCAACATAAGGATGAGGTGTTTAATATGGCTCAGTTTACTCAGTAAGCATGCACACATTCAGAATAACTGACACTCATATCAACTGTGTAGGCCTATAAATTACATGGAATATAGTATAATTGTAGGGACCCAAATAGGTAGTCAAAGTAGTTTTAATAAGATAAAGAGATTCATTCGCCTTGTGACTAGCCTGGAGAGCTAATTCAGAGTGCATTAGATTACAGTAGCAGAAGCATCTATACCTTGGTACCTTTTTTGTGGCTAGTCAGTGTATAAAGAAAGATACTTTCATATCATTTTATTATACTCTGCCACAGGCAAGAAAATTACAGAGATGATTAAAAGCTGCAAGAGTCCTCATTCTTTTGGCTGTACCTTATGGGAGGGTAGCCAGCAAACATCCCGTGGGTGGTGGAGTGGTGTGGCTGGTGAGGCTGGTAAGCCACAGAAGATACTCTCAAACCACCACAATAAGTAAACCTTGCATTGTGTTTTTCAATGGTCCCACAGAAATGTAGGAAAATAGAAGTTAATGTCTATATGGGTAGATTTAAAAAAAAAACAGAAGATTAAGAGAAAATGTATTTTTCCATAAAACCATTTATACATTCTTGTGTGTCTTTGTGTCTCTCTGTGTGTATTCGTGTGTGTGTGTGTGTGTGTGTGTGTGTGTGTGTGTAAGAATATATTATGACACAGGGACATCTCATTACTTTAAAGTGAGACAATTCTATACAAATTGGACATGATAGGCATTCACCCAGAATTCACTAAAGGATTCACTAAAGCAAATAAAGCTTGAGTGACTTCAATGGAAAACATTTCTAGGTGTTTGGTGGCTTGCTTTTTTGGGGTATCTACCTGGAGACTAGCACTGCAGAGCACCAAAAGCTCTGAGCACAGGACAGCACCTGTGAGCCACCAGCAGGGCCACCTTCCCCACCTGCAGCTCAGTGACCCCACCCATTACCTCCAAGGAATTTAAGGAGAGTGAGGTGTGCCCAGCCATAGCTTGAAGGACTTCAGAGATATTGTGATCATCTGTTGTGTCCTTAATCTATCGCCACTCTCAAAATGTTCAGGTTTAAACTGGCTTCTCTCATTTAAATCGTGTACTGGCTGGTTTTGTGTGTCAAGTTGACACAATTTGGAGTTATCACAAAGAAAGGAGCCTCCCTTAAGGAAATGCCTCCATGAGATCCAGCTGAAAGGCATTTTCTCAATTAGTGATTCAGGGTGGGTGGGCCCATTGTGGGTGGGGCCATCCCTGGGCTGGTAGTCCTGGGTTCTATAAGAGAGCAAGCTGAGCAAGCCAGGGGAAGCAAGCCTTTAAACAGCATTCCTCCATGGCTTCTGCATTAGCCCCTGCCTCCAAGTTCCTTTCCTGTGTGTGAGTTCCTGTCCTGACTTCCTTGGGTGATGAACAGCAATGTGGAAAGTGTAGTCTGAATAAACCCATTTCTACCCAACTTGCTTCTTTTTTTTTCCCCCCAACTTGCTTCTTGATCATGATATTTTGTGTAGGAATTCAAAACCTGACTAATACAAACGATCTCAGGATTTTATCCCTTAAAACCCTGAAAATGTAAGCCAATCCAAACCAAGTTTTCCCTTATAAGAGTAGTCATGGGTATGGTGTCCCTTCACAGCAATAGAACACTGAATAAGACACTTGAAGAGTATATTTCACTAAGTTCATTCTCTCTCTCTCTCTCTCTCTCTCTCTCTCTCTTTCTCTCTCTCTCTCTTTCTGAGTGTGTGTATTTATGTATGTTTGTCTACCTATCTGTCTATCTATCTACATATCTATATATCTTGTGATCCTCCTATCTCAGCCTCCTGGTTACTAGATGATAGGCCTGCACCCACTAGGCCAAGCTGAACTTCACCTCTTAGAGTAGAAAAGATGAATAATAATCACTTAGCTAAATACAATAATAATCTTCATAAAATAGTATGCAAACATGTGGAACAATATGTATATGTCTGCATATTGTATGTGTCTGTATATTGTATGCCTGTATGAATATATACTAATATATAATTAATATATTAGTAATACATTAATTATATTTATGTATTTATAATATATAATTGCTTTAATATAATATATAATTACTAATATGATAGTTATATTTATATATAATATAATTTTAATAAGAAATATATTACATTTTAATATAATAAAATATATTGCATATTTAATATAATATATAATGATATAATATAATTAGTAATATATTAAAATAACTATTTTACTAATGTATTAGTGTGTATATTATATGCATACATATAAGCATATATATGCTTATGTGCATTACATATGTATTGACTTTATGCATATAGATCGATAGATTTTTGCAACATATATATTGCTATACACACTTCTATAGTTTTAGATACAAATTATATGCAGTATTTTGAAGCTTCATAAATCTTTATCATCTGACAATAGAACACTCTTACTCTCTTCCTGGAAGACACTGAAAGGCTCTGTGACCTGTAAGTCAGTGCTCTAGAGAAAAGTAGGGACCTGTCAGACAATACCTTAATTCCAAACTTTTGGTCGCCAGAATGTAAGGATATGCATTCCTGTTGCTCTGAGCAGCCAGGAAGTGTGTGGCAGTTTGTTAAAGCCCAGGAAAGCTGGGCCTCCTTTAATCTGGCCTCAGGACTATAAAGAAGCACAAAAGGAGCTCATACACTAAAGTGGTTTACAGATACAGCAATGTGGATAACATTCTGAAAAACAAAACAAAACAAAACAAAACAAAACAACAACTGAGTGTGCCCGAGGTATCAGAGCACACCTGAAAATCCAAGCACTCAAGAAGATGAGGAAGAGAAGTTGCTATGAGGGAGTCTGAGGTTAGCCGAGGCTGTAAACACAGCTGAGGAAGCCGGGAAGAAGACTCCCAGCCTCTCTTTTATATTTATGAACACACAGTTAAGCTAGGCCAAATGCATGAATTAAACTAAAAAATAAAGCTAGTTCTCACAAAGGGTGGATTCCCAGGTGCTCCAGGAAACTTTAGGGAGTGCTAAAATTATTACACACCCTCGTGGGAGCTGTGAGTAGAGAGAGATAGGAATGGAACAATACACAGAGATGATCCTGAACCGCCTGATTAAAGGGCTACTTCATTGCTTGTAAATTACATCTCAATTAACTTGAGACTTTTAATTTATGAAAGGATGTTGTGGGATGAAATCAATACAATCGGTCTAAAATTAGAAAATAAAATGTCGGACTTCAGCATATGAAACAGAAATGTGTCAGTCAGTAGACACTGACTTCGAAGAAGTTTGGACTGCGCACACTGCCAAGGCCGCCTTTGTCCGTGTTGTCTCTTGAGTGGTTCTGGTTTATTTACATCCCTTCTGAGTAGGATTTTAAGCAACTAAGGTCTCTCAGGTGCCCCTCCCGAGGCATCTTCAGTAATTACCATCTCAGAGCCACCTGCGTCCCAGCGGGAACAGGCCAGCTCTCCCGACTGCTTGAGTCAAGCAAGCACTAAGGATTCAGAAGGTGCATCCCTCAGAGGGAACCTCTTTTTTTTCTTTTTTTTAAATTGAATATCTTCTTCATTTACATTGTCAATGATAAAACCTTTCCTGATTGTCCCCCTCCCCAAAGACCCCCAAACCCTTCTCCCACCCTCTGTCTCCACATATATGCCTACACACTCCCACCTCCCCTTTGGTTTCCCTTTGTTGGGGCCTCTATTGAGCCTTTACCTGACCAAGGACCACTCCTCCCACTGATACCCAACAAGGCCTTCCTTTGCCACATTTTTTGGCTGGAACCATGTGTGCCCCTTGGTTGATGGTTCAATCCCTAGGGGTCTTGGGGCGTCTGGGTGGCCAACATCATTGTTTTTCCCATGGGGCTGTAAACCCCTTCAGCTCCTCTGGACCACCCTCCAGCACCTCCATTGGGGACCCCATGCCCAGTCCAATAGTTGGTTGCTAGTTTCTGTCTTTGTATTTCTAGGGCTCTGGCAGGGCCCCTCAGGAGACACCCTCTCATGGTGAGCTCCTGGAAAAGAGGAATAACACCTCTTACAGGCAGCTCCCCGCTCCCCTCCGCAGAGACCGAGGCATCCCCAGAGTTGGATGTCCAGGCAGCCTTGCCAGGGAGTTCCAGGTTCAGTGAGAGATGCTGTCTCCAATTAGGTGGGATATTCGATGGCTTCCTCATGCATGTTCACACTCACACATGCACATCTGTGATGGTTTGTATATGTTTGGCCCAGGAAATGGCACTACTTAGGAGGTGTGGCCCTGTTGGAGTAGGTGGTATCACTGTGGGCATGGGCTTTAAGATCTTCTTCCTAGCTGCCTGGTTGCCATTCTTCCACTAGCAGCCTTCAGATGAAAATGTAGAACTATCAGCTCCTCCTGCACCATGCCTGCCCAGATGCTACCATGCTCCTGCTTTGATGATAATGGACTGAACCTCTGAACCTTTAAGCCAGCCCCAATTAAATGTTATTCTTCATGTGACTTGCCTTGGTCATAGTGTCTTTTCATAGCAGTAAAACACTAAGAAATGGAAGTAACACAAAGGCACATTTTAAAATAGTAAGCAACCAATGTTCATCCAGTGCTTGATATAAAAACTGTAGTATTAGCTAGGTCTTATGAAGATTTCTCACTTGAGATTAGACTTTTTTGTGACTGCATTAAAATTAATGATTATTTTCCAAAGAATTTTTGTTTTAGTTTTGAGATCTTTTCAAGATCACTACTAATGATGTCAATTCACTCATGTTTCAGGATCAGACTTGACTAATTCATTCTCCAGGGATATGACAGGGTGGGGATTGAGATGGCTAATTCATATCTCTACTTTGTCTCCTATAGGAAGCTCACATAATACCCGCAACTGTATCTCAAGCATTTATTGTGAATTATCATAAGTAAATTAAAAGACATATAATCCAATTTAACAAATATCCCAATACATTAACATTTACAAGAAAAAAAATGTGGACCTGAAAAAAAGTCATCAAGTTCTCTGAGAAAGTCATCTGAGAAATGTAAATTAAAATCTGAATGACCTATGACCAAGCTTGTTTTGGAGTGAATAATGTTTTGTTTTATTTATTTATTCAATAGTTTGTTGCTAATAAGATTTTTAAAGTCTGTCAATAGTAAGTAATAAGAAGAATGTGATATAATTCTAACACACATGGATCCTGTGAGAGGCAACTGCATCCACCACATTGGAAGGAATTTGATCACTTTCCTATATAACGTAAAATATAAGTACACAGTAATCTACACCTGAGCATTGACCACCCCTCCATGTCCCCCATCACAAAATTAAAGCACATTTCTAAGAAACACCACACACTGAAGGCCTATCCAAACATAGCATCACTTATAGAATATGGAAAAATGCAGAAAAATTAATTTCAACACAGAATCGAGGACAATACTGTGGCTCTTACAACAAAGGCAATTGTTGCATTATTCTGAAACGCATTCTTCAACATAAATGAGATACAAAGTGTTCGCATCATCCAACTTCACATGTGTGAAGTTCTAAGTGAAGAGACAACAGTAGAATAGGGAAATTAGCACAATGGGAATACTGTGTTTTAGATTGCATTGTATTGTTATGAGACTTTGTAATATTTAAAATCACAGCATTTTAGAAAAAAAGGTAAACATTTGCCAATGGTTTTGAGGGGTTGAGATTATCCTGTTTTTCTCTCCAAGAAAATATAAACATTTTTTCTTTAGAATTCAAAGTCCTATAGTTGAAGACAGAGGAGGGGGACTTGAATGCAATGAATTTGTTTATTTACTTCTCTCCTGCAATTATCCTGATTATCTCAGGAGTTAAAATGCTGGGCAACCACAGTATCTTCTCCTGATTCAATGTTTCTGGGTTCTTTGTTCTCCAAACTCAGCAAGTAAATTTCATTGACAGAGAAGGGTGAAATTTAAAAGAGTTTCACTATAGGATGAACTCTGAAAGAACAGAGAGTTGGGGATATCTGTGTATCTATCTGTGTATCTATGTATCTATGTATTTATATACCTATACATCTATATGTCTATACATCTACACATCTATACATCTATAAATCTATCTATCTATCTATCTATCTATCTATCTATCTATCTATCTCTATATCTATTTATCTACATATCTATATATATATACATATATATATATCTATTTATCTAAATATCTATAAGTCCATATGTCTATATGTCTATATATATCATCTATATATATATAAAATCTATGTATTTATATCAATACATCATCTATATATTGTCAAGCAGAGCTTCCTTTCTTTCAAGTAACTAGTCATGGAGTGGGTTGCTGAAACAATTGGGACTCCCTTGTGGTCAGAGGGGTGTCTTGAGCTGACAACCTAGGGACTTTTTAAAGAGGAATGTAATATTACTGAGATTTGTCATATTTCTATATATTACAGATGAGCAAATGGTGAAGTATACTCTGGGCCTGCCTCTGTCCCAATGAAGAGGACGATCATACACTGCTAATAAGAGAAGAAGCTGAAGCCCTTCTCCGGACACCTTTGTCTTGCTTGTTATCAGCTCACCTTGGCTCATCGCCCGGAAACTAGCCTTGGATAACATTGTGTTTCTGACACTGTATATATTGCTGGTCTATGACCTTGGTTGGGATTGGTAGCTGTTGATTAAATCCTGACCTGTGGATAGATACTATATCATGGGAACTCATAATGATCACAAAATGTAGCTACAGTTTTCTTGGTTGCTCATATTTAGCCCTTGTCTTTAGGATGGACTGAGGTGATCACCTTCCTGGAATAAGTGAAGGATTTTTAGGGGTCATTATTGCCCACAGTGAACATTATGCAAAAGGACAACAGTGTCAAATATCTCAGGGGGACTGCATGGGAGCCAGCCAGAAGAAATTTTATTTGTCTTTCCATAGCTTTGTCCTTCTTCTCTGGTCAGCTTGGCTGTCATAGCCAGTAACAAGCCCTGTTATTTTTCAACCCTATTGTTCCTGACCACACCATTATAAGCGTTATTCCCTTTTAACCCTAGCATTTATTTTCACCACATTTTACTTGGTTGTTTGATCACATCACAGTACTGTCAACAGAAAAAGAAAACAATATACCACTGATGAAATAGATTTGACAATCTAGTTATAAATTTATGGAGGAGAAAAATTATGACTCCTACTGTACCTGAAAAAGGCCAAGGGGCAGTAGCCAAGACCCACTGCTACCCTGGCAAGGCAGTGTTTGCATGAGTATTTGGTGGTCTTCAAAAGTGTTGAGTAATGTAGCTGTACTCCTATCCTTAGAGATTATCATGTCCCTAGAAACATATTGCTGTTGATGACACCCACTGAGAAGGTGCTGGAGAACAAGAGCAGACAAAATCTGAAGCCATCTTCATCAACCCAAACTGGTCAGCTTGTAAAAAATGTCACCAGACTCTTGAGGACCCATGTAGCCTTGGGGTCTAGGGAGGTGCTAGAGTAATTGGGTAGAAGAGCTTAACTGAAGAGGGCCTTTGTCTATTCAGCTACAGGGAAGGTATCTCTGCTGGAGGAAGTTGCAGTGTATCTGTTTTTGATTCTGCCATGTTTCTTCAAGAAGCCCCTCTCTGCCCTCTGTCCTACAAAAAGATCCCATAAATTCACTGGTTCTTGGGGTAAAATCTGACAGAATTATACTTGGTGCCATTGGGCTCAGTTAGATGTTGTTTATATCTCCCCAATGGAATGAGCTCTTGAGACAGCAGAGATGATCTAGTGCAATGGATGTTATATCAGAGGAATGCTCTGCAAATAATGTCAACGTTACTTATAAGCATGGTATCCAGAAGAAAAGAAAGTGGGTGATGCTAATGGTTGTTCTATTCAGACTGAGAGATAATGAAAAAAGTGACAAGCTCATACCTTGTTATTACTGTATCTATCTTTGGCAAACTTGTATTGTTCATTTTATACACAGTAAGGATTATTTAAAATACTTTATGGGACTGTACTTTTTTATTAACCTCAGCCTGATCCCATGATAATGGCAACAACACAAAACAAAACTCATACTTGGAAGAGGCAATGCCCTGTCTGCTTCATGTACCAGACAAAGGTGGCTGTCAATTTGCATGTTAGAAAGGGCAGTGCACATATTAATGTCAATATATAGTATAAAGAGCAGAAGGAGAAAAGTGCACAAAACTTTATTTCAACAGAAAAGGGGAGATGATAAGATGTATATAAAGACTTCTCTCCAGTAACAAGGAAGGGGTAGTTAAGTGCCTCATGCTTTTTGAGTAGTTGTGTCCCATAAAGGAATTCCTGCAGCATAATGACATTGGACTCTCTAGAGGCAGGTCTCTTTCGACTCAATCCCCTCACCTTCCCCTTTCCTCCTGTTTCTCTTCTCTTCTCCTCTCTTCTCTTCTCTCTTCTTTTCTCCTTTCCTCCCCTTCCCTTTCCCCTCCCCTCCCCTACCTTCACCTCCCTTCCCTTTGCCTCCCTTCACCTCCCTTCTCTTCTCTCCTCTCTTCCCCTCTCCTCTCCTCCCCTCCTCTTCCCTCTCCTTTCCTCTCTTCTCCTCTCCTCTCTCTCTGCTGTCACCCTCAGCAGCCTAATATCTTTCAGCAGCCTTAATCTTTCAAGAATTTTTATTCAAACCAACCTAGGATCTATGGTTTCAATGTGCAAAAGAATTTTGTATGAGGTAGGGAGTATGAAGTAGAGTTTGAGATTTGATTAAAAGTAGAAAGGCATTCATTAAGGAATAAAATCAAACCCATGAGCATGGATGTGAGATTCTCACAGAAAACATATCCAAGTGTAGATATAAGCTCATTGAGGAAGAGGCACAATTAAGTGTCTTAACAGTCACCATGTATTCAAGTTTGGTGGATCCCAACTTATGTCTGAAGGTTGCTAAAAATGCTTCTTGATTTCCCTCCCTTCCAACCTCCTTCCCTACCTCCATTCCTTTCTTGCTTCCGTTCATCCTTTCTTTTTTTTCGTTTCTTTCCATTTCTTTTTATTAACTTACTGCCTTTGGTGGACTCATAATCTGATCATGTAAAATCAAAGCCACCATGGTTCCCAAAAAGTTTCTGCTGAGAAACCTGAGTTAACAGTTGACAGCTGGGAAGGGAAAAAAGCTTTAAACAGCTGTTAAGTGTGTTGGAATTCTCACTTCTCAGCTCACAAGAAGCTCCTCCAGGGTCCTGTGTAAGTAGTTCCTTTGCCTTCCTGTGTCTCTGCAACTATCCTGGCCTTTCTGTCCAGCATCAATTTAGTAAGAGACACAAAGGCTGATATCTGATGTGAATGCAAGAGTTGTTTTTCTGCATCCACCACACTACAGGTCACCATCCACTGTATTTCTCTGTTCACCACTGGACTCCTTCATGAGACTTGTATGTGTGCCAGTTCACCTCCTGGACATATGGAAAGAACTCATACATCTGCACCAGGGCTCTGTGTTGCCTTTTAGATTGATTGCTGAGTTTGCTGCTAAGTGCATCTATGAACTTGAGCCAGCAAAATCCCACATTTCATTATGTGTGCACTTTACAGTGAGAGCTTCACCTGTCACCTTTGTTTACGACCTGTTTGTATTGCATTCACCTTACTATAGGGAGTCAAATCAAAGACCATATCTGAAATTAAAATATATTGAGAAGTTTTACTCCCATTTTATCATACTGACTTGGCATTTTGACTTAATTGCAACAAATATAAATTATATGCCCCGTAGTGACTTATATTATCTCCTGACTTATTGATTGTATGACTGGCGAATAGATTAATTGAACAAATCCACTTGCCCAATCAGTTTCATCAACATATAACTTACCTCTGGTAAAATATCGATACATTATACTACTGATAAATATTTAGAATCCCAACAGGCTTTTGCCTTGAGTTCTGCAAAGTCTGATTCTGAGATTGCACATTTATTAGAGATTATAGCTATTGTAGAAATACTTTTACAGACTAAAGCTGATGTAGCTCCAGCATATGTATCCAATAAAATAGTACATTATTTTAGACATTATGGGATAGAACATGTTAGTGGCATATCTTAGAATTTACAGGACAAGCAATTTGTAGAGAGATCTAACAAAACTTTAAAGGAAATACTCATAAAACACAAGGGGGATATAAATACCCCAGAGAAAGATTAAATGATGCTTTATTGACTTTAAATTTTTTAAATGTCAAGGAAACAGATAACACAGCTGCTGAGAATCACTGGATTTTAGAAATGACTGACAACTTCTACATGTGATATCACTCTCTATATATATATGATAACTTCAAAATGGAGTGTAGGAAACGTGTTACATTTGGGAAGAAGTTTTGTACTTATTTCAACATGAGGAGAAAAACTGTGGATTTCTAATTAATAAAAATCTGATTTGACTCGGGGAGACCCTCTGAAGATCCTGACTACAGATATGAAAGAAATCAAGATCAACAAAACAGGTATTGTGTATTTCTGATCCCTGTACATGAGCCTGACTTAGACATGAAAATGTCTCCAGACAGGACTTCAGCTAAGCATACCCAATAAATATTGTTGGCTACAAAATCCTTAGGACTTATGATGGGATCTTGTCATATGGCAAGGATAAAAATTTATATTAAAGTTTAGTTATGCAGTCCAAACTAACTCATAAAAAATACAGATACATTACCTGTTTGAACAAAAAGCAAAGAATCATCTTTAGCTAAATTGTGTACGCTGTACATCCCATACATACATTAATACAGAAATGTTTCACAGTACATTACTGTGAGATCTTATATGTTCACTGAGAACAACCAGACACCAATGAAGTTAAAGCAGTCCTGACAAGATTAACCTTGAAGATGTTGAAAAGGATGCTGAGACACAGAGACACATTTATTACAGCATCCTGCTTGATCCTATCTCACACTACCTCAATTCTCTTTCCTCAAAAATCTTCATTTGGAACAATTTTAAAATGGCTAGCTAGATTATCCAACCTCACAACCTGTTCTAGCCAGAACTTTATTTAAGCCCTGCACATTCACAGCAAGCACAGAGACTGGAGCAAACACGTGTTACAGTTAGATTTCTTAAGACTGGCCAATATCCCAGTTTTATTTGGGTCCTCAAAAGAAAAGGATGACCCCACATATCAGGAAACAATTTTAAGAGAACAATCTCCCATTCCCAAAAAGCAGGGTGAGTAGTTTTCAGTCATTTCATGGGTGAATTATTAATGGTCTTGGTCATCAAGAAAACAAAGAAAGGGGAGTTACATTCAGGGATCTCATTTTTTCTTTCTTTCTATTTTCCCTCTCCTTCTTTCTCTCCTATCTAGTGTTAGTTGGGAAAGAGAGGGAGGGAAGAAGTCAGGAAAAGAAAAATGGGGATATAGGAATGATAAGGGATAAATTATTGAATCTACTTTTAGACCAAATTGCATTAATAAGACAAATAATTTACATTGGGTATGAACTTTGTATTGATAGAAATTTAAGGTTTTCTTCTTAGATTTTGGTACAACACAATATGTATATATGTTTCAACTCTTGTTTAAGGAATGTACCTATGAAATTGAAAACTGCAATGTTAAGTTCCAGAACTTTTGAAAGCTGCTTTACAAACTGTGTAAGATAAAATAAAAATGCAAGTTAGTAATTAATCAAACTTATTGGTCATGTTAGGCACTAGTTTAATTACAAGATACGTTTCCTAGGTTAAACAGATAGTAAACAGGTGGAAACAAGCAATTCAGATGTTCTATAGATAGATAGATGGTCTTCAAAAGCCTCAGAGATCTACAAAACATGGCATTTAAAGATGTTTAATTAATTAAAGGCCTTTTTGACAGTGAGACATGTCTACTCCCGGCAGCACCCCATTCTACTTTAAAGAAGGTCGTGAGCATAGAACTTCCTTATGGAATTTGCTTCAAATGTGGTAAGCTAGCTACCAGGCAAAAACTTCCCTTACATTGTCCAAATTATAGACAACAGGGAAATTGACTGCTGAGCTTTGCCAAGACAGGGTAAGCATTCATTCAGAATTCCTGCTTCATAGAGCACTGGCTCATGTTCTGAGCCAGAAGGCTGAAGGTGCTGCTTGTATGACTCAGAGAAACCTGTCCAGACACCCAGTTCCTCTGCCATGTTTACAGTTTTGGAAACTGCTTGCTCTATACTTCTGAATCACTCAGATATATTTATTCTTCTCTGGTCTCTGAATGGGGTTGAAGACTAGATAGAGTCTCACAATTAAAGATAAGTTGTTTAGGATTTAAGAAAATGTTTTTATGTCTAAAAGGATATTTATAGCATGATACCTGCACATTATGATAGAAAATGATTTAAGTATAGACATCTAACCTCATTAGAGACAATAGATAATAAAATACTTTCTCCAATGTTTACAAATACAAACGGGCTTGAAATTGTAAATGTAATTTTATTTGATAACTTTTTATAACATAATTGTTATTATTGTATATAGTTTATCAAATATAAGAGAAAGCACTTTTTATTGGACTAGTAGTGGGAAATATTGGGGGATGGTTTTATGCTCTGTATACTGCTGGGTTTTGTGCCCAGACATCGGGTTACAGTTAGACAATGGCATGGTCAAGTATCTCTGGTCTCAACATTATATAAAAATTATATTCTACCACCTCTGATTGGTTAATAAAAGAGCTGATCAGCCAATTAGCTGGGCAGGAGAAGAGGATAGGGCAGCACTTTTAGTCTGGGGGGTGGGGGTGGAGGGTGGGGGGTGGGGGTGTCCAAAGAAACTAGAGAGTGAGAGAGAGGAAAGACTGAGAGAAGAGGAAGATAGAGAGAGACCATGTGGATGGACCAGTAGGATTTCCCATGAGATCATGATGAGAGAGCATCCATTAAGAACATACATGGACCAGGGTGAGCCAGGACAAGACCAGATGGTGAGTGATGGGGCATTTGCTGGGTAGTAGTGCCCTACATGCATTAGAATGGCTCAAAACCTAACCCAGCTTAGTAACTGTAGCTTATAAATAGAAATAGCCAGGTCTCTGTATCTTTATTCAGGAGATAAAACACTTTAGAGCTGGTATAAAAACACCTTACTGCTATTTGCGAACAAAAGGGTATAAGATAACCCCCTAGAAATTACATTTCTACTTTACTATCTAGAAATAAATGACTTTTGACAAATATACAATCAAGATATAGGAAATATCCATCTCTACAAATATTCTCTCATGTTTACCTTATGTCCATGTTGTATTCCCTCTGAGACATGGCACTGTTTTCTAGCCCTAAATAGTTGGCTTTTTCAGAGAGCCATGCACATGACATTACAGAGTATGAAACCTTTTCAGTAGCCTATTTTCCTTAACTTTCATTTGTTGCCTGAACTGATAAATATATCAACAGAGTATTATTTTTATCACTGTATAATATTTTATTGTGAATTCTTGGGGATTATCATCTTAACCATTCAGCTTTCAGAACTATAAACTAAATAAAGTCTTTCTTTATTAAGTGCCCAGAGTCAGGTATTTTGTTGTGGCAACAAAGACAATGACTGAGAGAGTACTAAGCAATAGTTCTTGAGTTCTATGGGCAGAAATGTATTGCGGTTGGATCACTGGCCAATTTACAGGTATCATTACTCATACTTACTTCAATTAGACCATGATGTTGCAAACCATCATGAGATGGTGAAAATAACCAAAGATACAGTACCCTGATTTGTTTAGGTTTTCTTATGAGCTGCTGTTTAGCATTTGTTATCAAATTCTAGTCTCTGCCCTTGCAAAGTATGTTTCAGAAAACCATGGTGACTGCAGCAAAGGGAAATGAGAATGTTTTACAGAGCATACAGGAAAGTACTTCCCTTTTTGTAATGGCTATTCCTGTCAACTTGGCTATATCTAGAATGAACTACAATCCACAATTGGAGGGCTCACCTGTTGTTCAGATCTTGAGGATGGAAGACACAAGTTTCTGACCTGGATCATTGTCTCAAATCTTGAGACATAGTGGCCATGAAAAGCTTAGGCCCAGGCAAGGTAGTTCACACCTTTAATCCCAGGAGACTAAGGCAAGATCTCAAAGATCAAGGTCATCCTGGGACAAAACAAATCCAGGCATGGTGGCATTCACCTTTAATGGGGGCTACATATTCTGCTAGAGACCTACTTAAGGACATTGGAAGAAGAAAGATTCACTCTTCTGCTGCTTGCATTTACTCGCCAGCACCTTATTGGAACCTATTTCTACTGAAGACTAGCTGAAACAACTAAGATCAAGGGACTGAGAAACTGCTAGATTCATAGACTTCCCATTCACAGCTGACCATTTTTGGAGTAGTTGGACTACAGACTATCAGTCATCACAATAAATGCTCTCAATATAGAGAGACATTCCATAAGTTCTGTGACTCCAGAGAACCCTTACTAATACACCTTTCCACAGTGCAGTAGATTTATAATGCAGAAGGACAAAATTTGATGGACACTCTGACATGATGCTCAGAGGAATTCCAGCATGAAGTAATACCCTGAAAAAGAAACTCGAGAATGCAAGAGGCCACTTCCAGTAAATATTTCCAATAGGAAGAGTGAAAACTAAAAGACCCAGTTTAGACAGCTAATAGAAAGATCTAGACTCACACATGTAGAGAGATGATGAGAAGAGGATCAATTGCTATAGTTGGATGGATAATGGGTCCTTATGCAAGCATGAATACTTAAGTTTCAGACCTCAGATCTCACCTTATAAAAAGAACAGGGCTGGTACATATTATACTAGTAAACCTGTTGCTGGGGAGATGGAGATAGGCATTCCTGGAGCTCCCCCAGCAGCCAGCCAGCATAGCCTACTAGGTGATCTCAAGGCCACAGAGAGACCATGACACAAAATCTAAGTGGCCAGAGAGTAAAGAAAGAGAGAATAAATTGACCTGTGTCCTCCACACATATAAGCACATGCATGCATATGTACTACATCTTTACAGAAACAAGAGAGCATGAACTCTGTTATTAGAACTACTGGGAACGATGAATGGGTCAGATTTAAACTGTAATACATTTAAAAAGTAAATTCTAGCAATAATGAAAAAGTATTGATTAGGGAAAGAAAGGGCTCTCATGATTAGAGTGTTGAAGGGTCCGTGTATGTTCCAAAGCTCAGAGGCTTTGGAACATCTTTTTGCAAACATTAAGCTCCAGGAAGGCTGGATACTGAATGCCTGATACTGCAGTTCAGCAAAATGAGTGGTTTAATAACAGAAAGGAGATGCCAGTGTTAGCACTCCAACCTGGTTACACATGATAAAACAAACCATTAAGAACTTCTGGGGGAATCAATATCCCGGACCTCAAGCAATACCACAGAGCAGTAGTGTCAAAAACTGCATGGTATTGGTACAGTGACAGGCAAGTAGATCAATGGAATAGAACCGAAGACCCAGAATTGAACCCACACAACTATGGCCAATTGATCTTCGACAAAGGAGCTGAAAACATCCAGTGGAAAAAAGATAGCCTTTTCAACAAATGGTGTTGGCTCAACTGGAGGTCAACATGAAGAAGAATGAGCATTGATCCACTCTTATCTCCTTGCACTAAGCTCAACTCCAAGTGGATCAAGGACCTCCACATAAAACCAGACACACTAAAACTAATAGAAAAGAAACTAGAAAGACCCTTGAGGACATTGGCTCAGGGGGAAAATTCCTGAACAAAACAACAATTGCTTATGCTCTAAGATCAAGAATAGACAAATGGGACCTCAGAAAATTACAAAGTTTATGTAAGGCCAAAGACACTGTCAAAAGGACAAATCGGCAACCAACAAATTGGGAAAAGATCTTCACTAACCCCACATCCGACAGAGGGCTAATATCCAATGTATACAAAGAACTCAAGAAGTTAGACCCAAGAAAACCAAATAACCCTATCCAAAAATGGGGTACAGAGCTAAACAAAGACTTTTCACCTGAAGAAATTTGGATGGCTGAGAAACACCTCAAAAATGTTCAACATCATTAGTCATTAGATAAATGCAAATCAAAACAACCCTGAGATTTCACCTCACACCAATCAGAATGGCTAAGATTAAAAACTCAGGAGACATCAGGTGTTGGCGAGGATGTGGAGAAAGAGGAACACTCCTCCACTGCTGGTGGGACTGCAAGCTGGTACAACCACTCTGGAAATCAGTCTGGCGGTTCCTCAGAAAACTAGACATGATACTTCCAGAGAACCCAGCCATACCACTCCTGGGAATATACCCAAAAGATTCCCCAGCATGCAATAAGGATACATGCTCCACTATGTTCATAGCAACATTATTTATAATAGCCAGAAGCTGGAAAGAACCCAGATGTCCCTCAGCACAGGAATGGATACAAAAAATGTGGTATATATACACAATGGAATACTATTCAGCCATTAGAAACAATGAATTCATGAAATTCTTAGAGAAATGGATGGAGCTGGAGAACATCATACTAAGTGAGGTAACCCAGTCTCAAAAGAATACCCATGGTATGCACTCACTGATAAGTGGATATTAGCCTAGAATCTTGGGACACCAAAGACACAATCCACATACCAAATGATGTCTGACAAAAAGAAAGGAGTGGACACTGGTGCTGGAAAGGATCAAAGCATCAGTGTAGGGGAATATTAGAACAGGGAAGTGGGAAGGGGTGGATGAGGGAGCAGGGGGAGGGAAAAGGGCATGTGGAACCTTTGGGGGGCAGGGAACCACAAAAAGGGAAATGAAATGTAAATATAGAATATATCCAATAAGAAAGAAGAATGGGAAAAAAAGAATATTCAACATCACCAAAGAACTGTAGGTTATTCTATAGCCTTCAAAAATATATTTTATAACAGCACAACTAGGAGAGAAATAAGCAAAACAACTTCCTTTTTGGTGGTAACCCTGAGAATCCTATGAGAACTCTTATTAGTTAAGCTAATACACATGAATGCCCTGGTATTTTAGTTCTGGTTTTAGAATTTCATGGTATTCAAATACTAAAACACTAGAAGATCTAGAAGATGTTTCCCCCTACAGGAGGTATGAACTTGCACAAGATGACCTGCCCCATGATGATCTCATCTATTATGAGTAAGGCATCATCTAGCTATTTAGATTACCAATAGTTAAAAAAGCAAAGCTTCTTTAAGCATTCAGAATGGAACTCCATATTTCTGTCTTTCTATTTTTGTGAAGTGTAGAATGAATAAATAACTCTTGACTATTAGTTATTAAACAAAAGAGACTGGAGAACTTCCCTATGAGTATACATGTATCAGACCACATCAGAGAACTGAGTCATATGACATTTTACCAAATGCATTTTTACGCATGTATATGCCAGAACATGCTTATGTAAATGTACATAATTTCATACTCAAATAAAATTTCAATGCTATATGTGTCCCTCTTCCTTTTGTGAGACAATGCCTCACATTTTTTATATATGTGAGCCAAGAATCTCAGTGTGTTTTTAAAAAGGTAAATAGTTATAGATGAAAGAAATGAGCTAATTATCATTCTCTAGCTTATTGTGAATTAGGAACTAAAGATAAAAGACTCAGAACTCCAAGGGGAAAATATTTATTAGAATTAAATTGTTTTCTCCTTAATAATTGAGAAAATGCAAATGTTTTGTTTTTCTCATTGGTTAAAGCATGAGATTAATTCTTTAAAAGTAGAAATAACCACTTTGGGCTGACAGAAAAGCAAAACAAAACAAAAGGGTTTATAGCGCCCTTGAAGTAAACATGTCTAATGGATAAAGTTGGTAGTTTGCATTTTAAACTCAAAAGAACTCCTTCACACCAACTGCACTATAGTTTTAGTTTTTGTTTTCTTTGGGGTAGAATTTGAGGCATGTTCTTCTCCCTCTTATACTAGTCATTCCTCAAAGGAGGAATGGATACAAAAAATGTGGTATATTTATACAATGGAATACTACTCAGCAATTAAAAATAATGAATTCATGCAATTTGTAGGCAAATGGTTGGATCTGGAAAATATCATACTAAGTGAGTTAACCCAATCACAAAAGAATACACATGAAATGCAGTCACTGATAAGTGGATATTAATGAGCCCAGATGCTCTGAATACTCAAGGCAAAATTAGCAAGTCAAAAGATTCCCAAGAAGAAGGAAGGAGAGGACCCTGGTCCTGAAAAGACTGGATCCAGTTTTGCAGGAGAGTACCAGAACAGAGAAATGGTGGTGGTGGTGGTGGGTGATTGGGGAATAGGTGGGGGGGGAGAGGACTTATGGGACATATGGTGAGGGGGAAACTGGGAAAGGGGACAGCCTTTGGAATGTAAACAAAGAATATAGAAAATGTTAAAAAAAAAGAATAAAAAAGAATAATCAAGTTGACGTTTCTGAGTGGTGTTCATAACTGTAAAAAGGGCTTTTTGCTCTGCTCTCTAGTGTATAAGAGATTTGTAGTGGGTAAAATGTATGCAACTCTCTTCACAGCTAACTTTAATCACAGCATAGATTGAGGAGTAAGGATCTTTTCTGGCAATAGACACCAAAATCTTTCTTGTGTTCTCATGTGAATATAAGTCTCCAATGAAAACAAAACAGAATTCAACCAAGACACTCTCAGTTTTGGAAGACTCTTGTGGTATTCCATATGCTTATCTAAAGCAGCAACACAACTGAGATACATCAGTAAACAGGCACTGGAGGTGACTTTCCGTGGTCAAAATTACTAATTTACTTTACTCCAACAGTGGCCTGATTTACATTTTCTCTTTCCTCTAACATCTATTTGTGCTTGCTTTAAAATTGCAGAAGTGGGAAGAGGGAAAACCGAGGAAAGCAACATAACTTTTATTGTTTATTGAGTCCTCAACAGGCAGCCCAGACAGAGACTAGTCGTCCGGCCTGGAACTGTGATGGTTAACACTGATGTCCACTTGACAGGATCTAAAATTCCCTAGGAGAAACGCCTCTGGGCATGTCTATGGGCATTACCTAGATTATTTTTGTTGAAGAAGAAAGACCCACTTTAATGGTTGAACTTGGTGGAAAAGAGAGCATGGGCTAACATGCATTCGTCGCTCTCTGCTTCCTGACTGTGGACTCAAATGGTCAGCTACCTCAGGCCCTGTTGCCACCCCTCCCTGACGCCATGCTATGATGGGCTGTACCACTGAACTATGTGTCACATAAAGTCTTCTTCCCCTAAATTACTATTATCGGGTAATTTGTCCAAGCATCTTGACCTATCGTCCAGATCTTTAGTCAACTGGAAAAGAGCTAACATGCTTCCGTGCATCTGGCATAGACCGACGTCATCCAATCCTGTCTTCATGGGATCCCAAAATTGGGATTTGGTGCTGGGTTTAGGTTCACTGTGCTTTTCAAATTAAGTCTCATGGACTGCTCTAGGCAGGGGTCATCCTGTGATCTCAGAGAGTACCAATTTCTCCTTTCTGTAGCTTACTTCCTTCATGCTACTGCTAGAATCTTCTTTTCTCCAGTTCATGTTGTATTTCTGACCATAGTTAGACCTTGCATGATAGCAGAGGCACCTCTTCTGTCCTCCTCCCCCATTCTCCCCTTCCTCCTCCTTTTCTTTCTCTTCTGTCCTCTTTCCTCTCATATGGCCATCCATACATTTACTCAGGAAATGTTTTTTATTTGTTTCAAGATTCCTCATGGTACTTCACTACCCTTAATTAACTCACCTATAATCTGTCACATCAAATTCCTCCTCATTTCATGTGGAATGAGGCTGAGCTGAGCTGATTAGTAAGTTCATGTGACCATGTCTTATATATATTTTTCAAACAAAATTGCTCTAAGGTGTTTTCTTCCTCCTCCTCTTTTCTCCTGTGTCCATTTTCCTACACACTGGCATTAAAAATTAGTTTCTGCACATGAAAAAGCACAACATTTTCCTTTATATCACTTAATATAATATTTTCAGATACATCCATTTTCTTTGCAAATTTTATAATTTCATTGTTATGTATAGCTTAGTAAATGCCCATGGTATATATGCCACATCTGTGCTAGGCATCCTTCTGTTGGTGGCATTTCAGTTTCTCAGTGTTGTGCACAATTCAGCAAAAAGACAGGTCTGAAGGTGATTTTTGTGCCTTTTGGAGGTTTGAATGAGGTGAAACATGCCAACTAATGTTATTGCCTGTATAGAAAGTTATTACTAGCAAGTTGAGAGCTGTCAGCAATTGAAAGATGAACACTCTGAATGTTTCTTAGCTGTTCTACAAGGTAAATAATGTGTTTCCCTCCTTGTGTGCTTAAATCAATTTATACTGCAGTAACTTGGATAAAGATATACATAGAAAAACCTTATTACTGCTACAGGTCATGCTGTATAAGTAAAAACTTGAAATTGATCCCTGGTGTTTACAGAGCTATGTGGTTTTGATCTTAAATTTCTACCAATGGCTTCTATGTTCAAGGCTAAATCCCTGGTGTGGCTCTATAGGGAGTCACTGTTAAGAAGAGGTGGAGTTTATTTATTATTTATTTGTTACCAGTCATGTATAGTTCTATCCTATATCTCTGGGATGTCCAACCACTGTCTTTTGAACATCCAGGCAATGCCATTAATATGCTCTCTCTCATGTGTGAGCCTCAAGTTGGATCAGTCACTGGTTGGCCACTCCCATAAGTTCTGCACCACTATTTCCCCAGCACATCTAGCAGTGGGACATATTGTATCTCAAAGGTTTTGTAGCAGGGGTGATGTCCCAGTCCTATCATAGGAAGCCTTGCCTGGTTACAAAACAACCACCGAGCCTGCATGGCTCTGAGCTAGGTTCTCTACATATACCTTATGTTTGTTATATTGATGTTCTTTGCGGGTCTAATAGTGGGGTCTTTCATCTACACTTGGGACTCTTTCCCCCTGCTGAAGTGCATTTCCTAGCCTTGATATGAGAGTTTGTGCTTACTCTTATTGCAATGTGTTATGCTATTTACATGCCTGGGAAGCCCATCTTTTTGCAAGGAAACAAAGGAAGAGTTAATATGAGGAAGAAGGAGTAAGGGACTGTAAGGTATGGAGGGAGGAGAAACAATGATCAGGATGCAATGTATGAGAAAAGAAAAAATAAAAAAAGGTGGAGTATACCAGGTAATCACTCAGTCTGTGAGAGATTTTCTTCATTTGTTTAACAGAGGGAAGATCTACCATAAATACAGGCAGTATCATTCATTGGGCTAAGGTGTTAGACTGAATCAAAAGCAGAGAATAAATGGAGCACCAGCTTCCTTCTTGATTAGATGCAATGGTGACCTTCTGCCACCCGATCCTCCCAGCATGCTTTCCCCTCCATTATGGACTGTGCCCCCAAACTGTGAGCCAAATAAATCCTTCCTGCCTTACCCTTAAGTGACTCTTGCCAGGTATGCTTTCACATTGATGAGGAAGCTACTAGACAGTCACGAATCCCTTCAGGGCACACAGTCCCTAGGCTTTACAGATTTTTCCAATCTACTTGTACAGAGCCCACTGAATGTATGTATGTATGATATACAGGGGAAGGAATGAAAAGAGAAAAATTGGAAATTTCAATAAAAGTGTTTGTTAAATGTATGTCAAATACATTTTCATGATGGGGTAGAAGAATGAGGGTCTGAACTGTTCTTAAGACAGAGGCATTTGTGAGGGTGTTTGAACAGAAGCGGCAGATGAGATTATCCAGCTTGCTGCTATTTATACGTAGGAACAATTGTGTTCACAGTTCTGTCTCTTTGTACAATTGCTGAATTACATAAATGAGACAGCTGCGCTACACTGGTCCATCAGACAGTGGATACAGAGAAGGCAGACAGGGTTAGGAACAATCAAGGCAATTAAACAGAGGTCAAAGATGAGTGTTTAAAAGAAAAAGGAAGCAACATGCATTTTCCCAAAAATAGTGGGAACCTCTGATTAGTCTCCATGCCTACTATATAATTTCTAGAAAATACTCTATAATCAAAGTCAACAGAGAATTCAGAACTTGGAGTAGTTGTAGACAGAAACATCCAAGACAATAAGAAAGAAATGGGAGGGGCTATAGAGATAGCTCAGCAGTTAAAAGTACATACTGTTCTTCCAGAGAACCTGAGTTTGGTTCCCAACATCCAAGTTGGGTGACTCAAAGCCATTTCTAACTCTGGCTACAAATGTCTGCTGGACTCAGTCGGCATTCTACTCATATATGTACATACCCACACAGGCACAGAGACACAGGCACAGGCACAGGCACGGATACGGGCATGGGCATGAGCATAGGCAAAGGCAAGGATACGAGCATGGACACAGGCATAGGCACAGACACAGGAACAGGTACAGACACAGACACAGGCACAGATTGACAAACAGACACATACACAACACACACACACACACACACACACACACACACACACACAAATAGCCTGGTGTAGTGGCAGTCTTTAATGCTGGGAGTTGGGAGGCAGAGACAGAGGAGGCATAGGCAGAGGCAGGCAGATCTCTGTGAAATGAAGTCCACCCAGGGCTACAGAGTAAGACTTTATCTTAAAACTAACCAAATAAATATATAAGTAAAAGAAACAAAAAGAAATGTGTGGAAATAAAACTTAATGAAGGAGCTAGAAATGTATTGGATCATTGCTGCTGAGGTGGTATCTCATTTTTAGTACTCTCTTCTGAACCATACCGGGTACTTTGATTGCTTCATTCCTTTATGCAGTCCCAGGCTCCGTACATTCATAAGAATAGCTCTCCAGCAATCACCTAGCTCTAGAAAGAATATTTAGATGCTCATATTTGACTGATTTCAAGCCAAACCACCATATTAATGCAAAAAAAAGGCTATATGGGTTTTCCTACTACTATATTCCTAGTAGTCCGGGGAATAAAGAAAACAGTCTTCCCAGAAAAGGAAGGCTCTAAGTTAGATGAAGCATATACCAATAAGTCAAGAAAAACAGTAATTGGAACAACAAGATAAAAGTAGGATCCCTGAGGAGCAAAGTTTCCTAGATTTATAGCCTATTGTGGGAATTTTAATGGCAAAAACCCACAGAGGAGACAAAGGCTAGAATCATTCTAGTTTGTTTACTTATTTATCTGTGTACTAAAGGATTTGTGTTTTACTTTTTATTATTGATGGATATGTGAATTTGTCTGTGCCTGTGTATGTATGTGCTACCTGTGTACAGTTTCCCACAGATGACAACAGAGCAAGGATGTATCTGAAGGCCTAAGTTGTTATGAGGGAGCCTACTTCTGTTCTGGGAAACAGAGTCGGGTCCTCCAGAAGAACTGCAAGTGATCTTAACTGCTGTGCCATTTCTCCAGATACGGATTATGTGGATGCATGTGTATCTCAGAGGACCAGGAGAGAATGACAGTTGTCAGCTGCTTGCAGGTGCTGGGATTTGAACCGGGGGCCCCCTGCAAGAGCTACCAGTGCTCTCAAGAACTGAACCACTGCTCCAGGAACGTGATGTTCTTGGTGAAGTAAAAATCTGTCACCAACTCCTGTCATCCTTTTCTTTTTTTAAATTTATTTATTTTTATAAATCTTTTTTATTAGATATTTTCTTTATTTACATTTCAAATGTTATCCTCTTTCCTGGTTTCCCCACCAAAACCCCTATTCCAATTCCCCTCCTCCTGATCACCCTACCCACTCCCACTTCACTGTTCTTTCATTCCCCTACACTGGGGCATTGAGCCTTCACAAAACCAAGGACCTTTACTCCCATTGATGTCCAACAAGGCCATCCTCTGCTACATATGAGGCTGGAGCCATTGGTCCCTCCGTGTGTACTCTTTGGTTGGTGGTTTAGTCCCTGGGAGCTCTGGGGGTACTACTTGATTCATATTGTTGTTTTTCCTATGGGACTGCAAACCCCTTCAGCTCCTTGGGTTCTTTCTCTAGCTCTTCCATTGGAGGCCTGTGCTCAGTCCAATGGTTGGCTAAGAGCATACACCTCTGTATTTTTCAGGGTCTGGCAAAGCCTCTCAGGAGACAGTTATATCAGGCTCCTGTCAGAAAGCACTTTTTGATGCCACAAATAGTGTCTGGGTTTGGTAAACCTGTATATGGGATGGATCCCCAGGTGGGGCGGTCTCTGGATGCCCTTTCCATCAGTCTCTCCTCCTCACTTTATCTCTGTATCTCCTCCCATAGGTATTTTGTTCCCCCTTCTAAGAAGGACTGAAGTATCCACACTTTGGTCTTCCTGCTTCTTGAGCTTCATGTCAGAATGACTAAAATCAAAAACTCAGGTGACAGCAGATGCTGGCAAGGATATAGAGAAAGAGGAACACTCCTCCATTTCTGGTGGGATTGCAAGCTGGTATAACATCTCTGGAAATCAATTTGGCGGTTCCTAAAAAAATTGGGCAGAGGACTCAGCTATACCACTCCTGGTCATATACCCAGAAAGTGCTCCAACATGCAATAAGAACATATGCTCCACTATGTCATAGCAGTCATTTATAATAGCAAGAAGTTGGAAAGAACCCAGATATCCGTCAACTGATGTATAGATATAGAAAATGTGGTACATTTATACAGTGCATAAAAACAAGGAATTCATGAAATTCTTAGACAAATGGATGGAATTAGAAAATATCATCCTGAGTGAGGTAACCCAATTACAAAAGAATACACATGAAGCTGGGCGTTGGTGGCGCACGCCTTTAATCCCAGCACTTGGGAGGCAGAGGCAGGCGGATTTCTGAGTTCGAGTCCAGCCTGGTCTACAGAGTGAGTTCCAGGACAGACAGGGCTACCCTGTCTCAAAAAAAAAAAAAAAAAAAAAAAAAAAAAAAAAAAAAGAAAAGAAAAGAAAGAAAAAGAAAGAAAAGAAAGAAAGAAAAAAAGAATACACATGGTATGAACTCATTGATAAGTGGATATTAGCCCAGAAGCTCAGAATACTGAAAATACAACTCTAGTCATTCTTATGATGCTTTAGGAATTGTTCAAATGACTTCATGTTTACTAACATTGAGTGCTCATACAGTCATATGAGGTGATTATTATTTAGTTTACTGATGAAGACATGAAGAGGTTAAGAGACTTAAGTCACACAACTAGCCAAAGACAGCTGAAGAAATTGACAGATGAGATAAAATAGGACTTCGAGGGCACACTATTTCCTTTGTGAGTGTACTGACTGGTTTTCTGTCAACTTGGCACAAGCTGGAGTTATCACAGAGAAAGGAGCCTCCATTGAGGAAATGCCTTCATGAGATCCAGCTGTAAGGCATCTTCTCAATTAGTGATCTGTGGGGGAGGGCCCCTTGTGGGTGGTGCCATCCCTGGGCTGGTAGTCCTGGATTCTATAAGAAAGCAAGCTGAGCAAGCCAGGGAAGCAATCTAGTAATATCCCTTCATACCCTCTGCATCCTGGCTCCTGCCTCCTGGTCTACATGAGTTCCAGTCCTGACTTCCTTTGGTGATAAACAGCAACATGGAAATGTAAGATGAATAACTCCCTTTCCTCCTCCAACTTGTTTCTTGGTCATGATGTTTGTGCAGGAATAGAAACACTGACTAAGACAGTGAGGTCAAGCATCATGAAGTAAAGAAGGTATAGTTTGAAGCAAAGATGATACAATCCTTAATTCAGTGGTAAGTTAAAGACAACTGAGAGGGTAACTCTGTATATAAAGTTTAATTTAGATTCTTCCTTTGTAAAAATGGTAAAACGACAATAACAACAACAATAAAAGCAAACAAGCAAACAAACACAAAAATCTAAAAAGCAACCCATCCTATGAGCCATCAATATGACTCCTGGCTCTACCCAATGGACCCCAAGTTGACCTGTCACAGAGACATTTTGCACATCAATATGTGTCTCAGGGCGACTCAGAAATCTAGAAATGGAGTCAGCCCACATGTTTGTTCACAGAGGAATGAACAAGTAAAGGATATTGTATGTACAAAGAAAACTTCAGGTATGAAAAAGAACCCAGTTAAGCTTTCAGGAAATGGAGGCAACTAGAGGTAGACAAATTAAATGAATTAAAGTAAGTCTCAGGAAAACAAAAGCTGTATGTTTTCTCTCATTTAAGCTTCCTAAATTTCATATAAATACCTGTGTATGTAACGTGAACCAAGAGGAATAATCAGAAGGGAGGGGTCAAGAAAGGAGAGGGAAGGAGAATGAGCCAGAGTGAGCTTGAAGTATGCTATGTATGAAAATGTCCTTATGTAACACATTCCCACAAACACTGAATGTACACAATGACAATTGAAAACATAAAAAAAAATCATATTTTACAAATACAGAAAGGAAAGGATTTGAAAGTAAAAAGTTAACTAGTTTATTCTTTAGAAACGTGATCTCTCCCATCCCACTTATTCTTAGAAAGATTTTTTATTTTAATTTTGAATCTGTTTTCACTGGTGAATCCCGACTGTCTAATGGTGGAAATCCAAGGATCCTTCTTTGTTTCTGAGATTGTGCCTCTTTTTGACATGTCTCAGTGGTGGCACCTTGTTTCTTGACTCCTCCAAAGCCAGATAAATAGGATCTGTCTTTATTGTACTCTTTTCTCGTTGCTGTTGCTGTGACAAAATGCCTTGTAGATGATTAAGGGGGGGTTTCTAGTTTCCTGCCCAGTGCTGTGAAAAATACATTAACAAAAGCAACTTGCAGTGCTTTGAATAGGAAATGCCCCTGATTGGCTTGGGCATTTGAAGACTTGATCTTGGTAGGAAGTACATCAGTGGGAGCAGCCATAAGATCAAAAGCCTCCTACACCTGCCTGTTTTCTCTGCTTCATGCTTGCGATTGAGGATGGGGGATCTCAACATCCTATATGACCATCATATCAGTCTGCTTACTGCCATCCCTCTCCACTATAGTAGACTCTTACCACCCTGATCTTTAATCCCAAATCAACTCTTCCATCTATAAGAAGAGTCTGTAATAGCCTAGGGTAATTAATAAACACCTTGAATGGAAAAAGGGTTAATGGCTTGTAATTCCAGATTATGTTCCAGCCTTTTGGAGAAAATCAATTGAGGCAGCTAGCTACATCCATATCCAAGAGTAGAGGAAACGAATCCACCCAAGTCTTCTACCCACCTCTGTGCTATTATACCCTTCCCAAAGTGGGGAGTGATGGCACCCATTCTCAGGACAGGTCTACCCATATTAATATAAGCAAGACATAGACATGTTTACATGTGCACCTTATCTAGGCAAACTTTTATTGAGACTCTATTACCAGGAAGAATTTATTTGACTTGTAGTTCTAGGTGTGACAACCTGCAATGTTAGGCAAGGTGAGGCTGCAAAATGAAGGAGATGACTGGTCACATCACATCTATAGCTAGCAAGCAGAGATGAGACAGAAGGTAAGTCCCAAGTATGAAACTTAATGGCCCACCCCACCCCCTTCCAGGGGCCCACTCCACCCTCTTCCAGGGACTATCTTTCCCAAGTAAGAATCTACCTCCTAATGGTTTCAAAACCTTCCTATCACACTATCACATGCAGTACACATGTCAAATGCATGACCTTGTGAGGGACAAATTACAACCAAACCACAACAGAGTTTTTCACCCATTTTCACTGTAACCCAAGTCTCAGGCCCCAGTCAGTCAGAAGATGTTGAGTCAGGACTGCAACTATTCACACTGTAGAGAGGACTAGCTTAAGGCATAACATTTAGGTCTCACTCCTCATCCTAGTCCCTCATGGAAATAGTCACATGACCAATGCTCCCTGGAAAAGCAGTCATGGCAGCTGCATGCCCCTCTCATAGGAGAACCTTGGCTAAGAGATGACATTTTCACATTCAGGATTTCCCAGGTCTCACACTTGACATGTACATAGCTATTTACTTGTGCTTGGGTTTGAAAACCAACAGCAATTCTGGCTTCATTAATATCTGGAGATACAGAGCCAAGAGGCAAGTGTGTTATAATAATGATAACAGAGGAAAAAACTGGTAATTAACATTTTGGCAACTCATAAAATGATCTTGGGAAAACAATATTTGTGTGACTCTAGTGAAAAATAAAAGAGATAAGCAAAAGAAACTCGTGATCTTTATATGTTTGCTTTCTGAGTGCTGAATTTATAAGCATTTATCACCACACCCCACTGAAATGTAAAAAGTTTCTTAAACTCTGTGTCCATTCTGAAGTGGTGATAGCTGAGTTAACTTTACCTGCAGTGATTTTGTATATCACTAAATGTTACTGTATCTAATTTATCTGCAAAATTATGTTATCCATTTAGCAACTGGTTCATTATATTTGGTTCAATATCTTCCCAGCCCCTTAATTAATAATTTTTGAATAATATGTTATCTCATCAACAAACTACTAATGTTGAAGTCATGATGTTTATCCAAAGTAGATAACTGTTTGAAATATATCATATCTTAGTTAACTGTGTTGTATTAGAAATAGCACTAACATAGACTCAAAAGCAGGATGATTTTTCTGAGCTCTTCCTACCAGGATAGATGTTACTGATGTCAACTTGAAATAAGCTAGAATCACCTAGGATACAAATTCCCAGGAATGTCTGTGAGGGAGAGTTTAGACTGTATAAACTGTGGTAAACTCATTCTAAATGTGGGTAGCATCATGCCATGGGCTTGAGGCTTGGGCAAAATAAAAAGGAAGTGAACTGAGCACTAGCACCCATATCAAGTAGTCTCTGATGACAGTTACCACATGACCAGCCACCTACTACTACAGCATGACTTTTCCATCATGACTTTTCCATCAAACTGTAAGCTAAAATAAGCCCTCTCTTAAGTTGCTATTGTGCCTCCCCCTGCATCCCAAATGCACATGTGTTAACTAATGTATCTGAACACTGGGTCCCCATGTGCTCCAGCTTCTGATGTTGTTTGGGAAAGTCAGGGAACCTTTAGGACAGGGAGTCTTGATTGAGGAAGTATGTCACTGGGAGTGGGCTTGGACAGTTTAGAACCTTACCCTACTTTCTGCTTGCTAGCTCTGCTTTTTGTGTTTGATTGAGAGATGATCCTTCTCTGGCTTCTTGCGGTCATGCCTTCCCCTTTCTGTGGACTCCAACACTCTGGAACCATAATCCAAATTAAACTTGCTTCCTTAAGTTGCTTCTGGACAGGGTATTCCATCACAGCCACAAAAAATAACTGATATACCTGCTGTTGGCAGATACTTTATCACAGTGATTAGTACATTAACACAACTACCAACAAACAGTGGTCAAAGTGGAAATCCAGAGGTAGCTGTGCTGTGCTCTACTGCCTCATGCAACTTACACTATACACCTGAGCCTCAGTTTCTAAACTATAAAATGGGGAAAACAACTCATTCCACTACATGGACTTATTGAGAACATCACGTAAGGCAAGGCAAGAAATGTGGAGTGCCTGCAGTTTTGTGTGTACAAAGGGATGACTGAGAGCTGGTTGTTGTTCTGATCATTATTGCTGTTTATTTATTTTATTTATTTTTATTCCTACTATGTAGCTGTCCTTCCTTAGCATGTGCCTGCTTCTTAGATGCTTGATGACTGAATCCTGGAGTGGACGGGGAGGGGGATCTACATCACACATTGACTTTTATTATATTTAGAGAATAATGAGGCGAGGAAACACTGGCATGCAGTGTAGCTGCATCCCTGCCTTACCTGATTCCACAGGGAACTTGGAGGTGGCAATGGCCTTTGGATATGGCTCATACTCAAACATGGAGGCCAAGCCTTAATCAGCCTGAAATAGTACTATCAAAAGTGGGAAATGTAAGCTTGGATGATGAGCTGAAAACAGCAGAGCCTGCTGCAGCCCACCACCACCAGCTAGGGGGATGTGTTAGTTCTGAGAGAAATTCGAAGCTCCACAATAGAGCAGCTACTGTACATGTCAATAAACTACTTTTCCTCAATCCTGTCTCTGTGGTCAATTTGATGAAGCCAAAGGGTTCCCAGATAAACAGTGCTTTGGGGAAAGTCAGCGGAGGCTATTGCTGGATAAAGTTTGCACAAAAATCAATGGGACACCCCAAGACAATTAGGTATCATCCAGTTCCTCCAAGGCCTGAGTAAAGTAAAGTCCATATGGAAGAATCGTGTTCATTTTTTTCTGCTTCATTGATTCATTCTTTCCTATAATTTTGGTTCACTCACTGAGCTGGGACTTCTTTTCTAGCCTCTCCTACCTTCAGGCCATCAGACTTGGATGGAAGTAAATAAAATTCTTCTCTAGCTCTCCATTTGGCAAAAGCTAACTCCATAAGCTGCCACAATAATCAAAAACCTATTAGCCAATCTCTTATATAAATAATAAGATATAGATGAAACAGATATAGAAATTTGAGAGGTAATAGACTGAAAGAAAATAAACAGTTGATAGATGTGTACATATATAATAGATTATTGTGAATGATAAATAATTGACAGAAAATAAATATAATCTTGGAGGATGGATGACTGATAGAGACAAATAATAGATGATAGGTAGATTGTCAGATAATTGGCAGATGACTTAGTGGATAGATGAATAGAAAGAAAAATAGGGAGGAAGAGGGAGGGACAAAGTAAAAGAAGAGAGAAATAGAGGAAGATGAGAGAAAGAGAAAGAGACAGAAGGAGAGGAAGAAGGAGAGGGAGATGGAGAGGGAGAGGGAGAGGGAGAGGGAAAGAGAAAGAAAGCTTTACCTCTTGGTTCTGTTTCTTTTATCATGCTGATTCATACAAAATCTGTTTGCTTCTTTGGAAACCCAAACTAATGATCCAAAGTAGCCACCGTGGTAGGAAGAGAGACATGAATGTCTAATTCACTTCCTCTAAAAGAAGGCTGCCCTATGGAATCTTAGGTAATGGGCAGAATCCTCTGTTGGCCTCCATTCCTAGAGCACATAATCGGCTCTAAATCATACTTACCTAGACCCTCGGGAATAGTCTGCCTGAGGTGCTCAAGTGCATGGCTGCCCTCTTCGTCTGCCTTTGATACTAGGCCAGAAGGTTTCTTGCTTTTTGTTAATCAAATTTTTAATGTTTCCAAAAATGTTTTGTCTGAATGTCCAAATCTGACATTCCTGGAAATGAAAATACCTGATAAATAATATTAAAGATTCCAGAGAAATAATAGCACAGTGGGTAAAAGTGCTTGACCCACAACCCTGACTACATAAATTTGGATCCCTAAAATCCCTGTATGAATCCAGACAAAGCACACATTTGTAATCATATGTAATCTCAATACTCATATTGAGAGATAAGACGAGAATACAAAGAACTGCCCAGAAGCTCATGAGCCAGGCAGCCTGGAATGCATCAGAAAGAAGAGAGACTCCTGTCTTAAAACAAATGTAAAAGGCAAACACAGGCCCCTAAAGAGTCTCTGGACTCCACATAGATGTACAATCTGGCATGTGAACACCCTCACTCACATTCATATCATACACACAAACCATATACACAAATTAGAGGAGGGTCAGTAATCAGTAATCAACAGTAAAATTAAAATTAAAAACTCTACATACCATAGTATCCTTTCCTTTGCAAAACTGGTCTCCATCAGCTTCTAAAGGGCATCTGTGCCCTCCTGACCCAGGATTGGAAAAGGAAAGATTGCTACCTGCATCGCTTAGACAGGCAGAAAAGACTAATCAGATGCCCAGAGACCAGCCCAGGGAGACAATCAGACACATCTTCACAGAGGTTACTGTCGAAGTCTGTGGGACTGTTTTGGTTTTCAGTAGCAGATCTTTGGAAACAAGGATCCTCTACACTTCAAGCTGAATATGTTTAACTCCAAATGGAATATTATACTTATACAGAAGTATTAAAGCTTACTTCAAAGAAAGTGGTAAAAGAAAAGCTGCCATCCTATTCTCAGATGCTCTGGTTTAAAATAAGGTGCTCTCTGTTATAGGTAAGGGTTTTACAAGGATCGTCTCACTCCACAGGCTCCAGATATGTGTGGGAATGGTTCCCTCCATATAGCCCTAGCATGCATGGATAAATACTTGTTGACACTTAGCACCTCTATTGTTCTAAGTAGGCACTAAAATCATGGCAGCATATTAACTGTTTATAATTTGTTATTTTCAGTCTGTATTTTGATAGCTCCCTTTAATGAGTGTTGAACATATAATCCTACCTTGGAACATCTGAGTATGGAAAGATGTCTTCCATCAGTCACCTTTAATAAGAATTCCCCACCATTCTGCCTCCTTACTTTCTGACTTTTATTGGTAGTGCAGAACAGCCTGGCACAGCCTTCTCTTACAGAACTAATTCTAATGTGCTGAGACTCCCTCAGAATGAAATCTCGAGCTGGTCTGACCTATCCACTGATTGTTCTCTACATCATCCCTGAGACCTTGCCAGCATGGCCCCATCCTGCATTTCCATAAATTCCCTTTAACAGAAAGTAGCAGGACAAAGCTCTTGGAAAATGAGGCTCTAGATTGCCATCAGTTTCTGAAACTAAAAGTCAGGTTTATTAGCCTCTATCTACAGACTAAAAGGAAGAAACAAGGTCAAGCCTTAATACAGAAACAGCTGCCTGCATAGATTGAATGAGGTTAACAGGGCAGAAGTCAGGGATATGAGATATGGAAGGAACACATCTTAGCACAAGGCAAGCAAGGAAGGAACACATCATGAGGCAAGGAAGAGCAGCAGACTGTTAGAGTGATAGGGCAGCCTGCCCAGCTCATGAAGTCACGAAGACTTAGTCCTGTGAGATCAGCCCTAGCAGAGGCCTGGGCATTAAGGAGGGAGAGAGGGTTAAATAAGGGGGTATGAGAAGCTACATCTGCGTCACAGATGCCCAGGCAGATGAGGTTTCTAAGCAAATCTAGTAGTTGCTTCATTTTCTTCATAAATATAAGCTTATTTGTAAGATCATTAGTTATGAGAATGTGAATGCCCATTGAATCAAGAAAGTCATGTTTCCTTAACCCAAGTTACAAAGCAGTAGAGAAGATGAAGAAATGACAGTCCTATGATTTGTGCAATGTGCATGTGTGTATTGGTATATATATACATAAGTATATAGGTGTGTTTGTATTGCATGTGTGAGGTATATGTGAGTGCACATGTGCATACATATACATATACATATACATATACATATACATATACATATACAGTATATTGTTTTGTGGACAGATGTGTATCTGTGGGCACATGTTGGGGACGGGACAGGATAAATGTCTCCTGTGAGACATCCTCCTCTATTGGTCCCTATCTTATTCTTTGAGACGTGATCTCTCACTGGCCCTGCATCTCATCTTTTTAGCTGGACTGGTTAGCCCAGCTGGTTGTACCTGTTTCTGCATCCCCAGTGCAATGGTTACACGTGTGTGCCATGTCACCTGGGTTTTTTATGTTTGTGGGTGATCTGAGTGTCAGGCGCTCACTGAGCCATTTTCCCTGCTATGTTTGCAGTTCTGCAATTCCTAGGTTATTGTTATATGGACACACTGGCTTCAGATGACAATTAACTGACATACATACTATATAAGTTTTTGTTGCCATTAAAAGAATCTATGGAATAAAGAACTTACAGGAGAAAAGATTCCTGCTTTCAGAGTGTCTAGTCCATCCTGATGGGGGTGGCAAGGCAGAGGTGTGCGCTTCACTGTAGGCAGAAGACAGAGTAATACAGGGGCTCAGGGCGTGTTGGGACCTTCAGAGGCCATTCTTGTCACAATGAACTACTTCCACCAGTTACTTATTATCTCTCAGTTTCAGCTGGGGACAAGGTTTTTAAACACAGGATCCGGTGGGGAATATTATATTTCAAGCCACAATACATATTCTTGAAATATATGGAACCAAAGACACTCACCCTCTCCTGTCCACAGTGATCTATTCTGCCAGTCCCATTAGGACACTGCCATTCCCCTGAGATTTATGGCCCTTCTGCCACAAATCACAAAGCTCTGTAGAAAATGTCAAAACTCAGTGAAGATAGAGACCAGTGTGCTTTCACAGATTTAAGACTGATAACTGTCACACTCCTGTGGTTGGTTTATGGGCAGGCATCTCCCCTGTTTTTCAAAATGTCTGCCATGTTTCTACCTATTGCCTCCCATGTTGAGGTTTGGTCTGTTCCTATGTATTGTAATGCTAAATTCTGTACCCAAAGGTCTAGTTGCCTAAGACCTTTTGTTGTGTAAACCTTGTTTCTTAATCTAAAATTAATGGTTAAAAAATAATGACTATAGCTAATTACTGGAGGGATTAGAGATAGGCATTTTTGAGTTACCTTGATGGGGGAGGCAAAAGGAGAAAGAAGGATGAGGGAGAAGAAGGGGGAAGGATGGTGGTGGAGGGGCCACCATGAGAGAAGATGGACCATGAGCACATGGCCAGGAGAAACAGCAAGTATTTGGGGTACACTGCGGGGGAAGTAGCCAGGCTAGCAGGCAGAAAAGTAGATTATTTGTAATTGTCACAGCCAAATAAAATAGTATGAATCTCATTCATTCATAAACTAGCTGAGGATAAGTTTAAATTAGTTAAACTATACTCCCTCGATCCATTTGTCCCTGAGTGAGGCAATTCTTGGGGCAGGGAGATATGTAGACAAATATGCTTTCTTTGCTTGGCCCCAGAACCAATTATCTTCCCTGCTGTTCTGGAAGATTCTTGGCTCCCTGAGTCACCACAGGACCAGACCTTCCTGTGCTATCCACTCGTGGTGACAGAGAAACACTTTGAGCACTGCCTTCATCTCCTGGTGTCATTGGTATAGTTCTCAGGCAGATCTCCACCCACTTGACTAGTAAAATCGCAAGCCAGTACTCAGAAGACAGAGTTGGGAAGATCATGAGTTTCAAGTGGCATGAAGTGGCATGACTGGTTTGCATGGTAACACCTTGTCTTTTTCTTGTTTGTTAAAAAAAAATAGGTGAACCTCACACCAGTCAGAATGGCTAAGATTAAAAACTCAAGAGACAACAGGTGCTGGCGAGGATGTGGAGAAAGAGGAACACTCCTCCACTGTTGGTGGGATTGCAAAATGGTAAAACCGCTCTGGAAATCAGTGTGGCAGTTCCTCAGAAAATTGGGCATGTCACCTCCAGAGGACCCTGGCATACCACTCCTGGGCATATACCCAGAGGATTCCTCTGCATACAATAAAGACACATGCTCCACTATGTTTATAGCAGCCTTGTTTATAATCGCCAGAAATTGGAAGGAGCCCAGATATCCCTCAAAAGAGGAATGAATACAGAAAATGTGGTATATTTATACAATGGAGTACTACTCAGCAATTAAAAATAATGAACTCATGCTATTTGTAGGTAAATGGTTAGATCTGGAAAATATCATCCTAAGTGATCTAACTCAATCACAAAAGAATACACATGAAATGCAATCACTGATAAGTGGATATTAATGAGCCCAGAAGCCCTAAATACTCAAGGCACAATTAGCAAGTCAAATGACTCCCAAGAAGAAGAAAGGAGAGGACCCTGGGCCTGTAAAGATTGGATCCAGTATTGTAGACCCAGAACAGAGAAATCGTCGGGGGGAGGGGGGAATGAGTAGGGAATAGCAGGGGGGACAGGAATTATGGGACATATGGTGGGGGTTAACTGGGAAAGGGGAAAGCCTTTGAAATGTAAACATAGAATATAGAAAATAAAAATTAAAAAAAAGAAAAAAAATAGGTGAGAAATCACATCTACTCATGGAGTATATAATTAATGACAAACAAAACTGATATTCTCTAATATGAATCTTATAGTGTAATGTAGCAGAAGTTAGAGTGATCCCCTGCTCATCTTCCCATGCTAAAGCCCTTGATGATGAAGAAGCCCTTATGGGAAAGAGATAGCCTTAAAACAGAAAAAGAAATGTAATTAAAGGGATTTGAATGCCACATGGGACAGAGCAGATGATGCAGCCCAGGCCTGTCCTAGAAACAGTCTTCAAATTCCACCAGCTGCTTTCTAAATTCTAGCCAAGATGGAACAGAGACAAGGAATGGAGAGATGTGTTTCCAAAGAGAAACTTGGGGGTTGATCATCTATGTATCGAGATATCATGACGACTGCTACTGGAGCCAGACTCCTTTTTACACATGCACCTATCTGTCCCTTCTTTTAAGAGGAGTCAAGAGGCCAAAAATACACTGCTTTGATGTCCCTCTGGTGACTTATTTGTAGTGAGTTTGACAGCCTGACAGAAGAAACATGGATGAAGTACAAGTTAAGGATTAATTTAAGAATTTATATGTGCTCAGGAGCATCCTTGAAACCTGCCCTGGGGAGTCACAAAATCATTATAAACATCCACCAAAGGCCAGGACCTTGGCAATTGGCACTGTGGGTAAAGGTCAATGAATTAAAATTGTTACTAACAATTTGGTCCTAATTGAAACCCTAACACTATATAGCTTAAAACATGAATTATAAGAATACTACAAGACTTGTGAGAATACATAATCAGAAAACACAAACATCTCTCATCATCCCCTTCTTCGCCATCATTAGCAATGGGCATCACCATCCTTTCATCATCATCATCATCATCATCATCATCATCATCATCAAAAACACAGTTATCTCATTACCATTATCACCATAACTACTAACTTCAAACTTATCAGTCACCACCATCATCATCACTATTAATCACCACCATCACCATTGCCACCATCACCATCCTCATTGTCACCACACCATCATCAAACACCCTCGTTATCATTACCATCAAGGTCATCACCACCATCATGTCACAATTACCATCACTGGTACAGAACACATTCCAAGAGAGAGGATGATAAACATTATCATTAGTAAACACTTAGATTTATAAATGAAAGAATAAAAGTGAATATTCATTTCAAGTGGTGAAGTCAATATTGTCTCTGATTCTCCTTTCCTTTGTGCCTGCTCATCACCACCAAGAGCACCTTAGCTGAGTGCCGCACCTGTCAGAGGGCATGTGTGCTTGCAGAATGGGATTCTTTGTAGTTTGCTCTGGATATGACCTCCACAAATTGATAAACTCTAAGTGCAGTCCAGAAGAATCAGCTCTGCATTGTAGCAAAGCACACAGCTTTCCCTTGAACAGACTTCAAAGGGGAGCTGAGCACACCTGCAGCATACTGAAGGATCCTGCTTGCTGTGGGGTGCTCCCTGCAGCATACTGAAGGATCCTGCTTGTTGTGGGGTGCTCCCTGCAGCATACTGAAGGATCCTGCTTGTTGTGGGGTGCTCCCCACATCAGTTTCCACACAATGGCTGACTTTTAGCAATTCAGTCAGAAATGAGAGATTCAAAAGTGCTCTCTTCAAAGTGTGAGCATACTGGACCACGTCCTGATCGTCATGGAGAAGAAATTCTCACCTGCAAAACCCACTGGAAAGAAATGCTTTGCACATAATTAAACACAATGCTTCTGCAGTAAATGGGTCACATGCTTTTACCCGGGGAACCACTGCTGATTGTGGAAGAGTCCAGGGCTGCTCTCGAATCTTCTCAGAATGTTACTAGAGAATGAAATGTAATGGCTCTCTGCATTTGCTTTTAGTAAGGTCATGACATTAATAACACACATTTATTGATTGTAAAAAATTTTGTTATGCACCTAATTATCATCAGTAACTTTTGCAGATTTCAATGTAATAACTCCAAAACAGGAAACAGCATTATACTGTTAACTGAGGAAATCTATCAGCAGTAGAACCATTTGATTGTTTTTTTTAAAAAAAATCATTTTAAACCAATCATAAAGTGATACTTATTACAGAAAACAGGAAAATATATAAAAGATAATGAAATTGAGAGTACCTCAACACTCCACCCAGAAAAATTAAAATTATTTACTTTTTTCCTTTCATGATTTCTTTGCTGAATTTATCATCTTAATATAAAAAACAATTATTAGATGTTCAGCAGCAGAAGTTGCAGTAAGTCATACAGGAAGAAGAGAATTCAGAACAGAAAACTCCAGAAATAGGGGTAGCATTGTAAAAATGTTTTAATCAGTCAGAAGTACTTTAAAATGAATAAAACATTCCAAAACAGCATTACCTAATTATCTTAATAAATATTTATTAAGTTCTACTACACCAGAAAGCAGCATACTGAGTTCATTTATAATCAAATTGAATGTTCTGTGACCCCTAATGGATTGCACTCATTATTCTTAGCATTTGGATCAATATCTGAAACTGTGTGAAGAGGTCAACTTTTAGTATCTAATAATGTAGGTATTGATTGCACTGGCCCTCTAGTTTTAGAAGGGTTAAGAGTATAGCACTTGGAATAATGATACTTATACCATCTTCTCCTGAGCCATGGAATGAAGACTCATAGAAGTTTATCTTTTCCTTTTCTTGTTTATAATAAGTAGATCTGAACATTAATATTTTGTATAGAACAATTGTACGTCCTAAGATTGCAACACTTACAGTGTCTTAGAGTTTCTATTGCTGTGATAAAATACCATGACCACATGCAACTTGGGCAGGAAAGCAGGGCAAAGCACCTTACAACTCTCAGGTCACATACTGATGGAATTCAGGGAAGGAACCCTGGGCAGGAACCAGGAAACAGAAACTGAAGCAGAAGCCATGAGGAATACTGCTCACCAGGATATTCAGCCTCCTTTCTTGCACAACTCAGAACCAGCAGGCTATAGTGGCACCACACACAGTGGGCTATGCCTTCCCACATCAATCATTAATCAAGAAAAATGCCCAGCAGCAGACTTAATTATGGGCTAATATCATGGAAACATGCTCAATCTCTCTTCCCAAATGAATTTTGCTTGCATCGAGTTGACGCAAAACTAACCAGCACACATAAATAAATAAACTCAGTCACTAAATATGGTCATTTATGGCAGCAGCCAAAAATACCATTACTGATAACCCAGCATATGAGATTTAAAGTTTTACTCATGTGTGATGGTTGCCCAACACACACAATTTAATCATAAATTCTGTAACAGCTATTCTTATTAACTCATCACTTCTAGTATTATTCCAATACCTACAATGATATGGGTCCTTACAGGTGAAGGTTGCTGCTGTCCATGGTCCTACTGAAGAATGGTAGTGAGATCCAAATAAGAGGATCAACCACAAGTTTCCATCCTTGTCAGCTGCTGAAACAGGGACAATTTTCAGACTCACACAGCCCACCTCTTTCTGCTGAAAAATAAAGACCTTGCTTTTGTTTAGATCACTTTTGCTTAGTACTGGCCAAAATTTTCCTTGAAAAGTCCTAGCAAACCAGGGTGTGTTGGGTATCAACAGATGATAAAAATCATGTAACGAGAGCTGAAAAGATGGGTCAGCAGTTACGAGCACTTGTCCAGAAGATCCAAATTCAGTTCCCAGAACCCATGTCAGGCTGTTCACAACCATCTGAAGCTCCAGCTCTGGGGAATCCAATGCTACCTTTTGCCCTCCATGGTTACTCCACTCACATGCATCTATCCCCACATAGACATACACAAACATATAATTAGAAATAAAAACAACACCTTTAAAATAATGTAATGGAGCAGCATGTAGAAGCCATGCACAGCACAATAGATGTTCAATATCCCCACCCACCATAGCACAAAAGTCAGAACTAAACCTAGCATGAATTTGCACATAGTGAATTCTTGTTTTTCTATTCTGCATCACAGCTGTGAGGTACAAAACAAAACATTAAGTATCTCCCTGGATCTATTATCTTTTCCTCCAATTTGTCAAATTTGATGAGCTTAATTGGTATACTCTCAATTATTCACACAAGCATCTGTCATCCTTTACCAATTTGCCCCAATTGTTAAAAAATTATGTAAGTATTAATTAGATAATGGATTAATTTGGGTGAAGTTCTTTTGCTAACTAATGATATAATAGTAATTAGGTTTCAAGTAAACCATAGAACAAAAAAAGAGCATCACACAGCTTGTTGGAGGTGTAGTGATGTGGAACACACACAGTTGTATGTTGTCATTTCTGAGCAAGACTGTATGAATTGTCATTTTAAAATCTTGTCAATTTATCACTATGAATTCAGTAAAAATTTCTCCTAGCACCTCCCAAACCTGCAGCAACATTTGGGAATCAAATGTTAGTCTATGACAGACATTTCACATTTAAATCACAACATTATATTAGTCAAATATGTTTATGTTTAAAAACAAGACATGCTATTAATAGCTCAAGAATTTTAAACTGTAATTAGCATACAGTCCTAAACATAATTAGACATGATTTCACCTCTAAATTGGTATCTAATGCAATATTTTTCACATTAAAGTAATCTAGGTTCTCTTGGTCTCTCTCCTCTCTCTTTTAATATCTTTCTGTCTCTGTGTATGTGTTATGCTAATCTGTATGCATGTGTATGACTAATGGTATGTATACAGAAAGATCAGAAGTCATGCCCAGTTATCTTCCTCTATCACAATTTTTGAGATAGGATCTACCATAGGACCTGGAGCTTACCAGTGGTTAGTCTGATTGGCTAAAATGTCCCAGAGGTGCTCAATTATCTACCCCATCAAGTTCTCAGATTACAAGTATCCACCTCCTTTTCCAGCTTTTAACATGGGAGTTGAAGAGACAAACTTAGGTTCTCTTGCTTTTGAAGTAAGCTCTTTACTTCTGAACCATGCCCAGATCCCCCTTTTTTCTTATTTCTCTGCCTAGGCTCTGGTTGGTTTGACCTCAGGAGACTGATAATCTTTGACCTTCAACAAAGAATATTCTCTTACCACCACCAAAGCCCAATATGTGAACAAAACTCCATCACTTTCAATCATTGAGAGCTCAGAAACTGAAATCCTTTAAACCAAGGTCATTTCTTTTAGATTCAATGTCTCCCCTCATACTAGTTCTTACCTCAGTGTGCCAAGTTTATTATGCAAGTCTTAACCAGGAAAAGGAGGGTATTCCCATGTCAGAGAACAACCTAAATATTGCTGAAAGAACCCCTCACTCAAGTTTTGAATACAGAGGACAGGTTTTCCTTTAAATTTGCTCAATTTATAACCTCATAATAGAGACATTTTCTGAAATGTCATGAGGACACATTGAAAATACTTTAATCATGTCTGTTCTGCTTGACCACTTGAGTTGATCTTCCAGTGTTCATTTCTAATGTCACATTTTCATACCATGTGGTGTGTTGGATGAACTTTCCAAAGGACATCTAAAAACATTGCTCCATGATTCCTCTCCTTTATTTGATGCCATGCATTAATAGTCTTCTGACCAGAGCACTGAGGTCAGGATAAAAACTGGCATGTGTCTTTGATAAGCTCACTGTCTAGGACAGATTAGATGTTCATTGAGATGAGGTCACAGGGGTCTGGAAGAAATGGCACCATGATAAAGCACTTGCTGAGAAGAGACTGACAGGGATCAGAGTTTGGATTCCCAGAATTCATGCAAAATCTATACAGGTGTGATGACTACCTGCAATCTTGGCACTTGGGAGGCAGTACAGAGAAACCCTGGATCTAGCTGGGTAGGATATAAGCCAGGACTGGGGAGATCTAGGTTCAGCAAGAGACCCGGTTTCAGTAAATAAAGACACTCAATGTCACTTTCAGGCCTCCACATGAATACACACACATGTATGTACATATACAGGACATGCATACATCATATACATATGTGTGATGCAATAACTCTGTTGTTCCAAATGAGGAGCACAGTGATTTACAAAGTGGACAGTGCCTGAGCTAATTCTGAAAGAAGGGAGATTTCCTCTGAGAGCCAGCTGGACTGGCAAGCAGCCTAATACATGCAGAGGAAGGAGCCAGACACTACTTTTGGTCTGAGAGAACAGGCCTTAGATGAGGCTGGAAACATGGGGGGGGAGCTAAAATTTTCTGAGTGGCTTGTTCAGGTCTATGAATTTGTCTTGGAGATGAGGTAGGTCCTGAAATTGTTATAAGAGGGGGTAGGAGAGAGAGAGAGAGAGAGAGAGAGAGAGAGAGAGAGAGAGAAACTAAATTAACAACAAAACAGTCTTTGCTGTGTCCGTGTGATCACAACATAAGAGACTCACAGTCTGAAAGGACAATGGGTAGGTCATATACAGCAGTACCCAGACCTGGGCCCCCCAGCAGTGAGCACAGGTGGCCTACCTTTCTATATGAGCCAAGGAGAAGTCACACTGTGGGGCATCAGACTGCTCTCACAACCTTTAATCCATAGCATCAAAAACTTGCTTTTGAAAAAATGGTCTTTGAGTAGACATGCCTTGATTAATCCCTAACAACTTCTCTATTTGGGTATGCATTTCCTACTTAGCACCATAAGATAAATCTATAGCTATAAGCATTCAAAGAGGAGTCTCCACCTGCTTGGGCCTCGCTGCTCCATGCCCACAGCATCCAGTCGGGAACACCTGGTCCTTTTGCCAGGTTTCCTTCACTTGTCTCACTGCCTGGAGTCTAAGACAGGCCAAGTGATGATCTTTGCTCTTTCTGCCATAACCAGTGCTGGGAAAATGTCCTTGGCTTTTCTCATTTGCTATGTCTATATTTCCAGAAAGGTCAGACATGGATTAGGAGGACTGAGTGCATCCTGATCTGGAACACAAATGGGTCAGATGGGAGGTGACTGAAACAGAAAGCAAAATTTAAAAAGGAGTTCAAATTCAGCAATTACTGTGGGTCTGTATCCCAATAATCACCTCACAGCTCTGGGCTCGTTTGCTTCTTGTAATTGATGCTGCTCAGTGTTTGATATGGTTGGATATTTTATCCACATTTAAAAAGACATTGATTTATTATTTGATTTTTTAGTATTTGTGTTAGGGGTGATTTTTGCTTTCAACAATATTTTTTATTTATTCTTTGAAAATTTCATGCTTGTATACAATGTATCACCCTCATATCTACCTTTCTCCCCTCCCTTCCAATCCCTCCTAGTTTGTCCCAACATAAGTCCCTAACTCATGTCTTATCCACATATATCCCACTGAGTCTAACTGGTGCTAGTCATAAGTGTATGGACATTCTAGCAATTACCTGATTACCAAGAGAAAAACTCTCCTCCCCTAGAAGTCATCAACTGCCAATAATTCCTCAGCAAGAACAAGTGGGTTCTTGAGAACCCCTTCTCTATACATGCTGAAATTTTAACTGGCTTAATCTCATAAAGATCTTAAAGTTATATTGTGTTATCCACATTTTAAAATAGATAAAATTAATTGAGGGTTATGAGTTAACCCTCAATTAATGTCAAGAATTTTATATTTCAATAATAATCTTTAGGATACATCTTTTAGTTGTATACTGGATGGAAATAAAACCAAATATCTCCTTTCTTCAGGACTAGTTGGTTACAACAGACAAGATGTGGAACTATCTCTGTGTCAATCAATGGGTGAATAGATATAGAAAACATGTAATGTGCACATGCTGTGATATTTGCAGCCTTTGAAAGAAGTCCTGACACTACCAACAAAGGTCATGAACCTGTAAGATATCTAGGAAGCTTAGTATTAATTACCAATTAGACACCTTTAGAGAGCAAGCCTTTAGGCAAACCACGAGGAATCCTCTAAATTCAAGTAAGCTTTGGAGAATGTCTGTGAGGGGTTGTCGTATTGTAATCATGCCAATTGATATGGAAAAGGCCATCTTAACTGTTGGAGGAATCCTGAGCTGTAATAACATGGAGGCAAGCTCAGCAGCGGCATGCATAGGTTCAGTGTTCAGCTCTTAACTGTGTTTTTAGTGTGACCAGTTCTCAGTTTGTCAATGCTATGACTTCTCTGCTGTAATGAACTTTGACCTGGAATTCTGAGCCAAAGAAGCCTTTTCCCCTTTAAGTTGTTTTGCCAGGGTGCTTTATCAGAGCAAGAGAAGAAACTAATAGTATACAAAAATGTACTTTTCTACTTAGTTTCAACAACCAAAGAACTATATGACATCTCTTCCTTCATTGTTGTGTTGAAGAAACATAACCAGAGAAGTTGAGTCACATATTGAAGTTCAAAGTGTATATTGGAGTGATTCCCTTGACAAGGGGCTTCTTTTTAAGCCAATAGTAACTTGTAAATTTGAGTGAGGTAACAAAAGATGAACTCTGATTATTTTGAATTATTGAACTCATTGAACTTTGATGGGGTAAAATAGATGAGAGTTGTTTCCCAGCAAATAATACAGTTTGAAAAATAAGTTGGCCTGGCTTTTATAACTAGGTATCATATGGTAAAAGCTTGGAAGAATGCCTGTCCAACAATAAATCCTGGCACAGGCATAGAACAAGGTACAAAAGTACTAAAAGAAATATACGTCCTTAACATACACAATCATACAGAGTATATTCACATACAATGGCACATATATACACACAAACACATATATGTAAATAACATACAAGCATCCCACAACATATGCAATCACACACAACAGACACAACACAAACACATACATGCAACACACAAAATGTATAATATACACTCATAATTATAACATACATAGACATATGTATGCATGCAATATCCATGCTCATACACATTTACAATACACAATACATACAACACTCATGCATTATGGTATACACAACACACACAAGTAGCCACAGCATACGCATGTATACAACATAAAAACACATATGCTGAAGACTATACTGTTAGCAGCATTAAATGTCATATATTTAACTTATTTTTTTATCTGAAAATCCAGGGTAGATTTTCTTATATAAGTTACTGACATGCACCCAGAATGTTCTACCAGACCCCTGTTCTCCAGCTTCCTGATGCAGGGCTCTTGGCTCTGCACTATACAGGACAGTTCTTTGGGCTCTTCCTGCCTTTGCTCACAATACCAATAATATGCATTAAGAGGTAATTAAATAAAGTAATGTACTTTGCAACTTCACCCACTATATGTATTTGTACGTGGATTGGTACACCTTAACAGCAGTATAAGCTGTGAGAAAAAAATGAAGTCAAAAGAGTAGTTGAATTGATTGCTTACTTGATTCCTCTTAAGTAGGCAATGATCTCTGGTGGATGGTATTGAGGTGACATTGTTTAACTCTAACTTTATGGATTTAAATTGCTTCATTCCAATGTGCTGTTGAACAGCCATTTAAATATGAATTTCTAGTAACTAATCTCCACACACAGTTCGGACTGAGCTTGCAGATTGTAGCCTGTGTCAAAAATGATGATGCTCCAGTCATTTTGCTCCCCCTGCAACAATCTGGTGAATTCTGGAGATTGAAGTCATAATGCATAATGATGAAAACCCACAGAGACAGGAAGAATCAATATGAAACCTCATGTTTTTTAATGTAGTCTTTATCACACGAAGAAGCTGTTTTGATGAAAAGGGTTGAAATTGCTCCAGCCTTGAATTGTCAAACTGAGGAAGATTTTCTTCTCTCTCTCTCTCTCTCTCTCTCTCTCTCTCTCTCTCTCTCTCTCTCTCTCTACCTATCTCTCAGTACATTTTTCAAAACTAGGAGTTTGTATTAATTACTTATGGATTGCCTTAATTAGATCTCAGATGAGATGTTCCTATGTGTTCTTACAAAGACTGCTGTGAGAAGCCTTTATGAGGTCTACTCTAACCTTGTGAATTACTGGAAATCATAAATACTCTCTCAGCTGTTGTGACTTGAAATCTAGTCATGGACATAATCAAAAATAATATAATTAAGCTTTAAGATTGATTAATGAAGATTACAGGCTCGTTCTCCACTATTAAATTTTTGTCTCATAACACCCTAGCAGGTGAATCTGGCAACTGACAAAGTTACCTACTGACTGGACACCATGCACCGCTCAACAGAATCACTACAAAACACATACACTAAGCTCCTATTGCAACTTCAGTTGAGTTGTAGCTTGTGATGGCTTTTCTTGATTGTCAACTTTTCAACTTTAATCTGCAATTAACTAAAATCCAAGCCACTGGGTGCACCTGAGAAGAATTTTTATTAGTTAAGTCATCTAAAGTGGGAAGATCTGCTTTTAATACATATCTTTTGAAGCGGGAAGAGCCATCTTTAATTTTGGCCATGCCATCTGTTAGCAGCCTATGTAAAGAACAAAGAAGAAGAAAGCTTTTGCTCTTTAAGTTCTTGTCCTCACCCTCACTGGCAAGTCCAATCCTTCAATAGCATTAGAGCCTACTCCTTCCAGACTCCAGCATATACTGAAGATCAGCCAAGACACCCAGCCTCATGGACCTAACAACTACTGGATTCTTGGACTTTCCATTGGTAGATGACAGTCATTTTTGGACTAGCTGAACCATGACTTGAAGCCTTGTGTGTCTGTCTGTGTGTGTGTGTGTGTGTGTGTGAGAGAGAGAGAGAGAGAGAGAGAGAGAGAGAGAGAGAGAGAGAGATTGATTCATGAGATTCATTCTGTTAGTCCTGTTCCTCTGGGTCACAACCTCATTGGTGGGTAGAAGGACCCTTTTGCAGAGGTTGCCTAAGACCTGTATAGCCACCTTGACAGTCTCCCTCCTTTAAGCCTCTTCTTTCTTCATTTCTCTCCCTGTGAGCGCATAGAAAGAGGAACTCAGATTGACACAAACCAGTGAAACAGATATTTACATTACGATTCATAGCAGTAGCAAGACAAAAAACAGTTTTGAAGTAGCAATGAGAATAATTTTATGGATGGGGGTTACCACTACATGAGGAACTGTATTAAAGGGAGGGAACATTGGAAAGGTTGAGAACCACTGCCCTAGAGAATTCTGACAAGAACTAAGCAACATGACTCCTGTCTTCGCTTATCTATGTTGCTCACAGGGAGAGAAAGGAAGAAGGAGGAGACTTAAAGGGAGCTAGACAGTGGTGTAAAGAAGATAAATAAAAGGAAAAAAAAGGAATGTTGAACCTTCAGTACATCTAGGAGACAGAGAGATGGCCCTGCAGTTAAGAGTGCATACTGCTTTTGCAGAGGACCCGAGTTTAGTTCCTAGCACCTACACTGAACAGCTCGGATCAGCCTACAATTGCAGCTTCAGGGGATCCTGTGCCCTCAAATTCTTGCTTGGGTTCCTTCATGACTTCCCCTAATACAGACTGTGACCTTGAATGTGGAGAAAACAAATAAGTCCTTTCTCCCCCTAAGTTGCTTTTGGCCATGCTGTTTGTCACAGCAACAAAAGTTTCAATGAACACCTCGAAGCTTTGTTTGCTCTCTCATCAGAGAACTCTAGCTGTCCCACCAACAGTATCACCGCAGCAGCCTATTGTCCGTGGCTACAACAGAAAAATGGAATTGTAATCACTCGACTAAAGCTAAATGCTTTTTTCAGTGCAAATCTTCAAGCAAGTCACTCCACAGAATTCATCACAGCAGAAGCAGCATTGTTAGTCATAGCGACCTTCTCCTGACCATGGGGCCCAGCCAGTATGTGCCAGCTTTAGCACTAATCTCCCTCTAAGCCAAAGGGCTATGCACAGCTAGACAACTTAGCAGAAAAAAAACCTGGACCACAAGAGAAAATTTATTTTTAATGTAAAATATTTTAAGGAGAATGGTGTAGCTCTGTTATAGAGAGCACAAAAGCATGCTCAAGTCAGGGTCCCATCTCCTATACCTCAAGGAAACAAAATATCGCATAGAACACCAATTCACTTGACATTCAATGAACATCTTAGGGGAGAGCTGAACTGAACTGTGGGTTAAACATGTGCCATTTTCATAGGTGAAAACTCCCAGAAACTCAGATCAAAGTCATGCAAATACCTGTGCCCCCAACTATACTTTAAATCCTTGGAACAAATCTTAAATGGCAATATGGCACTTAAGAGAAAATTTAACCAAAGTATATGACATTTTTACCCTAAAACCCTGGGACCATAAATTGATTGACATGCATACCTCCAGCTTAGCAAAATTATGCCCCATGGATGTGAAGACAGGCTTCTGTCTTCCAGAGTGTATCTTCAACCTTTGCACTGTTGAATGTGTGTCATATAGATAGACTGCCCTGAGACAATCTGGCATGCACATATCAAAGTGACCCATACAGGGAGCCGACAACAGACAAAATAACAATTGCACCAATGCCTAATTTGGTGAACTTGAAGGTATTTTATCGGGGTTGCTAACAGGAGTATGGGTGAGGGGTAACTTAAAAAGAACAGAGATAACTAAAATGCATCTGCGTTTCCAGAAATTCCACCTCACCTAGGCACATGATGACTTTCAGAGACTGCAATCCTGAGATCTCTGTACAGCTTACAGGAAGCTCCACATCCTGAAACCTCTTCTCCAAAACAGTTCACTTTTTATTATACTTTTTTAACATTTTGAGATTAATATAACTGTATTATCTCTCCATTCCCTTTCTCACCTCCAACTTATCCTATGAATTCCTCTTGCTTTACTTTAAATTCATTGCCTCTTTTTCTAAAGATATAAATACAACCTGCTCAGTCTGAGCAATGCACACACACACACACACACACACACACACATACATATGTATATGTGTATATATATGTGTATACATATGTATGTGTGTGTATATATATATATGTATATGTATATATTTGGGCAGATTGTTTGATCTGAAATAGCTTAAGTATGGAAGAAGATCTCTTCCCTGGGGAAGACTATGCTCTTACCCTCAACATTGCTGAATTGCTTGTAGATCCTGGTCTAAGGTTGAAGCCTAGTAAGCTTTCCTCCTAGATCAAAGAACTCTCCCCTATTTGACTAGTCAGGTCCTTCATCCATTTAACTTGTTTATTGCTGAGGATAGAGACCCTCAAGAATCTCTCAAGATGCCCTTCTCACTAGTAGGTGACTTTTTGTTTGCCTCCTGAGACTCAAAACTCCACTTGAGGGGCTGGAGGGATGGCTCAGTAATCAGGAACACTTACTGATTTTCTGGATGACCTGTTATTTTGATGCTGTTGTTGTTGTTGTTGTTGTTGTTGTTGTTGTGTTTTGTTTTGTTTTTCACAGCACCTGTATATACAGCTCACAACTGTCTGTAACTCCAGTTCCAGGGGATACAGTATCCTCTATTGGCTTTCAGTGGCCTTGCACACATATGCTTCATAGCAGTATATACAGGCAAACACTCATACACGCAAAATAAAAATTAAATAAATACTTTAAAAAACTCATTCAGTATTGCAATTGTCATTGTTTTTGAAAATGTTGGTTTTTAAAATCCAGCCTTGCTGGTTCCAGTAGTGTATGTCTTTAATCCCAGCACTCAGGATACAGAAGGAAGCAGAGCTCTGAGTTTGAGGCCAGCCTGGTCTACATACTGAGTTCCAAGACAGCCTGAGCTATATCATGAGGTCCTATATTAAACAAACAAACATAGTAAGATATGGCCTCTGTATTAGTTTCCTAGAATATTTTCTCCACAAACTGGACAGTTTTTAGTGAATATCATGGCTTAGATGTAAAATGTTTCTCCAAAGACTCACATGTTTAAACACTTGGTCCTCAGATAATAGGGTCTTAGGGTTTTACTGCCATGAAAATACACCATGACCAAGGCAACTCTTGTAAGGACAACATTTAATTGAGGTTGGTTTACAGGTTCAGAGGTTCACTCCATTATCATCAAGGCAGGAGTATGGCAGCATCCAGGCAGGCATGGTGCAGGCAGAGCTGAGACATCTTCATCTAGATCTTCTTTTGAAGGCTACTAGCAGAATACTGGCTTCCAGACAGCTAGGATGAGGGTCTTATTTCCCATACCCACAGTGACACACCTTCTGCAACAAGGCCACACCTATTCTAATAGAGATACATCTTCTAATAGTGCCACTCCCTGGGCCAAGCATATACAAACCATTACAGGGACTGTTTGAGAACATTGTAGATTCACTTAGGTATGGGGCTGTGGGTCACAGAGGGGAGAGCTATGGAGGTTATAGCCCTGACTCACTTCTCTACCTTCCCCAGCCACTGAGATGTGAAGTAAAGGGAGAGTGTCATGCACTCCATTACCACTGTCAGCTCCTTCTCTATAGCTCACACCAAGCTGTTCCTAGTAGTCTTCCCTACTGCCTGTTTATTTCCTGTTGCTGTTATAAAATATCCCAATTAAAGCAACTTAGTGGGGTAAAGATCTATCTTAGTGCACAGTTCCAGCTTATAGTTTATCATAGCTGTGACATCACAGTGGCCTGAGCTTGAGAAAACTGATCATATTACATCTACAGTCAATGGCAATAAAGTTTCGCATGCATGTTAGTGCTCAGATCATGCTCTACATGATCACACAGTTCATACCCCCTTGCCTAAGAAATGGTTCCACCCATTGTCTTCCTACGCCTTGAACCCCTTGAGTTCAATCAATTTAATCAAGATAATTCCCCATAGCTGTGCCCGCAGGACGACTTGATTTAGACAATTTCTCATTGAGATTTTCTTGCCAGATGGATCTAGATTGTGCCAAGTTGACAATTAATACTATGTCCTTAAACAGTGAGCCAAAATAACTCTTTCCTATGTTGTTTTTATCAGTTACTGTGTGACAAGAAAAATAACCTATGCAATGATATAGATTTAGTCTCCCACTGTCATATAGGTCAGAAACCCCAATTCCAGATCTGAGGAAGGCTGTCTGTATATACCATGAGGACTATCTTAGGGTTTCTATTCCTGAACAAATATCATGACCAAGAAGCAAGTTGGGGAGGAAAAGGTTTATTCAGCTTACATTTCCACATTGCTGTTCATGACCAAAGAAAGTCAGGACTGGAACTCAAGCAGGTCAGGAAGCAGGAGCTGATGTAGAAGCCATGGAGAGACGTTTCTTACTGGCTTGCTTCCCCTGGCTTGCTCAGCTTGCTCTCCTATAGAACCCAAGACTACTAGGCCAGTGATGGCACCACCCACAAGGGACCCTCCCCACTTGATCACCAACTAAGAAAATGCCCCAAAGCTGGATCTCATGGATGTACTTACCCAACTGAAGCTCCTTTCTCTGTGATAACTCCAACCTGTGTCAAGTTGACACACAAAACCAGACAGTACAAAGACCCTCCAAGGAACAACTGAGGCTTTTTCTTTTACTGAGATCCTGGGGACAGCCTTCAGTCCTTGACATATCCCTGCAATCTCTGCCTTCAAATGTTTGTCATCTCATTTATTTCTTTGCTAGCACTCTATGTCTCTAATGACAACCATAACCCACCCTAATAAACCAGAAATATACCCACATCAAAAGGATAGTTATTTCCAAATAAAGTAATATATAAATATTCCTGGTTTGGGGAGTTGATATTTAGAGTGCCCATTAGTCAACCTGCTGCAGCTTTAGAAATAAAAAAGAGAGAAGATATTTTTATATTTTTGTGTTACATAAAATAATCTAATTTTTTAAATCCTTTTCTAAATGAAACATTTGGAGACGTTAACATTTTTAACCAAGTACACATTTCTTCATCTGTATTCTTGATCTTACCTCAGAGTTTCCATTTTAAATTTTATTTTTGTTCCATTTCTTTAATACCTAAAGAATATTTTGATAAGGATTCACTCTTTGGTATTTCCCAGATCTTCCCTCTCCAACCCCCTTCACAGATGTTATAGAATATTCTACTCCCATTTTCGTTGTGTTCTCACTATGAACACATTTGCCTGCCTGAGCAGACATCTATCATGAACAGCCAAGTTTAATACAAGTTGAATATGTTAAACAAATACAGACTCAACCTCTTTGATCAGTGAGAAAAAGATTATGAAACTCCGCTGGTGTCGAGCTAACCTGAAGCATAACCTTCCTAAGAGGACACAGAGTGCAGCACAGAGACTAAGTAAGAATCTTTGCCGTCATATGCACATTTCCAAACACCTCATGGTGAGATTTGACATCCAGTCATATGGTAGTTGAGGTTATTGATCTCTCCCTGGCCTTTCCCCCCCTCATTTAGTTAATGCAGTTTCCATATTTTTTTATTAATATTTTCTCAGATTGGCTGCATTGGGCCAGAAGAAATAAGATTTGTGACTTTCTACAGAAGACTCAAAACTTTCATTTGAATGGAAGAGAGGCAAAGACAAACCACTTTAGAGAGTTCTGTCTCTGAGGACCCAGGTACTCTGGAGGTAAGCCCATCACCCCTTCACTTAGAGAGACAGAGGACACAACAGATCTGTAAACAAAACAGAAAGAAGTGGCAGCAGATTCTGATGGAGTGTTGAAGGAGTTTGAATGCAAAACCCTCCATCTCTTCCGCATCTGGCAAAACACTACATGTGCTTTCCAATTTGAATTAAACATAACACCTCCCCATACAGGCTCTGCCAATATTTTCTATCAGTATTCATTGATACCATCATGATATTCACTTTTCAAACAGTTTTATCAGTAACATGTCACTCAGTGTACATGACAGCATGGTACTTATTTCTCTGAATGTCTGCTTTGTGTTGTTGTTTGTTCGTTCCAGGTTTGTAAGATTCTTGCAAAATGTATTATATTTTACTCATACTCAGATAATAAATGCTAGAACATGGCCATGCAAAAGAAAACTAAATGCACTGTCATTGTTTGAATAACTGCAGACTATCAAATACACCCACTATTGCCTACAGTTAACTAAACTGTGCTAGATTCTCTTTCCCAGTTGAAAACAGAAAATAAGACAAAGGACGTGCTCTCCACTGTCATCCCAGCTACACAGGAGCCCATGGTTGTCCTAGTGATTTGAGGCACTCATATGAAGGAGTGAATAAATATTCAGCACAGATGAGAAATATAAGGAAGCGAAATATCCAGCCTAGGCAAGTATATTTTATTACATCAAACAATTTCTTTTTTGTTTTTTTTTTTGGGGGGGCAGGGTTTCTCTGTATAGCCCAGGCTGTCCTGGAACTCACTCTGTAGACCAGGCTGGCCTCGAACTCAGAAATCTGCCTGCCTCTGCCTCTGCCTCTGCCTCCCAGAGTGCTGGGATTACAGGCCACCTACTGGCTTTCATCAAACAGTTTTAAACGTGTTATTTCACCAATGGCTTGAGGTAGGAATTTGCCTGTGTATGTGTGTGTGTGTGTGCAGTGCCTGAAGAGATGGCTTTATTATTGGAGTTACAGAATGTTGTTAGCCACCACATTTGTGCAGGGAACCAAACCCTTGTCTTCTGGCTGTATATCATCCAGAGCTCTTAACCACTGAGCCATCTCTCTACCCCTCAACATTTTTCTTCAGATGGATCTCAGGTAGCCTAGTCGGATGCCAGGCTCATTACATAGTCAAGAATGACATTGACCTTATGATCCTTTGCTTCCAATTGCAATCAGCTAGGATTTTTAGTCTGTTCAACCCTTGCCTGGGTTAAAGGAAGAAATCTTTTTACCTTACCATCAAGATAAAGTTCAAAGAGGACACAAGCTGCTAAAATATAGAAGTTTTGTAAAAGGCCGAGCAAGGGCTCAGACCCAGATATTCAGCTCTTTTGCTTTATCCTTTGATGCTGAGGGAGTTTGACCTTAAACTCCTCTTCATATGACTAATCCTTAAATATTTGATGACAAATTCCCCTCTCTGGTTCTTCAATTACTTACATTGCATTAACTTTTTGATAGCTATATCAAAATTCTGCAATTATTAAGGTTTGGGGAAACTAATTCTCATAAGTGCTTTTTACATATTGACTCAAGAAAAAACAGTAAGCTCCCATGGGTATGCAAAAGAGGCGAGGTGAGGCATGTGCCCTGATAAACAGAGGAGGAGTGTGATGGAGGCTGACTGGTGGGAAATGACTTTGAACTCTTAAGTCAATCTACAACATTGTTGTTGCCAGACTCCTAACTAGGACAGCACCAAGGATAAAAGCAATGACTCCAATTTTGAGCCAGTCTTTATACTTCCTTTGGTAAAGGTAACAATTTTCTAATGTTTATTTTAACACAGAGAGAAACTTAACCAAGCGTTACAGTCTGGTTATGAAGTATTTGCACAAAGGGTCATATATAACCATCTTGGTTCCTAGCAGCCAGATCCACAGGTATGTGAAGTTTGACAGTCTCTGGGAAAATCAAAACCTCATATCCGATATTGATGTCATCTTTGCATAAACATCTAGGACATTAATATGTCTGGCCTTAAGAAATGTGAAAGTAGATTCTCATTATCAGATTGGGGAATGTATCAGAATCTCCCAGGAGGCGTACCTCTGTGTACTTGTGAGGGAATTTCCAGGGAGGAGAGGAGGCCCACAACAAATGCAGGTGACATCTTCAAACTGGAGTTCTTAGCTAAATATAAAGATAGAAAGATGGCGTCACCCTCAATTCTCTGCTTCCCAGCAGGTCAGCACTCTGGATACCCTGCTGCTTCGCCTTCCCTGCAGTGATGGCCTGTCCCCCGGAAACACTGAGCACAAACTTTTCCTCCCAAGGAAGTTGCTGTTAGGTATTTGGTCACAGCAATGAGGAAAGAAGCTAATACAATGAGCATCACACATTCTTCATTACTATTTTTTATAGTAGAATTTTCTGTAACCTTTTAAACCTTAGGCAAATTTTAATACATTCAGAGGACTATGATTTTCCATTAATGTAACAAAATAAATAGTATACTCTAACATTGGTGGATTTTCAACCATAAAAGAAAATTTGCCCTAATGTTTTTCAAAAATATAACTCTTAATTTTTTTTACTTGTAACATCTTTCTTGGTGTATCCAGGATTTCCTGCCTGAGCTGAACCGATATTATTTTTAGCTGATTATGAATAAATGACTTTAACTTATTCATAACTAAAAGGCACTATCCAGAAATTATTTTCTCAATTGTTTTATCCAATGTGTTACTCTATTAATATTATAGAATATCATTTTTATTTCTGTAAGAATGAATAATTGCCAAAGATAAGCTGGCAAAGGTTTTTTAAGCCCTTGAGATGAAGTTATTTGAGATCCAGAGAGAAGATTTAGTTATTAAGAGAACTTGCATTAGACTCCAAAGACCCAAATAACCTTATTAAAAATTGGGTACAGAGCTAAATAAAGAATTTTCAACTGGAATATCGAATAACTGAGAAACACCTAAAGAAATGTTCAACATATTTAGTCATCAGGGAAATGCAAATCAAAACAACCCTGAGATTCCACCTCACACCAGTCAGGATGGCTAAAATCAAAAACTCAGGAGACAACAGGTGCTGGAAAGGATGTAGAGAAAGAGGAACACTCCTCCACTGTGGGTGGGATTGCAAGCTGGTACAATCACTCTGGAAATCAGTTTGGCCGTTCCTCAGAAAATTGGGCATAATACTACCAGAGGACCCTGCTATACCATGCCTGAGAATATACCCAGAGCATTCTCCAGCATATAATAAAGACACATGCTCCACTATGTTCATAACAGCCTTATTTATAATAGCCAGAAGCTGGAAAGAACCCAGATGTCCCTCAACAGAGGAATGAATACAGAAAATGTGGTACATTTACACAATGGAATATTTTTACCAATTAAAAGCAATGAACTCATGAAATTATTAATCAAATGCACAGAACTAGAAAATACCATCCTGAGTGAGGTAACCTGATCACAAAAGAACACACATGGTATGCACTCACTGATGAGTGGATATTAGCCTAGAAGTTTGGAATACCCAAGACACAATTCACAGCCCAAATGAAGCTCAATAAGAAAGAACAAAGTACAGGTATGCTGGTTCTTCTTAGAAGGGGGAACAAAATACCTACAGGAGGAGATACAGAGACAAGGTGTAGAGCAGAAATGAGGGAAAGACCATCCAGAGACTGCCCCTCCTAGGGAAACATCCCACATACAGCTACAAAACACAGATGCTATTGTGAATGCCAACAAGGGCTTGTTGACAGGAGCCTGATATAGCTGTCACCTGGGAGGCTCTGCCAGTACATGAAAAATACAGAGGGGACACTCAGGCAACCACTGAACTGAGCACAGTGTCCCCAGTGGAAGAGCTAAAGAAAAGAATCAAAGAGCTGAAGGGGTTTGCAGTGCCACAGGAGGAGGAACAATTTGAACCACCCAGTACCCCCAGAGCTCCCAGGGACTAAACCACCAACAAAAGAGTACACATTCAGGGACCCATGGCTCCAGATGCATATGCAGCAGAGAATGGCCTTGTCGGACGTCAAAGGAAGGAGAGGCTCTTGGTCCTGAGAAGGCTAGATGCCCCAGTAAAGGGGAATGACTGGACAGAGAAGCAGGAGTGGGTGGATTGGTGAGCAGGGTGAGGGGTGATAGGTTAAAGGGATTTTGGGGGGAGCATTAACCAGGAAAGGGGACAACATTTGAAATGTAAATAAAGAATACATCACAAAAAAGTAAAAAAAAAATTTAAAAAATTTAGAAAGCACTTGCTGCTGTTTCAGAGGACTGAGCATGATCAAGCGCGCGCGCGCACACACACACACACACACACACACACACACACCCTAACACTGGTAAATGGAATAAAATATTCTGAAGAAAAATACTGTATATGTTTACTGTCAGGTATTCAAAATAATAACATTCACAGACTAAATGAAATGACTGTTTCCTATAGAGAATAGGACAGAGTTTCAGGCTGAAGAAGCAATAAAATGTTTGTATAATAGCTGCATCACATCATAAATGTATTAAGATTCCTGACAAATACATTTTTTTATTTTGTTGTTTTGAGACAGGGTTTTTCTGTATAGCCCTGTCTTTTCTGGAACTCACTCTATAGACCAGGCTGGCCTTGAACTAAGAAATCCGCCCGCCTCTGCCTCCCAAGTGCTGGGATTACAGGCTGCGCCACCATGCCCAGCGTGACAAATACATTTCCAAACCAGGATATTGGATGAAGCTCAATTAGTATAATGCTTTCTTAGTGTAAGTAAACCCATGGGGCCAATCCCCAGCAATTCATAAACTGGGCATGGTAGTACACATTTGGAATTCAAGTACTTAGAATGTGGAAGCAGGAGGATCAAGAGTTCAAGGTCATATTCAACTACATAGTGAGTTCAAGAGTATACCCTACGGTACAAGAGACTTGTCTCAAAATAATAATCATGAAAATAAGAAAACCTAAATTTTATGTTGTGCATGTTTATCCTGTAGAGTTATCTACTATAGCTATGATAGCTAGCATGAAAACCCAGGCAGCCTTCCTATTACCAAAACGAGAATGATCTTGACTCTCAACAACACAAATATATAAATAAGATTCTAATTCTTTTTGTGAGTGTCAGGGGGGGGTTCTAGACTGAAATCTTTGCCACTTACTTTGTCTTTGGTCCATACCTTGACTGAAATAAGAAAACATATTCCAAAATTATTTTTGAATTAAATTTTATGTTTAAACTCTCAAATATTTGAAGTTTTATAACCAGAAAAGTTCATCTTCCTTCAGGCAGAGTGGGTAAAATGGTATTGACCTTTTCAAGTCATGGGCAGGAAGGAAGGAAACGTCACACTGCATCAGTTTTATGATATAACAGTCATGGAGTGTTTGTTAGAAACAGTACTTAATCTTTATGAGTCATCTCATATATATAGCTTCCAGAAGTTTGTCACAAAAAGGCTAGGATACAGGAAGCCATTAGCCAAGGAACAGTGGCTCTAAAATGAGGCATCTATGCTGTTGGCAGCTTTCTTGTACCTCCCACTGGCAGAACTCTATCCTATTTCCCATGCTCTCCAGTGCTGATATTCAGTTCCTACAAAGCCCTCATTTAAGCCAAATTTAAACTTTTGGGTTGCTAGAAGTATTCTCATATTCAAGTACCTTTAAAACATCTAAAATCCTAAAAGTCCTGAACTTTTGGAAACATTGGATGGCCTTCATGGGGGCTGAAATCTGGATTCATGACTAGGACCACAGTTTTAGCACCATGTATGTGTCAGGGCATTTACAATACTCAAGTATCCATAGGTAATTCTAAATCTCAAGAGGCAAGAGTTTTGATTGGACTGCATTGAATCTATAAATTGATTTTATTGAGATGGTCATGAAAGAATATTATTCTACACAATCTATGAACACAGGGTATCTTTCTATTTTATAAAAGTCTTTTACCTCTTTCAGTAGAATTTTTGTATGCTATAGGTAATAGGAAACTATAAGGGTTAAGGAAATATGACATGAGATGCTGATATGTATTGATTGGCAAATTATATCCAAATAAATATCCTGAATGTGGAATTGATATGTAAATTACAGATGGCAGTTAATAGAATGATATTGTTGAGAATTTAGATCAGGGGTTTAGGTAGGTAGGTACATTCGTAGGTAGGTAGGCAGGCAGGTAGGTAGGTAGGTAGGTAGACAGGTAGATAGATAGATAGATAGATAGATAGATAGATAGATAGATAAATGATGGATAGATAGATGGATGGATAGATGGGTAGAAGAAAGAAAGGAGGAAGAAAAATTAAGGAAATGAGGAAAAAGATGTGGAAAAAGGACAGGTTAAAAAAGGAGAAGCAGGAGAAAGGGAAGGAAAGCATAAAGCAATAAAGTAAGAAATGAAAAGGAAAGAAAGTTCAACAGCAGAGGTGCAAGAGGAGGAAACACTGAAGAAATAAAATCCCAGAGTGCTCCATTCTCTAGAAGAGACAGGCAGAATGGAGGGCAGGGACCATTCCACAAGAAAAAAGGACAAATTAGAAAATACATTTCCAGAGCATGAATGATGATCAATATGTGTCACTTAGGAATCATATGAAATGAACAGGGGAAATAGCACAATGTGCAAGAGGGTCACCTGACCAAGACAGCTACAGGAAATGTGCGGGGTAGACAGTAGTTTATCGTACAGGAGGGGAAATAGTTTGAAGCATAAATTTAAAGGAGCCAGCTTCCCTGGTCCCTCTTCTGCATATAACTTAGTAAACAGTAATACCATCCATTGTGTCTCTCAATCTGGAAATCTGGATATAATTCGATTCATTCTCTCCATTCTACTTCATTGTATCTTCAAGTGGCAGGGATTTTTGCCACTCGTTTGTCATTCTGTCATTCATCTTTGTGTATTCCCAGTTTGAGAGTTTACCCGTTTCTATTACAGTTTGAAGGTTGACTGTTTCTTTGCTCAGTTATAATGACTACCTCACAATGTAACTTCCTGGTTCTATCTCACTCCATTCCCTTGCTGATTTGCTCTTTCAAATGCACACGTCTGATTCATTTATTCTGACTGAAGGTTGCCAGTGACTCATTGCCTCCTGCATAGGAGTTCATTATGGGTCATGTTTCCTGGTAGAACTTATCCTAGATTAATTTCTGTAGCTGTAATGAAATGTGGGGATTAAAAAGTTCCTCAGGAAATAAAAAAGTTTGTTCTAGCTTTTAGATCCGTCATTTTAGTCCGTCATCGTGGGGAAGGCAAGGCAGGAACTTCAGACAGCCTGCTACGTCACATCCAGAGTCAAAGGCAGAAGGAAGCGTCTGCATGCTCGCCTCCTTGCTTGTACTCACCTTGGTTTCTCCATCCTTACACAGTCCAGGGTTCCCTACCTAAGGAATGGCACTACTCACAATTTCCCACTTCTTGTCATCTCAGTTAACTTAATTAAAACAATCCCGCACAGGCAAATCGACAACCCAGCTCATTGTAGACAATCCCTCATGGACATCTCTTCCCAGGTGATGTTATCATGTGTCAAGTTGGCACAAAGCTAACCACTAGGTAACTCTTCATTTCCAGCCTCAGTGATATGTAATTTGAATTTCCAAGAAACACCACTGTTCTACTTCCTCGCCAACAACACACCCGCATTCTTTCTAGGGCTGACATCTGTCGTTTCCTGCTCTCGCTAAACCGTCTATGGTCCAGCCATTCCTCTCATAGCATTCCTTTATAGAGGCACACAGTCACTCACATGCACACAGGTAATCACATCCACACAAGGCTAATCCACCCATGTGAACCACAGGCCATAGAACTTACCTCAGAACACTGTAATTCAAGCAATGCAGGGAAAAAAAAAAGCCTTCTTTTCTCTGTAAAGTTCCAAAGAGATGCAAAGCAAACATTAGTGATTCCTTTTGGAATTGTATTATTTTCCTCTTTAAAAGAAAACTGCTATTTATTTGAAGATTAGAACCACGCTCCCATACTGTGATGAGGCTTGGAAGGTTATTTACATAATGCATAACACAACTCTATTCTGACACCTAATATCTAAACACCTTTCATGCCATGAGCCTCTCCCCAATTCCCAGTTCTTTCTTGCTATTTTGTAGCCTTTTTTATTCCTCCACTTGAACTTTAGAAAATAGACACACTCAATTTTGTTTCCCTTGTACATTCTGGCTTATTAATTGATGCCCTTTCTGTATTGCTTCTTTTCCTCTGCTTTCCCTTAGTCTCTTAAGTCCTGAGTGGCTATCAACGTTATGAATAGTATGTTTATATCCTCACTCTTGGGAATAAAATCCTCATTAAATGCTGTGTATTTTCCCCTAACAGGAAGGAGTCAGTATAGGCTGGGAATTCTGACCTAGCAATGATAATAAGCTTAAATATTATAAGTATTAAGTTGCACTATAATATCTCCAGAAAATAACAGTTGTTGCTGCTGCTGCTGCTGTTGTTGTTGTTGTTGTTGACGATGAGGATGATGATGATGTTGTTGTTCATCACTGAGTGCAGAGGATATACCACAGGCCGCAGAACCTATGCAGTCCTGTGACATCTTCTGTCTGTGTTCAAAGGACCATCAGTTCTCTTTTTATTTTGCCAAGATCACTGGCAAAGTTCCCATTCAGGGACATCTTGCTCATGATCAAGAATTCTGGAAAGGCTTAATTCAGCAATGTAGGGGATTACCAGGACAGAGAAGTGGGAGGGAGTTGATTAGGGAATGGGCAGAGGGAAGAAGGCTTATGGGACTTATGGGGAGGGGAGAACCGGGAAAGGGGAAATCATTTGGAATGTAAACAAAGAATATGGAAAATTTAAAAAAAAAAGAAAACTCTCAGGCTAGAAAGGCTGTTGAACAGCTAATGGCATTTGGTGCTCTTGTAGAACTCGGGAGTTCAGTTCTGAGAACCAGGTGAGGCAGCTCAGAACTGTCTGGAATTCCACACCTGTGGTTGGAATGCCTTTGTCCTCTTGCAGGACCCTGCACTCATGTGGCTTGTACTCAGACAGACATATCAATACATATACATGAATAAAATACTTGACACAGGCTGAAGTTATCATAGGAAAAGAAGCTTCAGTTGGGAAAGTGCCTCCATGAGATCCAGCTGTGGGGCATTTTCTCAATTAGTGATCAAGTGGGGGAGAGCCCCTTGTGGGTGTTACCATCTCTGGGCTTGTATTCTTGGGTTTTATAAGAGAGCAGGCTGAGCAAGCCAGGGGAAGCAAGCCAGTAAGGAACATCCCTCCATGGCCTCTGCATCAGCTCCTACTTCTGACCTGCTTGAGTTCCAGTCCTGACTTCCATTGGTGATGAACAGCTGTGTGGAAGTGTAAGCTCAATACACCTTTCCTCCCCAACATGCTTCATGGTCATGATGTTTGTGCAGGAATAGAAACCCTGACTAAGACAATAAAAAACAAAATTCTTAAATAATTAATAAAACATTTTATAAACCATTTGGATTGAAAGAGCATTTATTTTTACAACATAATCAAGTAAATTTATATAAATGTGTAGGTTGTTTTTTTACTAACATCAGAATTTGCTGGTTTACTTTATGACAGGATAGAAAGTGAATATATCAGTCATATAGGTTAATGAGTAATGTTCCAGATGGATTGGCAAACATTCCTTTACATTAAGAATAAACAGTTTGACTTAATCTTCCCCAGTGGTTGTTGACAACAGCAGGCCTCTCTTTTTTTCTTTTTTTTAACTTTAATTTTATTTTTTTCCTTTTTTTATTCTATATTCTTTGTTTACATTCCAAAGGCTTTTCCCTTTCCCAGTTCCCCCCCCACAATACATAAGTCCTCCCCCCCCCCCAGCTATTCCCCAATAACCCCCCTACCATTTCTCTGTTCTGGTACTCTTCTAAAAAACTGGTACCAAACTTTTCAGAACCAAGGTCCTCTCCTTTCTTCTTCTTGGGACTCATTTGACTTGCTAATTGTGCCTTGAGTATTTAGGGCTTCTGGGCTCAATAATATCCACTTATCAGTAATTGCATTTCATGTGTATTCTGTTGTGATTGGGTTAACTCGTTTAGAATGATATTTTCCAGATCTAACCATTTGCCTACAAATTGCATGAATTTAATATTTTTAATTGCTGAGTAGCATTCCATTGTGTATATATATATATATACATATATATATATATATATATGTATATATACCACATTTCCTGTATCCATTCCTCCATTGAGGGATATCTGGGCTCTTTCCAACTTCTGGCTATTATAAACAAGGCTGCTATGAACATAGTGGAGCATGTGTCTTTATTGTATGCAGGGGGATCCTCTGGGTATATGCCCAGAAGTGGTATGCCAGGGTCCTCTGGAAGTGGCCTGCCCAATTTTCTAAGGAACCGCCACACTGATTTTCAGAGTGATTGTACCAACTTGCAATCCCACCAACAGTGGAGGAGTGTTCCTCTTTCTCCACATCCTCGCCAGCACTTGTTGTCTCTTGAGTTTTTAATCTTAACCATTCTGACTGGTGTAAGCTGGAATATCAGGGTTGTTTTGATTTAAATTTCCCTGATGACTAATGATGTTGAACATCTCTTAAGGTGTTTCTCGGCCATCCAAATTTCTTCTGGTGAAAATTCTTTGTTTAGCTCTGTACCCCATTTTTTGATAGGGTTATTTGGTTCTTTGGGGTCTAACGTCTTGAGTTCTTTGTATATATTGGATATTAGCCCTCTGTCGGATGTGGGGTTGGTGAAGATCATTTCCCACGTTGTTGGTTGCCGTTTTGTCCTTCTGACAGTGTCCTCTGCCTTACAGAAACTTTGTAATTTTATGAGGTCCCATTTGTCAATTCTTGATCTTAGAGCATAACCTATTGGTGTTCTGTTCAGGAACTTTACCCCTGTGCCCACGTCCTCCAGGGTCTTCCCAAGTTTCTTTTCTAATAGTTTCAGTGTGTCTGGTTTTATGTGGAGGTCCTTGATCCACTTGGAGTTGATCTTAGTACAAGGAGATAAGAGTGGGTCAATTTGCATTCTTCTGCATGTTGACCTCCAGTTGAACCAGCACCATTTGTTGAAAAGGCTATCTTTTTTCCACCGGATGGTTGTGGCTCCTTTATCAAAGATCAAGTGACCATAAGTCTGTGGGTTCATTTCTGGATCTTCAATCCTATTCCATTGATCTATCTGCCTGTTGCTGTACCAATACCATGAAGATTTTAACACAATTGCTCTGTAGTACTGCTTGAGGTCAGGGATATTGATTCCCCAAGAAGTCCTTTTATTGTTGAGAATAGTTTTAGCTATCCTGGGTTTTTTGTTGCTCCAGATGAATTTGAGAATTGCTCTTTCTAGATCTATGAAGAATTGAGTTGGGATTTTGATGGGGATTGCATTGAATCTGTAGATTGCTTTTGGCAAGATGGCCATTTTTACTATATTGATCCTGCCAATCCAGGAGCAAGAAATATTTTTCCATCTTCTGAGGTCTTCTTCGATTTCTTTCTTCAAGGACTTGAAGTTCCTGTCATACAGATCTTTCGCTTGTTTGGTTAGAGTCACGCCAATGTACTTTATGTTGTTTGTAGCTATTGTGAAGCATGTTATTTCCCTAACTTCTTTCTCATCCTGCTTGTCCTTTGAGTACAGGAAGGCTACTGATTTGCTTGAGTTGATTTTATAACCAGTCACTTTGCTGAAGTTGTTTATCAGCTGTAGCAGTTCTCTGGTGGAGTTTTTTGGGTCGCTTAAGTAAACTATCATTTCCTCTGCAAATAATGATAGTTTGAGTTCTTCCTTTCCAAGTTGTATTCCTTTTACTTCCTTATGTTGTGGAATTGCTCTTGCTAGAACTTCAAGAACTATATTGAAAAGATATGGAGAGAGAGGGTAGCCTTGTCTAATCCCTGATTTTAGTGAGATTGCTTCAAGTTTCTCTCCATTTAGTTTGATGTTGGCTACTGGTTTGCTGTAGATTGCTTTTACTATGTTTAGGTATGGGCCTTGAATTCCTGCTCTTTCCAAGACTTTTAGCATGAAAGGATGTTGAATTTTGTCGAATGCTTTTCTCAGCATCTCATGAGATGACCATGTGGTTTTTTTCTTTTAGTTTGTTTATGTAGTGGATTACATTGATGGATTTCCATATATTGAACCATCCCTGCATCCCTGAGATGAACCCTACTTGATCATGGTGAATGATCATTTTGATGTGCTCTTGGATTTGGTTGGCAAGAATTTTATTTAATACTTTTGCATCGATATTCATAAGGGAAATTGGCCTGTAGTTCTCTTTTTTTGTTAGATCTTTGTGTGTTTTTGTTATCAGCGTAATTGTGGCTTCGAAGAACGAGTTGGGCAGTGTCCCTTCTGTTTCTATTTTGTGGAACAGTGTGAAGAGTATTGGTGTTAAGTCTTCTTTGAATGTCTGGTAGAATCCTGCACTAAAACCATCTGGTCCTGTACTTTATTTGGTTGGGAGGCTTTGCATAACCCCTTCTATTTCTTTAGCAGTTATGGGACTATTTAGCTGATCTAATTGATCCTGATTTAAATTTGATAATTGGTATCTGTCTAGGAAATTGTCCATTTCCTCCAGATTCTCCAGTTGTGTTGAGTATAGACCTTTGTAGTAGGATCTGATGATCTTTTGAATTTCCTCAGTTTCTGTTCTTATGTCTCCCTTTTCATTTCTAATTTTGTTAATTTGGATACTGTCTCTGTGTCCTTTGGTTAGTCTGGCTAAGGCTTTATCTAACTTGTTGATTTTCTCAAAGAACCAGCTCCTGGTTTTATTGATTCTTTGTATGGTTCTCTTTGGTTCTACTTTATTGATTTCAGCCGAGTTTGGTGATTTCCTGTCTTCTACTCCTCCTGGGTGAATTAACTTCTTTTTCTTCCAGGGCTTTAAGGTATGCCTTTAAGCTGCTAGTATATGCTCTCTCCTGTTTCTTTTTGGAGGCACTCAGGGCTATGAGTTTTCCTCTTAGCACTGCTTTCATTGTGTCCCATAGATTTGGGTAGGTTGTACCTTCATTTTCATTGAATTCTAAAAAGTCTTTGATTTCTTTTTTTATTTCTTCCTTGACCAAGGTGTCATTGAGTAGAGTATTGTTCAGTTTCCATGTGTATGTGGGCTTTCTGTTGTTTTTGTTGCTATTGAAGACCACTCTTACTCCATGGTGATCTGATAGGAGGCATGGGATAAGTTCAATCTTCTTGTATTTGTTGACATCTGTCTTGTGACCAATTGTATAATCAATTTTGGAGAAGGTACCATGTGGTACTGAGAAAAGGGTATATTCTTTTGCTTTAGGATGAAATGTTCTATATATATATCTGTTAAATCCAATTGGTCCAAAGTTTCGATTAGTTTCGCTGTGTCCTATTTAGTTTCTGCTTTCCTGATCAGTCCATTGACGAGAGTGGTGTGTCACCCATAATTATTGTGTTAGATGTAATGTGTACTTTAGTAAGGTTTCTTTTACGAATGAGGGTGTCCTTGCATTTGGAGCATAGATGTTCAGTATTGAGAGCTCTTCTTGGTGGATTTTCCCTTTGACCAGCAATAAGTGACCTTCTGAGTCTCTTTTGATGACTTTAGGTTGAAAGTCAATTTTATCTGATATTAGAATGGCTACTCCAGATTGTATCCTGAGACCATTTGCTTGTAAAATTGTCTTCCAGCCTTTTACGCCAAGGCAGTGTTTGTCTTTAACACTGAAATGTGTTTCCTGTATGCAGCAAAATGTAGGGTCCCGTTTCTGTATCCAGTCTGTTAGTCTATGTCTTTTTATTGGGGAATTGAGTCCATTGATATTAAGAGATATTAATGAATAGTAATATTTACCTCCCAACATTTTGGAAGTTATATTTTTATATTTGAGAGGTTATCTTCTTTTGGGTTGGATGAGAGGAGATTTCTATCTTGTTTCTTCCAGGGTGTAGTTTCCTTCCTTGTGTTGGTGTTTTCCCCCTATTATCCTTTGTAGGGCTGTGTTTGTGGAAAGATAAGGTGCAAATTTGGTTTTGTCATGGAATACCTTGATGTCTCCATCTCTGGCGATTGAGAATTTTGCTGGGTAAAGTAGTTTTGGCTTAAATTTGTGTTCTCTTAGAATTTGCATGATATCTGCCCAGGATCTTCTAGCTTTCATGATCTCAGGTGAGAAATTTGGTGTTATTCTAATAGGTCTTCCTTTATATGTTACTTGGCCTTTTTCTCCTGCTGCTTTAATATTCTTTCTTTGTTTAGTACATTTGGGGTTTTGATTATTATGTCACGGGATGTATTTCTGTTCTAGTCCAGTCTGTTTGGAGTCCTTAGGCTTCTTGTATATTCATGGGCATCTCTCTCTTTAGGTTGGGGAAGTTTTCTTCCATAATTTTGTAGAAGATATTTGCTGACCCTTTAACTTGTAGATCTTCACTCTCATCTATACCTATAATCCTTAGGTTTGGTCTTCTCATTGTGTCCTGGATTTCCTGGATGTTTTGGGTTACAACCTTTTTGCATTTAGTATTTTCTTTGACTGTTGAATCAATGGTTCCTATGGTATCTTCGGCATCTGTGATTCTTTCTTCAATTTCTTGTATTCTATTGTTGATATTTGCATCTATGGCCCCTGATTTCTTCCCAAGGCTTTCTATCTCCAATGTTGTCTCCCTCTGTGATTTCTTAGTTGTTTCTACTTCTGTTTTTAGAACCTGGATGTATATATGCTCAGATCTTTTGCTTGCTTTATTGTGTTTTCATGTATTTCTTTAAGAGATTTTCATGTTTCCTCTTTCATAGCTTCTACTTGTTGACCCACGTTCTTCTGTATTTCTTTAAGTGATTTTTGTGTTTCTTCCTTATTGGTTTCTGTTCTTTGATCCATATTCTCCTGAATTCCTTTAAGTGATTTTTGTGTTTGCCTTGTAAAGGCTTCTAACTTTTGATCTATTTTCTCCTCTATTTCTTTAAGAGATTTATCTATGTATTCAGCTACCAGCATCCTGACCAGTGATTTTAGATCCAAATCTTTTTTTTTTTTTCTGGTGCGTTGGTGTATCCAGGACTTCCTGTTATCAGCAAACTGGGTTCAGATACTGTCATGCTGCCTTGATTTCTGTTAGTAATGTTCCTTCATTTTCCTTTTGCCATCTGGTTATCTCTGGCGTTAGTTGACCTTTTTGTCACTGGCTGGTGTTTGAACGTCCCGCAAAGCTGAGCTCACCTGTTGTTTCTCTACTGGTGACTATGCTGCAAGATAGAGACTGCCTCTGCAAGTGCTGAGGGAACCTCAGGAAGGGCGGTTCCCAACCGAATTGGTGCAAGGCTGGAGGGCGTGGAGATGTCTCTCCAGCTGCTGCCCTTGCCCTGGTTAGTGGGGTGATCCTGGAGGATACTCCCGAGTGATGGTAGCCCCTGATTGAGTCTGTCTACCTGGGCGTCTCTAGTGGTGTCCTGGTGGCAATATGGAGACCTACCGCGACCGTTGCTGTAAGGGACCGCGGGCAGGCTGCTCCCAGCTGCCTTGGTGCAAGGCTGGAGGGCATGGAGAAGTCCTGCAGAGCCTCAGCCCTGGCCCTGGCTGGTGGCGAGAGCCTGGCGGATCCATCTGAGCAAGGTAGCCCCAGCTGGAATCTGTCTACTTGGGCCTCTCTAGCCGTGTCCTGGTAGCAATATGGAGACCTACCGAGACCGCTCCAGGCCTCTCTTGATAATAAGATGTGGTCTCTCACTCATTAATGACAACTAATGAATAATTAAGTGGAATAAGGAAATGAGAACAAAGATCCTGAGACTGGCCAAGGTACAGGACCATTAGGATCCCTGAGATTGAAGGATGTTCTACTCTGGCCAGTTGCCTCCCTGTGTCAGTCACAGCCAGCACTAGGACCAAAACCTATCATTAACACCATGCATTCCATTAATTAAGTTTATCTACAAATCATTTCTTGTGGTGCCAGAGGTTGGATAACAGACTCATGTGCCTCAAGCTCTCTGCACCTGAGATGTAGCTCTCAGCCTTCCTTTGCTAGTTTACTGTTTTAGTTTAAGATAAGCTTGGGCTAAGTTCTCTGGCTATAAACTCACTGTGTAACCCAGACTTGTCACCAACGTGTGATATTCCTGACTCTACTTCTAAGTACTAGGCTTAGTAACCTGTGCCCACAGGCCCTACTTCTACAAACTACTTAAAATATACTTAATCCAGTGACTCCATCCCTTTTAATCTCCTGGTCATGGTTGTAAATAAACTTGTCTAAGCTTTTCTAAACAGACTTTGTAAATTCTTCTACTAAGGATAAACTCTGTAATTCTGGATGAAGACAACTGAAATTCCAAAAGCCATCTTCTACTGATTTATACTGAAAACAACCATTTTTTTTATTATGTTTACCCATGATGAGCTGTTGGGAACCCAGCTGATCTAATGCCTTTTCAGAGGCCCCAATGAAAGAATAAAAACAATACTTCTGTGTGCCTGCCCAGGAACAGACAGGGCAAGGTCTGTGTTGGGGCTGGGGACAGGGCCTGGAAGAGTTGTGGTTTTGCTGTATGGGACTCTGACATCCTCCCCTCTCTGAAGAGACTTGACTCATCAGTCCTCAAACCACTGTGTTCTCAATCTGCAATGCACATGAGATATCCTCTGTTCCCTTTGTACAGCATTGCTTGATTCGCTTCCTGCTGACTAGTCGAAATGTATGATAGCTTTCTGCTGACTCTGTCCCATTTTACACCTACAAACTGTATAGAAGATGCAGTGATTCTTAATAAACTTCCTTGGCATAAGACAGAGCTTATATAAGAACTTCTGATCCAAAACTTTCTGGTCTTCTTTATTTTCTGATCTCCTGATTGGACCTGTCACTGAAGAATGACATGCTGGTCTAGGTCAATGAGCAATTATCTACCATCTGGGATTTACAATGCTCAATTGCTGGTTTTGGATTAAGGGAAGATAGATGAATAGACTCTTCCCACCTCTGAAATGAGGGTCACGCAATGAGGAGACCAAATTCCTAAACAGTCATTAATATTTTCACTGCAAACATGATAAAGAAAGCTTGTAGATGGAGGAGTTCATCTGGCTCTCATGTGACTGTCTGTACTATCATTCATTCACACGTTCCCACATGTGACTCTCTGTAATATCATTCATTCATACTTTCCCCATGTGACTGTCTGGACTATTATTCATTCACACTTTCCCCATGTGACTGTACTATCATTCATTCACACTTTCCCCGTGTGACTGTCTGTACTATCCTTCATTCACACTTTCCCACATAAGACTGTTATCTAATGATATTTATCATTTCAATAACAGAAGGTAAAAATATTCAGGAAAGATTTATTGTCCTTGTTATTGTTATATGCAAACATGACTTATTTATTTATTTTTATCACTGAATGTATAGGCATATATGAATTCCATGTGTAGATCAGGATTTCCACACAGGCCAGAAGACAGGTTACAAGACATTATGAGCCATCAGACATGGCTGCTGGGAACAAAACTCAGGTCTACTGTAAGAGCAGCAATTGTTTACTCTTAACTTCTTCCTCCTGCCACTAGGCCTGCCACTGGCTGCCATGCCTTTCTGCCACAATGGACTCTTAACCTCTGGAACCACAAGCCAGAATAAAGCCTTTTTCCTGCATGCTGCTTTGCTCATGATGTTTTTCACAGTGACAGAAAAGGGACAAGTCTGGCTAAAAATGCAGGACATCAGCAAGCAAGATACAAGGTTCTAAGGTCACCAAAGCAGTTAAGTCCAGGCTAAACTATGTAGCATGGGCACCTCTAGTGGGTAATGCTGACAGCATTTTTGTTATTATTGTGTACTTTCATTTTATATTATCATGCAATGTATTAGGTTTCTTAGTAGCTTTTTTTTCCAAAAAAACTTGCTTTTGTTGGTTTTCCTCCCCATCTATCCCATTCCTCTGCCCCCTATCAATACCTCCCCAATAGCCTTCTTTTGGTTTTGTGTGGCACATGGCCTTTTCTCACCTCATATTCCCCAACATTGCTCTTTCCCTTCTTAGAGCATCTTAATTAGTTTGATTGCCTTTCTCCACTTCTACTCTACTATATATATAAAACAATAATATATGTACACACATATATACATATATACGTATATATGCATAACTTAAATACCTTTAATACCACCTTAAAGAACAGTGCTGGGATTAATGTCAGGCTTGGGAGGTAAGAAAGATGGCATAAAACCAAGCAATTATCTTGTATTTAAATTTGATTTGAAAAAAATCATAAAAAAGAGGAAAAATCTGAATCAAGGAGAATAAAGACTATGGGCCACATCAGCATAAAATTATTGGAAACTGTGGAAAATGGGGGTCTATAGACAGTGCAGAGAGACGTCTGCAAGGAGAGCCTGGGTTTTAAAGTATTATCGAAGCACAATTGAGTTTCCTCAGCAGAGAAGTGATATTCACTTGAGAGATTCTTATTTGGTGTCATAATCAGCGATGGCTTGAGATGAGAGAGTGTTCTTGAAAAACAGCCAAATGGTTTTCTGAGTGGCATGGAAATGAACTACTGTGGGCTGGGATTTAGAAAGTGTCAGGGGAAAGGCAAGACAGTTTTAATTTTTGACATAGCATGGAGCAGAAAGAGACCTGTCAAAGGGAACTCTGAGGTTCTGAGTGAAGGTAATTGGAAAGATGGTAATGTTCTTCGAAGAGACAAGGAAATTGCACAGTGAATTTAATTTGGAGCACAAGAGGCAGATTCACCTAAAGAGATGTCTGAAGGATGTTCCTTCTATTAACTTTCAATCTGGTGTGAACGGGCCCCATTTTTCATTATGGAGAAGTAGCCTTGGGAAAATGTTCAAACTGTCCAAATAGCTCCCCTACTCACATCCAAGATGCTCAATATAAACAAAGGGTTGGTAACAGTGGGCTGATTCTCAGGTCTAGAAGCAGAGATATCACCATATTAGATCCTGTTAGCATGGTGGGACTCAGCAGAATAACTTCCAAGTTGATGCCAGGGTGTAGGAGACTGGGGCTTAAGGATGCTGTGCACTCTAGCTGCAGTGTGGACTTACATGAGCGTTTCCTTGAACAGCAAACATCTGGCATTATATTGCTTGTTATTGGGTAAACATTTTAAAATGTTTGTGTTTTATTTTCAACACAGATCAGAATTCATAATGTTTAAGCCCATTAACAAAGAACTAATTCATGCTGACTAATGTTATGGGTATTGCAGTGGCTTGTGTGTGCTTAGAGCTGAGTCCAGAGCATCACCCGTTATAGGCACATTGATGATCACTAAGCTATCCCTTCAATTTTCATATTGATTTTATAAAGGAAAAAAATTACATGCAACTTTAAAGTCTTGCATACCATTTGGCATATATCAATGATGTCATCAATGGTGTGAAGGCAGAATTATGTGTTTTTGGCCTTTTGGGTTTTTTTTGTTTTGTTTTGTTTTGTTGTCTTGTTTTGTTTTTAATTAAATGGGAATGAGTAAATTCTCTAAGGGTCTAATCAGGTGTGTCCATTCTTTTGACATTGTGACACAACAGTGTCATCTATGAATTTTATACTGGATAACTGAGTAATTAAAATCCAAACAAAATCACAAGAACAATTTCATAATGGTTTAAGTACATTTATGGTTTTCTGCTGGGCAGTACTCAGAGCTGTCCTGGTGAGCCTTACAGCAGGAAATGCCCTGTAAGAAAAAAGTGAAGTGAGGCAAGACTGCCCAGCAAGCAAAGTCCTAGTTCCTCAAGTGTGACCATAGTTCAATTCCTGGAACCTACGTAGTGGGAAGAAAGAACTAACTCCCGTAAATTGTTCTCTGATCTCCATACATATACCATGGCATGTGTGTGCATGCGCACACACACACATACACACACACACACATTTAATTTTAAAATTAAGTAGAAAGTGATTGATCTGAATAACTAGTGTTCAGGCATCCTGCTTGACTGACAGAACAATTGAAATGCATTCAAGGACTTGTGCAATAATTCAGTGGAATGATGTCCCACCATAGCTAAAGGCAAGCTGTAATTTTTTTTTTTGCTAAGAACTTCCCCCAACTTTTAAAATTATTTGAATAGCCTTTGATGAAGAAGTGTAAGAAATCAGCCTATCATATTCCTACCTTTCTATCCTTGTAGCCTGATCCTGTCTTTTTTAAGGCAAAAAAAAGTCTTAAATGGTTTCTTTAGAAATCTTTCATGGAAAGTAATGGGGACCTCTTTTTATAAGTAAGGAACAGCAAAGAAAATGATGAGTAGAAGATTTTGCTGAGTGATATAATCCAGACACAAAGGAACACAGTTGTAGACCCTCACTAATGTGTGGCCTCTACAACATTCCATCCCCGAAATACACCAAGATGGATAACCCAACAGTAGGCATGGGTAATGTCTAAGCACTCAAAATAGTAGCAAACACATGGTCTAAGAAGGTGTAACTTACATTACAAAGAATACATAAGAACCATAATAAAGTTTGAGTTGCTAAATTAGGTTTTGTCACACACAAAGAAAAAGAAAGGAGAAAGGAAAAGGAAGGGACGGGAAGGAGAGGAAAGGAAGGGGAGGGGAGGGAAGGAAAGGGAAGGGAAGGGAAGGGAAGGGAAGGGAAGGGAAGGGAAGGAAAAGAAAGGGAAGAGAGGGGAGGGGAGGTAAAGAAAGGGAAGGCCCAGTCAGGCCAAGCCAAACACAACATTGAAATCACTGGGCACATAGCTCAGGAGAAGAGCATGTCACTGACATTTGCAAGGTCCTCAGTTCAAGTTTCAGTTGATAAATAAAATAAGATTAACTCAAAGATGTTAGGTATGTTAATTTTCTCCACTATAGTGACCATTTTAATATCTATATATGTCACATCCCATAATATATATTTCTACATCTATATAACAGAGCGTGTATTTTAGAAAATTTGAGGGGTTGTGGTAAAATCATTTTGTTTTACTTTGTAAAAGTACAGGTTTTTTCAAAAGAAAATAAATTCAAGTAATCAGTTCAGTGATAGAAACTGAGTTTCAAAGAAGTGGAATCTGTTGGAGCAGGCCAGTACATGGAAGGCTGAGGCAGGATGAGCTCAAGTTCAGAGCTAGTCTGGCTACAAAGTGAATTCAAAATCATTCTGTGTACCTTAGTGAAATTCTGTCTCAAAATAAAAATAATCAGAAAGTTTGGAGGAATTACCCAGTGGTAGAGTGCTGGCCTAGCTTATGTAAGGCTCTGGATTCGTATAATAATAGTAATTAATAATAATAATCATCATCATCATCAGAAAATAAGTGTGGAGATCTGGAGTCACGCCAACCTCTTACTTAGATTCTATGTCATCTCCTTCTATCCAGGTTCCTGACAAGCACAGATTCTGTGTAGGAGACATTTGTCTTGACCTCTGCCCCAGACAACAAGTGACAGAGCTGTGTACCTGTCAGTCATGTGTTGTTCTTTGACAGGTAAGCCTTTATCACTCCTCTTCATGCTTCTGTCTTTCCTTGAACAGTAAACACAAAATAATTTTTAGCTGATAATATTTTAATCTGTGAATAAATAATTCCTCAAATAGTTTACTAAAACTAACTTAAAAAATATACTGACTGGGGGGCTGGAGAAATGGCTCAGTGGTTAAGAGCACTGGCTGTTCTTTCTGACATCCTGAGTTCAGTTCCCAGCTACCACATTGTGGTTCACAACCATCTGTAATAGGATCTGATGCCCTCTTCTGGCATGTAGGAGTACATGCGGATAGACCACTCATATAAATAAATAAATAAATAAATAAATAAATAAATAAATATTTTTTGTTTATAAAAATTTTTATTTTTTTATTTAAGCCAAAGTATATTGGCTTAAAGTGGCACAAAGCCAGTGCTCATAGCTGAGGGAGTCCTCTTCTCCAGCGTGGTCCCACTTTCAGTAATGTTTGCCAGTGGTTGAGCAGCTAACTTCCTCTTTAACTTCGCCAGAATCTCTGTTTTCATAGTTTCTCTTGATGATTTTCACTTTGCTAGGGACAGAAGCCAAAGTGTTTCTGAAAATATACAACAAACAAATGGAAATGATATGAACAACCTCACCAAAATAACATGGCGTGTCAGCTAACACAAATGCAAAGGCTTAAAAGGAAGAAAGCTGTTATGCTGTCCTGCTAAGATAGTGGGAGAGGAAACTGCAAAGCTTTGCAAGAAAGGGAATTGTTTAAAGGAGATAAAAGGGCTGAGAGGTATGGCTCTGCCAGTAAACTACTTGCTTTGCAAGTATGAATATCTGAGTTTAAGTCCTAGCACATATGTAAAAAGTTTGCTATGGTATGTTATCCCACTGCTGGGGAGGCACTGACCAGCCAGACTTGCCAATTGATGAACTGGTTCAGTGAGAGACCTGTCTCAAAAAAAATGTTTTAAGGTGGTATTGAAGAAAACATCTGATGTCAAGCACTGGTCACCATGTGCACACAGGTATACACCATGTGCACAGAGTCATACAGCACACGTACACAAAAGCGGGGGGGATCTGGAATGAAAGTATAAGATGGGTTTTTTTGTTGTTTTTTGTTTTGTTTTTTGTAAAAGTTTATTCCATAGGCTACACAAAAGTGTTACAGAGATACTTTTATTTTGTCATTGAAATAGGATGTCATTAATGTATATTTAGGTTAAATATAGAAATATTAAGTGGCTTACAAATGGTCTGATAGAGAGATGGTGATAAACTATAGCTCCAGATGGTATTAGGTTTACAACTGGGTATCATACCCAGGGCTGCAGTCACTCAAGGCCAATTCTCTGCCACTTAAATATGCTGAGAACATCTTAGATCATAAATTCAAAACCTGGAATTATGGTCGCTAAGCTCAAGGATAAAACTGCTATGATAAAAATGGAAATTAATACAGTAAAAGTGTAAAACTATAATCTACTAACCCAAGTACTTAAAGAAGAGAAAATAAATGTAATTTTAAAATGGATATCATATATTTTACTCTTTTGTTAATTTACTCATTATTGTTTTGTGGTACACCATAGCATAATTCCTCAGAATAGAAGTCAAGTTCTTTTATTTTGAATCATAAAAGAATAGAAACGTGTTCAGAAAATTAATTATTGATAGTCCTGTTTTTACTGCCAAGGCACTTAGTATCCAATTTAAAAGATCTTGTTGATATAAAAAAAAACTTATAATACAGAAATGGGATTATCATTTTGAGTTTGGGATATTTGTTACTTTAAAAAGTTAATATATGATATGGAGAGATGTCCCAGCTGTTTTAAGGATTGGCCAGTCTTCCAGTGGCTTGATTAAAAGTATCCATATGGCAGCTTACAACTGGAAATCCAGTAGAAGGGGTCCAACACTTTCTGGTCTTCCTGAGTACCAGACACTCATGTGGTATACAGACATAAATACAGACAAAAATCCCGTCCACAAAAAATATAGAAAATAAAATAATAACATAAACATAAATATAAATTATAAATGTAAAGTTTCTTTTATGAATGTGGGTACCCTTGCATTTGGTGCATAGATATTCCAAACTGAGAGTTCTTCTTAGTAAATTTTTTTCTTTCATAAGTATAAAGTATCTTTCCTTATCCTTTTTTATAATTTTTGGTTGAAGGTTGATTTTATTCAATATTTTAATGGCTACTCTAGCTTGTTTCTTGGGACCATTTACTTGGAAAATTGTTTACTCTGAGGTAGTATCTGTCTTTGACACTGTGGTTCATTTCCTGTATGGAGCAAAATACTGGGTCCTGTTTACATATCCAGTCTGTTAGTCTATCTTTTTATTGGGGAGTTGAGTCCATTGATGTTAAGAGATATAAGGAAATGGTGATTGTTGCTTTCTGTCATTTTTGATGTTATTTTTATGTTTGTGTAGCTATCTTCTTTTGGGTTTGTTGAAAGAAGATTATTGCTTTTTCTAGCATGTAGTTTCCCTCCTTGTGTTGGCATTTTCTATCTATTATTCTTTATACAGCTGGATTTGTGGAAAGCTATTGTGTAAATTTGTCTTTGTCATGGAATGTCTTGGTTTCTCCAACTATGGTAATTGAAAGTTTGACTGGATATAGTAGCCTGGATTGGAATTTGTGTTCTCTTAGGGTTTGTATGACATTTGCCCAGGATCTTCTAGCTTTCATAGTCTCTGATGTGAAGTCTGGTATAATTCTGCCTTTTTATGTTACTTTCCCTTTTTTACCTTACTGCTTTTAATATTCTTTCTTTGTTTTGTGCATTGGATGTTTTGACTATTATGTGACAGGAGGAATTTCTTTTCTGGTCCAATCTATTTGGAGTTCTATAGGCTTCTTGTATGTTTATGGACATCTCTTTCTTTAGGTTAGAGAAGTTTTCTTCTATAATTTTGTTGAAGATATTTACTGGCCCTTTAAATTGGCTATCTTCACTCTCTTCTATACCTATAATCCTTAGGTTTGGTCTTCTCATTGTGTCCCAAATTTCTTGGATGTTTTGAGTTAGGAGTTTTTTACATTTTGCATTTTCTTTGTTTGTTGAGTCAATGTTTGCTATGGTACCTTCTGCATCAGAGATTCTCTCCTTTATCGCTTATATTTTGTTGGTGATTCTTGCATCTATGACTCCTGATCTTTTTCCTAGGTTTTCTATTGCCAGAGTTCTCTCCCTTTGTGACTTCTTTATTGTTTCTATGTCCATTTTTAGATCCTGGATGGTTTTGTTCAATTCCTTCACCTATTTACCTGTATTTTCCTGAATGTCTTTAAGGGAGTTATTTATGTCCTTCCTAAAGTCCTCTATCATGATCATGAGATGTGATTTTAAATCAGAGTCTTTTGTGTGTTGGGTTATCCAGGGCTTGTTGTGGTGGGAGATTTCGGTTCTGATGATGCCAAGTAGCCTTGGTTTCTGTTGCTTATGTTCTCACCCTTGCGTCTTGCCATCTGGTTAACTCTAGTGTTAGCTGGTCTTGCCGTCTCTGCTTATCCCTCCTATAAGCCTATGTGTCAGTACTACTTGGAGACCAGTACTCTCTGGGCACAATTGGGTATGGAGAGCTGGCACAGGATCAGCTCCAGGCAGATCCAGAAACTGGAAGGATACTGTCCCAGGCTCTTCCTTGGTTCTTGTGTCCTGAGAAATCTGGGTAGGTCACTTGGAACAGAAGTGGTGTCCTTACCTGTGTTTACAGGCATGTCTACAGTCCTGGGAGACCAGCTTTCTTCCTGCTGTGTTTGGGTATTGAAAGTAGTGTTTTAAGAAAGAAGTTTGCTAACACAAAGGAGGGTTACATGTATGAGTACAAGAATTGGGGGCGGGGGAGTGTGGATGCCTTTAATAAAAGCACAGGGAAAGCAGAGCTTGAATTTCCATAAAAAATTAAATGTGGAAATGATAGCTAAAGGATTTCTATTCAGATTAATTAAGAGCATAGAAAGGTGGTTAAAGTTTTGAAGGAAGGGTCTCTTTTACTTCTGAGATGCTGAACGTAGAAAATAATGTCACTGGAGAATTTGAAACAGAGAAAGAAAAAAATTTCAAGGAAACTTCTGTCTTTGCTGATAGCAGTAAAAGAAACATCATAGAAGAAGAGATGGCCTTTGAAAGAAGCAAAGAAGAAGCAGAGATCTTGGAGATTTTGGAGAACTTCTGTAGGAAGAAGTCATCACCAGAGTTAGATGAGGGCAGTTTATTAGCTACTTTCCTCTTGCTGTCACAATTAAAGGCAGTTTAAGGGGAGGGGGTGTATTTTGGCCCACACTTTCAGGGGAGTGTCCATAATGGCAGAGGACAGCAGGAACAGGAAGTTGTCTGGTCACATTTCATCCACAAACAGGAAGGAGAGAGAGAGAGAGAGAGAGAGAGAGAGAGAGAGAGAGTAGGAAATGGCTGTAAATCCTTAAAGTGCTCCCCTAGTGACATACTTTCTTCAGCAAGGCAACACCTCTTAGAAATTCCATAATCTCTCCAAACAGCACCACCAAGTGGACACCAAATGTTTTGATAGATACACAAGGCTGAGGGGTCCATTTCTTATATAAAGTACCACAGCCTGACAATTAGCTACAAGAATAGAGAATTCTGATGAGAGAAGGAGACATAAAGAGAACACTTAGTGAAAGAGGATGTTTGAGAAAACTTAGAGTGTAAGCATAGAACAACCAGGAAGCTTCCTAAGGACCTCCCAGCCACAAAGCAGAAGGAAGCTGAGAGGATCAGGGTAGAATGAGGAATGGCTGATACAAACAGATACACCAACAAGGTGGACACTGGTGAACACATCAGACAACAAGAATGCCGTTCACCACAGCATGGCTTTTCCCAGCACAATGGCAAGTTTGAATTGTCCACCTGACACACTTTAAAATCACGTGGGAATGGAGTCTCAATGAGAGACTTTCAAGACATGGGCACACCTATGTAGATGTTGAGAACTCAACTCCAGGCCCCTCGCGAACTTGTAAGGACTCTTAAATGTTGAGCCATCCAGCCCCTAAATATATGTACTCTTTCAATTTGCAGTTTCCTCACTGCTAATGAGACTGAAGATCTTTGCAACCTCACAATAAATATTTGGATTCCCTTTCCTATATATTTATCATTTATGCATTTTCATTATTTCTACTTTTTTGTTCTTTTTAACCTATTTGAAATAGTTACATCTTTAAATTCTAAGAAATCTTTGATTTCTTTCTTTACTTCTTCCTGGACTAAGGTATCATTGAGTAGAATATTGTTCAGCCTCCACGTGTATGAGGATTTTCTGTTGTTTTTGTTGCTATTGAATAACACTCTTACTCCATGGTGATCTGATAAGAGGCATGGGATTAGTTCGATATTTTTATATTTGTTGAAGTGTGTCTTATGTCCAATTATATGGTCGATTTTGGAGAAGGTACCAAGAGGAGCTGAGAAAAAAGTATAGTCTTTTCCGCACATCTATAGCCAATTGATCTTTGACAAAGGAGCTGAAAACATCCAGTGGAAAAAAGATAGCCTTTTCAACAGATGGTGCTGGCTCAACTGGAGGTCAACATGCAGAAGAATGAGAATTGATTCATTCTTATCTCCTTGCACTAAGCTCAACTCCAAGTGGATCAAGGACCTCCACATAAAACCAGACACACTAAAACTAATAGAAAAGAAACTGGGGAAGACCCTTGAGGACATTGGCTCAGGGGAAAAATCCCTGAACAGAGCACCAATTGCTTATGCTCTAAGAGCAAGAATAGACAAATGGGACCTCATAAAATTACAAAATTTCTGTAAGGCAAAAGACACTGTCAAAAGGATAAATCGGCAACCAACAAATTGGGAAAAGATCTTCACCAACCCCACATCCGACAGAGGGATAATATCCAATGTATACAAAGAACTCAATAGGTTAGACCCCAGAAAAACAAATAACCCTATCCAAAAATGGGGTACAGAGCTAAACAGAGATTTTCACCTGAAGAAATTAGGATGGCTGAGAAACACCTTAAAAAATGTTCAACATCATTAGTCATTAGGGAAATGCAAATCAAAACAACCCTGAGATTTCACCTCACAACAGTCAGAATGGCTAAGATTAAAAACTCAGAAGACATCAGGTGTTGGCGAGGATGTGGAGAAAGAGGAACACTCCTCCACTGCTGGTGGGAATGCAAGCTGGTACAACCACTCTGGAAATCAGTCTGGCGGTTCCTCAGAAAACTGGACGTGATACTTCCGGAGGACCCAGCCATACCACTCCTAGGAATACACCCAGAAGATTCCCCAGCATGCAATAAGGATACATGCTCCACTATTTTCATAGCAGCCTTATTTATAATAGCCAGAAGCTGGAAAGAACCCAGATGTCCCTCAACGGAGGAATGGATACAAAAAAATGTGGTATATATACACAATGGAGTACTATTCAGCCATTAGAAACAATGAATTTATGAAATTCTTAGAGAAATGGATGGAGCTGGAGAATGTCATACTAAGTGAGGTTACCCAGTCTCAAAAGAATACCCATGGTATGCAGTCACTGATAAGTGCATATTAGCCTAGAATCTTGGAACACCAAAGACATAAATCACATACCAAGTGAGGTCTGACAAGAAGAAAAGAGTGGACACTGGAGCTAGAATGGACCAAAGCATCATTGTGGGGGAGTACAAGAACAGTGAGGTGGGAGGGGGTGGATGAGGGAGCAGGGGGGAGGGAAAAGGGCATGTGGGACCCTTGGGGGTGGGGAACCAGAAAAAGGGAATTGAATTGTAAATATAGAATATATCCAATAAAAAAAAGAAATAGTTACATCTTTTAAACATCAAATCATTGCTCTTCTCATGTACAGCAAATATATTTTCTTAGTCTGGGGGGTTGTTTATATATTGTAATTGTTTCCTTTTTGCATTCCATTTCTATATGATCATATTTACCAATATATCATCATTCTCATTATGTTTTCCTATATTTTTATCTTATGTAATGAATTAATGCTTATTTCAAATACATTTAAAATCATAGTTTTCTAGACTTTTCAAGTGGATTGTTGGAGGGAATTCGGTTTATTTGCTGATTGCTTATCTTATTTAACTCTGTGATTGATTTTTAGAGAAATTGGATTTGCAAATTAATTTAAATTGATTTTGTTGTGTATCATTTGGACAGACAATTACCCAAATACCATGTTTCTTTTTCCCTCCTTCACTAATCTACAGTTCTGTCTCTAGGATACATTACATTTCCTTGTACAAATGGCTTTGTACTTCCATCTGGAGTTCATCTTGCTAAACCTACAGCAAGATTTTACAGTCATCAATGTTGCAGTTTGGTTAAGTATTGCACATAATCTCACTTCCCCCTGAAATCATCTTTGCTATTATTGGCTATGTCCTGATAAGGGCAAAAAGGTGAGTGAGGAAGGACTCTGGAACAGTCCCACCTTACCGACTTGGTAGATATCCAGCAGCCAACTACCTAGCACAACATCCAAAATTTGACCACATGTAACATATTTGGTGATGGCTGATCTCAGTTGTCTTCATGATGAGATCCAGAATCATTTGACAGATGGGCCTCTAGGTACCTCTGAAGGGAAGTACCTTGCCTGGGATAACTGAGTTAAGAAGAAACATTCTCTACGAGTTAGCATTCTCTGGCCTGGGATCCGGGACTACAGAAAAAGAATGTGAGCTGAGTGCAAGCATGTATTACAATTCTCTTCCCAAATGTAAATACAATATGAACAGATGCCCGAAGTTCCCATGGCCATGACTTGTATACCACAGCAGAGTATATCCTCAAACTGTGAGCCAAAATAAAATCTATTATACTTAAATTGTTTTTGCCAGAATATTTTATCACAACAAAAAGAAAAATAACCAAGGCATAGGACAAATATTTTTGTAGAGATTTACATTCCCTTAACTCTATATTTATTAAATTTCTTTATAAATTCATATCTTCTATTTTACTATCGCTTACTTTACAAAGCATGTTACATTTTAAATTTTTATTTATGTATTGTGGAAGAGGCATATACATGCCATGGCACTCATGCAAAGAATAGATGATAATCCACAGGAGTCTGTGGTTCTTTCCCTCCAACATTAGGTTCAAGGACTAAACTCAGATCATCAAGATTGGCATTGGGCACCTTTACCCACAAAGCCATCAATCTGGCCACCAAAGTCCAGTTTTACAACATTACAAGTAAGATTTTGGTGACAAGTAGAATATTTCAGGATTAATATAAAACTAGAATTTTAAAATATCACAAATATACAGTCATCATCCAAGAATATGTAAATTATAACAAACAATACAACAGAAGTGTCTATGAGATCCAATTAGATCAACATCTAACAAAAGTATGTAATAAATTGTCTGATTTAAAATAGTCTTCAAACCTTGCCCAAATGTCTTTGATGAGCAAGCAAGCAAGCCAGGATGATTGATGTATGCATATAAATAATTTATGACAATTCAACCACATCTACAATTCAGACGACTGTGAAGTTCTCACAAGAAACTGACAGAAGATGAAGGAAGAAGTTTCAGAAGGAGCCACTTAAAATAACCCGCTCTAGCCCCAAACTCACTGTCATCATAGCTAAATACATATTTTTCAAACTGTCTCCCATTTTTACATCTGTTATTTTGATGTAGTAGGGTTCCACATATGAGGTTTTAGGAAGTGAGTTCAATATTATTTCTTATTTTAGAGTTAAGTAAAATGAAGCATCAAATTAGTTATGATTTAGCAAAGACCAGAGAGATGTGGGAAATAAGTTTTGACTATTTGTTTTCTTGCTTGTGCTCACATTTCATGGTACTTTTTTTTTATTCCAACTCATATCTTCTAAATTCTTATAAAAATGGACGGGTGACTATTGCTTTTTAGCAATCAAATTGTACTTCATAGCAGCTAAGAGTATTCCTTCAAGGGGGTGTTTTAGCACTTCTGCTAACATGAGTGCTGTACAAATGAATCAAAGCAAAACCCAACTCAACCTTCCTCAGCCAGTTTCACTGTGTCCAAGCCACCTAAGGCCTCCAGCTTCTTTGTGTCTTTTTTGCTGCTCTGTATTGGTCAAGGTGTGCCTGCTTTGCAAGTTTCACAAGTGATGCATGGAAGCTAACAAAAGCCGCAGGAACAAAATCCTGTTACTGCAGCATTTGCCTAACATGAGCTGCTTTGGAGGATGAGAGACTCTCATCTATCGTAATAGCCTGCTCTCCATTATCATTAGCAACTGAATTGACTTTAGTTTAATTCTGTCTTTCAAGGAGACAAGTCATTTCATACCTAAACTCATAGAAGTAAGAGAACTAAATTTTGCTGTTCCTGAATAGCTAAATTGGCAGAGAATAGAATACGGGTTAAATTAGGGTGCACTTGATAGTAAGAACTAATTTTTCTATGACACCAGAGTATGGTACAGAGAAAAAGCACTTAAATAAAACAATCCATCAAACCATTAGCAAGTGTTCAACCACTATTTAGAGTTTACCTTATCAACACTTAATAACAGGGTTAGAAAAAAAGGATTTCAAGCAAACTCAGTCAGTAGAAATATTATTAGCAATTAACAGCAGTTGCATAAAACACACTGAATTTGTAGTCTAAGAAATAAGAAGGAAATAGCATGTTCAAAACAATGGAGAAAGTTAAAATCTTGCAGATAGGGGACTGGAGAGATGGTTCAGCTCAGAGTGCAGGCTAGTCTTTCAGATGAACTGAGTTTTGTTCCCAGAACCCTCATGGTCATCCACAACCACCACCAACTTTCATGTGTGTGTGTGTGTGTGTGTGTGTGTGTGTGTGTGTGTGTATGTATGTATGTATATATATGCATATATACATATATATGTATATATATATATATATATATATATACATATATATGAAATTAAAGTAAAGTCAGTGTTTCTGAAGGATGCTGAATGAGAGCCAAAGCCAAAAGTAATACTTGTGCAATAACCCATAACTCAGCCTGGCATGTGTACTGCTCTGCCTCAGATGGTAGTAAGAGGTATGTGTACTGTGAGTGGGTGGGTGGATGGAGGGGTTTTCAGTGGGTTCAAGGTAAGTCTCAAATCTGAGTAAGGAGAATCAACATGGCTTGCTGATGGTTTCAACCCAGGAATGGGAACTGTTCCCAGGTCCATTAAACTGGACCAGTCAACTTGGTGGACTGTGGAGAAAACCATTAGTAGCTAGAAAGGCAGAAAAGAAGTAGGATCTGCAGGGAAAGATTAGGAATTCTTCTCTGGTATGCTAGAGCTGCAGAGTCTGCATACTGAGTAGTGATGTAAATAAATCAGGTGTTAGCCATAGATATAGGACCATGAGTATAGGAGTGTTCTTGGCTGGAGATCAAATAAGAAAATGCATGTACCTAAGAGGATCTAAAACTTCAAGATTAGATATATTATCCAGAGAGACAGTGTGGGCAGCAAATGCAAGCAGATAAGGCCCATGACAAAGCTGAAGCACCTCAGAAGGAGGCAGGACAGAAGAGCAGGCTCAATAAAGGAATGTATGAAGGAACAAGTAGTAGTGTCCAAAGACTTAAAATATATGTTTATAACATAGAGATATGTAATCACCATGTGTGTCATTATTTGAGATCATTAGTGACTTGTAAAGGATTTCTGGGTAATGGCAAAATCCTACTGAGAGCTGACCAAATAGTGAGAGTGTGTGTGTGTGTGTGTTTGTGTGTGTGTGTGTGTGTACATTCTCAAGTATGTGTAGACTTGAGTATAACAGTACATGTTTAGTTGGAGGTCAATAGGTGGACATTTGGTGACTTCTTCAATTATTCTTATTGGCTGGACTGGCTGGTCAACAAGCCAGCACTGGCCGTACACACGTCACCACATCTGGCCTTTTTGTGGAAGCTGGAGATCAGACTCAGGGCTTCACACTTGAATGTAATTCAAGTATTCAGTGACAGCCATCACAGTGGTCCCTGATGCCCTCATTATAAACGTGAATGATTGAATGTAGAGTGAAACCTACAGATTACCTCCAGGATCCTATTGTAGTTTGAATCTGCAGTATCTTCCAAGGACTCATGTTTGGAATGTGAGGTCTCCAACCTCCAGAAATCTTGAAACCTATGGAAAATTTAGAAGGTAGGGCCTAGAAAGAGGATATAAATGACTGGGTTATAACTACTTCTAACATTGGCCACGGTCCTGCTTCCTGTCTGCCATCATGTGACCAGCTACCACCTGATGCTTCTGCTGCCACAGAGAGCTGTTCTATTTTGCCTTTGCTGCCATGATAGACTGTAATACTTTGCACCCAACAATAAATAAATCTTTCTCTCCTTCCTTAAATTGTTTTAACTTGGGAATTCTGTCACAATAGTGGGAACATAAAAAGATTTAAATCAAGAAATCATCTGAGATTCAACCCTGAACAGTTTGGCCAGAAACAACTAGTTCCTCAGGCTCTCAACAGTCATTTCCACCTCTGCATGGCTTTCTTGTAAGACTCTCCTCCTCGGTGTTGCTGATTTCATTGTGGAACTATTCTGGGGTTTCAAAGGCAAAGAGATGTAGGAGCATGTGAGAGAAACTCACGTGTCATTTCCTTTTATCACCATGGTGACAGAGCACCTAGTAAGAAACAATTTGAGGGAGGGAGTGTTTGTTTTAGCTCCAATTGGAGGAGACAATCCATCACAGCTAAGCATGGCAGCCAGAAGAGGAGGCAGCTACGGCACTGCAGCTGCAGTCAGGAAATCAGAGAGCAAACAGGAAGTGTTTCAGGACTGTAAAGCCTCAAGATCCCAGTGACACACTTCCTCCATCCCTGAGGCTTCCACAATGTTCTCAAACAGCGTCACCATCTGGGGACCTCCTGATCAATATGAGCCTGCGGGGGACATTTTTTCCCACATCCGGGTACATTGTGAATGTGCCAACATTTCCTCAAAACAATTGACCTCACAATTTAAAAAAAAAGGGGGGCACTTAAACTATCCTTGTTCTGCCTTGTTCTCCTGACAGGAAGAACTGATCTTCACCACCCACCCCCACCTCTTTGTCAAATAGAAGAGTTCTATTTAAATCCATGTGGGATCAGTCTTTAGTCAAAATATGCTTCAGTTTCCTACAAAATCATCATTGTGTTACATTAAATCAATTAACTTTGTTATGTCAATTTTTAGGTAAGATGGCTTCAGACAGAGCAATCTCACTTCTTAGGAATTAAGCAAAGGAGAGGGGGATGGCACAGCAGAGACTGTGCCTTCTGTCAAGCACATTTTAACGATGTGAAAATTGGAAGGGTTTCTTGAGAACAAGCTTGGCTAAACTACCAGATGACACCATGGCCTTCATCGTGGCCTGTGCCAATAGCTTACCAGGAAGAATAATTGCTCTGTCAAGTGAGCGACATGGACTAGCAGGTAGGATCTTTTTCTGTTTTAAGAATAAAAATACAGGAAAGCAGCATAATGCAAGCAACACAATTTATCATCAGCAAGTTACAGACTCCTCTGGTAAAGAGTGAGCTCACAGTTGGGGTGTCCGCTGAGGCTGGAGGCTGTAACGGCTGGGGAGCTCCTCTTTCTTTTTTCCTATTGGTTTAAAGGTGCCTCTGCACCCCTTCTACAGTACTGGCTGAGTCTCTGAAAGACCCTTGAGGACATTGGCTCAGGGGGGAAATTCCTGAAGAGAACACCAATCGCTTATGCTCTAAGAACAAGAATAGACAAATGGGACCTCATAAAGTTACAAAATTTCTGTAAGGCAAAAGACACTGTCAAAAGGATAAATCGGCAACCAACAAATTGGGAAAAGATCGTCACCAACCCCACATCCGACAGAGGGCTAATATCCAATGTATACAAAGAACTCAAGAAGTTAAACCCCAGAAAACCAAATAACCCTATCCAAAAATGGGGTACAGAGCTAAACAACGACTTTTCACCTGAAGAAATTCGGATGGCTGAGAAACACCTTAAAAAATGTTCGACAACATTAGTCATTAGAGAAATGCAAATCAAAACAACCCTGAGATTTCACCTCACACCTGTCAGAATGGCTAAGATTAAAAACTCAGAAGACATGAGGTGTTGGTGAGGATGTGGAGAAAGAGGAACACTCCTGCACTGCTGGTGGGACTGCAAGCTGGTACAACCACTCTGGAAATCAGTCTGGCGGTTCCTCAGAAAACTGGTCATGATGCATCTGGAGGATCCAGCCATACCACTCCTGGGAATATGCCCAGAAGATTCCCCAGCATGCAGTAAGGATACATGCTCCACTATGTTCATAGCAGCCTTATTTATAATAGCCAGAAGCTGGAAAGAACCCAGATGTCCCTCAACAGAAGAATGAATACAAAAAAAATGTGGTGTGTATACACAATGGAGTACTATTCAGCCATTGGAAACAATGAATTCATGAAATTCTCAGAGTAATGGATGGAGCTGGAGAACATCATACTAAGTGAGGTAACCCAGTCTCAAAAGAATACCCATGGTATGCAGTCACTGATAAGTGGATATTAGCTTAGAATCCTGGGACACCAAAGACACAATTCGAACACTAGTGCTGGAAAGGATCAAAGCATCAGTGTAGGGGAATACCAGAACAGGGAAGTGGGAAGGGGTGGATGAGGGAGCAGAGGGAGGGAAAAGGGCATGTGGGACCTTAGGGGGGTCAGGAAACAAAAAAAAAGGGAAATGAAATGTAAATATAGAATATATCCAATAAAAAATTAAAAAGAAAAGAAAAGAAAAGAAAAGAAATACTGGAATTGTTGATTGGTTAAGGTAAGAGTGGGCACCCCAACCTCTTCTTTGTGGTGTAACAAGTACAGAGGCCATTCTCATGTGAGAGAAAGTAGGCTGTATCACATAGAAAGAAATATACTGTTGTGCCATAAAGAAGGAAAGAAAAGGAAACTCACTGCCTATTGCTAGGAGGAAATTGTCATAAAAAATCACCAACCTAGGTTTCTCATAGTCTGTCTTCTACCATCTAACCAGTTTGCACTAGTGCTGGAAGACATCCCCTGTGAGAGGGCTTGCTCTTGAAATAAATGGTGAGGGTCATTTTTCTTTAGAGAACCAGGACAGCCCAGGAATAACATGTTAGCCACTTTATTTAAACCACTAGTTCACTTTAAGGATTAATTGAAGCTTTAGGGTGGAGTGTTGATTTTCCAAACAGCTTTTAAAATTCCTACTTCTCAGTACCATGAAAGTGGAGATCCAATTTTCTATATGGGAAACTTTAAGGGTCCTTTCATATCACAGAAGACCCCTCAATTTGTTCCCAAACCTTTGTATTCTATGTCAATTATACATACATCTGATGTTCCTCATTTCTAGTGAGACCTAAGCACTCCACAGCTGTGTAAGTTGGTTCCCATAGTAAATTATAAGCATCTCTCTCTCTCTCTCTCTCTCTCTCTCTCTCTCTCTCTCTCTCTCTCTCTCCCTCTCCCTCCCTCCCTCCCTCCCTCCCCCCCTCTCTCTCTCTCTCTCTCTCTCTCTCTCTCTCTCTCTCGTGTGTGTGTGTGTGTGTGTGTGTGTGTGTGTGTGTTTCCTATTAATCCTATGTCCCTAGAGAGCCCTAAATCTCAGTTAATAAAAGACAGAAGGAAATATATCCACATGTTCCAGGGACTATGATGTGTCCATTTTTGAGGTCCATTATTCTATAGCAGGTTGTAGGATAGAATATACAAGAAGGAGTCCTGTGCCTGGGTCACTGTAATCAGATTATTATATGGCTGCTTCCTCTGAATTGAAGCATTGCACCCTAGAAGAAGGACAGAGGATTACCCAGTGCCCAGGGAACTAATAGCACTTAAGGGATATTAAATTTATGAAATTTACAAGATTCATGAGGCGCCCCCCTGAGGTCATACCAGCAGTATACAACAGGTCAGACAGAGGAGACTTTTCAGTGGATCTGCCTATCAATTGCTGGAAACATCAATCATACAGCTTCCATGGGTGATCACCCAAACTGGGTTGGGCAGTGAGACATGAAGAACACACATGCTGTAAATAAGCACCAAAGACTCTTGGATTAGCCAAGTTAGCTGTAGATGGAACTGTTTCTTTGGCCAGCTGTTTATCGGGGCTGAATAGATGTGTTCCTTCTCCTCAGAAAAAGTCCTGCAACACACTGAAACAGAATGGGAACCAGGTGTGATTTTTTTGTCTTAGGGTTTTACACCATGACCAAGGCAACTCTTATAAGGACAACATTTAGTTGGGCTGGCTTACAGGTTCAGAGGTTCAGTCCATTATCATTAAGGGAGGAACATGGCAGCATCCAGGCAGGTATAGGACAAGAGGAGCTCAGTGTTCTACATCCTCCTTTGAAGGCTGCTAGTAGAATACTGGCTTCCAGGCAGCTAAGATGAGGATCTTAAAGCCCACGCCCACAGTGACACACCTACTCCAACAAGGCCACACCTACTGAACAAGGCCAACCTCCAAGCAGTGTCTCTCTCTGGCCGAGCATATACACACCATCATACTCATACACCCTACTTAACAGCAGAGAAATCACGACCCATAGGAGATCCCTGGGTTTCTCAAAATACAGCGTCTAGATACAATGGGAGTGAAGAAACATAGACCCTGAGTCCAGTGGCAGTCACTCTCCTCCTTCCTGCCCAATGAACAGGATTGCAGCTAGGCTTCTGCAGGCATGTTTATTATTTCCAAAGCAAAAAATATAGTACTGTCAAATAAGTGTCAGCTCTCTTTCATACCGATGGGCAAAGACTAAAGGCTGGGGAAGAGAGGAAAGCGAATCAAGGCTGGAGGCTGGAGGGAAAGGGAAGCATCATTCTCCGCCCAGCTCTGAGGGCCAATCCCAGCTCGGCCCCACTCAGGTAGTGACTTCTGAAACCCAGCGTCAAATTGGTTATTTTCAAAATGCTGAGATATTTCTAGAGCAAAGGAATTTACAGGAGAAAGAGCACAAGCCTCCACTCGGGATACGCTCTACTGATTTGCGTTTCCATTTACAGAAATGAAAATTCTAAATTGGGCTCCAGCTGCATTTGGAATTTCATCTTCAAATTAAACTGCTCTGCTGCCTCGTGGAATTGTAGTTAATACATGGTGATTTCTGGGGGAGGGGCGCCGGGGAGGGGGTAAGCGTGACTCCCTGCCACACTGGAGCAGAGCTAATGAAATAAAGCAATTGTGGCCACACTGAGTGGATTAAGCTGGGTAGTGCTGCCATGATAGATGAAGTCCTGCCTTTGGTTCTGTTAAAGCTGGAGAGTGTGACCATGGTGTCTTGGAATGACTATGGAGAGGAAGGCCTTCAGGAAAGTGTTAGTCTGCTGACTTTTGGGAAAGGCAAAAGAACTAAATTGTTTTAATGGAAAGTAGAGTCTTAGACATCCTTGAGTGGGTATGTTCTGGGTGGCTTATGCTTCTTCCTATGTGAAGAGTGTGGGTGCAGGTGAGAAAACTTAGTGGGTAAGGGCATTGGATGGCAAACTTGATAGCCTGAATTGGATCCTGGGGATCCACATGAGGAAAGAGAACTTATCCCTTCAAGTGTTTTTTTGACCTCACATAAGTACCATGTATACATACACATATACACACATAAATAAATGAATAAATAAATAAATAAATAAATGTAATTTTTATAAAAGAGTGTCAGGCTAATGAAAAATTAGCTGCACAGACCTATGAGCCATTTGACAAGAACAGGGAAACCCCACTAGAGGGCTGTGGTGGGACTTGCCATTCGGGTGTCACCCACAGATAGTCAAGACTGTTGCTTGAATCTGTTTCTCATGGTTAGAAGCTCAAAGCTGTACCTTGGCTTGAGTAAATAGTACTTTACTTGTATCCGCTTCTTGGTGTTCTTCACAGAGGACAACAGGCATGGACCTCAACTTGCAAAAGTACAGTAAGCTATCCTCATGCTTTGTTGACAGAATGCATTTGATCATCACCAGGCATCACAGTGTGAATCTTTGTCCATCCCCCTAAATTTTTACAATGAAAGATGTGGCTTTGGGAAGACAGTTCCATCATGAGGATGATACTCACCAGATGGGAACAGTAACTGCATTTAAAAGAAAAAATACAGGCATCCCCAAAACTAGACACCATGCACCTTGAGCTTGAACACCCAAATCTCTAAAAGTATAAGAATAACATCTCTTCTTTGTAAATTATCTGGCCTGTCATAGCAACTTAAGAAGACTAAGTCCCAGAAACAGGAAACTAATAAACTAGCAATGGTCGCCCTCTAGTTATCAGAATATTATTCTCCTACATTATGCCAATCCAGTCTGAGACAGCTAGAAAAGATTTTTCTTCTGTACCAAATACATTTCAGTTAACAGACCCATATATGCAAATACACATATGCACACACACACACACACACACACACAGAGAGAGAGAGAGAGAGAGAGACAGACAGACAGACAGACAGACAGACAAACAGAGAAAGAGACAGAGACACACTGAGAGAATCAGTCCTTAAAATGTCATTTTCTGCAATTATATAAAGAGACATATTAAATAACATACTATTTTGAGTCAGGATCTTATATCCCAGGCTAGTCCTGAGCTGCTTAATTTTGTGACTAACTAGAATTTTCTGAAGAAATGACAATTAAATGCCTCCATAAGATCATATTGTAGATAAGTCTTCAGGGTATTGTCTTGAATAAGTAGAGGGCCCGTCCTAAAGAAGGTGGTGCCACCTCTGGTCAAGTGGTCCAGGGTATTATAAGGAAGTCGAGTGAGAAACCCGTGTGATGCAAGCCAGCCAGCAGCACTTCCTCATGGACTCTGCATGACTTTCTGCCTCTAGGTTCCTATCCTGCTTGAACTCCTTCCCTGACTTCCCCAGGTGATGAAGTATTACTTGCAAGTGTAAGATAAAGTAAGCCCTTTTATCTTCAAATTGCATTTCGGTTATGATGTTTTACCACAGAGGTAAAACATAAACTAATACAAGCCATAAATTTAATATGTAGTCATATATAAGCTCAATTTTCTGACCCTCCTGCTTCTACCACCAAGGTCTACCATCATAAGCTAGAATGAGAGCTTGGGCCTAGCTTCTTATGCCTTCTGATGATGCCACTCTAGCTGGAATGATGAAACCTTCTTAAACACACACACACACACACACACACACACACACACAGGCACATATTCTGTCATGTTTGTCAAACTTATTCCTTGACTCAGTTCTCCCATCAATGATCAAGAACAAATACAATGCACTGGGAAGCCATGAAAAACTCCTAGGGAAAGACTGTCCTTAAAGACTGAATGTGAACAGATTTTTACTATTATAGTTTGTTCAGTTACCATTGCAACAGAAATTTTGCATTTGTATGAGTGTGTGTGGGGTGGTATGAACACACAGAGGCCAGATGTTGTTTATGAGGGTCTTCCTTGATCACTCTCCACTTTATATACTGAGGCAAGGTCTCTCAGTGAACCCTGAGCACTCTGGTTTGGTAAGTCCAGCTAGCCAACTTGCAGCAATGATGGTGGGCCTGCAAGGCCCTTGAGTGGGTTCTGGGGACCTAAGCCTCTGCTCCCGTGATTGCACAGCCAATGCTACATATGCTCAGCCACCTCCTTTTCCCACAATATCGACATTTATGATTAAAATTACAAACCCAGCTTGCAGAAGAGGGCGCCATCTTACCTCAGATCACTGCGGGTGGCAGGCAGATGTAGCCAGGTGCATGGACAGAGTCTTAGCCTAACATCAACTACCCCATCAGGCTCTTGCCAGAATCCAGAACCAGAGCAGCTCGGCAGTGGGAGGTCTGTGCACAGACAGCTCGGCTGTGCACCCAGAGCCAGATCAGCTAGGGGGCCGGTCTCTGCACCAACCTGGGCAGGCACCAACTTGCTCGGGGGTCTGTGCCTGGAGTACAGCCGGAGGCCAACATCTTGCCTCAGGGCACCACAGACAGCTAACCAGACAGAGCCCTGTGGACTGGGAGTGCCACCATCTAGGCTCCTCCAGAGCTGAGAAGGTTATTTCAGGTGGCCAGTAGCAGAAACCTTCCGGTCTCCACCTTGGAAGCATGGATGCCTTCTATGACAGAAGCCCCAAACCCCAGGCTCACAGGAGCTTCAAACACCAGCCAGTAACAAGACCAACTAACTCCAGAAAATTAACTCAACTAACTCAAAGAAAAAAACCACATGGTCATCTCATTGGATGCTGAAAAAGCATTTAACAAAATTCAGCATTCTTTCATGCTAAAAGTCTTGGAAAGAACAGGAATTCAAGGCCCATACCTAAACATAGTAAAAGCAATTTACAGCAGACCGATAGCCAACATCAAAGTAAATGGAGAGAAACTTGAAGCAATCCCACTAAAATCAGAGACTAGACAAGGCTGCCCCCTCTCCCCTATTTTTTCAATATAGTACTTGAGGTACTAGCTAGAGCAATTAGACAACATAAGGAAGTCAAAGAGATACAAATTGGAAAGGAAGAAGTCAAACTATCACTATTCGCAGATGATATGATAGTATATTTAAGTGACCCAAAAAACTCCACCAGAGAACTCCTACAGCTGATAAACAACTTCAGCAAAGTGGCTGGTTATAAAATCAACTCAAGTAAATCAGTAGCCTTCCTATACTCAAAGGATAAGCAGGCTGAGAAAAAAATTAGAGAAATGACACCCTTCACCATAGCCTCAAACAATATAAAGTATCTTGGTGTGACTCTAACCAAACAAGTGAAAGATTTGTATGACAAAAACTTCAGGTCTCTGAAGAAGGAAATGGAAGAAGACCTCAGAAAATGGAAAAATCTTCCATGCTCCTGGGTTGGCAGGATTAATATAGTTAAAATGGCAATCTTTCCAAAAGCAATATACAGATTCAACGCAATCTGCATCAGTTCTTCATAGAGTTCAAAAGAGCAATTCTCAAATTCATCTGGAATAACAAAAAACCCAGGATAGCTAAAACTATCATCAATAGTAAAAGAACATCTGGGGGAATCAATATCCCGGACCTCAAGCAATACTACAGAGCAGTAGTGTTAAAACTACATGGTATTGGTACAGTGACAGGGAGGTGGATCAATGGAATAGGATTGAAGACCCAGAATTGTACCCACACATCTACGGCCAATTGATCTTTGACAAAGGAGCTGAAAACATCCAGTGGAAAAAAGACAGCCTTTTCAACAAATGGGCTGGTTCAACTGGAGGTCAACATTCAGAAGAATGAGAATTGATCCACTCTTATCTCCTTGTACTAAGATCAACTCCAAGTGGATCAAGGACCTCCACATTAAACCAGACACACTAAAATTAATAGAAAAGAAACTTGGGAAGACCCTTGAGGACATTGGCTCAGGGGGAAAGTTCCTGAACAGAACACCAATAGCTTGTGCTCTAAGATCAAGAATAGACAAATGGGACCTTATAAAATTACAAAGTTTCTGCAGGGCAAAAGACACTGTCAAAAGGACAAATCGGCAACCAACAAGTTGGGAAAAGATCTTCACCAACCCCACATCTGACAGAGGGCTAATATCCAATGTATACAAAGAACTCCAGAAGTTAGACCCCAGAAAACCACATAACCCTATCCAAAAATGGGGTACAGAGCTAAACAGAGTTTTTTCACCTGAAGAAATTCGGATGGCTGAGAAACACCTTAAAAAATGTTCGACATCATTAGTCATTAGAGAAATGCAAATCAAAACAACTCTGAGATTTCACCTCACACCAGTCAGAATGGCTAAGATTAAAAACTCAGGAAACAGCAGGTGTTGGTGAGGATATGGAGAAAGAGGAACACTCCTCCACTGCTGGTGGGACTGCAAGTTGGTACAACCACTCTGGAAATCAGTCTGGCGGTTCCTCAGAAAACTGTACACGATACTTCCGGAGGACCCAGCCATACCACTCCTAGGAATATACCCAGAAGATTCCCCAGCATGCAGTAAGGATACATGCTCCACTATGTTCATAGCAGCCTTATTTATAATAGCCAGAAGCTGGAAAGAACCCAGATGTCCCTCAACAGAAGAATGAATACAAAAAAAATGTGGTGTGTATACACAATGGAGTACTATTCAGCCATTGGAAACAATGAATTCATGAAATTCTCAGAGTAATGGATGGAGCTGGAGAACATCATACTAAGTGAGGTAACCCAGTCTCAAAAGAATACCCATGGTATGCACTCACTGATAAGTGGATATTAGCCTAGAATCTTGGGACACCAAATACACAATCCACATACCAAATGATGTCCGACAAGAAGGAAGGAATGGACCCTGGTTCTGGAAAGGCTCAAAGCATCAGTGTAAGGGAATACCAGTACAGGGAAGTGGGAAAGGGTGGATGGGGGAACACTGGGAGGGAAAAGGGCATGTGGGACCTTTGGGGGGCAGGGAACCAGAAAAATGGAAATGAAATGTACGTATAGAACATATCCAATAAAAAAATAAAATTACAAACCATTTTCCATAATAGCTGCACCATTATACAGTTAATTTTTTAAAAGCATTAATCCAGAAATCATCCCATTTGCTATCATGATTTATAACACTCCTCAAATTGTTGTTGCTATCAAAGAGAATATGTAGCAAAGATGTCATTTGAAATGTTACACTTGTGACTAGAGAGATGTCTCACGGGGAAAATGCACTTAGGCTATCAGAGGACCAGAGTTCAGAACCCTGTATCCATATCAAGGGGCCCATGAACAACTATAATATCCTTTCCAAGTGAACCAACACTTCTTCCTGGATCCAACACACACACACACACACACACACACACACACACACACCACACTAAAACATTTTTTTACATTTAGTTTATAAATATATATAAATATTAAAGCTGAGTCTCTAAACATCCTAGGATAGCTAAAGTAACAACAATCACAATAAACTATATGACATCCTAATTAATAAAACATAAAATAGCATAAGCCAGTTTCTAAGCAAATAGTTTACTTGAATAATAAAAATTATGACAATGAGATACTACTATAAGCCTTAGAATCATACTTAAATTTCACTACAAACCTGTAACAAGGCTCAAAAGCCTAAAGAGTACACCTTGATGAGGATTCTGCACCCATTTGCTTCCAGCCTAGGTCAACTTCCATCCTTTCCTTTATGGCACAACAGAGTTTCTCAGTGCTGTGTAATCCTGTTCAGCACACAGGAGGACAGAATTTATACCCAGCCAGGACTACTCATTGCCAATATAATTCATTTCATTTGAATTTGTCATATGTTGTCAAATAATGAATCCAAATATTTTAATTAAATGATAGTATCATTTTTAACACCACACCTCTGACTTAATAAGTGTTCTGATGTCAAATACAATTTTAAAATTGAACTATTAGTGGCTTCATTTTCCAAGGAAAACATAAAAATACTAGAAAGATAGTCTACGTTAAAACTGTACTGGACTTTCATTTAACTATATTAACACAATGGCTTTCTCTTCTATAGCCTTCAGCACTCAGTATAGGAAAGTTGACTTCAGTGTAGAAGGAACTTGAGTGTTTCACCCTGAGAATGCCACAGGGAGTCACTCCCTGTAAAACCCCCATTTTCATCTTAGAACTTAAAGGAAGAGTCATTCTTTATTATAAAAGCCTGCTAACAGCTGCCAGTGGTTATATATCTCACATACAACAATGGTACTGGTAACTTTCCCCTCCAAGCCAACAGCTGCTGTAAGGCTTAGCCGATTCTGACCAGGCCAAGCTAACCAACTGCCAATCAACCTGTTACTAAAATCAAGGATGAGCCTTCTCTATCTGCACTCAAGTGCTTGCATGTTTGATGTTCCCCACCAACCTGGCCTTAGCAGCTAATTCCGTTCCCTCAGAAGCACATGCACACATCCTTTCCTTTGGCTGTGTAGAAGAAACCCATTTTGTTTATGCTGGAGAGCATTGGTTGTTTGGAAAGGACAAACTATTACAACTAAAATGACCTTCACCCTGCAGGTCTAGCTCTTCTCAATAGAACCTTTTGTAGAATTTACAAACTTCAAAATGAAAGCTCTTTTGACACAAATGGAGAAAGAACTTCTGTCGCCCTTCTTCGTGCCCCAACACTGTATACACATTTCTTCACATAGTGTCTGGCAGGAGGCTGCACTGTTCCCTGTTCTTGATTCTATCCAGTCTTACCTACTGAGCTGTCTTTCCCATGTCATCACTAGAAGCTCTCCACCTTATTTTCCTGCCAGGACTTAGGATGACTTCATCATGTAGACTGCTTCCCCTCGTGATTCTGAGTAACTTCAGCTGGCATGACAAGATACATAGGACCAGCAGAAGCCAAGACACTAAATTCTAGGTAACTCTCCCAAAGTTCTCTCCCTATTCAGAACCCAGTGGATAATGTTACCTCTAAGACCTCTACTTCTTCATGACTCCAATTTTCACTCCTGTGCTGTTGGGGTGGACATAAGCACCAAGATTCCATACCCATTCATCTCTGGATGTCTCTAGATCCCCTTATCATGTGCCTGAATACTACACAAATATCTATAACCATCCTTCACCATCCTCCCCTAAGAACTGATCTCCATGGCCTAGACTACCTGTCAGAACTTTGATGGATACATTTCCTTGTGGCACTTGTCACAAGGGGAATTTGGAGTCTGGAGTTGGCTCCCTAAGGCCTTACATCTATATCTAGTGCATTTATAATAGAGAATAAGAGAAGTCAGTGGTAATGTTTCTAGTGTGATACAACACATTCAGGGTGAGAGGATCAGAGTGTAGCAGGATGAATGCAGAATTTCTAATTTCATTCTGTATGAAGCCCAGCTAAACACTACAAAGAATAAAAGACAATGCATTAATTGAAGATACTTCACCTCCCTCCAATCCTGGTATGTCAAGCTCAGAATCTGCTAGCTTTGACAGGTCCCTTCGACCAACCTCTCTTGTCAACATTTTTGAACTACCTCTATCTGTAACACTTCCTAAAGCTCTCTTAATGGGAAACTAACTGTTATTCTCTATGTTAAAAGAAAACCTACTGTTTATTGTGGCCAAACTAGGTCCTGCATCATAAGTAATATTAAATTTCACCCCAAGCCTTTATAACTTTAAGCACTTGACAGATGGTTAATGAGGATTTCTTCCTTCCCTATCCCTGCAGAGTTCTTCAAAATAATAAGTGGTTATCTTATTCACCAGGTGTCAGTCTAAGTAATAAAAATGAATACAAATGACTTTTCATTATGTTAGTAATTTCAATCATAATTCTGTTTCCCTCCCACTTCCAGATGCAATACACTATAACAAAAATCAAAGTCCTCTAGAAAAAAAAATATCATTAGGATTTGAATTTTAAATGGATTCTCAATCTGGACCTGTTAATAAATTGCTTTATCAAGAATGTTGCTCAACTCTTTTATAGGAATTAAGTAAAACGGGATTAATTCTGTATTTCTATTGTCATCAATACTTTGTATGCCTCTAAGAGATGAATGGATGTAGTATTGTTCACATGATCAAGATGAACTAAATGCCCACTGGTTTGCAAGAATTCCTGAGCAATGTGGTTGCATGGACTTGCACAGGATATTCTCTCTCTCTCTCTCTCTCTCTCTCTCTCTCTCTCTCTCTCTCTCTGTGTGTGTGTGTGTGTGTGTGTGTGTGTGTGTGTGTGTGTGTGTTTGTATCAGAATTCAATCTGGATACCTTTAGTAATAGTTCATGATAGTACAATAGTACAAAGAGCTGGCAAATGTTCTTTCTTTACAAAGTCTCTCTATATCTGTCTTAGTTAGGGTTTTACTGCTGTGAACAGACACCATGACCAATGCAAGTTTTATAAAAGACAGCATTTAATTGGGGTTGGCTTACAGGCTCAGAGGTTCAGTCCATTGTCATCAAGGCAGAAACATGGCAGCATCCAGGCAGGCATGGTACAGGAGGAGCTAAGAGTTCCACACCTTCATCTGAAGGCTACTAGTAGAAGACTGACTTTCAGGCAGCCGGGGTGAGGGTTTTAAGCCCACACCCACAGTGACACACCTATTCCAATAAGGCCACACCTCCTAATGAGGTCACTTCCCGGGCCAATCATATACAAACCATCACATTCCACTCCCTGGCCCCCATAGGCCTGTTCAACCTGTGTCTATGGGGGCCATACTGAAACATAGCATAATGCAAAATACATTTAGCCCAACTTCAAAAGTCCCTGTAGTCTATAGCAGTCTCAACAGCATTAAAAGTCCAAATTTTAAGGTCTCTTGAGATTCATCCAATCACTTAATCCCCCAAGCAAGACAGGAAACCAGCTGGGCAAAGTCCAAACTCTGCATCTCCATGTCTGATGGCAAAGCACTCTTCAGATATCCAACACCTTTTTCATCTTTGTCGACTTCAACAAGGTTCTTTCTCCTGGGCTTGTTCCACTCCCTGTTAGCAGCTTTCCTTGGCAGGCATCCTATGGCTCTGGCATCTTTAACATCTTGGGCACCCCCAAGTCAATTTCAGCTTCACAGCTTCTTGTTTCAAAGTCTGAGATCCACACATGATCTTCTGTGTATCTCCAAAGAGCTGGTGTCCCTTCTCCAGCTCTGCCCTTTGTAGCACTCTAAGTTCAGATTGATCCACTCCACTGACACTGCTGTTCTTGGTGGTCATCCCATGGTACTGGCATCTCCAATATGCTAGGGTCTTCCACTGCAACTATGCTTCACCAAAGCCTCTCATAGGCTCTCTTCATGATACCAAGCCTCAACTCCTTTGCATGACCACTTCTGCCCTGGGCTGTCAATTACAACTGAGGGTACACTTTCACCAATGGCCTCTCACAGTACCAAGCCTCAGCTGTTCTTCATGATGCCTTCATGCCTTCAAAACCAGTACCAGCCGGGCATGGTCGTGCATGCCTGTAATCCCAGCACTTGGGAGGCAGAGGCAGGTAGATTTCTGAGTTCAAGGCCAGCCTGGTCTACAGAGTGAGTTCCAGGACAGTCAGGACTACACAGAGAAACCCTGTCTCAAAAATGAACAACAACAAAAAAAAAACCAGTACCACCTGGATGATTCTTACACATTACCAAGTACAGCTGCAGCATGAGGAACACTTGGCCATCTCAGGAATACAGCTTTTTTGTGCTCTCAGAAAACACTTCCTATATTTCACCTCAGTAATGCTGGTCTTTTCTTAATCACCACTAATTTCTTAGCTCCAACTAACCAGCATCAATTGTCCTAGTAGTCTCCTTATCCTCTTGAATATAAAGCCAGAGATACATGGCCGAAGCTGCTGAGTTTTGCTGCTTGCAGGAGCTGGAACATTGGCCCCCGTTGTTCTATTACATTATCACTAGCTTTCTTTTTCTCAGCTCCTTCACTGCCTAAGTTGGCTGTCCTGAATCTTGCTACATAGACTGACCTTGAACTCAAGAGATCTGCGTTCCTGTCTCCTAAGCACTAGGATTAAATGTGTGGTCCACCAAGCCTGGATTTAAGTTTTTCTTCACCTAGAATTTGCTCTGTTCTAGGATGGCCTTGAACTCAGAGATCTGCTTATCTTTGCCTCCTGGTATTAAAGGCTTGTACTACCAAGCCTGGACTTAATGTTAACTGGGTGAATCTTGCCCTAAGGTCACCACTCCTTTAATTCAATTTATTATCCTTGAATTCAGCTCCATTTCACTTCCTGGAGTCCCTTTAATACTCAAACTATATATTTTGTACTTTTCCTTTCTCAGCTTGCTATGTTTGTTCAAAATTCTCTTCATCAGACTTAATCAGAGAACAAAGTCTTTGTTGGGCTTTCTTGAGACTTCCTTTGCAGATATAATTAATATAAATCTCTTTACCTTAGTCCTAGGCAGTCTCTTCAGACAATGGCAAAAAGCAGCCATGTTCTTTACCGAAACATCACAAAAACAGTCTCTCAGCCACATATTAAAGTTCTTCTCCACTGAAACCTCTTGGGCCGTCAGGCCTACACAGTTAAAATGACCCTTAGCTATCTTCCATATTCCTACTAGTCTGGCCCATTAAGCCCCACTTAAAGAATTCCATGGCTTTCCAAATCCAAAGTCCCCAAATCCACATTCTTCCTAACAAAAGCATGGTCAGGCCTATCACAGCAATACCCCACTCCTGGTACCAACTTCTGTCTTAGTTAGGGTTTTACTGCTGTGAATAGACACCATGACCAATGCAAGTTTTATAAAAGACAGCATTTAATTGGGGTTGGCTTACAGGCTCAGAGGTTCAGTCCATTGTCATCAAGGCAGAAACATGGCAGCATCCAGGCAGGCATGGTACAAGAGGAGCTAAGAGTTCTACACCTTCATCTGAAGGCTGCTAGTAGAAGACTGACTTTCAGGCAGCCAGGGTAAGGGTTTTAAGCCCACACCCACAGTGACACACCTACTCCAACAAGGCCACACCTCCTAATGAGGTCACTTCCTGGGCCAATCATATACAAACCATCACAACATCCTTACCTATTTCTGTTTTTTTCAATAAATAAAGAAACTCATCCATGCAGGATTAAAATAATATATAAGTGGGGGAAAGCTTTACATTCCACAGAGTCCTACCATCTCAGTCACCAATCTCTGAATCTCCAACCTTGGATTCTTCTCCACCATAGTAGTTACTATGAAGTGGAATCAGGTGAGACATTTGAAAAGTATATTCTAAGAGGACAATTCTATTTTCTAAAAGGGTAAAAGATTCTATTTCCAACCATTTGCCTTTAAGGTGTCTTTCTGCAACACTCTAGCTGTGATAGAAATACCAAAGTTCAACCAGCAAGTCAGTTCTCTTTCTTTACTATTCAATGTCTTTCCAAAATCACAGTGGATCATCTCATGTCATCAGGCTTGGTGGTAAGCATCTTTTACTTGCTGAACCACCTCAAAGACTCTACATTTTTATAGGATGCACCTCTGAGGGAATGAACCAAGAGGAGGCAGGATTCTTATGTAGTAACTAGAATTTTTTTTGCTTTGCTTTGTTTGGTTTGTTTTAACATTGAACAAATTAAGGGAGGACGGATTGATTTAGGTTCAATCTTTTAAAGGATTCAGCCTGGTTGCTTGGTTCCATGCATTTGGACCATCATAGTCACAAAAGGGTATGGCAGAAGTTGTTTTTCATTTCCTACTAAAGATGAAACAGTGCAAATAAGACAAAAAGGGTTCAAGTTGAAGCAATCCAAAAATCCACAAGGAACCCACTACTTCTAGCTAAGTGCCAGAGCCCAAAATCTCTACAACTTTCCTAAATAGCAGTGGTATCAGAGGCCACCAGAGCCCAGTGGTTACTCCTCTACTTTCTGGATGAAATGTTTTCATAGCTACACATTGCTCTATCCAGAGACATTGTAGCCTGATTTCTATGCCTTCTCTACACACATCTGTTCTCTGATATCAAGCAGCCAATATTCTAACACCCTCATCTTAATGAGAACATCTTTAGGATGCACCATCCTTCCATTATGGACTATAAGCAGAGAAAATGTGTTGGAAAAGGATTTTTAGCACACACAGGAGTGGGGGGAGAAATAGCCTTACACAACATCAAGTACCATTGTAATGTCGTATTGTATTAGCCTGTTCTTTTTGCTATAACAAACTATTTGAGGAAGTTAACATGAAGGAAGAATGATGTATTTGGGCTCACCATTTCAGAGGATACAGTCTGGTACCAGTGAGCTGCATTACACTGGGTTTGAATGGAGGATAACTGTGACAGCAACAAAGTGTGCAGTGTAGGAAAGTTACATTACAGTGAACAGAAAGAATTGGGGGTAAGGTCGAGGGGAAAGATCTGCTCTTCAGTCTGGATGTGGTGATGCGTACCTGCAATCCCAGAACTTGGAAGGTAGAGGCAGAGGCAGGAGAATCAAAGATTAAGGGTCATTCTTAGCTATATGACGAATTATAGGGCAACTTAGTAGACAATCATATTAGACACTGTCTCAAAAACACAAAACAAATAAACAAAACAAAACAAAACCCTGAAAGTTCATTTAGCTACAAACACAGTCCTTTGGTGAATTTACTGTTCTTATGGCCTGGGCACCTCCTATTAGAGTCACCTGGTGGCAATCTGGCCTGAAATACTTATGCTTTAGCACAATTTTACAATGATACCATAACAAAAGAAAAAAGTTACCTAAAAGAGAGAAAAGTTACCTAAAAGGATAGAAGAATTGATTGAGTAGCTTAACTTTTCCAGTGCTGATATCACTGAGCTGATTCACACAGGGGGTTCATTGGATTAAATAAGCATAGCTAAAATTGTAGTCACATTTCCAAGGTCACTAAGTCCCTATGCTATCTTTAATGATGCACTTGATATTTCTCAGGAATTTTGTCTGTGGAAGTTCTTTTCTTAAAGCTATATCGTATTTTCAATTATGTCTGTCTGTTTGGGGGTATGTGTTTTTGAATGTTGGTACTCTCAGAATCAAAAAGAGAGTGCTGAATTCCCCCCAGAGCTGGAGCTACAAAAAGTTGTGAGCTGCCTAACATGGGTGCTGCGAAACAAATCCCAGTCCTCTAGGCATGCACCGTGTTCTCTTAACTCCTAAGTCACTTAAACACAGTCCCATCCACAGCAGTTTTAGTTGCAATAGGCCTTTAATGGAAGGCAATTTTGACTCTGAAAGAAATTTAAATTTGCTCCATATGAAATATTATTCCACATACAGGTTAATTTGATATCAAAGCACATTAATATCAAAATCATTGGCCAGGAAGTTCTGTTTAAGTGTAAACTATTAATTGAGAAAAATACTTTAGAGATATCAGCTCACTGCAAAATGTCAATCACACTCAAGGGAAATGATTATTTTCTGAGGCCTTCATAAAAATTTTCCAAGTGCTGCCAGCATTGAGATAGAATTACACATACATTGCAAGCATCTTCTGTGAAAATGAGAGGTCATGTTTTATCTCTAGTTCAAATAAACTATTATTCTCAGATTCTTTTAAGATTACCACAAATTATTATAACTACAAATAAAGTCACTGTTATTTTCTACCATAAAGATATGATAGAAAGGGAAAGAAATATCAAGGAGGACTCGCTGGGCAGACCCCGAGCTCCCTGCAGGCAGCTGCCATATTGCCTGCAGCTTCCCATCCAGCTGGTAGTGGGGAAGCCGGACCCAACCAGGTGCCAGGTGCTCAGACCCAGCTGGCGGTGGAACCAGGTACCCGAGACAGCCTGAGTTTAAGACCTTCGGGGACTCAGGCCTGGAGCGGGAGTTGGGCACAGAGTAGCGGCTGCGCTCTGCACTCGCAGGGCAGAACCCCGAGCTCCCTGCAGGCAGCTGCCATATTGCCTGCAGCTTCCCATCCATCTGGTGGTGGGGAAGCCGGACCCAGCCAGTGTGCCAGGTGCCCAGACCCAGCCGGAGGCGGAACCAGCCTCCCATCCAGTCGGTGGCGGGGAAGCTGGACCCAGCCAGCTTCCCAGCAGCTTGGGACCAGCAGGCGGAACCAGATAACTGAGATATCCCAACTTTAAGACCCCTGGGGAAACAGGATAACAGACAGCAAACCCTGAGCAGGAGCAGTGCAGAGCAGCCGCCCAACAGGCAAAACCAAGTACCTGAGATATTCTGAGTTTAAGACCTCGGGGGACTCAGGCCACCTGTCAGCAATCTGTGAGCAAGAGCCCTGCAGGACAGTGGTTCAGGTATCCCAGTCGCTGGGAAATAGCCTTACAACCCCAGAGGAGGGTCAAGCACCAGCTAGTATCTACAGGACCAACTAACACCAGAGTTAACCAGATGGCAGAAGGCAAACGTAAGATCGCTACTAACAGAAATCAAGGCAGTATGGCGGCATCTGAACCCAGTTCCCCGACAGCAATAAATCTTGAATACCCCGAAACACCAGAAAAACAAGACTCAGATCTAAAATCACTGGTCAGGATGCTGATAGAGGAACACTTAGATAAATCTCTTGAAGTAATACATGAGAAAATAGATCAAAAGCTAGAAGCCATTACAAGGCAAACACAATTAAATCCCAGATATCTCAACACACCAGAAAAACAAGACTCAGATCTAAAATCACTGGTAAAGATGCAGATTGAGGATCACTTAGATAAATTTCTTAAAGTAATAGAGGAGAAAATAGATCAAAAACTAGAAGCCCATACAAGGCAGACACAAAAATCACTTAAAGAAATCCAGGAGAATATAGAGCAAAAAATGAATCCCAATAAGGGGGAGAAACAAAAATCACTTAAAGAAATACAAGAGAACATGGGTCAACGAGTAGAAGTCATAAAAGAGGAAACACAAAAATCCCTTAAAGAATTACAGGAAAACACAAACAAGCAACTGAAAGATCTGAGCAAAACCATACAAAATCTAAAAACAGAAGTAGAAACAACTAAGCAATCGCAAAGGGAGACAATGTTGGAGATAGAAAACCTTGGGAAGAAATCAGGAGTCATAGATACAAATATCAACAATAGAATACAAGAGATAGAAGACATAATCTCAGATGCTGAAGATACCATAGGAACCATGGATTCAACAATTAAAGAAAATGCAAAATGCAAAAAGCTGGTAACCCAAAACATTCAGGAAATCCAGGACACAATGAGAAGACCAAACCTAAGGATTATAGGGATAAATGAGAATGAAGATCTACAACTTAAAGGGCCAGCAAATATCTTCTACAAAATTATGGAAGAAAATTTCCCCAACCTAAAGAGAGAGATGCCCATGAATATACAAGAAGCCTATAGAACCCCAAATAGACTGGACCAGAACAGAAATACTTCCCGTCACATAATAATCAAAACCCCAAATGTACTAAACAAAGAAAGAATATTAAAGGCAGTAAGAGAAAAAGGACAAGTAACATATAAAGGAAGACCTATCAGAATTACACCAGACTTCTCACCTGAGACCATGAAAGCTAGAAGATCCTGGGCAGACCTCATGCAGACCCTAAGAGAACACAAACTTCAGCCAAGACTACTATACCCAGCAAAACTCTCAATTGCCATAGATGGGGAAACCAAGATATTCCACGACAAAACCAAATTTGCAAGATACTTATCTACAAACCCAGCCCTACAAAGGATAATAGGGGAAAAATACCAACACAAGGGGGGAAACAACACCCCAGAAGAAACAAGATAGAAACCCCATCTCATCCAACCCAAAAGAAGAGAACCACTCAAATACAAATAATAATAATAATGCCCAAAATGTCAGGAAGTAATAGTTACTATTACTTAATATCTCTTAATATCAATGGACTCAATTCCCCAATCAAAAGACACAGACTAACAGACTGGATACGGAAACAGGACCCTACATTTTGCTGCATACAGGAAACATATCTCAGTGTCAAAGACAAACACCACCTTAGAGTAAAAGGCTGGAAGACAGTTTTACAAGCAAATGGTCCCAGGAAACAAGCCGGAGTAGCCATTCTAATATCAGATAAAATTGACTTTCAACCTAAAGTCATCAAAAGAGACACAGAAGGTCACTTCCTGCTTGTCAAAGGGAAAATCCACCAAGAAGAACTCTCAATACTGAACACCTATGTGCCAAATGTAAGGGCACCCTCATTCATAAAAGAAACTTTACTAAAGCTTAAAGCACACATCGCACCTAACACAATGATTGTAGGTGACTTCAACACTCCACTCTCCTCAATGGACCGATCAGGAAAGCAGAAATTAAACAGGGATACAGTGAAACTAATTGAAGCTTTGGACCAATTGGATTTAACAGATATATATAGAACATTCCATCCTTAAGCAAAAGAGTATACCTTTTTCTCAGCACCGCACAGTACCTTCTCAAAAATTGATCATATAATTGGTCACAAGACAGACCTCAACAAATACAAGAAAACCGAACTAATCCCATGTCTCCTATTGGATCACTATGGAGTAAAAGTGGTCTTCAATAGCAAGAAGAACAACAGAAAGCCCACATACACATGGAAACTGAACAATACTCTACTCAATGACACCCTGGTCAAGGAAGAAATAAAAAAAGAAATCAAAGACTTTTTAGTCTTCAATGAAAATGAAGGTACGGCCTACCCAAATCTCTGGGACACAATAAATGCAGTGCTAAGAGGAAAACTCATAGCCCTGAGTGCCTCCAAAAAGAAACTGGAGAGACCATACACTAGCAACTTAACAGCACACCTGAAGGCCCTGGAACAAAAAGAAGCTAACTCACCCAGGAGGAGTAGAAGAGAGGAAATCATCAAACTAAGGGCTGAAATCAATCAAGTAGAAACAAAGAGAACTATACAAAGAACTAACAAAACCAAGAGCTGGTTCTTCGAGAAAATCAACAAGATAGATAAACCCTTAGCTAGACTAACCAAAGGGCACAGAGATAGTATCCAAATTAACAAAATTAAAAATGAAAAGGGGGATATAACAACAGAAACAGAGGAAATTCAAAAGATCATCAGATCCTACTACAAAGGCCTATACTCAAAACAACTGGAGAATCTGGAGGAAATGGACAATTTCCTAGACAGATACCAAATACCACAATTAAATCAGCATCAAGTAGATCAGCTAAACAGTCCTATAACCCTTAAAGAAATAAAAGGGGTTATAGAAAGCCTCCCAACCAAAAAAAGTACGGGACCAGATGGTTTTAGTGCAGAATTCTACCAGACCTTCAAAGAAGACTTAACACCAATACTCTTCAAACTATTCCACAAAATAGAGACAGAAGGGACACTGCCCAACTTGTTCTTCGAAACCACAATTATGCTGATACCTAAACCATAAAAAGATCCAACAAAGAAAGAACTACAGGCCAATTTCTCTTATGAATATTGATGCAAAAATACTAAATAAAATTCTTGCCAACCGAATCCAAGAGCATATCAAAACGATCATTGACCATGATCAAGTAGGCTTCATCCCAGGGATGCAGGGATGGTTCAATATACGGAAATCCATCAATGTAATCCACTACATAAACAAACTAAAAGAAAAAACCACATGGTCATCTCATTAGATGCTGAAAAAGCATTTGACAAAATTCAGCATCCTTTCATGTTAAAAGTCTTGGAAAGAGCAGGAATTCAAGGCCCATACCTAAACATAGTAAAAGCAATCTACAGCAAACCAGTATCCAACATCAAAATAAATGGAGAGAAACTTGAAGCAATCCCACTAAAATCAGGGACTAGACAAGGCTGCCCTCTCTCTCCATATCTTTTCAATATAGTACTTGAAGTTCTAGCGAGAGCAATTAGACAACATAAGGAAGTCAAAGGGATACAAATTGGAAAGGAAGAAGTCAAAGTATCATTATTTGCAGATGATATGATAGTCTACTTAAGCGATCCAAAAAACTCTACCAGAGAACTTCTACAGCTGATAAACGACTTCAGCAAAGTGGCTGGTTATAAAATTAACTCAAGCAAATCAGTAGCCTTCTTGTACTCAAAGGACAAGCAGGCTGAGAAAGAAGTTAGGGAAGTAACACCCTTCACAATAGCCACAAACAACATAAAGTACCTTGGCGTAACTCTAACCAAACAGGTGAAAGATCTGTATGACAGGAACTTCAAGTCCCTGAAGAAAGAAATCGAAGAAGACCTCAGAAGATGGAAAAATATTTCTTGCTCCTGGATTGGCAGGATCAATATAGTAAAAATGGCCACCTTGCCAAAAGCAATCTACAGATTCAATGCAATCCCCATCAAAATTCCAAATCAATTCTTCATAGATCTAGACAGAGCAATTCTCAAATTCATCTGGAGCAACAAAAACCCCAGGATAGCTAAAACTATTCTCAACAATAAAAGGACTTCTGGGGGAATCAATATCCCTGACCTCAAGCAGTACTACAAAGCAATTGTGTTAAAAACTGCATGGTATTGGTACAGCAACAGGCAGATAGATCAATGGAATAGGATTGAAGACCCAGAAATGAACCCAAAGACTTATGGTCACTTGATCTTTGATAAAGGAGCCACAACCATCCAGTGGAAAAAAGATAGCCTTTTCAACAAATGGTGCTGGTTCAACTGGAGGTCAACATGCAGAAGAATGCGAATTGACCCACTCTTATCTCCTTGTACTAAGATCAACTCCAAGTGGATCAAGGACCTCCACATAAAACCAGACACACTGAAACTATTAGAAAAGAAACTTGGGAAGACCCTGGAGGACATGGGCACAGGGGTAAAGTTCCTGAACAGAACACCAATAGCTTATGCTCTAAGATCAAGAATTGACAAATGGGACCTCATAAAATTACAAAGTTTCTGTAAGGCAAAGGACACTGTCAGAAGGACAAAACGGCAACCAACAAAGTGGGAAATGATCTTCACCAACCCCACATCCGACAGAGGGCTAATATCCAATATATACAAAGAACTCAAGAAGTTAGACCCCAAAGAACCAAATAACCCTATCAAAAAATGGGGTACAGAGCTAAACAAAGAATTTTCACCAGAAGAAATTCGGATGGACAAGAAACACCTTAAGAGATGTTCAACATCATTAGTCATCAGGGAAATGCAAATCAAAACAACCCTGAGATTCCACCTCACTCCAGTCAGAATGGCTAAGATTAAAAACTCGAGAGACAACAAGTGCTGGCGAGGATGTGGAGAAAGAGGAACACTCCTCCACTGTTGGTGGGATTGCAAAATGGTAAAACTGCTCTGGAAATCAGTGTGGCGGTTCCTCAGAAAATTGGGCATGTCACTTCCAGAGGACCCTGGCATACCACTCCCGGGCATATACCCAGAGGATTCCCCTGCATAGAGCAACATTTCTAAGGCACTCAAATGTGCGTTACTAAGTTGCCTTTTTCTATCTGTTGACAGCCCCTAAATTTATCACTGTTGCTTGTTACTGCACAACAGTTCAATGACCATATTAAATGGATCATTGTCACATGCATATTAAGAAAGAATAATTGTAGTAATTCATAACCAGAGAAATAAGAGTCTTAGGTGTTGCTTCTATCTCCGACCTGCGGAAAAGAGTGACGACACAGCATTCTTCTCAAAGCAGTTTATTCAGGATCCTTACAGCATGAATGCAGGAAAAAGGGTGGTGGCCCCCTCTGCCCCCAAGCACAGTCCTTTTATCTCCTCTAGCTCCACCCCATCAGTCCACTTTATGTAGTCTCTGTGGATAGGTCCACGTAACATGGCCTGATACTGCATCATCGGGTGCACCTGTGCCGTTCATCTGGAAAGGTGTGGCAAACTCAGGAGCAGGAGGTAATCAGGTGTTAGTCATGAGACTTAGCCAGAATCCCAGACGCCATCTTGGGGCTGCCACACCTGCTCTCCACACTTAGGAATGTTTTAAGATATCCATGGGTGGTGGGGACTGAGCTTTGGTCACCAGGAAAAACAGCGAGTACTTTTAACCATTGAGCAGTCTTTCCAGACCCCAGTGTACTAGCCATTTTTGTTCCCCAAATATGAATATTTGCATGGAAGTAACTATAGAAGCCACCATATAGAGTGACTGAAGCACACTGTATGGTATCTCTATACCCCTCTAAAGATAAATGCAGATCAAGGCAACTGCAGCAATGTAAACATAGGAAGTAATTACATACATATCATTGATTTGTTATTTACAATGTTGTTACATATTTATGTTGCTGTCATTAATTCATCTTCTCCACTCATGTGACCTTCTACTAATTTTTCTTTCGCTCCCTCTCGCATTTCCTCAACTTTATGGTTAAGTTGCTATGGCAGAAACCATCATGGTAGGGGGTAAAGGTAGATGTTTCTTTTTTCATTATAATTTCCATTCAGAGGTTGTTATGGTTTGTATATGCTTTTCCCAGGGAGTGGCACTATTAGGAGGTGTGGCCTTGTTGGAGTAGGTGTGTCACTCTGGGTGTGGACTTTGTTCTCTGGTTAAGTCTGATAAAGAGAATTTTGAACCAACATAGCAAGCTGAGAAAGAAAAGGTACAAAATATATAGTTTGAGTATTAAAGGAACTTCAGGAAATGAAATGGAGCTGAATTCTAGGATATTGAATTAAGGGAGTGGTGACCTTGGGACAAGAGTCCACCCATCTAAATTTTGGTCCAGGCAGGTAGTACAAGCCTTTAATAGGTGAAGAAAAACTTTAATCCAGGCTTGGTGGACCACACCTTTAATCCCAGTGTTTAGGAGACAGGCATGCAGATCTCTGAGATCAAAGTCAGTCTATGGACCAAGTACTGGTTTTGAAGGCATCATGAACAACAGCTGAGGCTTGGTACTCTTAGAGGCCATGGAAGGCCATTGGTGAAAGTGTACCCTCAGTTGTAATTGACAGCCCAGGACTGAAGTGGCTGAGGCTTGGTACTATGAAGAGAGCCTATGAGAGGCTTTGGTGAATTATAGTTGCAGTGGAAGACCCTAGCATATTGGAGATGCCAGTACCTTGGGATGACCACCAAGAACAGCAGTGGCAGTGGAGTGGATCAATCTGAACTTAGAGTGTTACAAAGGGCAGAGCTGGAGAAGTGACAAAGATGAAAAAGGAGTTGAATATCTGAAGACTGCTTTACCATCAGTCATGGAGATGCAGAGTTTGGACTTTGCCCAGCTGGTTTCCTGTTTTGCTTGGGGGATTACAGTTAAGTGATTGGATGAATCTCAAAAGGGACCTTGAACTTTGGACTTTTAACACTGTTGAGACTGCTATAGACTACAGGGACTTTTGAAGTTGGACTAAATGTATTTTGCATTATGCTATGTTTAAGTATGGCCCCCATAAACTCATGTTTGAACAAGCCTATGGGGGCCAGGGAGTGGAATGTTATGGTTTGTATATGCTTTTCCCAGTGAGTGGCACTATTAGGAGGTGTGGCCTTGTTGGAGTAGGTGTGTCACTCTGGGTGTGGGCTTAAGACCTTCACCCTAGTTGCCTGGAAGTCAGTCTTCCACTAGCCGCCTATAGATGAAGAGATAGAACTCTGAGCTCCTCCTGTACCATGCCTGCCTGGATGCTGCCATGTTTCTGCCTTGATGACAATGGACTGAACCTCTGAGCCTGTAAGCCAACCCCAATTAAATGTTATCTTTTATAAAACTTGCATTGGTCATGGTGTCTGTTCACAGCAGTAGAACCCTAACTAAGACAGAGGTTTATTGGACTTTAAGAAATAGGCCCTATGACACTATTTTAAGTAACACATATATTATTACTTTAAAAAGTTTAGCCTGAAGAAGAAAAAAACCAGAATGGCTCATGTCTTCATTTTATGTAACTACAAGTTCTTGTGATCATGTGTATATGAGAGAGAGGGAGAGAGAGAGAGAGAGAGAGAGAGAGAGAGAGAGAGAGAGAGAGCCTAAGTACCAGTATGGTTTACTTTTCTACATTAGGTTTGGAAATAAGTTCTCTTGCTGAACATCGGGCTCATCAATTTGAATAGGCCAGTGAGTTCCAGGAAACCTCCTATCTCTTCATCCACAAAACTGGAATTAAAAGTTCACACAACTCCACACAGATTTTTATGTGGGTTCTTGGGATCTGGGTTCAGAGCCACATGTTTAGGCTGTGCAAACACTTTAGAGACAGAACCATCTCCCTGGTTCCTCTTCCATCCATTTTGCCTTCCATTCATTTTCTTTTGGTCCCCACTCTCATCCACTTTACAGCCAATCAGTAGAGAAGAAACTATCACAGTGGTGGGTAAGAATACATGATTTTTTTCTTTTCTGTATTCATTCAAGGAAAGGCAATACCTTTTTTTAATTTTCTATATACTTTGTTTACATTAATTTTCCCTTTCCCAGTTCCCCCCTCACCATATGTCCCATAAGTCCTCTTCCCTCCACCAGTTCCCCAATGACTGCCCCCCCCCATTTCTCTGTTCTGGTACTCTCCTACAATACTGGATCAAGTCTTTTCAGGACCAGGGCATTCTCCTTCCTTTTTCTTGGGAATCTTTTGATTTGCTAATTGTGCCTTGAGTATTCAGAGCTTCTGGGCTGATTAATATCCACTTATCAGTGATTGCATTCCATGTGTATTCTTTTGTGATTGGATTATCTCACTTAGGATAATATTTTCCAATTCCAACCATTTGCCTACAAATTTCATGAATTCATTGTTTTTAATTGCTGAGTAGTATTCCATTGTATAAATATACCACATTTTCTGTATCCATTCCTCCATTGAGGGACATCTGTGTTGTTTCCACCTTCTGGCTATTATAAACAAGGCTGCTATGTACATAGTGGAGCCATTAACCTTGGCAAAGGGTACACACCTCAAAGGAAGAACCTAAAAATATGTACACTATTATACAAGCAAGTCTTACTCCCAGAGCAACCATCAACACTGGTGGAGGCCCATGCCCTGCTGGCTCTATTCCAGGGGCAGGAAATCATGTCATATTGTCCCTTATTTGAACAAGCTGGACTCAGCAACAGAAAGCAGAGTTCATATCAGCAAGGCTCAATTGTAATCCACTTTTAACCACTTTTTTCATTTTTGTTGCCTATTAACATAACTCTTACAGGTATTTTTCTGATCTCCTAATTTCATAAGATATCACAAGGAATTAACTTCATTTGTATCACAGGTGGCATTTCCTACCATGTGGGAGTTGTAATGATTTATTATACTTGTAGACTTACACTTCCATTAACCTTTGTAATGGCTTTACATAAAGTGAGCACCAAGCTTGGACTTTTGAAGACATGATTCAGAATATATGACAAATAAGGAGTTCCACCTGCAGTCCCATCCTTTATAGTAGGTGGACTGTAGCTAACCATTTCTGAGAAACTTCCAACAGGTTCAGTCCTCCATGCTGAAGATACTGCCATGGACCTTGACAAGTTAAAGCACACACTGCTCAGCCCCTGAGCAATAGCAGGAAGAAAGCAAAAAATAAATAGGGACAATCCACTTACATAGCCACAGTGTACTCTGATTTCTACCTTCAACTTTAAAATTGTCAAGATACACAAATATATGTACCAGTGTGCAAACCATGAGAGAATTTATCTATGAACAGATACTAGAGAAAAAGATAGAGTTCAATCTAAATAAATGAGTCTATTTGTTTTTAAAGATAATGAAGCATTTAAGGTGATAAATAAAAATTGCTATCATTGCAAGAAAATCATTATTACAAAAAGAAATAAAGATCTAAAGTGGAATTAAGAGCCAATTAACATTGCCTTTGACCAAGGCAAACTCAGTTTGAATCAAGTACAGAAAGAACCATTGAGTATAGCTGACTCAAAACTAGTTTATATTCAGCTAGAATTCTTATATATCCCAGAATTGCTGGACCAAGGAATGGTGCCATCCACATGGGGTTGAGCCCTCCTTTATCAATTAACTGTAGGAAGCCGCGTTCACCATTACAAGATGGCGCCCATTTCCTGTGATGAATCAGCGATGTGCTGTTGTTTACTCCACTCCGCGCCCTACTGCGCATGCGGGGGTAGAGGTTTGGCGGGTCGCAGCTCAGACCCAGAGCATACTAATGAGGCATCGTGGTATGCACCAATCACGTAGAAACACATCTAGCCTAGGCCTATTTAAGTTAGCACCATTCCTTTTTTCATGGTCTTTCGCCTCTGCAATCAACCCCGCAATAAACGTCTGTGGAAGGATCCTGTTTGTCTCATGTCCTTCTTGCTGGCGAGATAGACGTGACCAACAATTAACAGTCAAGAAAATCTCCTGCAGACATGCCAACAGGCCAGTTTGATCTGGGCAATACCTCATTTGAGACCCACTTCTTAAGTAACTCTAACTCTTCTGAAATTGAAAGACAAAGTCAACCAAGACCACCATGATTCTTCTACCACAGGTTAGGATGTACAGGCCTTGGCCAAGTGACTTTTCTCAGTAACAGTTGGAAGTACATTTGAGGTGACAATTCATCTCTTCTACATTTTTTTTCTCTCTTCTACATTTTAAGTTGCCAAAATGTCTACTGACAAGAGAATAAACAAACTTGTAACTTACACAGATAAACAAGGCTAGCCTCCTCTTTTACATTCTAACAGGACAATTTTATATTTTAAGATGACAATCTTAGGCAGAGTTTTGTTCCCTGCCAGCTATAAATAGTGCTATTCAGACTTTGAATATGACAAGACAATTACACACCAACTGGAATGGTAATTTTTTTCTGATGCTGTATGGAATTCTCACCATATAGAAAACTAATCTTTTCCAATTCACTCTAAAATGTTGTTTCTAAAAAGAGACATACAGGCATTATCCTAGCAATATATTATTACATGGTAGGAACCCTATCAATATGAGAATTTTCCCTTTTATAAGCCATATTTGTTATTCTGTCACTCAAAGTGTAATGTTGAAAACTGAAGTTGTAAAGATAATGGTTATCTCCTTTGTAAGTATTGTACTCACATGCCAGAGAAGAAAATACTATTTATGAAATGTATCAATATTAAGCAATAGATACAAATCTATGTTGTGGGAGAGTGAAATAAAACAATATATGATGGTGTCATATGGAAGTTGACACAGGAGGATCAGGAAGCTAGGACCAGATGCATTTACAAAGCAAGTTCAACTGCAGCTTGGTTATATGAAACTTTTTCTTAACAGACAAACAGAAGAAAATATAAAATTAAATGTTAGAACATGGCCCTGTACCTTTAGGCCTGATCTCAAAGCATGAATCAGACAAGAAGGGATGAAATAGAGAAAGGAGAGAAGGAAGCAGGAATGAGTTAAAGAGGAACTAGTTGTGAGGAGGAAAGAGACCTGTGGAAGTGGGAAGGGTACGAAAGAGTGTAACAGAAGATATCATGTGGAGAGTCTAAACGGGAAGTCTCCATTGAGCCTCTCCCCTTGGAGTTTAGGGAATCCCACAAGGCAGAAGAGATGAACATTCATTCTAAGTCAGGTCCAAAGATGAGGCCACAGGTATGCCCTGTGATAAAGCAAAGGTATGTGAAACTGTTGCTTTGAACTTACAATGAGCTTCCAGAATAAGATACTGCTTTGAATTTACTATTGATATCCTTCAGTAACTCTCCCTTTATGTACATTTATCTATGAGGCAATTTTATAAATAACTATTGCTTAAGATAGTATAAATTGACAGAGAGAAGAAATAAAACATATCCTTTGGGACTGCATTTCATCCACCAATTGTATAAATGTATGTATGTATGTATGTATGTATGTATGTGGATATATACATATGTAAATATGTGTGTATGCACATAAATATGCACATGCACTTTTGAAATTGATAAAAAGGTAGTCAGGCCCAGCCAAAGACAGAGAGAAAGGGAGGGGGAGGGAGGGAGAGAGAAGGGGGCACATGGTTCTCCCTGGAAGTTAGAAATAGAATGGATTATGGGTGGACTTGGGATGGAACAGAACACAAATCACAGGATCAGTTTATCTGGGGAGGGAGCATAGTGTTGAGAGAGAGACTGCAGGGAAAGACAACTAAAATTCAGGAGCACTTGAGGGATGGCATGGAAAACTTAATGCTGTGGGAAAAGTGCACATGTAGCTTTGTCTTTCTTCCCTTCCTTTTCTTTCTGTCTCACAAAGATTTAATGAAGCCTCTCTCATGTAGCCAGCCAGAGATCTTGAGCTTTAGAGAAAAGGTCCAGGTTACTAAACCTTTTCCTTAATCCCCTGATGCTATCAGCAGGAGTTAAATTGGCAGAAGCCAGCAGCTTTTGGCCACAGCATAACAAGAGTTAAAGAGTTAAATTGCTAAAAGTAAGCAGCTCTTGGCCATGTAATCACCTATACCAAATCCTTTACATCCTGCCTTCCTCAGGGAACTGAATGCCCTCCTAGCCTCCAGCACATATGGACCTACCAATTGTTTACAGAACATTTTACCCTTTTACAAAAGGATATACCTTACTCTCTGCACCTCATAAGACTTTCTCCAAAATTGACCACACACTTGGACACAAAACAAGTCTCAACAGGAACAAGAAAATTGAAATAACTTCTGACATTCTATCAGGCCACCACAGATTAAACATGGATAATAACAACAAAAGCAACAGAAAGCTTCCAAACTCATGTAAACTGAACAACTAACTCTACTGAATGAAATTTGGGCTAAGACAGAAATAAAGAAATTAAGGACTTTCTAGAATTCAATGAAAATGAACACACATCATACCTTATGGGGCAAAATGAAAGCATACTAGCAACTTAATAGAACACATGAGCACTCTAGAATAAAAAGAAAAAGTCAAAGAATAAAGAGTTATATAGATGGATTTTGAGATAGGTCAATTCTAATCTTTCTGAAGAGTCACCATACCAATCTCCATAGCGTCTGTACAGGCTTGCACTCCCACCAGCAGTGGAGGCGTAGTGTTCCCTTTGTTCCACATCATCACCAGCATGAGCTGGCATTCATGTTACTAATCTCCACCATTCTGACAGGTGTAAGATGGAATCTCAAAATTAGTTGTTTTGATTTCTATTTCCCAGATGGCTAAGGAAATTGAATGTTATTTGTCTCTTGGCCATTTGCTTTTCCTTTATTGAGAACTCTCTGTTTAGAACTATACCCCATCTTTTATGAGATTATTTTATTTTTGAAATCTAGTTTATTGAGTTCTTTATATATTTTGAATATTGGTCCTCTATCAGATGTGGAATTTGTAAGAGTTGGTTCTTTGAGAAAACAAATAAGATAGACAAACCTTTATCAAAGCTAATTAAAAGACAGAGTGAGACTACCCATAGTTTAAAATCAGAAATGAAAAGGGGTACATAACAACGGACATTGAGGAAATCTGGAGAATCATAAGGAGAAAGGATGCTTCATCCTACCACAAGGACACTTGGCTCAACCATGTTCACTGTAGTTCTATTCATAATGGCAGAAAACTGGAAACTACCTAGATGTGCTTCAACAGGTGAATGCATTACACAAAACTTGTTTTTTTTTAAATCATTAAAACTGTAGGCAAATGGATTGGACTAGAAAAATCATCCTGAGGGAGGTAACCCAGTTCCAGAAATATAAATATGCTATGTAACCACTTACATATGGATATTAAATAAATGACAACCAACCTATAGTCTGAAACCCAGAGAGGTTAGGTTTCGAGAAAGGAACTGTTGGTGGGGCATATGGTTCTCTCTGGGAGGTAGAAATAGAATGGATGATAGGTAGACTTGGGATGAGACAGAACACAAATCAGAGGATCAGGTTAGCAGGGGCAGGGGGTATAGTGTTAAGATAAGGACTGAAGGGAAGGACAACTAGAATTCAGGACCATTTGAGAGCTGGCATGAAAAACCTAGTGCTGAGGAAAATCTCCAAAATATATTGAAGACAATACTGATGAAGTCTCCTAATAATGGGGATAACAGACTCCTGATTGGTCATCTGTTGCCACCAAATGAGTCTTCCAGTACTAGAACTGGGTTACATCCAATTGAGATGTTGGCCAGGGAAGTCCGGTGGAAATCTCCACACAACCCAGGCTGTTGCCAGGACAATGGGTCGCTCTCTGCAAACAGATTGTGTGTGTATACTGTTGCTGAGGGCAACACCTACACAACTCATTAAATACAGAAAAGTTTAGCTTGAGTCTATATGAAACTTTCACCAATATGTTCTAGTATCTTTGATGCAACAAAGTACTCTACAGGCTACCAAAAAGACCAACTCAGGCACAAAACCTGTGACCTACAATTTATCCTGCTGACAAGATATGCCAGAGCAATGGTGGCAAAGAACTTGTGGGACTAGCCAACCAATATCTGACTAGACTTAAGGCCCATCTACAAGTAAGAACCAGTACCTGACACTGGTTGGGTCACCAAGACAAGACTAGATAGGTCAGAGACCTATGGTAAAACCAAATACTACTGGTCTTCAAAAATGCAACAACAAAATGACTCCTCATGATGCTGCTGTACTTATAGACTGGTGCTTTATTCAGTCATCATCAGAGAGGCTTCCTTCTGCAGTAGATGGGAACAAACACAGAGACCCACAACCAGATATTCCCTTGGGAGATACAGCTCTAAGTGGATGTTTCCATCAAATCCCTCCCCTAGGAGCTGAGAGAAACCCATGGAAGAGGAGGCCAAAAGAGAGTGTAAGAGCCAGAGGAGAGGGAGGACAGCAAAACAACACAGGTCTCTGAATCAGCAGAGCAAGACTCATGTAAGCTCACAAAGACTGAAGCAACAAGAACAGAGCCTACACAGGTTTGCAACAGGTCCACTGTGTATGTATCGTAACTTTTAGCTTACTGTTTTTATGGGATTCCTGAGTGTATGAACATGTGGGTCTCTGTTTTAGCTGCTTACTGTTGGGGCTATTTCCCTCTGTTGGTTTTTTTTTTTTTTTTTTTTTTTTTTTTTTGTCTAGATTCAATGAGATAGGCGTGGTTTTATCTTACTTTCTATTTTGTCATGCTTGGTTGTATGCTCTTAGAAACTTGCTCTTTTTTTTATTCTTTTTTTCTTTATTTTCTATATTCTTTGTTTACATTCCAAAGGCTTTCCCCTTTCCCAGTTCTCCCCTCACCATATGTCCCATAAGTCCTCTTCCCATCACCCATTCCCCACCCCCACCCCCCATTTCTCTGTTCTGATACTCTCCTACAAAACTGGATCCAGTCTTTTCAGGACCAGGGTCCTTTCATTCCTTCTTCTTGGGAATCTTCTGATTTGCTAATTGTGCCTTGAGTATTCAGAGCTTCTGGGCTCATTAATATCTACTTATCAGTGATTGCATTTCATGTGTATTCTTTTGTGATTGGGTTAACTTACTTAGGATGATATTTTCCAGATCCAACCATTTGCCTACAAATTGCATGAATTCATTATTTTTAATTTCTGAGTAGTATTCCATAGTATAAATATACCACATTTTCTGTATCCATTCCTCCTTTGAGGGACATCTGGGCTCCTTCCAACTTCTGGCTATTATAAATAAGGCTGCTATAAACATAGTGGAGCATGTGTCTTTATTATATGCAGGGGATTCCGCTGGGTATATGCCCATGAGTGGTATGACAGGGTCCTCTGGAAGTGTCATGCCCAATTTTCTAAGGAACCACCAGACTGATTTCCAGAGCGGCTGTACCATCTTGCAATCAAAGAAGACCTCAGGAGATGGAAAAATATTCCATGCTCTTGGATTGGCAGGATCAATATAGTAAAAATTGCCACCTTGCAAAAAGCAATCTACAGATTCAATGCAATCCACATCCAAATCCCAAATCAATTCTTCACTGATCTAGAAAGAGCAATTCTCAAATTCATCTGGAGCAACAAAAACCCCAGGATAGCTAAAACTGTTCTCAACAATAAAAGGACTTCTGGGGGAATCAATATCCCTGACCACAAACAGTACTACAGAGCAATTGTGCTAAAATCTGCATGGTATTGGTACAGCGACAGGCAAGTAGATCAATGGAATAGAATTAAAGACCCAGAAATGAACCCAAAGACTTATGGTCACTTGATCTTTGATAAAGGAGCTACAACCATCCAGTGGAAAAAAGATAGCCTTTTCAACAAATGGTGCTGGTTCAACTGGAGGTCAACATGCAGAAGAATGCGAATTGACCCACTCTTATCTCCTTGTACTAAGATCAACTCCAAGTGGATCAAGGACCTCCACATAAAACCAGACACACTGAAACTAATAGAAAAGAAACTTGGGAAGACCCTGGAGGACATGGGCACAGGGGAAAGTTCTTGAACAGAACACCAATAGCTTATGCTCTAAGATCAAGAATTGGCAAATGGGACCTCATAAAATTACAAAGTTTCTGTAAGGCAAAGGACAGAAAGTCAGAAGGACAAAACAGCAGCCAAAAAATTGGGAAATGATCTGCACCAACCCCACATTTGACAGAGAGCTAATATCCAATATATACAAAGAACTCAAGAAGTTAGACCCCAAAGAACCAAATAACCCTATAAAAAAAAATGGAGTACAGAGCTAAACAAAGAATTTTCACCAGAAGAAATTCAGATGGCTGAGAAGCACCTTAAGAGATGTTCAACATCATTAGTCATCAGGCAACTGCAAATCAAAACAACCCTGAGATTCTACCTCACACCACTTTCTATGACCATTCTATTTCTTTGGGGGTTATGGGACTAATTAGATGATCTATATGATCCTGTTTTAATTTTGGTATTTGGCATCTGTGTAGGAAATAGTCCATGTCCTCCAGATGTTGCAGTTATGTTGAGTATAGGCTTTTGTAGTATGATCTGATGTTTTTTGAATTTCCTCAGTTTCTGTTGTTATATCATTTTCATTTCTCATTTTGTTAATTTGGATACTGTCTCTGTGCCCTTTGGTTAGTCTGGCTTTATCTATCTTGTTGATTTTCTCAAAGAACCAGCTCCTGGTTTGGCTGATTCTTTTTATGGTTCTCTCTGTTTCTACTTGATTGATTTCAGCCCTGAGTTTGATGATTTCCTGTCTTCTACTCCTCCTGGATGAATTTGCTTCTTTTTGTCCCAGGGCTTTCAGGTATTCTGTTAAGTTGCTAGTGTTTTCTCTCTCCAGTTTCTTTTTGGAGGCACTCAGGGATATGAGTTTTCCTCTTAGCACTGCTTTCATTGTGTTCCATAAATTTGGGTACGTTGTACCTTCATTTTCATTAAATTCTACAAAGTCTTTGATTTCTTTTCTTATTTCTTCCTTGACCAAGGTATCATTGTGAAGAATATTGTTCAGCTTCCATGTGTATGTGGGTATTCTGTTGTTTTTGTTGCTATTGAAGATGACTCTTACTCCATAGTGATTTGATAGGAGGCATGGGATAAGTTCCATCTTCTTATATCTGTTGAGGTCTGTCTTGTGACCAATTATATGGTTGATTTTGGAGAAGGTACCATGAGGTGCTGAGAAAAGGGTATATTCTTTTGCTTTAGGATGAAATGTTTTACATATATATATATATATATATATATATGTGTGTGTGTGTGTGTGTGTATACATATATGTATATATACATATATATGTATATGTAGAATTATATATATATGTGTATATATATACGTATATACACGTATATATATATATATATATATGTAGAATTAAGGAATATGTGTGTGTGTGTGTGTGTGTGTGTGTGTGTGTGTGTGTGTGTTAAATCCAATTGGTCCAAAGCTTCCATTAGTTTCACCATGTCCCTGTTTAGTTTCTCTTTTCCTGATCAGTCTATTGAGGAGAATGGAGTGTTGAAGTCACCCACAATTATTGTGTTAGGTGTAATGTGTGTTTGAGCTTTAGTAAAGTTTCTTTTACATGAGCATGCCCTTGCATTTGGAGCATAGATGTTCAGAATTGAGAGTTCTTCTTGGTGGATTTTTCCTTTGACCAGTAAGAAGTGTCCTTCCATGTCTCTTTTGATGACTTTAGGTTGAAAGTAAATTTTATCTGATATTAGAATGGCTACGCTGGCTTGTTTCCTGAGCCATTTGCTGGTAAAATTGTTTTCCAGCCTTGTATTCTAAAGCAGTGTTTGTCTATGACACTGACCTGTGTTTCATGTATGCAGCAAAATTTTGGGTACTGTTTATGTATCCAGTCTGTTCATAGATGTTAAGAGATATTAAGGAATAGTGATTATTACTTCCTGTTTTTTTATGTTATTTTTATATTGAGTTGTTATCTTCTTTTCGGTTTGATGAAAGAAGGTTACTATCTTGCATTTTCCATAGTGTAGTTTCCCTCCTTGTATTGGTGTTTTCCACCTGTTCTCCTTTGTAGGGCTGGATTTGTGGAGAGATATTGTATGGTTTTATCATGGAATATCTTTGTTTCTCCATCTATGGTGATGGAGAGATTTGCTGGGTATAGTATTCTTGACTGGCATTTGTGTTCTCTTAGAATCTGTATGAGATCTGCCCAGGATCTTCTAGCTTTCGTGGTCTCAGATGAGAACTCTGGTGTAATGCTGATAGATCTTCCTTTATATGTTACTTGGCCTTTTTTTTTCTTACTGCTTTTAATATTCTTTCTTTGTTTAGTACATTTGGGGTTTTGCTGATAGATCTTCCTTTATATGTTACTTGGCCTTTCTTTCTCTTACTGCTTTTAATATTCTTTCTTTGTTTAGTACATTTGGGGTTTTGATTATTATGTAATGACTGGTATTTCTGTTCTAGTCTAGTCTGGAGTTCTGTAGGCTTCTTGTATGTTCATGGGCATCTCTCTTTTTAGATTAGGGAAGTTTTCTTCCATAATTTTGGTGAAGATATTTACTGACCCTTTAAGTAGTAAATCTTCACTCTCATCTATACCTATAATCCTTAGGTTTGGTCTTCTCATTGTGTCCTGGATTTCCTGGAATTTCTGGGTTACAAGCTTTTTGCATTTTCTTTGACTGTTGCGTCAGTGATTTCTATGCTATCTTTGGCATCTGAGATTCTTTCTTCTATCTATTGAATTCTGTTGTTGATATTTGCATCTATGGCCCCTGATTTCTTCCCAAGGTTTTCTATCTCCAAAGTTGCCTCCCTTTGTGATTTTTTTTGTTTTTGTTTTGTTTTTTGTTTTTTGTTTGTTTGTTTGTTTTGTTTCTTTTGAGACAGGGTTTCTCTATGTAGTCCTGGCTGTCCTGGAACTCACTCTGTAGACCAGGCTGGCCTTGAACTCAGAAATCTGCCTGCCTCTGCCTCCCAAGTGCTGGGATTACAGGCATGCGCCACCACCGCCCAGCCCTTTGTGATTTTTTTTTAGTTGTTTCTACTTCTGTTTTTAGATTCTGGATGGTTTTGCTCTGTTCCTTCAATTGTTTGTGTTTTCCTGTAATTCTTTAAGAGATTTTTGTGTTTCCTCTTTCATGACTTCTGCCTGTTGACCCAAGTTCTCCTGCATTTCTTTAAGTGATTTTTGCATTTCCTCTTTATTGGCTTCTATCTGTTGACCCATATTCTCCTGAATTTCTTTAAGTGTTTTTTATGTTTCCTGTGTATGGGCTTCTACCTAATTTATGTTCTCCTGTATTTCTTTAAGAGATTTATTTATGTCCTTCTTTTAATCCTCTAATAGCATCATGAGATGTGATTTTAAATGCAAATCTTGTTTTTCTGGTGTGTTGGGGTATCCAGGACTTGCTGTTGTTGGAGAATTGGGTTCAGATGCTGCCATATTGCCTTGATTTCTGTTAGTAAAGTTCCTATGTTTGCCTTTTGCCATCTGGTTATCTCTCGTGTTAATTGGTCCTGTTGTCACTGGCTGGTGCTTGAACCTCTTGTGAGTCTGTAAGGCTATTTCTGCACCACTGGATGACTGGGTTTCCCCTGGCACAGATTGCTGATGGGCTGCCCTACACTTGGGTGCCTTTGAAGCCCTGGTGTGCCTTGCCCCAAGCAATGTTATACTCGGATTGTCTCTGTGTCCCTGGTGTTACCTGTCTGGTCCACCCCGAAGCAAAAAAGGAGGATGCAACTGGGACCCTCTCCTAGCGCTGATCACTTTGCAGTACAAACAGCCCAGGACAGGGCTGGCACATATATGTCCCGCAGAGCTGCCCAGGCCCTGGGTGCAGGCAGAAGTCTGGCAGGCTGAGTCCCAAGCAATGTTTAATTTGGGACATCTCTGTGTACCTGGTGCTGCCCGTCAATCCATCCGGGAGCCAAGATGGCAGAGACCCCCTCCAAATGCCAATCACTTTGCAGGGCAAATGTTCCCCTATGCGTCCAGGGCTTGGACAGCTCTGTGGGCCGTCTGTGTACCAGACCTGTAGAAATGGAGTTATAGGTGGCTGTTAACTGCCTGCAGTAGGTGCTGAGGAGTGAACTTAGCTTCTCACCAAGAGCCCCAAGCATTCTTAACTGCTGAGCCATCTCTCCAACCACAAGAAAACATCACTAATACCAAATTGCTTCCTGATTTTTTTTTGTTGTGTTATATCCACAGAAAAACCTCACTGGTTATGTACAGTTTATGGCCCATTACCAAGATGGATAAATGAGTGATTATACCAATATTAGCTGATATCTAGTCTATTCAACCAAGAGATTCTAAGTAAATAAATAGCCTATTCTATTGGCACTTTACTTGTTGTTTTGGCAAGATACACCATGTCTATTTTGACTTCAGCTTTTATTGGTTAAAGTATAATTCCACAAAATTGATCTATTTACACAACACACTATACTTTAAAATCACACATTTAAAAATAATTTTCAAGAAGATAGTTGTTAAAAGATTCTCAGGTGATATTTTTAATTGCTTAATTTTTGATTGAAAATTTCATACATGTGTATAATATATCCTTATTACTCTTCTGTTGCTTCCCTTTCTTAAGCACGCCCCAACCCCTATCAATGATCCCCATTGTCCTATCAGGCTCTTTCCTAGTTTCCTGACCCTTACCTTTGTTGTTGCAATCCACTGAATTTAACCAATGCCATCTAAATAGAACATGGATTGGAAGTGGCCACTTGGAGCTTGATGATATCATTAGTAGATATACAGACTGATTTCTCCTTTCCCTGAATATATTAATAGCAAATAGTTAATCAATATGGGGTAGTTTACTAGTTTTATTTTCTGTTTTTGTGATTTTTTAAAGTGACAAAATCTAAGTTGTTGGAGAGAAAGTTTTAACGTAACATAGATTTTTAGTCAATTGTTGAGGTAGGCACTGAAAGAAGAGATCATGAAAAAACACTGTTTACTAGTTTGTTGTCAATGACCTATTAAGCTTGATCTCTTATACAGTGTAGGACTACCTACTTAACAGTGGCATTACCCACAGTGGTCTTGGTTTTCTCATAGTAATCAGCAATTAAGAAACTTGCACCCATATGCCCACAGGTCACTCTGATGTGGGAAAGTCCTATGTTCATATTTCTTCTTCTCAGATATGTCTAGATTATATCAAGTTTACAAAACTTAACCATCATATGTAGGACCCTTTAAATAAGATCAGTCTCCTTCAAAGCCTGGTTCATTGGTACATGTAAACAATAAACATATAAATAAACATAGGAAAATATGAAGATAGGGGATAGGTAAGTGGATGGATAGACAGATGATAGATAGATACATGATATCTAGCTAAATAGATAGATGATAGAAAATTTATGATTAGATACACAGATGATAGATAGATAGATAGATAGATACATACATACATACATACATACATACGTACATCAGTAGATGATGGACTGAGTTTCAACCAATATTTGTATTTTACTTAAGGCAGATGTTAATACAGAGTACACAATAAACTTTAAAATTAATGGTACTTCAGAATAGCTGCCATGTAGCATAATGTATATTTTATAATCTGAAATCTACCATGATACAGAAGTATAATTTTTAGCTTATCGCAGACATTTTGAACAATTGCACTGCATTCACTTCCCAGTTTAATAACCAAAAGCTAGCTAATGTCCCATCTTTCATGTGGTACTCTGCCTCAAGACTAATCCCTGCGATGGAAGTGTTTCTTTTGATATATAAAAGTATGCTTGAAAATAGTTATATAGTATAAAATACACCACTAAGTTCAGATTTCAGGTGGACAGCTATGCTGGTTAGTTTTTTGTCAACTTGACACAAGCTAAAGTCACTTGGAAGAAAGGAACCTCAGTTAAGAAAATGCTTCCATAAGATTGCTCTGTGGGACAGCCTGTAGGACATTTTCTTAATTAGGATTGATGGGGATGGCCAAGCCAATTGTAGGTAGTGCCATTCCCAGCCTGATGGATCTGTTTTCTATAAGAAATAAAGCTGAGTAAGGCAGAGTGGAGAGAGCCAGTACATAGAACTCCTCCATGGCCTCTGCATCAGTTCCTGCCTCCGGTTACTTGGTTTCCTTTATTTTTGCCCTCATTGCTTTTGATGATGAATTGTTAAATGGAACTGTGAGTGAAAGAAATCCTTCTCTCTTCAAGTTGCTTTTGGTTATGGTATTTCATCACACTAGTAGTCACACTAAGAATACAGTGAATACACATTAATGTTACTATGGCCTTTGTAATATTCTTTATTTAATTAATTTAATTTAATTAAAGTTTATCTGGGTCTCCTGTATTGTTATCAATTCTTCTAGAACATATCATTTTTATTATATGTAGTGTGCTATGATATAGCTTGCTACTATTTTAATACAGAAGTAGAAATCACATCTTATCTTTTCTCAGGGGCAAAACTGAAAAGATTTCATGTAGTGCTAAAGCATGGAACATTAGGAGACAAGGTGTCGAGTTACAGGAAAGAGCAGCTCATCAGTGGAGAATCTGGTCCAGTGGTCAGGAAACAATTCTCAGATAATATGGCAGTAGACACTGAAAGGAAAGAAAGGGGAGTCCGGATACAAACATCAGCCATAGCAGAGGTTTGTAGATGGCAGAAAGATGAGACACTGGGGAATGAGAACACCCAGGGGTCTTTCAGATCCATATGACTTCTTTAGATGAGAAAACACTGCAGGAAGTTGGAGAAAATACAAACTTCAGAATCAGAACTTAAAAAAAAAAAAACCCGCTTCTTTCAGATCTCCTACTAATGAACCCATGTTGTTTTGGTGTCTGATCATCCTGCCACCCAGAGTCTTGGATTGCAAGGAAAATGTATTCTCTGTATTGCCACGCATCAAAGGAACCAAGTAAAAGTTAAAAAACAAACAAACAAACAAACAAACAAAAAACACTGTACTCTATTCAAGCCCTCATTTTTATGGCTTTCTCTGCTACTGATACAAGTAAAGTATAATATTATCATCACCAAATTTTGAGTCAAAGGCAAGGAAAAGAGATTTAATTGTGATTGTGTGCACACAAGCACAGTGCCTCAGAGGCCAGAAAACAGACACAAATCACATGGAGCTGAAGTTACAGGAAGTTGTGTTTCCTGCAAGAATGGTATGTATTCTAGCCACTGAGCTGTCTCTCCAGTCTGTACAATATATTTTAATCATGTCCACCCAACTTCTCCCAGAGCCTACCCCTATTGTCCATCCAACTTCACATACTATATTTTTAAAAAATATTTAAATGATTTATTTACTTTTATTTTACATGCATTCTTGTTTTTCCTTGACTAGAGAGAGAGTGTCAGATTCACTGGAACTGGAGTTACAGACAGTTGTGAGTTGTCATATAGGTGCTGGGAATCAAACCAGTATCCTCTGGAAGAACTGCCAAAGCTCTTTAGGTCTAAGCCATCTCTCCCATCCCCAAATTCTGGATTTGGAAAAGCTCTTCACCCACCCTACATCCAACAGAGGGCTAATATCCAATAAATACAAAGAACTCAAGAAGTTAGACTCCAGAGAGCCAAATAACCCTATTTTTAAAAATGAGATACAGAGCTAAACAAAGAATTTTCACCTGAAGAATTTTGAATGGCTGAGAAGCATCTTAAGAAATGTTCAACATCATTAGTCATTAGGGAAATTCAAATCAAAAGAACCCTGAGATTTCACCTTACACCAGTCAGAATGGCTAAGATTAAAAACTCATGAGATAGCAGGTGTTGGTGAGGATGTAGAGAAAGAGGAACACTCCTCCACTACTGTGGGAGGGGGGGATTGCAAGCTGGAACAACTACTCTGGAAATCAGTATGGTGGTTCCTCAGAAAACTGGGCATGATACTTCCAGAGAACCCTGTTATGCCACTCCTGGGCATATACCCAGAAGATTTCCGCCATCATTCAATAAGGACACATCTCTGACTTCTATTCGGTCTAGAACTGAGCCAATGAAATGACCTTTTCCTCATTTAAGATGGATCATCATATATTAATTAATGAATTCAACAAAACCCCAACATGCAAACACAGAGACCCATCTCTCAGATGATTATAGATTCAGTCAAGTGGATTACACTTTTAATACTATTAAGAAAAAACTTAGTTAATCCAAATATATGGTGAAGGCAGAAAATATGCCCAAATTCACTCAAATGTTCAAAGCTATTGCCAAAATACGCATTGTATGAAAGGCAAAGCTTAGGAATAACTCTGTGGTTCTTCAAGAACTATAATAAAATGTAATTATATAATATCAAGTATTAAAATTTATAAAGCCATGATGATTAACATTTTGGAGTTAATATAAATGAATTAATATAAATTAGGGTTTGGGTTAGGGTTAGGGAATATAAATGGAACATAAATGGGAATATAAATGAGTAAGTGGGTAATGCTGAGTAAAGACATAACTATGAAGTAACTATGAAGTTATGTGTCATAACAAACACAGTATTGCCAGGACAAATTGCCAGGACAAGAACAAATTTACACAATATCTATTCACCAGTATAAGATACCAGAAGGAAAACTGCAACGCAAGGTAGTTAACCACAGCCACAAAACCTCAGCAAAACTGAAAGAAGGCAAGCACACACACACACACACACACACACACACACACACACCAAATACACACACAGACATATATACCACCACCACCATTACCATCACTACACACCACCACAACAGGAATGAATAATCATTGTTCTTTATTATTCCTCAATATCAATGGACTCAATTTACCAATAAAAAGATATAGACTATCAGAACAGACACAAAAACAGGATTCATCATTCTGATGCATACAAGAAACACCTCAACATCAAAGATAGACATTATCTCAGAGTAAGGGGCTGGAAAAAGATTTTTCCAAGCAAACAGACACAAGAAGCAAACTGGAATAGCCATTCTAATAGCTAATAAAATAGACTTCCAACCAAAATTAATCAAAAGTGGTAGGAAGGATATTTCATATTCATTAAAGGAAAAATCCACCAAGATGATATCCCAATTCTGAATGTCTATGTCCCAAGCCCAAGAGCACTGACATTCCTAAAGAAAGCATTTGTAAAGCTTACAACACATTGAAACTTACATATTAATAGTGGTAAGCTTCAACACCACACGTTCACCAATGGCCAGGTCATGAAGACAGAAACTAAACTGAGAAATAATTGAACAAATACACATTGTAATGCAAATAGACCTAACAGATATCTACAGAACATTTCACACAAACAAACAAAACATATACCTTCTTCTCAGCACCTCATAGAATCTTCTCCAAAGCTAATCATATTCTCAGTCAAAAAGAAACTCTCAAAAGGTAGAATTGAAATAACCCCCCTGTGTCTTATCAAACCACCATGGACTTCAACAGCAATAGAAACAACAGAAAGCCTTCAAACACATGAAAACTGAACAACTCTCTACTCAATGACCACTTGGTCAAGAAATAAAGAAATAAATAAATTAAAGAGTTTCTAGAATTCAGTAAAATTAATCCACAACATAACCAAGCTTATAAGACTCAATGAAATCAGTATTAAGAGGAAAGTTCATAGCACTGAGAAACATCGTAAAGAAATTAGAGAGATCTCATACTAATGACTTAACGGCACATCTGAAAGGTCTATAATTAAAAGAAGCAAACACAGCAAAGAGGAGTAGACAGCAGGAAATAATCAAATTCGGGGTTGAAATCTATCAATTAGATAAAAAAAGAGAGAACAATCAAATAATCAATGAAACCAAGAGCTGGTTATTTGAGAAAAACAACAAGATAGACAAATCTTTAGACAAAGTAAATAAAAGGCAGAGGGACAGCATACAAATCAACAAAATCAGAAATGAAAAGGGAGACGTAAGAACAGACACTGAGGAAATACAAAAAAAAACTGTTAGGTCTTACTTCAAAAACCTGTACTCCACAAAATTGGAAAATCTAAAGGAAATTGATGATTTTCTTGATAGATATCACTTACCAAACTAAATCAAGATCAGGTACACAATCTAAATAGACCCTATAACCCCTAAGAAAAAATAAGCAATCATTAAAACTCTCCCTACCAGCAAAAGCCCATGGGCAGATGATTTTATTGCAGAATTCTACCAGAACTTTAAAGAAGAGCTAATATCAATACTCAAGTTATTCCACAAATAGAAACAGAGGAAATACAGTCAAATTCGCTGTATGAGGCCATAGTCACCCTGATACCTAAACCACACAAGGACTCAACCAAGAAAGTGAATTTCAGACCAATTTCCCTTATGAACATTGATGCAAACATACTTAACAAAATACTTGCAAACCAAATTCAAACCGTATCAAAAACATCATCCACCACAATTAAATCAGCTTCCTCCTGGGGATATAGGGACACAGGGCTGGAGAGTTCAATGTAAACATATGAAAAACCATCAATGTAATCCAACATATAAAGAAACTGAAAGAAAAAAATCACATGGTTATCTCATTAGATGCTGAAAAGGCATTTGACAAAATCTAACACCCTTTCATGACAAAAGACTTTGAGAGACCAAGAATAAAAGGCATATATCTAAACATAATAAAGGCAACATATAGCCTTAACCATCACTGGACACTACGATCTCCCAATTTTTCTTACTCCTATTCATGAATTGAGGACATGAGGACCTCAGAAGGTCTTTCCCATTTTGATAAGCCACACTGCTCTGGCCTCTGGAACCTGTACCAGAGTAATATGGTAATATTACTCTTGTTAGTTATCCCTCTTGCCTTTCCTGAGTAATGCCTGCATAATTCTCTCTTGTCAGTCAAAGTTCTCCACAGATTCAAGGACAAAGATGATGACAATAATGTAAACAAATTGCCTATAAGTGGGGCAACTGTCCATGGGTTGGATACATGGTGATTGACCATCTGCAAAAGACAAAGGCAAATCCCATGAAAGGCATGTTGCTTATCTCTAAGACCCAAATTCTGGCTTCCTATCAGAGCAGAACAAAAATTATTTGCGAATCTCCATAGAGACTTCAAGACTAGAGAAAATACAACAGAGAAATGTTTGTGTATAAAAATGCAGCTGACCTGCTCTTTTCATTACTGTACCCAGCTATATCATTTTGCCATTCATTTTTAGCTTACCACTTTATTTACATCTAAATTGAGTCTTTTGTCAGGCTTGATAGATGGTTCTGTGAGGGCCCAGGGAGCTGTGGGAATGGCAGCCCAGAGGAAGAGTAGGAACAAGGCATGTCTAAACCCTGGAAATCTAACACTGAGATTGGCAGGGATAGGACCACTCCCTCCTTGACCTAGGCCTGCATCTCCTTGGCACTTGTAGTCACGTGCCCCCAATTTTGCCCAGGCCCAGGAGGTAATATAGCCTGGATACCCAGTATAAATTTCTCCTCTTATAAGTTCATGTTTGGGGAAATCGAGGGTGGGTGCCACGGACCGACTCAGTCGGAACACACACACCCGTGGGGAAATCAGGGTCTTTGGTATGCAGGAAGGTACAGGTCCGGCGAATGACAGACAGACACACACAAGATCTGAATGCGTCTGAATGCACTTTACTGTTCTGAGGCAGGAACTTTTATACCCACACAAGTTGGTATTACATTACTAAAGAAAAAATGTATCCAGTGAAATGTTTACAAAGAATGGTTACCATGAGTATGAATGTTAGAGATTACACACAAGGTCATTGCGTCCCTCTGTAGTCAAAATTCAAGAGTCAGAGATTACACTATGTTTGCTATCTTCTTGTGAGACTCCCTCAGGCTTACTTTGAAACTTTACTTAACTGAAGGTTTCCATGTCAGAGTGCCAAAGCCAGCTAACCATACAAATAATATAAATTGTTGGGAGGTTAATTCTTTAATGTATCTAGGTAATAACTGTACAGCTGATTAAAAGCAAAGCAATGGATCTCTAGAAGATAAATCATGGCCAGTGCTGTAGCTCAAAGAATAAACTCTCAGTGAACCATCACGCCTGGATGCTCGCACCTCCGGCTAGCAGGGACATCTTGTAAGTAAAAGAACAGGTCAGAAACAAGGGTCACACAGCTTGCCATGAGAAATTTCAGCTCAGCCCTATCTGCAGCCAAGGAGGCCCACAGCAGCATTCACCTTGAACAGCCCTGCCAAACAAGGCTTTTCCCAGTAAATATCACACAGCTTCCGCCTAGTGCAGCTTGGCTGCGTGAAATTACGGTGTTCAAGAGATGCGCGTGATAGGTGGGTAGGTAGGAGTGGGTTGGGCAGAGGGACATCTTCTAGGAGGCATGGAGGATAGGTTGGGAGTTTTCTGGGAGGGAGGCCTGCAAAAGGGTATACCATTTGAAATGTAAATGAAGAATATATTCAATAAAAATATAAAAAAATAAGTTCATGTTTAGAAACATCTGGAATTCCTCCTTATAGAAATGAGGCATACTCAGCACCCTGGCCCCAACCACTTACGTACAGTCATCCCAAAAGCCCCTACCTGTCCCTCAAATGTTTAAGTAGCCTTTGCTACCCCTATTAAATGAGCTGTCTAACTGAAACCACCCCCAAGAGTCTGTTCTCATTGGGATCACAGCTACCATCACTGAGTTCTCGTCCTCTCCTGGTTATTCCAGTCTCCTCTCACTTTCCCTCTGGGCTACCAATAGGAAGCAGAGTCAGAGGAGCAGAGCAGCAGTTCCTACTGAGGCTCCAAGTTCACTTCCCAAAACCCACATCTGGTGAATCACAATCACAGGGGACCTTATGCTTTCTTTTAGCCTCTGTAGGCATTAACATTCATGTACAAATCCCTACACAGACACATACACCTAAAATTAAAATCTTTGATAATTGTATTATAATACTGTGATTATTATAATTATAAATTAAGTCTCTTGGGGATAAGATACAGTTATAACTTTTCTTTGTGTGTTTACAATCTATTCTTTTTACTAGAGCATCTTAATTATGGAATTTAATTTTCAATATAGCTTAATTCATATTAACATGTTTTCCTTTTATTTTATGTCATCACGTACCAAGGGTGGCCTTGAACTCTTGATCTTCATGTCTCTCAAATACTGAAAAGATATTCATCTGTCATCATCTCCGACTTCAGTAGAGTACATTTTGTGATTTAATTTTACTTCCACTGTGGGACTAGAAGTTTGATTTTCATATTTTAATTTTTAGAGCTGCATTATAGTTTTGCAACATATTTGACTAATTCCACATTTAAATAATGTTACATTCCTTCAAGAGCCTTCAGGAGCAAGCTTCCATTTGCTCTTTCCTGTCTCCTATACCATTCTCATATCTACTTTCACATGTGTCATACGGCCTAAACTCTGTTATTGTTTCTCCTTTAATGCTCTAACAGTTTGTCCTTAAATCTTTAAAGATGCCTCTCCATCTTTCTATGCTTCATACAGTTTTGAGGGAGAAGCATGTCCTCATTCACTATTCATGTGCATTTCAGGTGACATGATTTTTTTCCTTGAACCACATTTAATAGTTTTTTATGAATATGTTTGTCATGTCAAATCTCACAAGAGTTTGCTTCACTCTATCTCCCTCTTTTGTTTTTCTGACTTTTATCTGAACAGTTTATCTTGGAACATCTCTTTCAAATAGGCATTTAGTTGGTTAGTTGGTTGTATAGTTAGTTAGTTAGTTAGTTAGTTAGTTAGTTACCAAGCAATTGAGCAAGCAAGCCAGTGAGTATGTGAGTTGGAGGTCAGAGGACAACTTGTGAGAATAAGTTCTTTGTTTCGATCATGTTGGTTCTGAGGATCAAACTCGGGTCATTAGGCTTGGAAGCACCCACCCCTTGGACCACCTCACTGACCCTCTTCATACTACATGTGCATGCCTAATGGTCATCTGCAGTGTTTAGTGTGTTGTTGATCCTATTTAGTACATTTCATTTTAGACAATTTATTATTTACTTAGTGATTATTCATTCATCCCTATGCTGTCTAGATCAAGCCTGAACACACTACATAACTAAGGAGAACCATGAATGCTTGATTCTTCTGCCTTTACCTCATGATTGTTAAGTGCCACCATCATATACAGGTTCTGCAGTGCTGGGGATCAAATGTGGTACTTTGTATGTGCTATGCAAGCACTCTGCCCACTGAGTCCCATTGTCCCCCACGGT